>OW971937.1:7308638-7933638 GCA_943193695.1 Acrobasis suavella | reverse complement strand
GACCTCGATTCGCGATCTCAACGCCGCCGGTTCTTGGAAAGCATGGAGTACGTATAATTTTTTTTATATTGTATTACATTATAATATATATGATGTTGTTATTTTAAAACATAATAATAATTCTATTTTCCTTGACTATACCTTTTTTCCTTTAAAAACATGAAGTCTCCAGCTGGACACAGGAGTCTCAAGGATTTCAAAAACCAGAATTCAATTTGCCAAATTTTCCATTCGCGCAAAATTCTACGGCAAGGTTGTCTATTATACTGAGTAAGTGAGAATACTAATGAAATATTTAAATCTTGTGACGTAATCGTAAATAGTAGGTAGCGTGGTGACAAATATTATTCTACTCTGCCGTCACCACACGACTCATTGGATAAACTATTAAATCTTGTGACACTTACGAAATAATACTTTGATAATCCAAATATAGGTACATTTAAAAATATTTTTACTAGGACTTCATATATTGATTTCACCCCTGTTTAATCATGCATCGTCTCATCGCGTCGACGGTGTGGACAGAGATATCAGACTATGATAGAAATTATTTAGGCTAAGTAGGTACGACTGATCCTACTCTTAGATAACAACGTTGGATAATTTCATCTTTATAACAATATTGGTCCACAGTCCATTGTTGGGCCAAAGGGCTCTCCCAATTAACGAAGTTTTGCCCACAATCACTGGGTACCCACCTGCAGCAGCTACTGTAATATCTATTTATTCAGATCATTAGATCGTAGTTAATCGTTCTGTTACCTGACACAGGACATGTGGGACAGGAAATGGGGTGGTGAAAAATCTTATTCTATTCCGCCTTCACCACACGTCTCATTGGATAACCTTTACTTCTCTTAGTCGCCTTTTACGACACCCGTGGGTTAGGAAATGTGTGATACTGATGACAAATCTTATTCTACTCTGACGTCACCACACGACTCATTGGACTAACTATACCACCCTCAGTCGGACTTACCGGACTATAGTCGGACTGTGGGAATGGCAGCGCGTGGTGACAATTGAATAATCTATACTTTCCTTAGTCGCCTCTTACGACTTTAATGGGACAGGAAATGCGTGGTGACATATTTATTCCAATATTCCGTCACCACACGCTCATGGGATAACCTATACCAACACCCTTAGTCGCCACTTACGACACCCATGGGCAAGATGCCATGGCCACTTTCTGGATTCATCATCAGACCCTGGATGTTGTCTAAGAGTAAAGTGTTCCTCATGACGAATCAATAGAGCCCAAGCATCTCGGAGTACTACAACTGCATTCCCAAGGAGCTAACGTCGACCGTTTTCGGCATCCAGTGTCCCCTAGTATTAAATAAGTATAGTAGTATACCCTAAATTTAGGGAATTTTACGCGTTTAGGGTATTTTAGCGTATAAAATTATTAAGGGTATTTTTGAGAGTAATATTTAATATAATAAGAATATATCTTACAAACTAAAATTAAAAAGGAGAAGAAGAAGCATAGGAGTTGACGTCACATCACACATACCTGAAAGAGGGGTCTCCTCGTCGACACTGTCGTCGTCCTCCATAATGAGCTCATCGAGGTCGTGCGCTACTTGCGCCGCGTCAAGTTCCGCCGCGGAGCTGCGGGGCGCGTGTTCCGCTGCTTCGTCCGTCTCGCTGCACACGGGCGAGTAACGCCCCGATATCTCCGAGTCTGAACTGTCTGTAAAAAGATTCAAAATGCAATTTTAGAAAATATGCAATACACCTTTTCAAGCATAAAAATAAACATGTAGAAAATCGAAAAAAATCTGACTCTCTAAATAGGAATTTAAATTTATGTACTTTCTTGCAGTAATGCAGGTAGCTCCTGTTCTACACACTATGTACTAAGAAAATTGGGATGAAAGCTTATCCAGACTATCGGTAATTTAGAAATGCTATAAATAGATAGATAAATAGTTTATTTGTGAATACTGCACATAAACACACAAGGAAATACACGAATAACGTTTATGTACATATAGGTTTTTTAGCGAAGTGATATATGTATGTATGCGGCATCAGCACGAGAAGGTCGTAGGCTCTGTGAAAATATGACTCAAAAAGCAATGCGCTGATTTTCAACTAAAACCTTAGGTAGGTATTAGTGCGATCAGTGTGAAGATTAAAAATGTGTTAAAGACAACATAAAACAAGAATAAATTTCAGGACATATATAGTGTCTTCGGAAATGAACTAGCGATAAAGGACATGCTGTCGTCATCTATACGAACAACTTTTACTAAGGGAAAAATTAGAAAATCGCGGAAAAAAATCGCTGCTCCATTGTAATTACATACCTATCGCATAAAAATGTCCTTAAATTATCGCTAGTTCATGTCCGAACACACTGTAGATACACAATAAATAAATATATACTACTATAACATAATACAAAGATGATAAAGGATAAATGCGGGTAGGTCTTGTGTTGTGATTTGAACAATATTAATGCTATAGCTTCAATAATTACATAAGCTCGGTGATTGTATCCATGTTGAGATGACCCTTTTGTACCCATCAAATCAAGTTTATAAAGCAGTAAATGTAAAAATTACCTTCATTGACACTAAATGGTGAGGTCGGACTTCCTGAACTACTAGAACTCCACTGATACTCAGTCCAATGCGGCGATGCTGAACTACCCTCTCCCGTACTAAAGCCTGATTCGGGACTCCAATCCCATCGTGTTCGTTTGTTAGAAAATCCCCTGTATTCAGGACTAAAGCCTGACTGGTTCCCATCGGAATATGGAGACATCTGGCCGTATTCGGACCTGTCCGGACTAAGGGCGCCCCGAGACCCAGACGGTTGAGATGTGACAGGCCACTCAGGGCTTTTAGGCTCCCAATACACTCCAGCAGACCAATCTTTATTCGCCATTTTAATTAACGCGGACTTCTGTAAAAAACATAGTTACTTACAAATTCTTACAAATCACATCAAGGGTATTATGTAGATAAGAAAGTTAATCTTACATTTTTAGCAGATTTTGGACTCCCGGATCGTGTTCTTTTGATGCCTTTACGTTTGGGTACTGTTGTATCATCCTCACTTTGGCTTTCATCGGATGCGTCACTATCAACCGCATCTATAAACCCGACTATCATGTTGTCTCGTTCTATCACAACCTTTAGTTCATCTTCATTTTTAGCCAAATTACTCTTTCGTCGAAGGAATAAACAGCCTTTTGTTTCGGTAGTCTTTTGGGCCACATCGTTTGCCATCGAGATATCTACTTTCAATTCAGGCTTTGATATAGTCTTAGCTACTTGTGGTTCGATGCTTTCACTCAGCATGTCAGTGTGTTCCATATTATTATGTTCGAAATCCATCGTGGCGAGATATTTAGTGAGTTCATCTGTTAGGAGACCTATAAGCCCTTCATTTACAAGGATTTGAAATGCTGTAACGAACAAAATAGTCATCAAATCACGATGTGTATTAAAAAGTTAGGCTCTTTTTAATGAGTGGTTTTTTTTTGCCTTCTCCATTTCACACATTATTAGTATTACAAAAATACAGTGAGTGACACAACGGGCTATATTTCAATGAAATAAGGGTAAAGTCAAATTGGTATGATTGCTGGCTAAAACTTGGTTGGAAAAAGTTAACAACCACAATAAGAAGTAGCCAAGTACTTACATGTATCGTCAAATACATACTGTAACAAAGCATGCATAGCGGACGGGTGTTCCCGCGCCGCCGCCACCAGCAGAGGCAAGCCGCCGCAGTGTCGCAGTCGCGAGCGGTTTACAGATTCCCCGCTAAGCTGGGCGAGCGCCAGGGCCGCGCCCTCTGGCCACCAACACACCTCTAACAACAATCAGATGATTTACTTTTTTTTTGTTTGATTAAAGCTGCAATCAGGCCTTGAATATGAGCGGAAGTGTTGTGGGTCAATTCTTTTTGTCTCTCTCTTTAAAGAAGGTGCTTCCCAGCGGTAGCAACCTTTCTTGGTATCTGGAACTCAGTCCTTGGATATCATGACGTTTTAGGCGCTTTTTGTAGCTGATATTGACTAGTTTGGACGCCGGTTCATTAGGGTGGTTAGCGAGTTGCTTCTTATATCGCTGAGACAAGAGTCTTATCTCTTTCTTAAGGGTGGTAATATGTACTTCTAAATTGGTAGATGATTTAATTGGTAAGAGAAAAGTCATGAAAATTATAAAAATAAATATTATTTTTTTATATGAAAAGTAAAAGAAATATTCCCGTTATCATCTCATTTCCATTGGTCAGAATCATATTAATTGTACAAACGAAACTGTGTCGTTGGGACCATTGATATAGCCAGAAGTTATTTATAATAAGATCTCAGAAGGGATGGATGGATCATTTTAAAGATAAACTAGAAATTGTAGGTAAAGTTGGTATTAAAAGCCTTACTGTTTATTATCAGGCAGATGAGTGTATCTGATATATTTTACAAAAAAGAGCTTTGGCAAACAAAGGCTAAATTGTTTACAAAAATAATGTAACAATAATATAAAAATCCTTTTTTTCAGCCTGCCAACCAACCTGATATTTTTTGTAATATTCCAACAAGACACTCCACTAAGCCAGCTGTGCCCAGAAGAGGGCGGCATGGAGACTGGTAGCAGAGATTCATTAAGCATTTTAAGGCTAAAGCCTCGTATGTTTTAGTTAAAGCTACAAGACATTGATAGCCTCTGCCGTCTCCTTGAATCTGAAACAAAAACACTTTTTAATACAATGGTATCCAGATTAGAATAACCAGGTGGGCGACCGAGCTTTGCTCGGTAACTTTAATTATGGAAATAATTTTTTTGGCCTCGCCACTCCCTAAATATTATTAAAATCTTTGGAGCCGTTTCAGAGATCTTCAAAGATTCAAATGTTTATTTCTATTATTAATTCTATGATCTCTACAGATTTGCTCTATGGTAAGGATTCTTAAGGGAAAACAGTCACTTGTTAATAATTTCTGATCTTTAAAGCACTAAGGGTATGTATAAGTTATTTAAGCTTACTATGGAAAAACAAGATTGAACATCTAATCCTACTTGGAAATAAAGAACTTTTAGCCAACAAAACAGGATTAATCTGAAATACCTGTTCAGCACATTGTGCAGTTGCATGTGTTGTGAAATACCCCAGGCATTTAAGAATACCTATGACTAATTCTTCCTGGCTCTTTCTGAGACCTTCTGATTCCTTAGGTGGGTTGGTAGATTTTATTATGCCAGCTGTTTCACATTCAGTTGTGACCAGTATTGCGATGCAGCGCACTGCGTTCAAAGCAAGCATCTCATCTCTTTTGTCTAAAACCATCCAAAGCTGCCTATGAAGCAAAAGAAAATTAATTACATATTCTTTAACCATAACATAAAAAACTAGCTGTGGGAACTAACTTCGTTCCGGCCATTCTCATTCCCGTTATTTAACTATGGCTGGAGATAAATCCAACAAATCAAAGATTATAAAAATTTGTCTAGCACTTGGCTAGACAAATTACTACTGTTTACAGCCAAAACCTTGTTACTTCCAATTTTTAATGAAACTGTTTAGTAAGGATACAAATAAGTAGATTTTTTTTATAAATATAATATGATCCTTAATGTTTGACATGATTAACTGGACTAACAGATGTGATCAGCAAGTTGGCCACTCGTGAGCTGTTTAAAATTAAAAGATTGAATACATTTTAAGTACCTCAGGCTTTCTGAATGTCTATAGACAGAGTTAAAGGCAAAATCAGTAAAATAATGATTATTAAATTTAAAAATACGCGTACTTTATTGATTATGAGAAAAAGAAAGATTTAGCATACCTGATGGCTCTTACAGCCATTGTTAGAGTGGGATATGATGTGTTTTTATCCCTGTTTTCAATGAGAGTGACCAAAGCAGATACAGCTCCTTGGTTATGTAAACCCTCAGCATTGCTGGTACGTTGTGCTAAGTTGCCTATGACTCTGCAAGCTCTACCCACAATGCTATCTCGACATACTGTCTTCAGTATTGATACCAATGGTGCAAAAGAGTTTAGCTTGCCAACCTACCCATTTAAAATAAGAAAATGATTATTTTAATACATGTTATTCATAAATATAACCCATTTATAAATATGTAACGAAAAAATATATAGGTAGTAACACTAATCATTATTAATATTTAAAATATCTGGAAAATACAGATTATTTTTTTACAAACATGCATGTATTTACGATTTTTCTATATGTTGTTAGGTCCCCTGAGAGTAGCTTATACCAAAAATTGCAAACATGAAAACCTTGTGTTACTACCGTAGTGCTCGAAAAACTGCGAAATTCTGGCTGTTCCAGTTTTTTTTTTAAAGTACTTTAAAGAAGTGTTTTTCAGGAATATATGTTCTATACTTTTGTCAAGCAAACTAAATTTACTATAATTTAAGCCCAACATGAGCTCTCTAGCTAGTCAAAGATGGGCAATTTGAAGAAGACGTCGACCTGCTGGTTCTCCTTAATGGCTTGAACTCTGGACGAAAACGAATGTGTACTTCCATAAAGGTAGGAGGTGGATTTGAGTGCGCCAAATATTCAGCAAATTCTTTCACATGTGGAGAAATGCAGATATCTTAAGGGATGGTTTTGTTCCTGCATGCCATCAGTGGGTGTGACATTTTACTCAGCATTTGTAAAATCAGCAGCAATGGCTAAAGTCAACCTTGACCGCCCAACCCTCAATATCGTTCGTGGAGGACCAACCATCAGGTACAAAAATGATTAGGGGTTGACAAAAACCCATGTGACTGGGGATGGGCCTCCAGCAATCAAAGTCTCATACCCAATGCGCACAGAGCCCACGCTTCAGAACCTGCTTAGAATGGTGGCTTACAAATGCAATAGAGGGTGCTTAGAGTCAAGCAAATGCAGATAGGCAATGCTCAAGTACTCTATTGTATGATCTTTTTGCAAAGGGCGAAATTGTAACAATGCCACTCCCATAATCCTCGACGAGGAGGACGAGGATATGAACAACCCAACACCATATGACGACCTGCCTTCACCTTGAGAAAACATTGCCCCTCCTCCCTTTGTCCCCCTCACTGATTCGGACTGGGTGAGACCAGGCCCTCCAAAAGAGCGAAAGTCGACATATATTGTGCTTAGTAGTTTATAATTACATTTCTTTATGTTTGTTTGTTAAGTGTAATCTAGTTTGAAGTCATATGCTACATCTAAAATGTCTAATTCACATTGTTGCACTTTTTCTTGTTTTATTCAGTACAATGTTTTCATTATTTACCCAAAATCTTATATTTTGCAATTTTTTTAATTTTTCAGGAGCTATGAGACCTAAATGCTTCACTTTAAAATTAATTTAAAGCTAATTTAATTTTCTATATATTCTTATTTCATGGCTTTTCACTGGGACTTCTAATTTAGCCAGTAAATATCTTGACAAATAACCCTACCGAAAATTATGTACTTTTTGGAAAAAAATGCCCATCTTTGACTAGCTATATCTCCGCAAATCATAGACCTAGAAAGCTCATGTTGGGCTTAAATTGTGGTAAATTTTCTTTGCTTAACAAAAGTATAAAACAAAGATTCCTGAAAAATGCTTCCTTAAGGTACTTTTTTAGAAAAAACTGAAACAAGAGCCAGAATTTCGCAGTTTTTCGAGTGCCATGGCAGCACAAGGTTTTCAGGGTTGCAATTTTTGGTATAAGCGTCTCTTAGGGGACCTAACATATTTAAAAAAATGTAGATACATGCGCATTTGCAATGTTTAATGTTAACTGGACTAATGATACATAATGTAGATATGGACGGAGGTACAGTTAGTCACGCCTCAATGGCAATAATTAGACGTCTACAAACAAAGCTCATAATCTTGGGGACCAATGTACACTGTTCAACTAAATATAAATAGTGTCACTTGTCAGTCAAAACTTACGGCCAGACTGCTTTCCTCTTCTAGACAACAATTGCCTAGTATACTTAAAGTGATATCGAGTATTCTTTCGTTAGGTTTACGCAAATGCGGTAATAAATACTCTAATCCACCACATTCCCGAAAAAGTTTAACACCAATGTCATTTGTTATAATTTTGTTTCTTATTTTCAATAAAGTTTCTTGAACACGAGACGATGAAGTGGACTTTAATCCTTCAATAGTTAATTTCGCATAACTTTTCTCCATTTTGACAAAAATGTAAAAATAATTTTACATTTTAATTACAAATAAATAATGCAGCAGCAGACTTGCAGCAGACAGACACATTATTGACGTTTCTGACGTTTACTACACTACAGATTACAGATGCCATTTTGTAATTTGCAACAGCTGATTTAGTCTATGGAAGTCTAATTGATTAAGGGGTAGCCGCGATTACACTCACTACACGATTCGTAGGGTACTTAGATCATTTAATACAGGATAAGCCTTACCTGCGCGTTCTCCTCTGCCAAAGTATAAGAACAACAATCTAATACTTCCATAAAAACTAGTTGTGTAATCGATTATTATCATTATGTGAATCGGTAAGGCATCGAAAAGACGTCTAAAAGTGCTCCGTTTAAAATGCCATGTTATGCAATTTTCTCGTGTAAAAAGAGGTTAAACACATTTAATCTTTCAAAAGATGGCATAACCTTTCATTAGTAAGTATTTTTTTATTTTGTTAACGTTGTTTTCTATTTAAATGTAATTGCTGAAAAATTGAAGGAATATCTATTAGTATCCATTACGAAAAAAGAATCGAATCACGTTTGCAACTGATTTCCTTTCATCCCATAATAATCTAAGATCCCATACGATTTTCTCCCCTGTTTACTGCCAAACCACTGCAAAAAAGATCTATATAATAGTCGCATAACACAAACTTGACGTATTTCGTTTTTCGATTCTAATATTTTTTCACTATATTTAGACAAGAGACTAGTTTATTAATCCCCATTTTAAATGTATCAATTGAAATAATTTAAAGATCTTACCGGCTGGAGTCCTATCTTTAAATCGCAGAGCGCATGCAGTTAGGAATAATACACTTACACACTTTTATATAAATTAGAAAATGTTACGCGGATATTTTTCGAATATTTTTATCGAAATCACAGTTTATTTTGTTTTACTTCACGACAGACAATCGATAGATAATTCTTTTTTATTATTCGTCAAAACACCTACTGTCTATGTATATGTTTACTTTCGAAAAAGGAGTTTCTATGTAAACTTCAACACTTTCCCTAAACATTTACATAGTACACAATCCTAGCTCCTGGCGTAGAACTGCATATGACACACGAGGTAGTGCTTTGGTGAGGATGTCTGCGACTTGATCCTTTCTTCCGACTCTTACAACGTTGCAGATACCCTCAGTTACCAATTCTCTGACGTAGAAATGTCTGAGCCGGATATGCTTCGTTCTCTTGTGAAACTCAGGGTTGTGAGCAAGACGCACAGCAGCTTCATTGTCCACATGCAGAACCGGTACATCCGCAATTGTAGTCAATGCCTGGTATATTCTAGCAAGCCACATTAGTTCTCTGCCGGCTTCACTGGCTGCCACAATTTCGGCTTCTGTAGTGGAGATAGCGACCGATGTTTGTCGCTGACTGATCCATGAAACTGTGCCTCCAGAATAGCGACATATCACTCCCGTCGTGGAACGTCCAGTTTCTGGATCACCTCCGTGGTCTGCATCGCTAAATCCTTCTAGGATTCCAGGTTTGAGACTAGCTTTATAGAGGATACCATGCGAAATGGTACCTTTGATGTAGCGCAAGATACGTTTTACCTTGAGCCAATCTGTCTTTGCAGGTTTCTGAAACTTTCTTGAGACAACTCCGATGGCATAAGCAATGTCAGGCTGAGTACCAACCATTAAGTATGCCAGAGCACCGACAGCTTCTCTATATGGGAAATAGGAATCTTCCGATTCTTCTTTCCCTTCTTGAAGAGTCTCTCTCTCAATCGGTGTGGAAACGGGATTGCAGTCACCTATTTGAAAGCGGTCTAATACCTTTTTCGCGTATGCCTCTTGGTTGATGAAGATGGAGCCATCCTTTCCTCGGTGGATTTGAAGACCAAGATAATATGTCGCTGGTTTCGTCGTTATGCGTAGTCTCTTCTTCAAATCTTCTAAGAAGGCATTAGCCGTGTCTTCATCAGTGGCAGCTACCAATCCGTTATCGATAGTTTCTTTTCGTTTACTTCTCTTGAATATAAGCAGCAATCAGCATCGGACTGTTTAAAGCTCATATCCAATAGTATCACTTGAAAGCAAGAGTTCCAGCACCTTAGTGCTTGTTTAAGTCCGTACAGGCTACGGTTAAGCTTAAAAACGGTAGACGTAGACGTTCCTTCCGTGAGGTTGTACCCTTCTGGCGTATGAACGTATATTTCTTCCTCGAGCTTTCCTTTCAGAAAGGCTGTGCAGACGTCGAATTGGACCAGGTGTAAGTTTTCCTGCGCAGGTAGCCAGGCGTGCCACAGGACTGAAGGTCTGGTCATAGTCTACTCCTTTCCTTTGTCTGTTCCCTTTTACGACAAGTCGAGCCTTATATTTGTCGATCGTGCCATCTGGATTTCGTTTGATCCGTAAAACCCATTTGCAGGGAAGTGCTTTTCGTCCTTTTGGCAGTGCACACGGCGTCCAAACGTTTAGGTCTTCGAAGGATTTCAATTCACTATCCATTGCCTTTTGCCATTCTTCGCGATCGTCCCTTTTCATAGCGTCTGCGAAATTATTTGGGAATGTTTCAGTGATATAGACGTAATCTCTTAGTCTCTCAGGACGTCGAATCAGTGAACGATCTCTAAGATTATAACCGGTTGGCGGTGGTTCAGCGTCAAAAAATTCTTCTGGAACTGTCGTTTCGTCTTCATGGGCATGGTCTTCTTGGAGGACTTGATCCGATTCTTCTCCCTCGAGAACATGATCATGGTCGTTGGAGATTGGTTCGGGTGTATCTCCCTCGTAAACATGAGTTTGCTCTGGAGCTGCAATTTCTCTTTCTAAGTTCGTGTTTGGCGATATGGAAATCGGGTATTCTCTTGTCTCAACTTCTGTTTTAGGAATTTCACTATTACAGGTCGGAAGAGGTTTCTCATCGAAAATTACGTCACGAGAGCGGACGAGCGTCGAGTGTTTTCCGTCTGTGACCCAGGTACGGTAGCATTCTTCATCGTACCCGATAAGTTGACCTTTTATCGCCTTTCTATCGAGTTTTCTACGCTTCCGCTTTGGGATATGGACGTATGCGGTTGAGCCTATTATTCGGAGATGTTTAATAGTAGGTTTCTTTCCATACCAAAGTTCATACGGAGATTTCTTATCTGAACTTGTGGGACCTGTTCTGTTCAGAATGTATGCCACGGTATTTATGAGCTCTGCCCAAAGCACTTGTGGTGATGGCTCATGAGCATACATCATCGATCTGCCTGTCTCCCCTAGGGTTCTGTTTTCCCTTTCGCTTACTCCGTTTTGTTCCGGTCTATACGGGGTGATGAGTCGCTGTACTATTCCATGAGTTTCTAAAACACTTTTTAAAGACGCATTATCAAATTCGCCGCCGTTATCACTTAAAAGGCGTTTTATGGTGTGTCCAACTGTTTTGGTTTGAGCGATCATCAAAACTAACTTGTCTTTGACCTCGGACTTCTTGCGTAAAAAGTACACCATACGGTAGCCAGTAAAGTCGTCTTTAAACAAAACGTAGTACTGATAGTTTGAGAAGCTAGGTTGAAACGGTCCACAAACGTCGGTATGTACGATTTCTCCTGGCGCGGTAGCTCGGGTTTTTGTACCGAACTTAAGTCGATGCGCCTTTCCAAAGATGCAGCCTTCACAGGTCTCTTCATTCATCGTTGACAATGACGTTGCATTCAGTTGTCTTGGATGAAAAGGTGCTATTCGGGACTCGATCGTGAAGTGCGAGTACGGAGAAAAGGTTCTTGCTTATGCCGGAACGTACCAGACGTCTTGCAGACTGATGTCGTTTTGTTTCCCGTTAACATATCCTCTGAGCTGTACTGTTCCTTTGCCTTTGGCACGGACTTCATTACCAGCGGCCGTTGTAACAGTGTAGTTCTCATTGAAATGTTCGTAGGTTTGGAAAATGTCAGCTCTGTTGGTGACGTGGCTTGTTGCGCCATTATCGATGTACCAGTTCTCGTTGTCCCGTGAAACTGTGAAGATATCGTTGTCTTCTAAAGACATGAGTAACAAGTTAGCGGTCTTTGAAGTAGAAGTCGTTGCTGTCTGGGTCGGATTTTGGCTCTTAGGAGGTTTACCGTCACGGATCTATTTTTGACAGTTGCGTACTCTGTGGCCAATACCTAGGCAGTAGTTGCATTTAAGCTTCTTGTCCTTCTTCTTCTCCGTATTTGAAACCAGGGCTTCGGATTGATGCGAGGGTGCGTTGTTACCTTACATTGCCCTTTCAAATGCGCAGAGATGACTGGTTAGGTTTTCTACGGTACGGTTGGATTTGGGCAGGAGGAGCCAACTACTTCTGAAGCTGAAGTATGAATCGTCAAGCGTGTCCAGTATTTTACAAACAAGTAGCAGTTCGGGTAGCTCTTGGTTACTGTCCTTCTTGAGTTCTTGATTTAGTTCAGTTCAGATGTTCTTTAATTTTGACATGTGGGTGGCTATATCGTCTGCTTGATCCTCCTTAAAGCTGAAGAAACCCATACACAGGTTGTAGGTTTTGTCCTCATTAGTTCCGTCGAACAGCTTGTGGAGCTCTAACCAGACATCACGTACTTTAGTGAACCGCATAACTTTTCGAAGTGTGTCTTCTTGCATATTGGTGGTAAGTATTAAGATAGCACTGGCATCAGCTTTACGACGACTTACGACGGTACGGTGCGTAGTAAGCATAAGGCTTTGTACTTCCAGGTGTCCCAGTTTTTTCCATCTAGGAGGCCAATCTGTAGCTTTCCTGTGATACCTTCCATTTTCCTAGTCTGGGACCGTAACCTGATATAATTTAAAGATCTTACCGGCTGGAGTCCTATCTTTAAATCGCAGAGCGCATGCAGTTAGGAATAATACACTTACACACTTATATGAATTAGAAAATGTTACGCGGATATTTTTAGAATATTTTTATCGAAATCACAGTTTATTTTGTTTTACTTTACGACAGACAATCGATAGATAATTCTTTTTTATTATTCGTCAAAACACCTACTGTCTATGTATATGTTTACTTTCGAAAAAGGAGTTTCTATGTAAACTTCAACATCAATTACATTCTTAAGGTTCTATAATTCGTTTCAAATTTGAAAAACGATTAGTTGATGACGTAGGCGCACTCCCCACGAGACTATAGCGCACTCCTTACGAGACTATTGTATTTATGATTTACAACCTTCGTATTTATTCCCTGTGCATTAGAGTTGAATATATTTTTTGTCTTCTCTCTCTTTCTTGCCAAGAGTGTATTATTATGTGTATTTAACTATTGTTACGAAACTGGGGTTTGAGATTTGGAGAAAAACGCCAAACTTCGTTTGAGGATCTTTATTAACTACGGAACCCTAATTTTGATGTATTTCGATGCCGCCGAAACATCGAGGCGTCGTATGTGTGTGTGTGAGTGGAACTTGCCAAACAACTCTAGACTTTATGCTGAAAGGTCATAAGGCCTAGTTTCGCATGCACCATACCGATGTATTTCTACGCGGTTCTTGCTCGCGAACATTCTGCGTCTATCTCATTCGTGACACTATTTACACATTTTTTTCAGTGTGAGCTTTATTGGTGTGCAGAAAATAAGCTAATGTTTGAATTTTTTGTGAGTGTGCATTTATAGCGACACAAATTATTTCTGTGAATGTGTGATTTTTTTTTAGATGTAGTAGTAGCTTAACCCCCGCACCAAAAGCAGCAGAAAGTTTTGTAAGAAGATTTGTCCGCGTAACTCATCCTGTATTAAATGATCTAAGTAAAAAAATAATCAAAATAAATAACGAATACTCAATTCGATAGTTTCTAATCGATACGTAGAATTGACTGAACCATAGAGTCCGGCGACTCAACGTTTAATTTCATTATCTGTTGTAGGAAAATGATGAAGAATTTAGTATGACAGATTTGTGATTGTGAATTTGTGATACGTTTTTTACATTGAAAAAGCCTTTTCAAAAAATTATTGCAATTTTCTTGTAACATAAATTTGTCATGAAATCGTTTTGTGAGAGATGAGTGTCTTCGGGGATTTTCAGCGTGTTTGGGTGCAACGTTTTCCAGACAGTACATTACCAGCCGCTTGGGAAGAAGATGTCAGAGCCAATTTGTCTAAACACAAACAGAAAGTGGCTGTGCTTAGAGAAGAGTTGGAGAAGGAAGAATTTTATGTGTCGTATTTAGAAACATTGCTCTCTGATGTCGAGAAGCATAAGGCAGCTACTCAGGGCAATAGGGCGGCGCCGCCCTTGGGGTCTGACGCTGCGGAGTCTGAAAACAAGACGACTGATAGCAAACAGGTAACCCAATAAGCATATCTTCTCAATATATCATTTCCGACATAAAAGTCAACTTTTGTTTTGCTAATAAAGTACATGGTTGTACCTATAACATGAGTAGACATCCTTATCTTATGTGTAATCATGACTTATCAGTTGGATAAATAGCTGCGGATATGCTAAACTATATCTGAACTTCAATAATAAATTAACTTTACTGTGAACTGTGAACCATTGCTGCTAATTAAATTCTCCCAGTTCTTTCACAACAATCTGTGACATAATGTGGCACACTTTTAAAATTCAGATTTAATTACATAAGAGCCAACAAAATAAGTGAATCTTCTTGAATCATTTGTCACCATAGAACATATTAGTTTGTTTTAATAGAAGTCAGTTTATCATCAACTTTTTCCCGCGTGGTTCCGGGTTAGAATAGGACCACTCCATCTCTCCCTGTGGATGTCGTAAGAGGCGACTAAAGGAAAAAATAAAATAAAAAAGCACTAATAGCTTGTGCTACAATAGCATTCCCAAAGAGGGTTGACGTCAGGCAGGCGGCCGGTTGTAAAATAAAGCCAAATCAAAAATGGAAAGAAAAAATAAAAGAGTCAGGCATAGGGATAGGGCGCCACCGAAAATGGCGCGCAGGAGCCCCGCCCGACTCCTGTGACAAGTCGGCCAGGGCTACCGTGTCTGGGGTGGACACGGCCAAAGACGCGAGCCCCAACCCAGAAACTCCGCTTAGTCCGGTAGCGCTAGGTTTTTAACTTTCAAGAATATTAGATATTTCGATTTTTCGCATATAGTTTCTAGACCCCTTGACCAACCTAAAACATGACGTTGTGTCATTTTCGATGTTTGCTTAGGTAGAAATTTAGGTATTTGCCTTTTCGAACATTATGAGATGAAAAGAAAATTAGAGATGAATTTTTCACTTGCAAGACAATAACTACGTGGTGTCTGATGTACAAAAGCTTTTTGTGTCATCATCTGGCCACAGGATCAGTGTCATTTCACGTATACTTAATATTTTGCTCAAATAGTTCATTAAGAATATTAGAATTGGATAAATAGGTATTACACGCCATAGAGCATTAATATACGTGTTTCAAAATGTTTTGTGTCACATTTCATCCACGATATCTTATTGTATTTTATTTCTTTAATTCAATACTCTGTAAAAGACACAAAAGATTATTAGTGTTATTAGAGTTTCGTCTTTTTCATTATTTTAGTGTGATAAACCACAATTTGTAGTTTGTGTCACCTCCATCAACGCAATCTTATTATTTGAAAAAAATTAAATATTTCCGCGCCAAAACTCAAAGTGCGCGAGAAGACAGGGCGAGCGTGGGGGCACGCATGGGTGCGCGGGGACGGTTGTGTGCGTGGCATACCGGCACTGTATCTGTCTGCCGTGCCGGCCGCAGCGCGCGTCACTAATTATTTTGGATTTTAGTAGTCTATGTATGTGGGTGTGTATGTATGTCTGTTTCCCCGTAGCATCCAAATCGCTTGTTCAATTTTCACAAAAGATACATATACATATCAATCGATTCGTCATTATTGTCCGGGCGACATAGCTACTTGCATGCAAAAAACGTATATAACGAATGTTAAATACAATAAAATTAGAGTATAATATAACATATGACTTGCATAGTCGGGTATTAGTTTTTTAAACTTATATCTTGTTATTTTAAAGCTTCTAACAAAAGCTTCATTTAGAAGTATTTTGATTATTTTTTCCGTATGTGTCAGTGGCCAACATGTTTTTTACAAAGGTTCGTTGAATGACGTACTTATGTGTGCAACAACTGCAAAAGAAGGATCATTATTTTCACGTGTCTTTTATGTTAGTAAGTATGTTTGATTTATAGGTATAGGTGTATATTGTTTGTTCTCCGTGTGTCTGTTCTACCTAACGATTATGACCGGCACTACTGTAACCTTAGCACGAGTGGGTTCTTATATGCTGCTTCTGAGAACGCGAGAATCTTCTTGTGTAAGATTTGTACAAAATGCTACGTTTATTTAAAAAATTTGATTGCTATGGTTGACTGTATCAATCGGCATTAAAAAAATAGGGAGGTTGTTCACAATTTTGGTTATTTATTATAAGCATGGGTTTCATTCAACCAAGCTATCAAATGCAGTTCTTCCTGTTTATTTTTGACAATGAACCTATACAAACTTGTTTAGATATACGTACATATACTCAATTCACATAAACACAAGTTTATTTGCCAGGAAAATTAAAAAATATCCTGACTTTCAATAGTTTCATATGTAAACGCCATCTAGTGATGGGTGGAGGAACTATATAGTAGAACGAATATCCGTAGCAACATCCAATATTTGAC
Organism: Acrobasis suavella; assembly: GCA_943193695.1. Classification (NCBI taxonomy): domain Eukaryota; kingdom Metazoa; phylum Arthropoda; class Insecta; order Lepidoptera; family Pyralidae; genus Acrobasis; species Acrobasis suavella. The sequence goes on along the minus strand of OW971937.1, from coordinate 7,916,825 downwards.
AGGAAAACTACAAAACGGTCTAACCGATGTTTATCAATCATAGCTAAGAACCACCTATTATTATATTATTTATTATTCTGTGGTAACGTAGATATGCACGTAGGTTAGTATTTTGTTATAATATAAGTGCTCTGAGTTTTTAATTTTGGAGATTTTGCACCACCTGTCAGCACCACTTGTAAGTTGACTGGTAGAAAAGGCCTACGGCCTTAAGTCCATCAATTACAATTTCATGTAATAAAGTTAAATAAATAAACCACCGCAAAGCTGTATTGAAATCGGCCCATCTGTTCGAGCGCTAAGATGCCACAGACAGGCAAACAGAGAGACAGACGGACAGACTGAAAGACATTAGCGTCAAACTCATATTACCCCTCTTTTTTTCGGAGGGTAAAACCTCTCAAACTTCGATACACACTTGTATATTAAGTCACATTTTAGATTTTACGCACAAACCCACATACATACAAAATTACTTACCGACATACTTTCACAAACAAATTAGGCAATTTGTAACACACATTTCCCTCCTTTGGCAGTCGGGTAAAATTAAGCTGTGAATAAAATTACGCAAGGTACATCGAACACGCAATAGTAACGTAAAGATGGGCGGTGAGCAAATATAAATACCCAATCTACCCATTTGGTGGGTAGATTAAATTATATATTATAAGTAAATTCTTCGCAACGCCTGTCGGAAAGCGCGTGCAAACTAGTGACCAGTACTTTACTATAGGGGAATTTGGCCAGTAAGTTTCTATTGTTACCGGTAATATTCCCAAATGCTGGTAATATTGATTAATAGGTATCGTCTTGTTAAGTCTTGTTAATTTATCTATGTAATATTGCTTAAAATGCGCACGTACACTCTTCCAAGCTGCTTCTCTTCCCGCGCAGATCGTAAATGCTGTTCGAGGGAAAATGCGAACCATGTTAATAGGTGATGCGGCGAGCAACCCATCATTGTTTCGATTCCTAGGGATCCATAACAAACCCTTATAGTTTCGTCGTCCCTGTCTGCAGGTTTACTCAGAGACTATGAGTACTAGAAAGCTGTAATTTGGCAAATTATCACTCTCATGGTGGGAAACGCTTTTCTCTAAATCGTGTTTGGGACAAATAGCAATAAAAATACTATCTATCCCAACTACTTCTGCTTCAGAAGAGAGATCTTTTTTACTTTCGCTAACATACCTACATCCAAAAAAAGAAACAAATTGACGAGAAAGAGAGAGAGATAGTAAACTTACTTTTTATATTCCCAAACAGAAACTTGTCAAGAAATTTTCTAAATAACTTGATAGTAACATAGAGATTATACCCAGAAAGTTACTGTATGGTAAGTTACTCAGATACTTTCTCGAAACTTACTCAGTAAGTTTCGCGAAATTTACTCGGTAAGTTACTAGTAATATTAGGAAAGTAATATTTATGATTATAATTTTGGATGCATTTAAACTAGAAGTGGTAGAAGTCTTATCGTATCACTGATAATCACAAATTAAATATAATAAAAAAAATGTTTTTTAATGTTACCTTATATTACTACTTTTTGGGAATGTTAACAGTAACGTTACTGGGAAAATACTTGAGTCGATTAAGTTACCGGTAATGGAACATCACTAGTGCAAACGCTAAAATATGCTTAAAATTCAGGTACACGTCATATGCGATACTAAAATATATGAAACCACCATACTAATCATACAATGAAAACAGGCTGCTTTAACTTATTATAAGACCTTAAATGAGATGTCAACGTACTTGTTTACCTTAAAAAAAAAATAGAGAGTATTTTTTGACTGCTCGTCCAAGAGCCAAAACTACTGACTTTGGGGTTGGTCTCGAAACAAAAGATATTCGTTTTAAAAAGTTCTTCGATCCTGCATCAACTCGTTATAGTTATAACATTTCCCACAAAATAGTTTGCCGGATATTTATCCGAATTTACCCTTTCTATGGGAACAGCGATCTTGAAATAAAAAAGCAGGTTTCTGATCCTAGGCACTTTATGGAGCTCAACCCTATACCAGTCGACTTGTAAGCCACAATAGTTTTGTTAACACAACACCACTTGAAGGCGCACCAAAATCCTCCCGGCTCCAACTGTGGCGCAGCAGACATCCACCCCCTCCTGATTTCATTCAACCATCGGAGGATAACATAGTTATTTTTTTTTTATTAAATTTCATTTGTGATTATAGTGATCCGATAAGACTTCTACCACTTCTCTAGTTTAAATGCAACCAAAATTTTTTCATGACTATTATCGTGAAACTATCGTGACCTCGTAGTGATTCGATCTCCACACAAATATTGTACCTTTTTCAGCAACAACTTGGTGTATGGTTTTGAGTCTACTCAATCGCTTGAATGGGATATTTTATTTCTGCTGCAGCTAACTAAGACATATATATTTACCAAATTATTTCTTTCTTTAAAGTAAGTAATACTTTCCAAGTAAGTTTCAAGAAACTTACTGAGTATCTTACCATACAGCAAATTTCCTAGTAACTTACCGAGTAAGTTTCGAGAAAGTAACTGAGTAGCTTACCATACAGTAACTTTCTGGGCAGTGGCGTAGCATAGGTCACTAGCACCCGGTGCGGATTCCAAATTTGCCGCCCTCTTATTTTTTAATCCATTATAAAAAATTTGGGCATGGTAAAAAGAGTACTTTTATTAGTTTTATTGAATGATTTATTGAATTGAAAAGTGAAATTAACATTTTTTATTGAGAAACCTTGCGCTTGCATCACCCATGCATAGAACCTGCATAGGTACCTGGGTATTTGGTAACATAAAAAAATGTCGAAAAAAACACTGAAAGAAATTAACTTTTTCTTCAAATTTTAATTTTTTTTTCTAAATTTTTTTTTTTCTAACTGCCACCTCCGCAGCGCCGCCCCCGGCAAAGTGCCGCCCGGTGTGGACCGCACCCTCCGCCCCCCCCCCATGCTACGCCACTGTTTCTGGGTATTTTTTCTATGTTACTATCAAGTTGTTTAGTAAATTTCTTGACAAGTTTTTGTTTGGGAATATAAATAGTAAGTTTACTATTCTCTCTCTCTCTTGTTTTGTTTGTCGTCAATTTGTTTCTTTTTTTAATGTATGTTGGCGAAAGTAAAAAAAAGATCTGTCTACTGAAGCAGAAGTGGCTGGGATAGATAGTATTTTTACTACGACGAAACTATAAGGGTTTGCTATGGAACCCTAGGAATCGAAACAATGATGGATTGCTAGCCGCATCACCCATGAATATGGTTCGCGTTTTAGGCCATTCCCTCGATTCCCTCTAATGTGGTTGAGTTTAACGATGGCTGATCCGTGCGTCAACTCGTGAACGGGTGCTGCCGGAAGGAATTGGTCTGCTCGGCTTCGCTTTTTTTTGACTACTTAATATTTTTTATTACGCAATTTATGTTTGTTTACTTGGTCGCAAGCATTACATGTTATAATGTGTCAACATTGTATAATATTATAAGTATTTATTAATTAAAAGACAATATTAATAATAATATGACAAAGCTCTTCTGGCGAGTAGGCGACCAATGCTGTGAAAATGAGTTTCTTTCGGCGTTTCTTCTCAGCAGTGGTCGTTACGAAGCGCTGGTATCGGTAGCTTTTCTTTAAAAATAAATTAAATTTTAATATACTTTACACGTAACATAAATTATACTTATTGACGTGTAAAAGTGCCTGTAAAGGTCTAATTACTGAATAAACATCTTTTTGGATCTTTTGAATCTTTTGGATAGGCTTTGTCAAAAAAAAAATTGTACTTATAAGAGAATAAACGTCACAAAATAATGTCACTTGACATTGATCATATCCATTTTCAACGTGATTTTAAATGCAGAAAAACCGATAATATGAGCGCTATTTGACTCCAAGAAACTCTGACGTCACGCCGTGCTATTTCATTCAAATGCCATAGACGATGTTTGTTTTGACATTTAGAAAAAAGTTTCTAATTGGACTTGTAAGAAACAAGCGGAGTATATGTTGAAATAAGTAAAGACAGATCAAATGCTATGTCAATTATATTAGTATCCTCATACATATAAGGAGAATACATTTGTTTACTACTCAAACAATAGCCAAATTTACTGATTACGGGGTTGGTCCCGAAACTAAAAATATTCGTATTGACGAATTCTTAAATACCCCGTTAACTTGTTATAACATTTCCCACAAAATAATATGCCGGGTATTTATCGGAATCTACCCGTTGTATGGGAATAACATACGAATTAACACGTCTTAGTTTACATGTTTTGTTGGCAAGTATTTGTCCACCTGATTATATGTAAAAATAAGAAAAAAGACATCAAATGCGATGTCTTTATATGAGCACCATCATACATGTAAAAAGAGTAGATTTTTATCCCACCAAAAACATACCTGTTAAAAAGGGGGCCAAGTTCCTATCGGCTAATTGTTCGGCTAAAAAGAGTTGAAATCCAATCCAATGCTAAGTTTAGATGCACTTTAAAATCGATCATAATCATCTTCATCAACAGCCTGATCCACTGGTAAACATTTGCCATTCCCAAGACTTGAACTTGGCAGGTTTTATTAAATAGGTAAATTTAATTATATAATAACGAACGCTCGAGAATGGTAGGTTATTCAAGGTTACGTTACCTTGAATAACCTACCATTCTCAAGCGTTCGTGTGACCCCACCCGTCCCCACTCGATTTTAAACCTTATTCACGTACCTGCTCTAAAGTCTACTTTTATACGCCGGCCGCCCGCGCCCGCTCAGTGGCTCAGTTGTGTCCGTGGCTGTGTGCGGCGGGTTCTATGACCTCACGGCTCGTAAGTATACACAATACGTGCGCGCGTCTCAAGTGTTTTGATACTCTGGTAATTTTTCTTACTTTTTGATACTTTTTAATTACTGCATTAATTGCAGTGTAGTTGCCGTACAAAATATCCTTTAGTATGTTAATAACTTAAATTAATGCTACTTATTTCAATTGCACGCTGTATAATTTGTCCTATTTATAACTGCAAGTGTTTCTTTGCCATACAACAATACATAACTTTTACCTACTACAATTTATTGTTATCCCATGTAGGAATGTGTGAACCCTATTGTTCGTCACAAGTAATAATACTAGGCGCCACCACACCGTGTACCACACGCACTATGCCGTAATAACGATAAACGACGTTATCTCAGCTAGTTAGGCACAGGTGAGTAAACCGTTTGTTAGCAATAGTTTGTAAGTATTAAAGCAGTTCGTATTTATGAAAGTGATTATGTCACGAACTTCTTACGGAGTAACATATATTTAAGTACCTAATATGAGCCAGTATTCCGTTATTTGACATAAGTTAGGATTTATAATCTATCTCTTCATAGATTGAATGAAATATCGTAGTCTAGAGTGTGCGAAAACATAACCCCCGCACCGGACACGTTGCCGTCGTCCTTCGCGCGCCGTCGATTACTTGTCTACTTTAAGGGCAAACATGTTTTTTTGTGTTTTATACTTATTTTGTTGATGAAAGTGACACAAACTCAGAATGTCAATCTTTTATGAATTTATGATACTAAATATATAAACTCTAATGATTCTAATTTTCTTTTGAAGCGTATTTTGCTTGGAAAATCAAAATAATTAAAATAAATAAGAATGCCTGGACTAATGTGACACAAATGAATACAAGGGGTATATTTAGTTGTTACTGATATGTTGTATTATTTTTTTCAACACTAATTATCTTTTTGGTACTGTTTTTATACATGGGCCCTTAGCCAGTTTGCAGTCGACAAAGGGTGACACAAATAGGTTTGCACACTAGTCTGGCTACGTTTGATACAATACTATTTCATTTTACAACTTTAAATCAATTTTGTCGATTCAGTATGGAATTAAATAAAACAGTCACAAATCAATAAATTTCTCGAAACGCAGACCCCGAAAGTGACACAAATCGAAATAATAAGCTCTTTAGATACGACTTTATTCAGAGGCAAGAAATAAGCATATCTAGAGTTCTTGTAAGTTATACCCTTAAAATTAGCTAGCGCTACCGGACTAGCTTTGCAACGTGGAACATTGGCTCGCTAACTGGACGCACGAGGGAGCTGGCCGACGTACTTTCCAGGCGAAAAGTGGCCGTGGCGTTCCTGCAGGAGACTCAGTGGAAAGGCTGCAGATCCCGGTCCATTGGGAATGGTTACAAGATGATCTACACCGGTGCACCTGGCGAGGATGGGGTGGCCGTAGTGCTGACAGAGGGGCTTCAGGATAGCGTCTTGGAAGTAAAACGCTTCAGCAGCCGGCTAATGGTCGTGGTGGTGCTTGTCGAAGGGGTTATGACTCATTTGATAAGCGCCTACGCGCCACAGGCTGGCTGTGAAGACGCCGAAAAGACGAGGTTCTGGGACCTACTCGGCAGCGTGCTGCGTGGCATCCCGTTGTCGCAGGCAATCGTTTTGGGCGGCGACTTGAACGGTCATGTGGGTGAGGCGTGTGAGGAATTTGAGCGTGTTCATGGTGGCTATGGATACGGAAGTCGCAATCCGGAGGGGAAAGAAGAGACCATATCGGCAAAGTAACCAACTGCAAAGTCATACCCGGCGAGAGTCTCACTGCGCAACACCGTCTCCTTGTCATGGATCTTCGCATTAAGCCTGCTGGCAAGCCCACTGAGCGCTGTCGACGCCAAATCAAGTGGTGGCGGCTCGGAGAATCCAAGTCCCAAGAGTTCGCAACTGCGATCGGCAACAAATGCGACGAAACCGATGGCGAACCAATCCAGCTTCACTGGGACAAGATTCAGGGAGCTATCACTGGTGCGGCGAAGGCAGTGCTGGGTATGTCAAAGGGTGGACGCAAGTGTGACAAGGAAACTTGGTGGTGGAACGACACAGTCCAGAGGGAGACAAGGGTGAAGAAAGCACTCTTTAAAACGTGGCAAGCGTCCGGATCTCCTGAAGACCACGACGCATACAGGGTTGCAAAACGGGCCACTAAGAAAGCCGTTGCCTGGGCCAGGCGTAACCACGTACAGCCATTGTACAATAGATTGGAGTCGCCTGAGGGGCAGAAGCTTATCTATAAGTTGGCACGTTCCAGGGTCAAAGCGGCACAGGATATCTCCAAGTGCCGCTGTGTTAAAGACCCTAACGGCAACCTTTTATGCGAAGACCTCGCGGTGAAGGAGAGATGGCGCTCATATTTTCACGAGCTACTGAACCAGCAGCATAAAGAGGTGCAGCCACCGGACCTCCCTCCAAATCAAGGATTAGTGCCACCAATAACGCCTGAGGAAGTCCACTCAGCTCTTCGCTGCATGAAGGACCGGAAAGCTGTCGGAGCCGATGGAGTGCCCATCGAAGCCTGGAAGGCTATGGGTTCCCATGGTGTGGACATCTTAACAAACCTTTTAAACCGCATACTCTTCTACTCTTCACCGGTAAAATCCCTGACCAATGGAGGCTGAGTATTATTACTCCAGTCTTTAAAGGAAAGGGATCGGTGCAAGAGTGCAGCAACTACCGCGGTATAAAGGTCATGTCACACACCATGAAGCTCTTTGAGAGGATAATAGACTCTCGGATCCGACAGGAGTGTACAGTCTCGGAGTGTCAGTATGGATTTCGCCCCAGCCTAGGCACTACGGACCCTATCTTTGCCCTAAGAGTCATCATGGAGAAATACAGGGCAAAGAATACGCCTCTCCATTTCCTGTTTTTGGATATGGAGAAGGCCTTTGACTGTGTTCCTCGAGAGATGATCTGGTGGGCTCTGAGGGTCAAAGGGGTGCCAGAGATCTATACTGACATAATCCGCGATATGTACCGCGATTCCGAGTCCATAGTTAGGACTGCTGTTGGTGACTCCAAACCCTTCCCCGTTACAGTCGGGGTTCACCAAGGCTCGGTTCTCAGTCCGTACCTGTTCAGTGTGATATTAGACGAAGTGTCTGAGCAACCTCCGTGGCTGCTTGTGTATGCTGACGATATCGCACTGGCGGATGCGGACAGAGGGAGACTGGTGCGACGCGCAAATGTGTGGAGGGAGTCGCTTGAAAACGGTGGTCTGAAGCTAAATGTGGCGAAGACTGAATATATGGCTTGCAATGCTACAGATCCCCCACCCGTACGCATAGGCGAAGACTTGGTCAAGCGTACGGACCAGTTTAAATACTTGGGATCTGTACTTCACACGTCCGGAGACATCGATGCCGACGTCAAGGCCCGTATATCTGCCGCATGGGCAAAGTGGCGAGAGGTGACTGGTGTCATTTGTGACCCCAAAATGCCGGTTAGGTTGAAGGGACAGGTCTACAAATCCATCATTAGACCTGTCCTTTTATATGGGAGTGAAGCGTGGCCTTTGCTTGAGCGGCACAAGCAGGAGTTGCGTGTCACGGAGATGCAAATGCTGCGTTGGATATGCGGAGTGTCACGGAGAGATCGTGTTAGAAACACCCGCATCCGCGGCAGTCTTCATGTCCGTGACATAGCGGAAAAACTGCAGGAAAGTCGCCTACGCTGGTACGGTCACGTCCTACGAAAGCCGGCAAGCTACGTGGGAAACAAATGTATAGCCATGCCGCCTCCGCCGGGGCCCGGCAGGCGGGGTAGACCGAAGAAGTGCTGGCTTGACGTCGTCAAAGATGATATGCGTGCTAATCGTCTTACAACCAAGGATGCTCAAGACCGTGCAAAGTGGAGAAGAAAAAGTCGGAAAGCGGACCCCGGGCTTCTCAGCTTGCAGCTGAGGACGCAACTGGGAAAACGCTTAGATGAGAGAGAGAGAAAGAGAGTTTATCATCAACTTTAAAAAAAAATCTATTGACTTGTAAATGTAACACTGAAAATCATATTGAGTGAGCATTGAGGAAGCATTTTTTGTAGTGTAAATGTTTTATTCATTGGTGCTTATTGCATATTGATGTATGAATTTATTAATAATTATTGGTAACTGTATATTGGTTTGTGGAGCGTGTGAAAGCAGAGCGGTTACAGTATGCATTGTTGTCATCTGTGCTTGTTAGGTAACTGTAGAATATCTGTAATGTAATCTGTATTATAATTAAGTCACTATGAGTCTAAGCTTGTTCATGTAAGAGGCCATATAAATTTAAAGTAATTCTACATTGATGACCTCTGTGGGCTAATGGTCATCATTCCTGGCAGTCACACCGGAGGTCTCGGGTTCTATCACTGGTCAGCTCAAGATGGAAAATGATATTTTTCAGATCAACCTGGGTCTTGGATGTTTATCTATATATGAATTTGTTATAAAATATATGTAGTATCATTGAGCTAGTGTCCCATAACACAAGTCTTGAACTAGCTCAATCTGTGTGATTTGTCCATATTTATTCATATATATAAATGAATCTGCAGTAGGTATATATTAGGTTGAGGAAAAAGTCTTCGCATATAGTATGTATGAACTTTTAATAAAACCACTTTGGCTATACTATTTGTACCTGGCTGGTTTTGGCATCATTTAAAAGTTTAAATTTTAAAGAAGATAATTCCAAATTCATATTAGGAAAATGCGTGATTTTCATTTGTTTTTCTTACCGTCAAGATGAGTGAATCGAATGAAGAAATTAGATACATTTTAAAATTTTACTACCAAAAAGTTAAAAATGCAAAGCAAGCCGTGAAAAAAATTGCGATGTTTATGGACCTAGTGCAGTGTCTGTGAGAGTAGCACAAATTTGGTTTAAGCGTTTTCAATCTGGAAATTTTGATGACAAAGATGCACGTCGCTCTGGTCGCCCTGTTACGGATAAAATGGATGCTATTTTGAAAAAGTGGAGCAAGATCGGCATATCAGTAGTTACGACGTAGCTGAAGAACTGGGAATTGACCACAAAACAGTTTCGGAGCATTTAAAAAACCCACATTTTTGTGTACCCACACAAAAATGCTCGATATTTGGGTACCTCACGAGCTCTCTGAAAGAAACCTAATGAACCGTGTACTCATTTGTGATTCTTTATTACGATGTAATGAGACTGAACCATTTTTGAAGAAATTGATAACTGGTGATGAAAAGTGGATCACGTACGACAAAAACATGTGAAAAAGGTCATGGTCAAAGGCTTCACAGACTGTGGTGCAACCCGGGTTAACTCGCAACAAGGTGATGCTGTGTGTGTGGTGGGATTAAAAGGGCATTATTCATTATGAGCTGTTACCACCAGGCAGGACCATTGATTTTGAACTCTACAGCGAACAACTGATAAGATTAAAGCAAGAAGTTGAGAGAAAGCGGCCGGAATTAATCAACAGAAGGGGTGTGGTTTTTCATCATGATAATGCTAGACCTCACACATCTTTAACCACTCAGCAAAAATTAAGAGAGTTTGGCTGGGAGGTGTTAAGGCATCCGCCGTATAGTCCTGACCTGGCACCTTCAGATTTCCACCTGTTTAGGTCTCTTCAGAATTCTTTAGGCAGTGTCAGGTTAACATCACGAGAGGACTGCCAAAACTACTTGACGCAGTTTTTTGATCAGAAGCCCCAAAATTTCTATAGCAATGGGATCATGTTCCTACCTATAAGATGGCAAAAAGTTATCGAACAAAATGGTACCTACATACTTTAGGTAAATAAACTATATTAAAAAATGTTTTGAATTTTCATATAAAATGCGAAAAGACTTTTTCCCCAACCTATTAAATCATACAGAGATCTTAAAAACTGATGATATTGATAGTGATAAGCATGATTTTTAGATACATACAAAATTTTAAACATGATTCTTGTACGAGCCAAGCTCGCACATTTCGCTTGCACATGTTATGTAGATCGCGTGTCAGCTGTTTCACTTTACATTTTAAATCAAATACAACTAACAATTGAGATACTATCGAGCAGTGATCGAGAAAGGACCCGTCACACCCAACCTACACCATGTAACATAACGACAATAAACAGTTTCTACGTGACGTGGTCTTGTGTCTCCACACCAACATCTCACAACCTCTACATATTATCTTCATGTATGGCGCGGGCCTAGGTGACAACCGAAGCCTGCACCGTACATAATTTTAGTCATTCGAGCCGGATGGAATTCGGGCCCCTTTGCGATACTTCGCGAATCGGTTCACTGGTCTCCCACAAGCGGGTCTCACCAGTTGAATTGAGAAGCCACATATATCGCAGGGACGCGAATACTCCGAACAAACCAGCGCAAACATGGCAGCACACGAAGTTGCTCTTTCAAGAAGCTATCAAGGTCAAGAACAAGTACATATCATGTGTCAACCACCATCAGTAAAACATCAACATACATTGAAGCTTCGCCACAAACAGTGGGAAGTCTTCGCCGTTCAGCAGGACATAACATAACATTTATCAAACATTGAAGCTTTGCCACAAACAGTCTTCGCAGTTCAGCTGGACATAACATAACATTTATCAAACATTGAAGCTTCGCCGCAAACAGTAGGAGGTCTTCGCCGTTCAGCTGGACATAACATAACCAACTTGGATGAGTTTTTGTTAAATAAATGAAATAGAATAGAAAATTCTTTATTCAGTGATAAAGTACACTAATTAATGCAAACTTAAAACAAGTTTACCCAGACCCATACCCAAACAAAACTGAAGTTTTACAAAAATACTTAAAATCATTTTTCTTTCCATTTTATACATGGCTATGCTTTTTAATAATATTTTATAGTTATAACTACAGTTAATGAAAAAAAAGTATTGCATGGTTCACACTTTTTTAATTATTTAGTATTTATTTTTCATTTAATCTCTCTTCTTTTGGTTATAAACTAAAAATAGATTTTTATCTATCATATCAATTAAATTATTTCCATTTAGTGAACAAGCTTCATGAGGTCATCCAGTGAGCTTGTAAACACAGGCTCTTGTATTTACAAACTTTACAATGACATTGGTCAATTAGAAATTAAAGTGTGATCATCATTTTTATATTATTTTAAGTATATTCCATCAGCTTCGGATTTTATCCTGTACAGATAGATAGGCAGATGTACTGGTTGACAGATATGCACTGACATAACTTCAATTTGTAGTGTGGAATTGATGAAGGGGTGAATATTTTGAGTGCACTTTGCATATCAAGCAACCATTGGCATGGTGCACACTTGTATTGGTGACAAGTGCCTGCTATCATTCTTTGATCGCAGTCATTTAGCTATGTCAGATGCATTTCGGTAGCTTTTGACCACTTATATCACAGTATATGAGTACATTTTCGAGTTATTGTGGCTCTCCTCATGTTACACCAAGCTAGTTAAGTTGTGTTTACACTACCTAAGTGAACAGTCAGAGATAACATTCAATTATGAATGAATAAGCCCATGACTCACTTTCATATTAAATTGCCTATTGAGTTATATTTTTGCTCGCTGTTATGTAGTGTCTAGTATTGTATATATATATATATATATATATATATATATATATATATATATATATATATATATATATATATATATATATATAAAAGAAGAAACTGAATGAATGACTGACTGACTGACTAACAGACATATCAACGCACAGCCCAAACCACTGGGTCTAAAGACTCCAAATTTGGCAAATAGGTGCCTTATGAGGTCTAGCGGTGCATTAAGAAAGGATTTTTCAAAATTCACCACCTAAGGGGTTAAAACGGGGGTCCAAAGTTTGTATGGACAAACAGGATTAGTTTGACTATTTTATTGAAAACTTCGCAAGAGTATTCTCGGCTCTAAATAAGTAAATACATATTTCAGGATTTTTCAAAATTCATCCCTTAACCTTTTGAGTGTGGCTATACCGGATTCCGGTATAAATCTTTTACTATTGGTTTTTACCACACACAAGATGGGGTGAAACGGGGGTCCAAAGTTTGTATGGAGAAAAAGGATTAGTTTGGCCATTTTATTCGAAACTTCGCAAGAGTACTCCCGGCGGTAAATAAGTGAATAGGTATTTTAGGATTTTTCTAAATTCATCCCCTAAGGGGTTAGTTTGACCATTTTGAAGCGTTCCGTCGCTCTCTTTCGGTCTAACAAATGACAGGAAAGGGAACGAAAACGGGAACGGAACAGAGAACGGGGAACAGGGAACAGGGAATAGGAAACAGGGAACCGTGAACAGGGTACAGCGAACAGGGAACAGCGAATAGGGAACAGCGAACAGGGAACAGCGAACCGGAAACGGGGAACAGCGAACAGCGAATGTGGAACGTGGAACAGGGAACAGGGAACAGTGAACAGTGAACAAGGAACAGGGAACAGGGCGAGGAAGAATCCTATAAGAACTATTTTCGACTTCTACGCGGACGAAGTCGCGGGTTAAAGCTAGTATCAGTATATATTTATTAGTGTCCGACCGAATGTTCGGTTTCGGTTTCGTTTTCGGTTGAGTTTCGGCAAAAACACGAGTTTTGGTTTAGTTTCGTTTTCGGCGGCAAACTTGCCGAAACTACTACCGATACCGAATGTGCATTTTTCTATTTCGCGTTGTGATCAGTGATGTTCGGCGCGTTGAATGAACGAATGAATCCCATCAGAGCCCGTGTCGTGACTGGCTTGTTTGTTTGCTGTTCGTTTTGTTGTGTTGTGGTGGCGAGTTTTCGAGTGATTTATTTTGAATTTGGCATGTTTTATCTCGTTTTATGTCGTTATAACATAATAGCCTACCCGCTATGTTCTAAACATCAAAAAAATATTCAATATGACTGATAAAAGTAACATCAAGTTTAATCTAACCTTTAATATTATTTTTTTTGGTTTGCTTTACTCTTTCGTAAATGCTATACGTAAACAAACATTAATTAGGTAGTTATGGTGATAATATTATGGATTCAGAGTTTGAAAGTTCATTTTAGTATTTATTACCAAGGTATCCAAGTGGCAAGTACGATATATACTAACTTACGTACAACCAATTTTGTTTTGTGAAATTACTATCACAAATAAATAATATAAGAGTCTATCCACTCAAATAAGTATCTATTGCGAGTATTTTTGAGGCGCAACTAATATTTTTTTCTTAAATAAAGGTTCCTATGTTGATTATTAATAAATGAAAATGTCGAAAACTGCTTGTCTATGTGACTTAAAGAGAAATCAATAAAGACTGACTGATTTATTTTTCCCTCAAAATATGATCCTTGTAAGGAAGTTTCGGTTTCGGTTTCGGCCGAAACAGAGACCGTTGCCGAAATTCGGTTTCGGTTTCGGTCTAAAACTAGTTTCGGTCGGACACTAATATTTATGTAAGTTAATTTTATGTTTATGTAGGATATTTATTTATGTTTCTTGTAGGTATAAGTATTTATTTATTTTTGTATTGTACATGCCAATTACCTCTTTCTTCCCATTTCTTCTTGTGGGTCTGCTGGAAGAAATTTCTTTAAAAATAAGTAGCACCTATATACTACATTACTTTTATAAGGTTTTATTTGTAAATTTTCAAGTTTACATGCACCAATAAAATAAATAAATACCTATGATAATGTAGTCATGGATAAAAGGTGTTTATTAAACCCTAATAGGACTTTGAACCTGTCAAAAATATATTGCTTTTGGTGTTTTGGTACACCTGCTGTTTTCAATATGAGGAGATACTATGAAGGAGCATCTGATGCAATGCACCTGATAGCGAATGCCATTATTGCATATGCACATCAGAAACACCTGTAAGATCTTCACATCACAATATTCAGAATTTTTTCTGCCCATCTCCATGCTTTGAACTGAAACAAAAGGTGGTAAACTTAACAAAATACCTATATGTATAAATTTAGCAAATAAAAATTTGCTACTTTTAGCTTATTACATAATAGAAGTTGTAGCTTGTAATCATAATCATTTATTTTGTCAATCACATAGTGATGAGCCCCTCACTCGTGATGCACCTCGTTTGAGTTCCTCGTCGCGTCGAATTGAGGGAGTACTCGTTTTTTAATCTTGAACCATTTCATTTTCGTTGAGGGCCTAGTCGAGGGCGAGGCGCGTGCGTATTTTACTCACTGCTTTCTCACTGATGCACGCACACGCGTGAGGTGCGTGAGTGAGGTATCGTTGGCAGCCAGACACTATAAAATGAATATGATTGCATCAGTGAGAAAATACTCGTGGTGAGTAAAATGTGCACGCGCTCCGCCATTTTCATACGACTGCTTAGCAAAGCAATGTAACAGCCTGGCAATACTAGCGTGAGGCACGATGAGGTGTATTGTATTATAGTCGAGAATGGATACAGATATACGTCAAATGAGTTTCTAATCTCTAAAATTAATTTATTACGGGACAAATATGCATGATAGACTGTTTTGTCTAGTTTTAAAAAATAATATAACGAGATGTCGCGAGGCGGCCGCGCGCGCCGGCCGCGAACCAAACCAACGCGACGTTGCCGCTTTGCGAGCGAGCGCTTCACCTCGCCTCAAACGAGAGGCTCGTCGCGAGTACCTCGCGAGGGAAAATGAGGTCCTCCCTCGTTTTCATTTAAAAAGTATGAGTTACACATCGCTAGAATCACAGGTACATAGGGTTTTAGGTACATAAATTCAAGTATCATTGTGTTGCGTCGTTAGGCACACAAAGTCATAAATTATTTGGTAATACATGCTTACAAGGATTTCTATTATTATATTACTATTTATAATACTTTTAATTTAAATAAATGTTTAATAGATACAATATTAGTAAAATAAAATAAAAGGAAAATTTGTACTATAAAAAAGTGTTAAAATGTCCACAAATTAGAAGTCAATTGAGATATAATTTCGCTAATACAAAAAAGTTAATGTCATGTCAAGTTATCTAAATGTCTATGGTCATCAGAATTCATCTGTGGAATAATATGCTTTATTAAAAAAAAAAAACAAATAATTAGTGTTTGAATATATTAATTTCATTGCACCTTCTTATTTGTGTGGGTAGTTTGTTGTACAGTCTAGGGGCAATTGCATAAATACTTTTGTGTAAAAAATAATTTTTGGTCTATATGTGATGGAAGTTTATCCGAGCGAAGTAGGCTTTTAACAGGATCAAACAAATCATAGTTATTTTTTACGAAAACACATACTTTAGGTAGGTTAGAAATAGGTATTTATGTACTTGCATCGAAACGTTGATATTTAATATGGATCTTCCCGGAATTTCTAATGGACAATCCCATGTTGCAAACAATATTACAAATAAATAATTATAAAAAGCCCCGGAAATAGATAAGACAAATAAAACAAAGATAATTACATAAAATTTTTATTAGTATTTGCATTAGTATTTTTATTAGTTTTAACATATTGGCAACGTCGCGCGTGTAGTGGTTTAAATTGTGTAGAAGTGAATAACTTTTTATTAAAGAAATCGCGGGATTTTTTTGCTCTTTAAAATTAATCCTGGGATTTGAGGCATATCCACTTTATTCTTTCGCTGTATGAAATCAGTATAAGTACATAAATAACTTTACCTAATTTCGACCTCTGGTTATTATCTTTAAATCGTGAAAGTGTGGTTTGCTTGCTGTTAATAGTGCTATTTTGTTCAGCATAGATAGGGCATAGGAGAATTTGTTCAATTGTTTACATTAAAGTAATAAGGTCACATATTGTTCATTATACTTTTTTTGTTATTTAGTAATAAATGACCATAGTAATTGTTATTTATTGTTAACTATATTTTTTTTGTAATATGTGATCTTATTATTTTAACATAATAGTATTATTTTAAAATAATAGGTTGGGGAAAAGGTCTTTTCGCATTTTATATGAAAATTCAAAACATTTTTTAATATAGTTTATTTACATTTAACTAAAGTATGTAGGCACCATATTGTTCGATAACTTTTTGCCATCTTATAGGTAGGGACATGATGATGATGACGTGATGTTAACCTGACACTGCCTAAAGAGTTCTGAAAAGACCGAAACAGGTGGAAATCTGAAGGTGCCAGGTCAGGACTATACGGCGGATGCATTAACACCTCCCAGCCAAATTCTCTTAATTTTTGCTGAGTGGTTAAAGATGTGTGAGGTCTAGTGTTATCATGATGAAAAACCACACCCCTTCTGTTGATTAATTCCGGCCGCTATCTCTCAACTTCTTGCTTTAATCTTATCAGTTGTTCGCAGTAGAGTTTTGAATCGATGGTTCAGCCTGGTGGTAACAGCTCATAATGAATAATGCCCTTCCAATCCCACCACACACACAGCATTACCTTGTTGCGAGTTAACCCGGGTTTCGCCACAGTCTGTGAAGCCTGACCGGCCTTTGACCATGACCTTTTTCGCACGTTCTTGTCGTACGTGATCCACTTTTCATCACCAGTTATCAATTTTTTCAAAAATGGTTCGGTCTCATTACGTCGTAATAAAGAATCACAAATGAGTACACGGTTCATTAGGTTTCTTTCAGAGAGCTCGTGAGGTACCCAAATATCGAGCTTTTTTGTGTACTAATTTTTTTTTAAATGCGCCAAAACTGTTTTGTGGTCAATTCCCAGTTCTTCAGCTACGTCGTAACTACTGATATGCCGATCCAAGTTCATACATACTATATGCGAAAAGACTTTTTCCCCAACCTAATAAAACATAACAAGCTACAACTTTTAATTATTAAATAAGCTACAGGTAGCAAATTTTTATACATAGGTACTTATTTCAATATACCTAAGGGACTTAAGCCTTGGAAAAAATAGCCTCAAACATGGAATATATTTTACAGCATGACATCATTTTAATTAGTCAAATTCATGGTAACAGGAAGTGTACATTTACACAAGGGATTAATAAAAAGAACTGTATTTAGTAAAGTTGTTAAAAGACCTCATTGTTAACTACATTTTGTTTTTAAACTCCTCAATGGTATCATATTTTTCTCCTTTTCATTTGCACTTCACTTCTTATAAATAAGTTTACTTGTCCTAAGTCTCTAACCTTTTGTATGTAAATTATGCTTTTATCAGTGTGATCATTATTGAGCCTGTGAATTATAGTCACTCCTTGCCCTTGAAACATAGTCATGTAAACATATAAAGATTAAAAATCAATTGAACAATGATGTGTGCAAGAATTTATATAGATAGAGCAATGGTTAGGGTGCAAGCCTCAGAACTCTCAATATGTGGATGACATCCAGAAAAATAGCAACAAGTTGGCAGAACATACCATATCTAGATCTTATTTTCGTTTTTCAAACCTTAATGAACCCGCTTTTTTTTTAGTTTTCTGTCCCTAACTCTTTCTTTTGAATCTGAGTCCATTCTGTTATGTCTTTAGTCCATTTGTTTTTAATTTTTAGAGGATATAACCTGCATAATTACTATACTGAATTTAAGAGATTTCGTTTTGGTTAAAACATCTTCCGTCATTGTTTTTGTCTTATATGTATAGCCTTTTTAGAGATCCGTACAAAAATGAAAAACGGAACCCTTATAGGATCACTCGTGCGTCTGTCTGTCCGTCCGTCTGTCACAGCCAATTTGCTGCGAATCTAATGGACCAAATCAGGTGAAATTTGGCAGAATAATACATGACCCAAACATAAATGCGCATAGTAAATATTTTTTTTTAAATAATATATATATTATTATTTAGGATAAATTAGGAAATTAAAAAAAAAGTTTTGCAAACCTTAGTGTGTCATATATTAAGTGAAAGGGCTTGTGATGAGGATCTCAAATATATTTTTGTTATTTTTTTAAGATAAATAGTTTTGATTTTATTTAAGAAAAAATAAGAAAATTGACCATTCCCTGATCTCCGAAACTACTGAGCCCGAAATTTCGAAAAAAATACATAATGTAATTTATTACTTGCAGATTACAGGAAAAATAATATAAGAATTCTATCAATTGAAAATAAAGTAGTAAACTCAATGTAATACATTCACTTGCGAAAAATTTTTGGTATTGTACGGAACCCTCTCCACGCGAGTTCAAGTCGCACTTGCCCTGTTATTTCTTTCTCTTCTTGTGTAACCCAATATGCTCCTTTCCATTAATCTTTGGCATGTTTGATCAGCTTTTGGACATTTTTTTGTGTATTTGCCCAGGTTTGACAGGTGAATATACAGGCGTTGAGTGCTCATAGTTAGTGAACAACAAATTAAAAGTACTTTATATTTTTTTAAGGAGTCAAATACGGATTCCTTATCTAAGAAGAGTGAAGCCAGTCATACAAGTAGTGTCGACTCGACAACAGAGGTTGTTGAAGAAGAAGTGCAGCTAAGAAATAAGCCAGTACATCTTGGTGAAAGGAGTTCTGTCAACCAATGCATAAACGAACTTTCGTCCAACTTGGCAGCTGAAGCAAGGAGAAGATGTCATAGTGAAGTGGTGCAAAGAACTGAAAATAATCAAGATTCTAAAGGTAAATGCACTTTACTATCTAGGTATTTTAATTTACGTATTACGTTTTTTCTACTTGATAAAAACAAATACATAAGCATATATGTATAGGCATGAGCTTTTCTGTCTAGAAGCTATTAAGATGAAGCAGCACAAGTCTATACATATTGAAAAAGGAAATGCAAATTGGCCATGGGTGGTTTCTCTACCCATACTAGCGAACTATAAACAACTTCAAAAATTATCATCGCGCACAAATTTATATTAAATGACTGTTGCATGACGCAGTTTTGACTGTCGGCCAATGTCCGCTATGACGTAAAGCGTCATACAGCAGCCACTGCTTGTTCCAGCAACTGGCGTGAAGTAACGTTAGTAACAGTATTGTTGAAAAAAGGAGATGTACCTATGTTTTTTTGATTACCGCCTACTTTAATGTACTTTTGATAGTTTGCTGATCCTTAATTATTTTGGTTGCAGTAGCTGTAGAACAAACAAGTCCAACCCAAGTCAAAAACCGTCCAACGTCACAAACTGGTGATTTCGTAACAGTCATCGAAGTAAATGGTCTGAAACTAGCAGAGAATGCCTCCAAGAAAGCAGATGACTCCCCATTATCCTCTGAAAGCAGTCCAGTCGATCCCACCGCAGCTTCTAAGAAGAAAGTCCCACCTAAGTGAGTGTTAACTCATATTCTCTCTAAAAGCTTATAACCATTAATCACTACCCAGTAAAAATATTATAAATATGACAGGAGGTAGTTAAAAATAGACAGATCTTAATTTAGAAGAGGTCAGGGTGGTAGGGTTTTGGGGTAGTGAAATTTTATCAAAGTAACTAAAGCTTCAGTTAGTTCCCCAAATATAATGTTATAATTAGTCTACGAACAATTTCTAAAACATAATTGACCTATAACAATTCTGAAACAAAGTTGACCTATAAAATTTCATATGCAAAATTTACCTTTAATAACCGGCCAAGTGCGTGTTAAACTCGCGCACAAAGAGTTCCATACCATTATCTATAAAAAATCACGTTTGTTGTATGGGAGCCCCACTTAAATATTTATTTTGTTCTGTTTTTAGTATTTTTTGTTATAGTGCCAACATAAACACATCATCTATGAAAGTTTCAACTGTCTAGCTATCACGGTTAATGAGATACGGCCTGAAGACAGACAGACAGATGGAGTCGTAGTAATAGGGTCCCGTTTTTACCCTTTGGGTACGGAACCCTAAAATGATATTATTAAAATATATCTGAATGTTGCAGCTATCAGAAGAGTTTGCCTTGAATATTAATTACATGCAATTGAAATTGATAGGTATATTTAGTTGATAAGATACTAAAATCGAGATACTGCTTACAGACCACCGCCAAAAGTATTCAACAAGCGTGGAGCATCGTTACCGGAGTCAGGGTTGGCCGAGGACAGTCCGCCGTCCTCGTTGGGGCGCCGTATGCGAAATGCCGAGTCCAGAGAGTCCATTGCTAGTCGGGCGTCAACACCTTCTATTAGTGAACGGGTATGTATTTTGCCGCCAAGTATGTCGTATCGTTATAGCAAAGGCCCTGGTACTCTAGAATAGTTGAGATGACGACAATTCGTATCAGAACGTAAAATAATATTAACAGCATTCATTCTATAAACCGTAGATTTATTTATATAATAAACAATTGGCCAAGTGCATGTCAGGCCACACGCAGTATAGGTTTCCGTAGTTACGAATGCCAACTTTGAGTTCATGCCACTAAAAACGTCTAAAAGCTAATGTTCTATTGAACTTGCATGAAATTTTCCTTTTCCAAGTACATTTTATAAGTTGATCGCCTATAACTTTTTAATTTGTAAACCCTACTTAGCTCTGATGTTGCTTCTGCTGTAGCTGTGTGTTTTCACTTTAAAACCAAATATTTCAGAAACGGATCCCTAAATCGAAAAACGGTGTTTGCAAACTTATAATATTTTTGAAAGACCTATTTAACGACACCCCACATAACTGGTTAATCGAAAAAAAAAATGACTTCTCACTTTACTTGTATGGAAGCTACCCTAAAAATTTTTTTTAAATATTTTTTTCCCACTTTTTCCTCACATCATCACAGCTTTCAGTACTTATAGTCACTGAGTAAAACTGCGGACGGACAGACAGACAGACAGTCAGACAGTCAGACAGACAGACAGACAGACAGTCAGACAGACAGACAGACAGACAGACAGGCAGACAGACATAGCGAAACTATATGGACATGGGTTCCTTGTTTACTACGGAACCCTCAAAAATCATATCGTTAATGTAAATCTAACGATAGCTTCATATGTGTGTTGAAGAACATTAACAAAGTGATATTCATTTGTTGTTAACTTATTATTACTTTACGTATAAATGATAAACGTAAACGTTATAGGGTACAACTTTTATCAAATAACGTTTACGTTTATCATTTATACGGTATAGTAATGATAAGTTAACAAAAAATTAATATCACTTTGTTAATGTTCTTCAATACCAATAAAACTGAACGCGTTAGAGAAATCGTGCGCAAACCAAATAATGAATTAAGTACGTTCAATTAAGCAACGCTGTCACGCATTGTTTTCTGGTATGCATCAACATTACTCTTGCTTGTTTTTCTAGGTAAAATGACGTAACGGCGTATCACTAATAAATTGAATCACGAAGGTGTCGTGTATTTTAATGCGAACAAAATGTGAAAAGTGTCATGGTTTATCTTTGTAAAATATTCGTATTATGAGGTTAAACTTAAAAAACTAGACGCTAATATTATTAAATTAAATAAAGTGCGTGTAGAGCCACACTCAGAGAGTTCCGAAGGCTGTAAAAAGATTTGTCCTTGGCTCTGTCTGCTTAGAGCCGTAAGACCCAAAATTCTATGCTTGCCTCATCCAAACTAATATTATAAAGAGGAAAGATTTGATTGTTTGTTTGCATCGAATAAGTTTCGAAACTGGATCGATTCTAAAAATTCTTTCACCGTTGGAAAGCTACACTATCTCCAAGTGACATAGGCTATATTTTATTTTAAAAAAGTAGGGATCCTTACTAAAACTCTAATAATGTACAACGTTTAAAAATAAAAAAAATAAATTACTTAGAAAGTTCCTTACATCGCGTGCGCCGCGGAAACCATAGACCATGTGTTAATTCATAAGTTTTCTTACCTTGGAAAGATGGTATCGTGCTGCAGTACGGATTGTTATGTGACAAAAAACAATACACATAAGAAAATCATGTTTTACAAGTAAATTACGTTAGACACACACATTGCCCATTCATCATTTTTTTCTTCTGAACTTCACCAAAAAACCTAAACAGATAATGTTTTTATGTTTTCTTTTAGAGCAGTCTTTATCAAAGTGGGCGATAACGCCCCCTTGTGGGCGCTGCAGGTCTCAAGGGGGGCGGTAAGAGACCCAGAAAGAAAATGTTTTTTTTTTTTTTGCTAGGAGCTTTATTTAGCTAGGAGGCCTCTTAAACAACGACTGCAAGAGCTCTCGACTCTTGTACAACAGACTTGTTTCTTCAAAAATACGACAGAGGTCCAACTGAATAAAATTAAAATCAAGACAACCACGTATATTCATATATTGTCAAAGCCAAAAAAATTACAAAGTCACATGTTTATCTAATAAAAAATACAAAACAAATCATAGCGAGTTTTAGGTCTAGAATTAGCGCCATCTATTGATGAAATATTATATTATATTTTAAATGGGAAATTATACAATTAAACATCCCGCCCGTCATGGACAGAATGTCCATCATCACACTTATACAATCATCTTAATACAACAAGTTTCCCAGTAATACATTGGTATACCTAAAACCACTTACCATGAAGTAACATTCAACTCAGTGGACTGTAAACATATTCATAACGTTACTTTATCCATGGTGTATAACATGAAAATAATAAACATGAACATTTGTAACTTTTAAAATAAACAAAACCAAAATTCATAAAACACAAAAACAAAACAGATTTATTCTGTAATAGGCAAAATGCACAATTTGTTAACAGGCCTTTTAATGATTGAATCCTTACATTTAAGGTTGACCACACGTGTAATTCCATCCATTCCCGGAAATTTCTCTACAACCTTACCGAACAACCATTTTCCGGGTGGTAAATCGTCCTCTTTAATGAGAACTATATCTCCAACACTTGGCTCAGGAGTTTGATATGCCCATTTATATCGATTAAGAAATTGTGTGAGATATTCTTGGGACAATTTTTTCCAAAAATCCTGTACCATCCGTTGCGTAAGTTGCCACCTTTTTAGGCTGCTTATATTCGAATTTTCATAATTCAATAATCAAGGGCACAAGCAATAACGGTTCTCCCACCAGAAAGTGACCAGGTGTGAGTGGAGTTGGATCATGTGGGTCTGAGCTTAATTGAGAAATAGGCCTTGAGTTGAGACAGGCTTCTATTTGAGTGAGAGTTGTACTCAACTCTTCATATGTGAGTGAAGCATTGCCAATCACCCTTTTTAAGTGGTGTTTGGTGGATTTTATGCCAGCCTCCCATAATCCTCCGAAGTTAGGGCTCCGTGGAGGTATGAAATGCCAAGTTGTGTTTTCTGAGGCTAACACTTCTGCTGTTTCCTTTACCATACTAGATCTTTCACTGGCGAATAAAGATTTTAATTCTCTAGCAGCCCCGACAAAATTCGTGCCATTGTCACTATGTAAGTTAACACAATGACCACGCCTGGCTACAAAGCGTCTAAAAGCAGCTAAGAAACCACTGCTTGTCATATCACTTACTGCTTCTAAATGTACGACGCGCGTAGCCATACATACGAACAAACATATGTATCCTTTGTAAGACTTGTTACCTCTTCCTTTTGACATTCGAAGATTTATCGGGCCTTCAAAATCTACGCCAGTTTGGTAAAAAGGTTTACTGCAAGCCTTCACCCTAGCTTGAGGTAGTTGACCCATAAGCTGATCTCTGGTATTTGCTGAATAACGTACACAGGTGATGCATTTTCTAATATATGCCTTGATGTAATTCCTTGCATTTAATATCCAGTATCGTGACCTTACATAATTAAGTGTTAACTGTGGCCCACCACGCATAGTTTTTTCGTGGGCATCTGCAATAATTAAGGAAGAAAGGTGTGACTTATCAGGTAAAATTATAGGGTGTTTAGCGGAAACATCAATTTGTGCTCTCTCCAAACGACCACCAACTCTCAAAATTCCTGCATCGTCGATGAACGGATTCAACGAGGTAAGTTTGTATTTATAATTCCTGATTTCTTTAAATCCTTTATATCTTCTTTAAATCTTTCCTCTTGTACTACCCTTATGCATGTGTCCAATGCTTTTCTTAATTCTTCACTAGTTAGCCATTTTTGGTAAATAGTATTTCCCATCCTTTTAAATCTTTTACAATAACTTATAACTCTTACTAACTTTCGTAGAGTTGAAAACCTATTTATTATTTCATTATCAATTTCTTCTTTGTTCACTCCTAAATGACAAACCTTTTTTCCCATTTCTGTTTCGTATGATTTACTAGTTGTCTTTGTTATTTCTTTTTCTTTCAGCCACGCTGGACCAGTAAACCACATAGAAGCATTCTTTATCTCCGATGGCTTAACACCACGAGAAGCGACATCTGCGGGATTTTCGTGAGATTTGACATGACACCACTGACTTCTATCCATAGTTGTAAGGATTTCGGAAGTGCGATTAGCTATAAATGTTTTCCATTTTCCAGGATGACAACTGAGCCATGCTAGAACGACCGTAGAGTCTGTATATGCGTAGATATTCTCTTTTTTTATTTCTAGAATCATTGATACCTCTTGCAGTAATCTACACAGCAGCACTGAGCCACACAATTCGAGACGAGGTATGCAGACCTGTTTGATTGGCGCTACCTTTGTTTTAGATGTAACTAAATGAACAGCGACATTTCCATCTCCATCAATTACACGTATGTAAACAACAGCAGCATAAGCATCGTTTGACGCATCGCTAAATCCATGAAGTTCTCGTTGACAATCATTCCGGAAAGTGTTCATCCATCTAGGTATTTTGATATCACGCAGTAACAAAAGCTCGTTACGATAAGCTATCCACTCCTTTAGCAGGTTATCAGGTAGAGTATCATCCCAAGCGATACCCGAGATCCAAAGCTTCTGTATCAAGATTTTGGCAACTATTATAGCTGGTGCCAACCATCCTAAAGGATCGAACAATTTAGCGATGTCAGATATAACCTTGCGCTTAGTTACAGGTTCATCAATTGAAGGCAGTTTTACTGAGTATTCGAAATTATCAGTTACTTGATTCCAGGTAAGTCCTAAAATTTTAACAACAGCATCCATTTTCAGATTAACTGTTACTTCCGCTTGCTTTTCATTAATAGCTTCCAACAAAACTTTGCTATTGCTTGTCCATTTTTGAAGTTGGAAACCACCTCTACTTAATAATTCATTTAACTCTTTATACAGCTTTTTTCCTTCTTCAACATTTTCACATCCCGACAGAAAATCATCAACGTAAAAGTCGGTTAAGACCTTTTGAGATGTAATAGGAAATTCTGCTCCTTCATCCCTTGCATTTTGTTGCAGCGACCTGACAGCTAAATAAGGGGCTGATGCCGTTCCAAAAGTGACTCTCATATTACGCAAATGTTGTAGCTTATCTTCCGGCTTGTCACGCCATACTATGCACTGGAAGTTTGCGTCCTCATCAGTCACCTTGACTTGTCTGTACATCTTTACTATGTCAGCACAGAGACAAATCGGATTAACACGCCAACGCATTACATATGACGCAAATCAGGTTGTAAACGTGGCCCTATCATCAACTCACTGTTCAAAGACACGCCATTAATTCCAGGACAAAAAGCGTCGAAAACAACCCTGACTTTTGTTGAAGTTCTTTCTTCCTTCACCACCGCATGATGAGGTAAATATACAAATGTTGCTTGTATTTCTTCATCAGGAACTAACTTCATATGACCTAACTCCATATATTCGTTGATCACATTTGCATATTGAATTTTCAACTCAGGATTTCTTGTTAACCTATTCTCAAGATATTTAAATCTTCTAGTAGCGATAGCTAATGAATCGCCATATTGACACTGAGGATCTTCATTTCGAAAAGGAAGTTTTACAACATACCTTCCTTCAGAATCCCTAGTTGTCGTACTTGTATATATTTTTTCACACTTCTCTTCTTCCTCTGACCACCTTTTCTGTTCTTCTATTTTTGGTTCTGCTTCCAGCTCCCAAAATTTCTGCAGTAAACTATTTTCTTCTACTACATGCATGCATCGAACAGATGTACGAAAGGTATTTACTCTTTCTTTGCCGGATAGCACTTTTCCAGATAATATCCATCCCATGTTATGGTTTTCATAATGTGATCTTTAACTTGCACTACAAAACTAGGGTTAATAAGTGATTGTATTTTAAAATAGACGACATGTTTTGAGTCACAACGGAATCCCGATCACTCCCTAAACCTGACACATAACTCTTGCATTGTTTCTTCTGCAGACCCAATAGTTGAGCTGCTGACTCGGTCATGAACGAAGCTTGTGATCCTTGGTCTATAAGAGACCTGAGAGTTATGTGTGTGCCTGATTGCGATATTACATCCACCAAAGCCGTTGCAAGCAACACTTGACCTTGGGAACTAATGTGGCATGTAGTGATATGTTCATTTGGTTTGTCTTGTTTGGCTACTGGTAATTCAGAAGAAGTACCTGCAGTTGGGGTATGGTGTTGGGCGAGGTACGCGTAAGTGAAACCCACGAATGCTTGAAAAATACTACTTTATTTTTTTAAATAATATTTCCTTATATACTAATTGGTTACACTCGAGTATATATCTAAGAACATATAAAGTATATAGTATGGCGGATGATCAAAGGGATACATATATCCAATAACAAACAGATGCCGCCTTTTGTTTTGGTAATATAATACTTTGATGATATCATTCGCTAATAAAGGTTTACACACATAGGTCAATGCATAAAGGTAAAGGTCTATACATACTACACCTCCTTCCTTTCGGAAAAAAAAATGTAAGTCGCTATTACATTTTTTTATTTTTATTCATTGTACAATTTTGTTCTGTTCTTATGAACTAATTTTATCTTACCTTTATCTAAAATTTCTACATTTGGACTTAAATCTCTTAAGACTGTATATGGACCTGAAAATACACTAGTTAGCTTACTTCTATCTTCATTCTTAATTAATATTTTATCATTAGGTTTATATGTTATGTCATTTACATTTTTATCGTATCTTATTTTTCTTAATTGTTTACTTTTCAATAAATTTTCTCTTGCTTCTTTTTGCGATGTCTGTATTCTATACTTTAATTCTAAAGGATAACTATCATAATTATATAACGGTTCTACATTATGAGATGATAGATTGCTAGGAAGTCTGCACTGTTTCCCGAAAACTAACTCAAATGGTGTGAATTTAGTTTCGGTATGTACTGATGTGTTAAAAGCAAAACACCAATATGGTAACCATTTACTCCAGTAATGGGAGTTATTCTCCGTCTGTATTCTTAGATATGCTCCTAAATTCTTATGGGTATTCTCTAATGCACCAATACTTTGATGATGATATGCAGTTGATGTGAGTTTTGTGATATGCAATAATTTACAAACCTCTTGAAATGTTGTGGAGATAAATTCCGAACCTCAGCTACATTACTCGCTTGAATAGATGTCTTCATATGTAGGAGCGAGTGATGTTTCCTGCGACAGATCTTACACTTGGATGGTACACGACATGAATACACCGCATGGTTGGAACCAAAACAATTGAAGCACAATTTCTGAGATTGTACGAACTTACGACGTGTTTCGGTATCCTCGCTCACAAACTTCTTACAGTTTAATAGTTTGTGTGCGGGACGGCCTTCGATGCTGAGCTCAGATGACACGTTAACCGCCTCGCACAAGTCGGGTCTGATGTTCCGTGTCAAGCAATGGACTGTAGTGATAGGCTCTTCTCATAGGTAGCTTCGTGGAGAGGGCCGAGCGGCAGTAAAACAACAGTATGGTGGTTCAAACGCAGTACGCCTTGGAGAGTGGGAGGCCAGAGCTTCTTCTCAGGGTTTCTTCTTTCTTCTTAGGGCTCCTCGCGATCGTATCGAAATTTCACGGACTGATTTCTGCGGGCTGACCCCGCTATATTTATAGCCGCGCGAGCGTATGCCCTGCCTCCCGCTTCCCCGCGAGCTTGCTAACTTTATTTCTCTTATATTTCTTATACTATGCAATTAACAATTATAAAACTTATATCAGTGTAAAGTATAAGTTGTCTTTTATTCATTTCTATATTTGTACGAATGCCAAGACTTCTATTTTCCGAGGAAAAGCCAAGGAAAAGTTGCCAGTATAAATACCCCTCTAATACGTACAGCGCCCCGCACCCCTCTAGCGAGGGGCCCTTTAAATACTCAGAACTTAGATTTTGGCGCTCTCATTGTTAAAGCGAGCGTCATGGCATTCATACAGTCCTATTTCCTTAGATCCATGTATACTTTATGTACTTTAAGGCAAGTGCTAATTACTTCAAATCAGTGTACCTACTTGTATGTATGTAAGTGAGTATGAGGTACTCACTTCTAACGTGTACCTATCCTACGTTACTTTCTCTTAGCAAGCAAAGGCTAGTTATCCTATCTTGGATCTAAGGTACCTATCAGTAAAAGACAAACACATAATAATCTTTATTTTCCATATAAACCTATGTACATAATCTCTTATTCCTATTCTAAGTAAATAAATCACTGATAAAAAATTCACTACACATTATATGTCCAGTATGTATCCGCAATGTATTCCGTCGTGTTCAGTTTGTGATTATCTGCGCAAAACGGACATTTGTTCAATTCAGTTACGTGAAGCGTTTTAGTTTTAACAATACCTTTTGAAACCTTATTATCTAAAAATTCCAGTGACCTAAATCTTTGCTGTAAGAATTCTTTAAATTAATTGTCATTCGGCAAAGAATCTTGAGATTCGCTTAATTTTGATTCCCACATTTTCCGAGATTCTGTATCCAGCTTTAAACACAAAATGTAAATTACAATCATGTATCCGTTTGCAGGCCGAGATTGTTCAATGCATGCATACACTCGTTGCTGGTATCCAATAATTCCTTTAATGCACTTGCAGACTCAGTTGTGACATTTTTCTGACTCATAAACCTTTTTAAAACTGAGTTTGCAATAAAGCGTTTATTATTGTATCTGCTTTCTAATTGATTCCAGCAAACGATGTAATTATCACTAGTTATAGGGACATGTCTTAACGATTGCTCAGCCTCGCCTGACAAATGAGATTTAAGGTAATGTAATTTCTCAACATTACTTAGGGATTGATTTGAATGCACTAAAGATTGGAATAAATCTCTGAAACTACTGTAATCATAGTAATTCCCGGAAAAAGTAGGTATTGTGATTTTCGCTAACCTCACGTTACTATGCAACTGATCCTTTGACTGATTACTTTGAACATTAGAAGTAGTTGGTACAACGGGATTGACGTCACTTAATTTTTGTTTAAGCGCCGATTTATAATCAAAGTACACTTCTTCAGTGGCCTCGTATACATCGTCATCATAATATTTTTTGCCTTCTAAATCCTCAGTAGTATAATCACCTATCAGATTGTTATGATTTTCTAAAAACGCACACCATTGAGACTCAAGAGCTTCAAGCCTTGTTTCTAAATAAGGAACAGTTAAACGCGCCTTAGGTGATTTTTTAAAGTTGATAAAAGCCTTACTCATGGTTTTACTTGTGCTAATTTGAATTTTAACTAATGACTCCATTGTGTTTCTTTTTTATCAGAACAATGTCAAAAAAATATATATTCACAATAGCCAAGTGCTTTTTACCTGAAACTTACACACAACTGCTTTACGTACTAGGTTTAGGTTATGTAATTCTAGAACAAAAACTTTATTATGAACTACAAATCACACAGACAATGTATCGAAAACACAAATAAAACACTTTGATATTATTTAATATTCATAAAATTTTCAAAGTTGAATAATCTCAATACGGTGAAAATTTTCTAAGTCCAAGATTTCCGTGAAAATTTTACAAGTGTTTGAAGTGACCAGCTGTCACCCGTTCAAAAACCGGTATCGATTCCCCGTCGTTCCACTTTTCTTAAAATTATTCTAAGTCTCTACTTCAATACTACTAGGATCCAAATTCTTCAAAGTTAAAGTTCTCTTGAATATAAGGTTCAAATTTGCTTCTACTGAATTGAATGAAATAAAAGTACTCACAGTTTGTCCGATTACGTCACACACTATTTCACTCACACATCTGGCGTATTCGTTGTCTCCCTCATTCACGTAGTTGCGGCATCCACTGCTATCTTTGTGCGAGCGAGTGCACACGCTGCCACCTTCTCTGCTGTTCTGCTCTTCTTCTCTTTGCACTGGTGTAAGCGAGATGCAAGATGTTCGCCCTTGACACTGATCTACTGCCCGTGGGTGCGAACGAGAAAGCCTAGAGTACTGTACCAACTAAGCATCCGGCTCGAAGGAAATGTACAACAGACTTGTTTCTTCAAAAATACGACAGAGGTCCAACTGAATAAAATTCAAATCAAGACAACCACGTATATTCATATATTGTCAAAGCCAAAAAAATTACAAAGTCACATGTTTATCTAATAAAAAATACAAAACAAATCATAGCGAGTTTTAGGTCTAGAATTAGCGCCATCTATTGATGAAATATTATATTATATTTTAAATGGGAAATTATACAATTAAACAACTCTCAACAACAACTTGTGAACATCAACTAATATGAATTAAAAGATTGCTCAAACTCGGTTCTATATTTCTCTCCGCGTAGTTCATATATCTGTCCTATTTTATTGAATATAGAAAAAATGAAAATCATGTCAATCGGTCGCTCCGTTTCGTAATGAAAGTAGACACAAACAAACAAATAAAAAGGCAACAGACACACTTTCGCATTTTAATAGTTATTAGTACTCGTAGATATCTATCGTTTTTTAACAAGTTTTTGTTAAATAACCCGAATTGTGCATTCCTGTATCAGCTGGCTGGTTCATTGAATACTTGTTCGGACTTGTTGAGTACGATTGAGCGTCGAATGAGATAAACGATTTATGCATGTTTGTTTTATTCCTGTCGGTGCGTGCTGCTTAAGCATTCCTATATAACCAATGTAATATTTATTTTATTTTCATTTGTGGTTTCGCGCGCAATAGATGAGCAGTACTTACGCCCCCTCTACACTACTCGCGAAGTTGAACGTATTTCTCAAAGCAAAACAATGTCGGAAGTAAAAAAGAAGAGACGGCAATACTGTGCGGAATATATTAAATTCGGATTTATTGAAAATCCCACAAACCCATCGTCGCCTTTGTGTCTTCTATGTCTAAAAACATTTTCGAATGAAGCAATGAAGCCTTCAAGGCTGCAAGATCATTTCAATAAAATGCATCCAGATAAGAAAGACAAGAATGTAGCATATTTTCAAGACCTAGAGAAGAAGCATAATACTCAGCGAAGTGTAGCAAAACTATTTTCGGCGGCTGCTAAGCAAGATGACGTCGGACTTCGAGCTTCGTACAATATCTCTTTGTTAATTGCTCAAAAAGGCAAACCACATAACATCGGAGAAGAGTTAATATTGCCAGCAATAAATGAAGTAATAACTAATGTGCTTCATACGTGGGGCGCACTATAAGTTTCCGGAATGAATATGAAAAAATACTATTAAAGGTACAAAATTAATTTATTGTTTCCAAAATAATCTCCCTTGGCGTCTATGCACTTTTTCAT
Organism: Acrobasis suavella; assembly: GCA_943193695.1. NCBI lineage: Eukaryota > Metazoa > Arthropoda > Insecta > Lepidoptera > Pyralidae > Acrobasis > Acrobasis suavella. Next base: position 7,884,646 of record OW971937.1, on the reverse strand, counting down.
TCGATGAAACCAGTTTTGAAAACTTTTGTGCCACTCCTCTGTGGTGACCTCTGAAACGTGTTTTTCATACTCCTCGACAGCCTCTTCTGGTGATGAAAATCGTTGACCGCGTAATTGGTTCTTAATTTTTGGGAACAGAAAAAAGTCACAAGGTGCCAGGTCGGGACTGTATGCAGGATGACTCATGAGTTCTACATTTTTCGCCTTCAAAAAGTCGTTTGTCTGTCTGGCCGTGTGAGAACTAGCATTGTCGTGGTGCAGGATGATACGGCGTTTACGGTTTTTTTTACGGAGTTCGTCAATAACTTCCGGCAAACAAATGGTCGTATACCAGTCACTATTCACTGTACGACGATTCTCTAAAGCAACAGTAGCCACGTGTCCAGTTTTATTAAAAAAAGAAGCAATCGTCCGCTTAGATGCACTTTTCACGCGCGCCACTTTGGTTGGTTTCGGCTCATCTTGAAAGACCCATACGCTCGATTGCTGCTTTGTTTTGGGATCGTAGCAATAAATCCATGTTTCGTCACCTGTTACTATGTCCCACACCAAATTTGACGCACCTTCGTTGAATCTGGTAAGCATGGCACTGCACCAAGTGACGCGGTCCGTTTTTTGAGCCTCGGTCAAGTTGTGTGGGATCCACCGCGAGCACAGCTTTCTCACACCCAAATGTTTGTGTAGGATTAATTATATTTGACTCATGCCTATTTCTAAGGATGCGCGAATTTCATGGTAGGTCACATGCCTGTCTGTTTCAATCATACGGCGCACAGCATCGATGTTTTTGTTGGTCACAGCGGTGGACGGCCGACCATCGCGAGATTCGTCACTGAGATTGATACGACCACGCTTGATTTCTGCAAACCAGCTATAAACAGTTGTCTTGCATGGTGCTTCATTGCCAAAAGCTGTTTCAAGCCGAGCGATGCTCTGTTGAGCTGTCAAATTACACTTAAAATCGTAGAAAATCATACTACGAAAATTTTCCCGAGTTAAATCCATGTTGATGCAGACACACAATTTTTTAAATGGCGCCACAAGGTAAAAACAAAAGACAGTCAGATGAAACAAACTGCATTCTACAGCCAAAGAGTTCTATTTTCAAATGTTGCAATAAATTTTTAAATATTGTTTATGTATGTGGCCAGTTCCGGAAACTTATAGTGCGCCCTATGTAAAACGGCCGCAGATATTATCCGAAAAATTCCTTTGAGTAATAATTCTGTGCAAAGACGAATTGATGAAATGGCTGAAAACATTGAAGAATCATTGTGCGATCACCTGAGGACAAGTCAATTCTCAATTCAGCTGAATTGAGAATTAGTTGGTCAAAGTGGACTCATCGAGCTCGATGAGTCCACTTTGACCAACTAATGAAGCATTGTTGTTGTCTTACGTGAGGTTTATTAAAGATGTGAAAATATGTGAAGAACTATTATTTGCTAGAAATTTAGAGACCGATACAAAAGGGGAAACCATATTCAATACTTTGGAAAAGTTTTGCGATGAGAAAGAGATTCCTTTGAAAAATATTATTTCAGTTGCTACAGCTCCGGCTATGACAGGGTGCCATAAAGGCTTCATAGCGTACTTAAAAAATAAAATTCCAGATGTCCTTGGTGTACATTGCGTTATTCATAGACAACATTTAGTTGCTAGAAACTTAAGTGAAAAACTATTTCAATCACTGCAATATGTTATCAAAGCAGTCAATAAAATCCGCAACAGCTCTTTGAATGATTATTTCATCAGCTTTGTGTTACTAATGACGAGGATTTCAACCGTTTGTTGTTTCATACTGAAGTTCGTTGGCTATCAAGAGGCAATTGTCTGACTCGATTTTACAACCTGTTTGACTCTGTTATAGAGTTCTTGGAAACTAAAGATACAGAATTGCACGACAAGCTCATAACATCAAAGAATGATATAGCTTACATGACAGACCTGTATAAATTGTTCAACGACATGAATCTCCAACTGCAAGGCGATAAACTAAATTTAATTAAAACAAAAAACGTCGTTTATGCTTTTGCAGCCAAACTGCTTCTACACAAAAAGAATCTGGGCAGACGTGAGTTTTACAATTTTCCAAATTTATCAGTATCATGCAGTAACGACGAATTGTTTGCCGACTGCCAACATTTGGAAAACCTCCACATTGACTTCACCGAACGATACCAGGACATTTTGAACTTGGAAATACCAGACTGGGTGTTGGATCCGTTTTCAAATGTCAACACAGCAATGTCACCTCAGCTGGAAGAAGAACTTATAGAATTGACAACAAACGAGGAAATAAAAATCAAGTTCAAAAATGGTTACCAAGAATTTTGGCTACAAAAACCGATCCCGCAATTGTACCCTGGATTGTGGTCAATCGTTCAACGATTCTTGATAGCATTCCCATCGTCATATTTGTGTGAACGTGCATTTAGTGCTGTGACAACATTGCTTACTAAAAAGAGAAATCGTTTGCTTGTTACCGAACGTGGCGACTTGCGACTGTTCTTGAGTAAATTGGAACCTGATATCAACAAACTTATTAAACAGCATCAGATTCATCCTTCACATTAGTTTTTATATAAGGATTGATTATTTTAGTTATATTTTTAATAAAAGATACTCTGTTTTAATACTATAAAGTTGCGTTTCAATAATCATTCTTATTGGCAGGTGGAGCCCGTAAGAGTTAACTTGAGACCTAAGCGCCGTTGTATGTTACGTACTGCGCTAAGGTTTCAAGTTGCGGGTTATAGTAAAAGTTTCGTTTAGAATTCTCCGTTAATATACATATATAGGTCACAATATTTAATTAATTAAATTTGAAGTTATAGTGGTTTTTAAATAGGTGAAAAAAAGGGGCGCTAAAAAAAAATTTATTCTCAAAGTGGGCAGTAGACAAAATAAGTTTGGGAACCACTGTTTTAGAGCAATCACAATAAGTATAGTGTTCCTAAAGAAATAATTTAGGACTATTTTGCATAAATTTAGGACTATACTGCATAAAATATTAAAGTATATGTTTACACTAGGGTTTGACAAATTATTGATGTCACTTTATGTCATGAAAATAGATATCGATTAAAAGTCAATAGTTTTTGGTCGAATGATTACAAACTCAATTTTAGTAAAAAATAAGATTGTAGATTTTCAGAATAATAAAACAGATAAGTAATCATGGTTTAATAGTTCATTATATTTAACAATACTGAAATAATTTATCTCAAGAAACAGATATTATAGCGTCTTATCTTTCTGAGCAGATTGTAAAAGCCGATTGAAGGAATGGGCGCGAATCATGATACTCAACGATGCGGCTAGAAACTCACTATATTGATTACTTTTCTCCACCTCCACCCCTACCGGCACGCTAAGGGTGGCTTTGGAAATGCATTCGTGCGAGACATCGACCTCTACGTCCGAGGTCAATTCTTTGGATATAAAAATTTTGTACGAGATATTTGGTAAGCTTTGTCCTTTAGTCGCCTCTTATGTCATCCACAAAAAGAGGTGCAGTATTCCTATTCTAAATGGGATATAAAACTGTAAACTATATTTTATGTTACTGTCGCAGACGGCCGTGTACTTCTTAGGGTTCTGTACCCAAAGGGTAAAAACGGGACCCTATTAATAAGACTCCGTGTCCGTCCGTCTGTCTGTTTCTCACCAGGCTGAATTTCATGAACCGTGATAGCTAGACAGTTGATTTTTTTTTCTGGGTCTGATGTTTTATTCTCTTAACAATACCAAATACCTTATTTTTGAAACCAGACCCAGGATACTACCCTATTGGAATAAGTATATAAACAAGCTGCTTCTCTTTCTACGCAGATCGTAAAAGCCTATTGAGGAATATTACAAAAGTGTGGATAATGTCGATACACTATTTATTTGGTTCCATTCATGTTATTAAAAAATTTTACCTACGCGTTCATCATTCATTACACTGATCGTGACTCTTGAGCCCCTAGACGTAAGGGATAAAGAAAGATTAAAATGTATGTATAACTCAGCTGCAATAAAACCCAAAATAGTGGTGCTTATTTTATATTTTAATTAATATTTCCAGAAAAAAACCATACATCAAATCCCAGTTTTCTTTGACAGCACATTTTTTATTACTTTTTTAAAGGAATGTTTCATAAACACTTACATTGACAGACAGCATTCTTATTATAACCAAAAAGACGCATTGCGCGTCGAACATCCTGCCCACCAAGGCCAGACTCTGGCCTTAACAAAAAAATCATTCCTACCTCAGTGCTGCCCACCATGACATAACACACCCTTAAACAATTACAGTTGATGTAAGATTACTCACAAAAAATAACCAGTGGACTGTATGTATAGGTTAAAAATATACATTACTCTTGTTTAACCTAAAATTAAAACAATGGGAGTGTGATGCCTTTCTCCGTCAACCAACCCAAGTTCCAAGTAGAAGAATAAAGCAAAAACTTAAGTTCTATAATATATAAAAGTTACCAAGGATTCCCATCGTATAATACTCACACATTTAAGAAATATGTCTACTGCAGTAAACTCAAGAGAATGTTTGAAATAATACCGCCAACCATTGATGAAATCGCAGAGTAAAAGAGTATTGGTAAGTTTTTTATATTACCTATAAATTTATTCAACCTTAAAACTTGCTATTAAACCCTAAATTTATATTTTTAGCCATTTTCTTTTTGTTTAGGACCATCGTGTCTAAGGTGACATCTCTACGGTCTGAGGTAAGTTATACTTAGTATGCCAGTCTCTACCACAATTATTCTTTCTCCATTTAGGCAACTCATGCATTTTGTTTAAACCTTTAGCTTGATTCCACCATCTTACATGCATTATTCTATCCTTTCTTTGTGCTTCTACTAATAGTGGATACCCAATGCATGTGTTTTGCATTCTCCTTTCATCCACATTACGTGCCGAAGAAGTCCTAAAATAATATCTATTATTTACAATTGAATTTACTCTATTTACATAATCCTCTTTTTCATCCTTAACTCTTCCGTCTTGTTGTATTTTACAAAACATTGTATTTGTTGCAGGTAGACGTTTGGTAGCTATATCCACTACGCCAAATAAAATCCACCCGAAGGCTGTGGATTGTGCCACCAAAGAATTAGAGCGACTCCGTTTCACGCCATCTCGCAGCACTAGAGAATAAACCTCCGCTCCTAGCAACAGGTCGATGCTACCAGGGTCAGCGTACTGCGGGTCAGCAAGAGGCAGACTTTCAAACTCATCATCCAAACCTAATTTTGAGACCCTCTGCGACGGAAGAAGATTAGTTATTTGCTTAATAACATACGCCTGTACAAATATACCATACCTTAAATCTATACGCGACTTTAATTCAATATTTACAATATACTTACAATCCAAGTGTTTATCACCACCTAAACTTGACACTTGGCTATGGACCGAAATTTTCTTTAAACCTAAATGATTTACCATTGATTCAGTTATGAAAGAACACTGGGAACCCTGATCCAATAAAGCTCGCATAGCAATTCTCAGACCACTTCTCCCTCTGGTTTCCACTTGCGCTGTAGCCAGTAAAACTTGGTTACATATTGTACCTGCTGAGAAGTGATTGACAGAAATCACAGGAACAGAATTTGAACTTGAGCTGTCAGATAGGGCGCCACACTCATTAGATTTGTTAACATAAGTATTATCCATTGAATGCAGTAACGTATTATGTTTACGCTTACATATTTGACATCTCACTGGCACTACACAATTCTTTACCGAGTGGTTACTACATAAACAATTATAACACATTATTTTTACTTACAAAATCCCGCCGCGCATCAACATTTTCTTTAGAAACCTTTTTACAATAGTATAGCTTATGTTGCTCTGTACAAAATGGGCAGTCAATATTACTTACATGAAAAGATTTCTGACTCGATTGCACACTTAAAGGTTTATTAACAGAAGCCGACTTAGTATCCAGGAATTCCAAAGCTCGATACCGTTTTGTAAGAAAATCTTTAAATTGATAGAAACTAGGGAGCTCCTCTAGCCCGTTGATATTGTTAATATAAATCTCCCATTCCTTCCTGGACTCCAGGTCAAGCTTTAGTGTCAATAAATGAATAATAATAACATCCCAGGAAGACACATCTACTCCTATATTTGTTAATGCACTTAAGCAATCCGAAGTATTGTCAATTAAATTTTTTAACAACGAGGATGACTCGGATGTAACATTTTTGTGGCTCAAAAGTTTCTTTAAAATGGCATTACATAGAAACTTTTTATTATTATATCTTGAGTTCAATACATCCCAGCACGTTTCGTAATTAGCGTCAGTAATTGGAATTTGTCGGATAAGCTGTTCGGCCTCTCCCGACAGATAGCCTTTTAAATAATGCAATTTTTGTACATTATCTAAATCCGTGTTCGTGTGAATAAGAGATACATACAAATCTCTAAAAGTACTCCACTCGGAGTACAAACCTGAGAAAGGATTTATTATTATTTTTGGAAGTCGAACGTTATGAGGCTTGTTATTAGGCTTAATATCATTAGAATACTGTGCCTGTGCAGGAAGGTACGTACTCAAGGGTTGAAATGACGACAATTTATTTTTTAACTCAGTCTTGTATACAGTATACAATTCTTCCACAAGTTCGAATGTATCTTCTTAAAAAAATACTTACAATCTGTCCCTTTCTCCAAAGACAATTTTACAATTTTATTGTGAGTTTCAAGTAGTGATGGGAAATTCCCGGGAACATTCTCCTAGCGAGAACATTGCTGTTAAGTTCTCGAGAATGTTCTTTTTGCAGAGAATTTACGAGAATTTAAAAATTGGAATGGTATCATATACAGCAGTATTGAAAACATATAACTTTAAGTGATATTCTTTGCATTTTTAAACATCTTACGAAAATTACTTCAAAACTTTTTACTACAGAGGTTAAATTCTTCTTAGCGAGAATGTTCTTAGGGAATATTTTCGAGAATGTTCTCTTAAATTCTTATAAATTTCAGCTTAAGTAAGGGAAGTTATATAACGGATTTAAAAAAGGGTCCCGGTTTAATTGATAAATATTTAACTGTAATTGATCAATTTAATCATTATCATAATACATCAATGTAGTAATAATACATTGATAAATACTCATAAACTACATTCATAAATATGTTTATTTAACTAAACTCTTTTTAAACAGATAAGATTAATTTTAGTATGTTTTTGTTCAGCGGCAACAAAAAGAAACATCATCTATAAAAATTTCAACTGTCTAGCTATAATGGTTCATGAGATACAGCCTGGCGACAGACAGACAGACAGACAAACAGACGGACGGTCTGAGTAATAGGGTCCCGTTCTTAACCTTTGGGCACGGAACTCTAAAAATCGAAGATTTGGAACACCTGATGCAGAACCAAGTTAAATTTATTTGCATAAATATTTGTTTTCGGGAGATTTTAGTCAAACCCTTCCAGTTTTATGTCGGGGCTCTAGGGCAGATGAGATTAACTCCTCATTAAAACAATCTTATCTGTGGCCTCAAATACAAAAGTTCAGATTGACAATTATATGAGAGCCCAGCTTGGCGGTATTAGTTAGCCCAAGAGTTTTCAAGAATATTATTAAAAGTTGGGGAAGGTCTCTTTCTTGAAGAGAATGGTCAGGTGAGTCTTCTCGTAATACTTGGCGAAGTTGTTTTGTCCGAAGAAGAACTTATAAGTTCAGTATTTGCGGACCTTCAGAGCATAACACACCTGGAAAATTCTTGGTTATGTGAACGCGCCATATTGACACCAAAAAATGAACAATACACATTACACATCAATTAATGAAGAACTTATGAGGCAAATTATTGGTAATGAAGTGTTTTATACTTTTTTGGATAGTGTTATTGATCAGGACAATGTCACCAATTATCCAGTTGAGTTTCTTAATTCTCTTGCAGCAAATGGACTCTCAGCTCACAAAATAAGTCTTAATGTCGGAGGGCAAATAATGCTGATGCGAAATTCGACTCCGCCGAAACTGTGTAACGGAACCCGATTTAGTGTCTCAGCACAGTATGCCGACGTTCAGCGGCTGAATTTCAGCCAAAGCATGCCTGCAATGTTATTTGCATTACTAGCAACACATAATGCCGAACTTCCGATGCTTTTGCCTGAATTGGAACTTCGGACCCGTACCCGTACCCGTACCCGCTCCCGCTCTTAATTCCGCTCCCGCTCCCGTCCCCACTACCGCTCCCATTCCCCGCAGACGCGCCAAAGACGCAGAGTAAATTCTCATATCGGCACATCACTACTGTCCGGCGTTTCCACCGAACTTCAGCGGCTGAACTTCAGCATATTTAGCGTGTCATCCCCACCGAACTTTAGACACTGAACTAAACTTTGGCATAGTCTGCTGAGACACTTAAAGTCAATGCTTTGAAGCGAAATATAAATGAAGCTGAGATTCTCACTGTAAGTGGTGCCAGTGAAACTGTATTCATTCCGCGTATACCATTCATCCCCAACAATTTTCCTTTTGAAAATACACAGTTCCATGTGTTTACTTGCTTTGATAATGACAATAAGTCACAGTGTCAGACGCTTAAAGCCGCTGATGTCGATCTAAGGACTGGTTTTTCGCATGGCCAACTTTATGTGGCTTTCTCCAAGTTTAGTAACACTTCAGGTCTTTTCATATTCGCTCCCGAAGGAAAGACTCCCAACATAATTTATAAAGAATAAAATAATATTGACTTTTAACTTTCACTGCTACAAGTACTTTCTAATCTCTCTCTCTCTCTCATTAGTTTGTATTTATACGCCGGAGTCATAAAGTCCACGCGAACAAAGTCGCGTTCATTAGCTAGTATTAAATAAGATTATTTTTACTAACGAAAACCAGGAATTTCATTTGATAATTAAATGAAATTGCATTTTATTTTAAATTCTCGTAAATTCTCTTTGTTCCGAGAATATTCTGCAACTTTAAGAATTTTCTAGAACATTCTCGTTTAGGAAACATTCTCGCACGGAGAATTTTCTCTCGACTCATCACTTCAAGACATTGCAACCTAAGTTCGTTCAAAGTTTCCAATCGTGTCTCTACATACCCCTCAGTTAATCTTTCCTTTGGGGACTTTTTATAATCTGTGTACGCCTTAGTAATACGTTTATATGCATCGAATTGCTGGCCAATTAGCTCTTCCATCTCAAAAACACTTACTAGATAAGTACTAGAGAAAATACTAAATAAAAATACACACTACAGCTAAGTTTTAAGTTTGAAGAATAAACAAAATAGGTATCTTTCGCATTTGCAAAACGAAAAGAAATAAACACAAAATAAACAGTTTTCCAGTCCTATAAAAGCAAGTTCTATTTAATTTACACCGTACTTACAAGTTCCTATTTAAGACAAACCCGAATTTTCCACTAGTAGATACACTTAATTGCATGTAGATTCAATACCATAGATTACAGGTACCACGTTCCATAAAATATCAGCAAAAATATCGAGCCCCGGCTCGGTACCATCAGCCACCAACATGTACTAGCAATCTGAGTAGGTACCGCATCCGCCAATCACACCAGGAAGTCCAATTCCAGGCTTGCTTCCTCACTCGTCCGTGTGGGCAACCTGACCACACTCCACAATTGTGGTCTGAAGTTTAGCTAGTTTTATAGCTTAGCTCCTGAAAGATAAGGCAACAACCGCACGTGCTCCAACCCACGATATACAAGAGCACCACTATTTTTTCACTATCCGGTTACCGAAGGTCTTTTGTATAACTCAGCTGCAATAAAACCCAAAATAGTGGTGCTTATTTTATATTTTAATTAATATTTCCAGAAAAAAACCATACATCAAATCCCAATTTTCTTTGACAGCACATTTTTTTACTTTTTTAAACGAATGTTTCATAAACACTTACATTGACGGACAGCATTCTTATTATAACCAAAAAGACGCATTGCGCGTCGAACGTATGACGTACTTGTCGTGTAGTACAACCCTATTCAAACTCACATATAAACAATTCATTTCTGGTCACATTTTATAATGTTACGAAACTGAGGTTCGAGATTTGGAGAAAAACGCCAAACTGCGTATGAAGGTCTTTATTAACTACGGAACCCTAATTTGACACGTAAAGATGGCCAAGTCAAGTCACGTAGCAGCTGAGGTTGTCGCAGGTACTTCCACTTGTCGCACTAGAGTAGGCTTCCTTCGCTTCGGTTTCCTTCGAAGTGATCGCTTTCGTAGCTCGAAATGAACTGCCGGGGTCCAACTAGTTCGTCTCGATTCCCACCTTTCGGCGGGAGCGGGGTTGCTGTTCAGGGTTGTGGCCCTCTTCAGCGGTGAGCTACCGCCGCCTGTAACTACAGGCGGGTCTTAGGGCAGTAAGCGTGGCGGCCACATCGAGTTTTCTTATGTTACTGGGGGTTCAGGTGGGGCGGCGCTCTTGGCGCGACGCCCAGGTCGGCTGGTAATGGGATGATGGCATCACGGGGCGAGGGGATGTATCTGCCTTCCGGCGGGCGGGCATGCAGAGGCGCGATCCCCCTAAGGTGGGGGTGCGCCAAGCGATATCCGCCTTATGGTACATCTTCCTCGCCAGGTGGGAGACGAAGGTGTCCAGGCCCTCCCACCCTTATCGAATTGAACCCCCAGGTATTTGACGTGAGGCTGCCACGGCACGTCCTCACCTTGGAGTTTTAGGGGCGGCGGTAGGCTGGTGTTCCCTGATATCAATGCCTGCGTATTACTGACGTTCACCGACAACCTCCATTTGGAGAGCCAGTCAGGCAGAGCGTCTAGGGCCTTTTGGAGCTTCTTGGCCGCGTACTTTGCGTTCATACTGACGGCAAAGTTCGCGGCGTCGTCGGCAAAGAGCGCCAACTGGGCCTGACCAGCTACGGGGATGTCGTCGGTGTACCAGGAGTAGCACGCAGGCGACAAGCAGCTTCCTTGGGGAACACCGGCACGCACTGGGCGTTCCGATGACACGGCGTCTTCTACCGCCACCCTTATCTTCCTGTTCTCCAGGAAGGAGGCCACAACTCTGAACAGTCTTCTGGGCATAGGCGTTCCAGACAGCTTGTACAGCAGCCCCTCATGCCATACCCTGTCGAACGCCTTCTCGTTGTCAAGAAGTATCACAGCCACGTACTCCTTGCAGTTGGCTGCCTCCGAGATCTTGTGCAGCAATCTAGCGATCTGGAGCGTCGTTGAGTGTTCAGGCCGAAACCCAAACTGCTCCGCACGTGGTGGTATGTGCGGGAGCAGGAGGCCAAGTAGGAGTATTTCGAACACCTTTGAGAGCGCGCTAAGCAGTGTGATGGGCCGGTAACTATCAGGTTTCTGCAGGTTCTTGCCCAGCTTAGGTAGCATGATGACCCAGCCGGTTTTCCATTCTTTGGGGTAGTGGCCCGAGCTCAGAATGCCATTGAAGAGGCGCGTTACCGCCGTGATAAATACGGGCGGTAAGTGGCGGAGCGCCTCATTCGTGATGTTGTCTGCGCCCGGGGCTTTCCTCGACTTCAGGCTTCGGATCACCCGCAGGACCTGGCTGGGCGTTAAGAACGCTGCATCTTCCTTGTCCGGTACCGGCTCCGCGAGGTATTCTCGAAGGTGTTCAGTGACAATCCTGTGATGGTCTTGGTCGCTCACTGGGTTCGGCGTGAACTGACGCTCCAGATGTTCCCCAAAGATCTCGCCGCGATCTTTAGCTTTAAACCGTGGGAGGCCATCGGCTGCCAGCAGCGGTCGGGCGGGCTGGGATTCGCCCGTAAGCCGCCAGCACAGGCGGTGAATGGAGGGGATATCACCGCCCACCGAGAGTAGGTGGTTCTCCCACGATCTCTGTGTTAGGTGATCCTTGATGGTCTCCACCAGCTTGTTGAGCTTCGTCTTAGTGGCGGGGCAGCGAGTGTTTTGCCACCGCCACCGCAGCCGCCTCTTCTGGGCCAACAACTTGCTGATATCAGCGGGCAATGGTTCCGGTCTTGCTGTTGCCGAGACCGGGCGTGTTGCGGCTTCAAGGGCGGCGCGGATGCAGCAGGTGATGGCACTCGCCGCTTGCTCAACCTCTTCGCCGGTGGAGACCCGCTTGAAAGCGACCCTAGTCCTGTCGCTCTCAAGCGCTTTCTCGAACTTCGCCCAGCTGATCTTAGATTCTCTGCTGGGCAGTGAGACCCTTGCCGGAAGGTCTTAATGGACGAGAAAGACGGGTCTGTGGTCTGACGGCAGGTCCATGAAGACTTCTTGTCTTGGTGGTGTCCGTAGGCCTCTGTAGGCCACGATGTCGATGGTGTCGGGCTCGCCTGACGGGCCATAGTGAGTCGGCTCGTCGGGGCTCATTACTTCGTAGTCGTGAACTACAGAGTCCAGGTGAAGGAGTCGCCCGCGAGGGGTTCCAGATGGTATGCTTGGCGTTAAAGTTGCCGGGCACAATAGTCAGCGTGGGGTGCTGCAACAGTATGCGCAGCTCTTGGGGGTCCAGCTTCCATTTTGGTTTCAGGTTGGCAGGCGGCACATACGTCGCGAACAGGCGCAAATCCTGGCCGGCGACGTTGACGAGTACGCCCAGTGCGTACATGGTCTGGAGCTCGTGGAATGGTATGGCCTGGTGAACGACATTCCTCTTCACGAACACCGCGAGTTCTCTGTTAGGTCTGCCGTCGACGGGACTCTTCTCGTCCTTCCGGTAGGCAATGTACCCCGGGATTTTGAAGTCTTCATTTTCCCGGAGGTGGGTCTCACTGACCAGCATGACATCTACTCGCTGCTGACGGAGGAAGTTCGTCAGCAGCAGCTTCTTCTTGTGTAAGGTTTTGGCGTTCCAGTATCAGAGGGCTTTACGATACGAAGAAGAGGGCCTTTATCCATATTAGTATGGAAGAGGAGACACGACGCGGCCAGCTGGTCGGGTGTCATAGCTGCTAGGGACTGGAACGCCTGGAAGAGCATCTGTAGCTGCTCTGCGGGCATCCCCTGTGTTAGTGGCTGTGGCTGGGGGGCCTAGGTAGCCGGGGCCTGCAAGGCTTGGGGCTGGCGATCCTCGGGTGGGGCGGGAGCAGAGCTCCCAGCGGCTGGTCGTCCCTCTTGCGGGGTAGGGGGGCGCACGGTCGGCTGTCTCGCTGCAGTTCCGGGGGGAGGTGCAGCGGAGGTGACTCGACGCGTCCCTGCATCGGCCGTGGTGGGGATAGGCGCGGGGGTGCCGGTCGGGGGGTGACTTGATGCAGCCCAGCGGTGGTGGGGATAGGCGCAGGGGAGCCGGCGGGGGAGGGGGAGAATTGGGGCTTCGACGCGATCCAGCGACGTTTTGTGCTGCGAGCGCGGGGGTGCCTGCCGTGACGGGCGCGAATGACGGCGTCGGCGCCGCGAAGGGTTGCGAAGGCGCGGGCGACCGCGCGGTGGCCGCCGCAGCTCCGGGCTGCGGCACGCGACGCGGGTCAACCCCTGCGGGGGCGGCCGCGGGTGGGGGGCGGGGCGCGCGACACCGACGGCGACGCCGCAGCACCGGGCTGCGGCACGCGGCGCGGGTCTATCTCTGCGAGGGGGACCGCGGGTTGCGGAAGCGGCGCTCACGGCGCGCGACGCGGAGGCCTCCGAGGCCCGCGCCACCGAAGGCGCTTGTGGTGCGGCATTCCTCTTCCTGGCTTCCCTTTGGGGAAGCGGAATGCCCGAAAGTCGTGCGGGTGGGGGTTGCGGCACCTCCAACATCTTTTTGTTTTCGGCAGCGTGGGCGGTCAAGACGGACAGGTCCGCGGGGGTGGTGTGTGTGTGTGTGTGAGTGCAACTTGCCAAACAACTCTACACTTTAGCTTGCACCATTCTGACGAAATTCCGCGAATTTAGCTCGCGAACATTCTGCATTTATCTCGTTCGCGACAATAATAAGCTAGTTCAATCTTATTACTTCTTAAATCTATGGCGGAAACTATTGATGACAGAACAAAATAATTAAAAAATATATATATATATTGAACTGCCGCTGCTAGAAAGGCTTTATATTTGTACCTTGGTATTAATCCTTATCAAAATTAATTGCTTTATCTTCAAAACTGTTGCAATACCTTTATCTATTATAACTTTTTGAATCATTCAATTCGGACATTCCATTCGAAAGATATAACGAATTTAAAAATTTAAAATTTCGAGTGATTGCCATTCACTTCGCCCAGCTAGCTAGGCAGCACCGTGATATGCGATGCGATCTAGGCGCCAGGGTACGCGAGGCGAGTCAACGTTAAGGGGATACTTGAATTTTTCGGGATCCAGTGTTGGTCCCATCACACTAATATTATAAAGGGGAAAGTTTGTGAGTGAGTGAGTGTGTGTGTGTGTGTGTGTGTGTGTGTGTGTGTGTGTGTGTGTGTGTGTATGTTTCTTATTTCTTCACGCCCAAACGGCTGAACCAATTTCGATACAATTTGTTATGTAGGAAGCTGACACCCTGGATTAACACAAAGGCTACTTTAGGCGCGGGTAACATAGCGGGGTGCAGCTAGTTTGAAATAAATTATTTGAATGACCAAGCCAAAATACTTTGAAGGGTTCTAGATAACCCTTCAAAGTATTTTGGCTTGGTCAATACAAAATTTTTAATACAGGGTGGCCAAAAAGTCGTGGATCAAACGAAACAGGGAGATAAAGGAGGTAATTTCCAACAAAAAATCTTTCCCCAGCATGGCCATAACTTCATTGCACGAAAAGATATGAATTATTTTATTTTTTTCAATGAAACTACCGAGTTTTTTTACAATTTAATCAGTAAAAAATTAAATTGATTAAAAACAATAAAACTATCTCCGAAGTGCCGCGCGGCTCACGCGCGGCGCGATCGTCTCCCTAGCCCTACGCAGCGGTCGTGTGCGGAATTGAATATTTTTAGCTTGAAAATATTTTGAGTATGAAATAACGCAAAAAGAAGGGTGTGTGTTTTAAAATGTATATTTTTTGTTAAATACCCGGGCGAAGCCGGAGCGGGTCCACCGTTAGAGATAAAACGTTGCGATATGTGTTTACTTACAGTAACAGGTTCCATATACCATAAATCACACACATGGGGGTAGATAGAGATATTGAATGAACGGGTTAATTAATAATAAATGATTATTTGGTTTCTTTTTAATGATTATAGGTGAAGAGCTACGAAAGTATAAATTCCCTATCATCTGAGCGCAAGCGATCTGGCGGCGCAGCCACGCCGCGCTCCATCGACGAGGAGGTGACGTCCACCACGCCGGACCTGCCTGAGGGCTCTGACGACAAATCCGCACCCATTTCCCTGGAGAGCATCCCAGCTGCCGTGCCCACTGAGGATGAGCCTTACTACGATCAAGTGCCGGCTGATATGAATGATGGAGAATATGTTTATATACAAGCTGGTATGTGTTTCACTTAGTCTCATTATTTGAAGTTGATAGGACGTTTGTGTCAGTTTTTAGATTGTGTATATATCAAAAATTATTTATAGAATCCTCGTTATAGCTGAACAAAAATTCTTAGACGAAACCAAATTTGAAAATAGACTTCTCCATATCTGTTATCATATTACAGTATTCCTATCGCTATTTCTAGATTTTATTGGATAATTTGGCTGGCAAGGCTTTCTTCTGTTACCTACATTTCTCATCCTCGCTTTCTCTACAGATGTAAGTGATAGTACTTTTCCTCATTAGCTCCCGCTCCAGCAGATTCACTGTTTCTCGGTGTCATTTTCCAAATAGAAGACTAGGACGTCTGTTACATTTTTGTAATAAAGTTGAAAAAAGCGGCTTTTAAGTGTGGTTTCTAATTGGGCACTTTATTTCGTTATCAGGTGGTACGGGCTCAAGCACAGACGATGGATCGAGCGGCACGAGTACACTAGCCCTGAGCGCGGCAGCCAGCGCGGCGAGCGCGAGCGCCCCGCCCGACCCCAGCGCGCCGCGAGCCCCCGACTCGCCTCCTTGTGCCACCGCGCCCAACTATGTCAACATACACTATTTTATACAGTGAGTAATTTAATAGTACGTTACTGCAAAGGGCGGGAAGTATCGCATTACCGGACGAATAGTTTTCAGGGCCAAGCGTCAGCGCGGCCTTAACAATAATTACGAGTCCGGCAATCCCATTTTCCACCGAGGCATGTATAGTGCTTTTCTCAATCAATGTTTACTGCAAAGAGTATGTAACGTGTCACGTCACCACTGTTAGGTTTTATTGCTAAACGTCTTTTCTCTAAGCTGTCCTTGAGTCAGTAATGTTCAGAAGGGTAGTGCTCCAGTAAAACAACACAATGCAGTTCACGAATGTCCGAATATATTGATACCAGACTTAAATTTAACACACAACATTGATATAGTCAAATCAAAAGTTCAGTGTTCGTATAACATTTACATAGAGTACGGAACTACAACGAGGTACGTGCGCGACAATCGGTAGGCGGTCACGAGGCGACTGGCTTAAATTCCCTAGACCGCAAAAACGCTGATTTACTGCGAAAGCGTGAGTGTATGTACACCCCTACAAGTATATAATCAATCACTACGTGCTTTGAAAGAAAAAAAAATGCTTTCCCGCGTTTTTTTAGTTCAAAGGAAACATTGCCCATACAGCCCCGTCATATTTCACGCAAAAAAATTAATACCGTAGGTTATTGTTTTTTTCTCTCGCTACGAAAATCAAACATTTTCGTGTGATTATATACCAATATTTTAATAAAATTGTGGGCTGTCGGTAAATATTTGCATATTTCTGGTTATTTCTTTAATGATTGCCTCACATTTATTGAGAAAAGCACTATACATGCCTTGATGAGAATGGCATTGCCGGACTCGTAATAATTGTCAAACTTTTCATCCGGCAATACCATTCTTCCCGCCTTCTGCAGTAATGTAGGTACTAATAGATGCGTTCATCTTTGTCAAATATTTATAGGTCCGTTCAGGAAAGTATTTTGAAAGAGTTACTTAGAGTTGGAATACAAAACAAATCTCTTGCAGAATTTTTCAAATCCAAAGGAGTGTCAGTGGACGAATCAGAAATAAATTTCAAGACTAGTCGAAAGGTTAAAAAGTTAATTTTAAGTTGTCAGTGCACGAGAACTTTATTTACTGTTATTCCAACCGGCCTGAAGCATTTTAAAACCATAGATCGTTGGAAACCATGGTTTAGAATTTAGATGGTGATAAAGAGCTGATGTTGTCTAAACTGCTGTATCGATTTTTACCAAACAGCTAAGAACCACTGCAAGAAAACTTGCTTTCACGTAAAAAAAACCGTGTCGAAATCGGTGCATTCGAGACCTCTCCACACCTACTCCGGATAATTACGACGCATTTGTCAATGTTATTAAGAAAGCGTCCCGCCAGCACATCCCGCGCGGCTGCTGTACTGCATACACCCCGGGCCTAACTGAAAACTCCGCGGAATTAATGGCCAAATATGCATCTTTATTCTCTGACGATCCCTCTTCAGAGGCTACGGTGTCGGCTGGTGAGGACTTCATGAACCAAATATCTGAGAATAGGTCAGTCTCGTGGAGTCCATTGATATGACCCATAATAGTAAAAAAGCCTGGGGCACATTACGCAAACTGACCAGTGATCCTCCCACGGCCACAAAACCCAGCCCAGAGACCGCCAACCAAGTGGCTCACCAATTACTGCTCAACGGCAAATCCCCTTACAAGCGCGCTAAACCAAAACACCCAATACTAATACAAACAGAACAATCAGTATACCGTTTACTTCCGATGAACTATACATAGCTCTTAGAAACCTTGTAAATGGGAAAGCTGCTGGTGTCGATGAAATATCCGTGGAGTAACTTATAAATCTTGGTCCGTTAGCAGTTACCTGGCTCCTGAATATGTTTTAACTACTGTCTAGACAATGCCAGAATTCCAATTTCGATTTTTTACTAGACCAACTGACGAAGCAGGTTTTAGACCCGGCAAATCTTGCTGTGGTTAAGCTGAGCAAAATGTTGAGAAATCGCCGATTCTATGTCCTCCTACATTCCCAAAAAAAAAGATGGCGATCACTAAAAAACGGCCTCCCTCAAGGTAGTGTCTTTGCTCCTAAACTGTTCGATATCTACACAAATGATCAGCCCCGCGCTCCAGGTACGTTACATCTATCGACGACCTGGCTCTTACATCTTAGTCAAAAACATCTTAATCCAAAGGCATTGGGGAAATAGAACTCAACCTATCAAAGGCCTTGGAACAACTTCAAAAATGAGTCCAGTGTCTTCCACTTATGCAACCAGAAAGCTGGAAGCAGGGAGTTAGCAACTCGGTGGAACGGCGTAGCCATATAACATAATCCTACCCCAAAATACATTGGCGTGACTTTGGAGACAGGCACTTTTAAGACCATACTATGGTCCCACCTGTACACCCTGTCCGGTATTGCTCCGCCATGTGTCGCATGTAGTACGTGATGAAGCATGTACGGTGGAAAAATTTAAGCAGTCAACCTATAAGTGGCACCCTCTCTAATTACTTTGAATTTTGAATGAAAGATAAAAAGGTTTTCTTTTTTAATTATGCTTTTTTCTTTTTCCGCACCGAAGAACATTAAAATGTTTACCTACTTACTACCTATTTATCCATGTCGACGACGATATGTATTCCAAATTTTAAAAATTACGATGCCTTTGCCTTAAATTCTTTTTCATCTCATCTACTCAAAAAACTATGTTTTCATCCCAACATTTGGAGCTGAAGTTACTGGTTATTCTCTCGGGACTAAAAGGTGAAAAAGAAAATCTCTAGGGATTAAAACCAATTTGAAAACTGAGCACGAGTGTAATCTATGTAGAATCCAAAATAATATTGGCAGGACATCAAAAAAAAAATTAAAATTTAGTTTTAAAATAAAACATAATTGGCACCGACGTCGTGATTTTTTTAAATTTGGAATACATAAACTTGTCAACATGGATGAATGTAGGTAATCATTTTTATGTTCTTCGCTTCGGAAAAAGAAATAAGTATAATTAAAAAAGCGCAATTTTTCTCTTTTTGATTCAAGTAATTACAGAAATTTTAGGTTATTTGTATTGACATGTAACTATTTGTATAAATGTGAATAATTTTTCGTAAATGAAGGACCACACAAATAAAGTTATGAGTGAACATTTTATCGTCAGTTTATCGTCAGTAATAATTTTCGAAGACCACTGTCTTCGAAAATTATTTCTTAGTATTTATTTTATGAAAATGACACCAAACAAGTTGAAGTCTGACTAGGTATTGTAGGTGTTCTACTTTTCATTACTCGTATATTCTGTTTTCTATTTGCTAGTTTTTCTCATAGATGGAGATGAAAAGTAGACTGTGCTACTCGGATACGGTAATATTTATATCTCGGGAGATACGAGTATACACGGAAAAAATGAACGTTTACTATACTACCAGAATGTATAGTTGATTAAATTTTGTTGATATTACAATAATTATGTTAATACCATACCACAGATTTATTCGTTCCCTCAACGATTTGATTAGTTTCTAATAATATGTATTTGTAGTCCGTACGACGCGTTTCTAATTGACGTAATATGTAGCGCTAACAATAATATATAGTGGCAGGAACCTAGTAATTTGTTGAATATAATTGTACTGAACGGATTGTAAAGTAAATTAGATGAGCTGTTGCCTATACAGCACTAACAGTACTAAAAACTTAACAAGTTGTTTCAGGAACTCTAGATTTGTTGAACGTTATTGTACTAAACGGTTTGCAAAGTTAAATGGATTATTTGTTGTATACACAGCTCTAACGAGTAATAAATACCTACTCAATAGGTTGTATTTTGTAAAGTAAACTATATAAACTGTTGCCTATATTCACAACTATTCCGATAGATGGTGTAGTACAGTTCCATGTGATTTTAAAACACGCTATGGAGATTTTTCCATCTTAGATATAAGGTCTCCGGGATTTTTAAGTGGTCTGAAATTTCTCCTTCCGTATAGGGCCGTAGTGCGTGCCCCAGGGCACGCAGCATGGTTTAAACGTCGACGAAACTAGACCGTTTTCCGTCAACTTTAAACAAGTTCATAAAACAGTCTAATTTTCGACTAGTTTACGTCATCGACGGAACCACATTCAATGAACTATGACAACGGAAACTAATCTTTTATTGCACGATTCAATGACAACGTTAACGTCGTGAACTAGCTTCTAGTCTTGTGTCGATTGATAAACGGGAACTAGATTTAGAATATTTTTATTTATTTTTTATTTTGTTACACTTAAGGTAGTTTTCGCTTGCCATACGATTGAATTATTAACATAATTACTAGCAGATGCATATTCGCAGTTTGCACACTCAGTGCATGGATTTCGCGCATGCGCGCGTGACAGAGAGCGACATATCAGCAAATTTTTAAGTATGAATGAAGCGAACAGATTGCTTGCTTCTGGTGGCGTAGCGGAACGACGAAGAGTCACGATCACGACACGACTAGTCCCAAACGAACATGTTGACGTTGATAGTCCCGTAAAAAAGGCGTTGACGAGTAAACTGGTTTATCATTCGACGGTAAACTAGTCTAATAGTTCATGCCAGTTAAACAGTTGAAATAAACCGTTCGTTCATTCAACGCTCATCTCTAGTTTAATCTAATAGTTTCAACTATGCTGCGGCTATATTATCTACGACTCTAATTACCTGTTTAGTAGACACAACACATATGAAAGTAGATTCAACTAATTATATAGTAGATACAACTTGTCATAAGGTAAGGGCAATATTAAAATATAGTAGGTACAACAAATGTTTTAGTAACAAATAAAAAGAAAATTGGACACACCACACAACTGAGTGTAATTGTTACAAAAGGCTTAGTAATTGCTACAATACGATCTTGTTGAACCTACTGAAAATGACAACATACCGCATTGTTGAGTTTACAATATAAATTTGTTATTATTACTATATTTATCGTACCTGTAACTAAAACACATTAACTATAATTGTGTAGTAGACCGTACTATCTGTGAGGGTTGTCACAAGTAGAACTATAAATATTGTATAGTGAACAATAATTCTCGTTAGTGGAACGATATTTTTTTTTCCGTGATACATGAATCCCTCGCTTCACTCAGGATTCCACCGTAGTATCACTCGCTACGCCGTGATTCAACTGTGGAATCCTTCGTTTCGCTCTGGATTTAAAGTAGCGCCCTCGCCTTCAAAATATTACCTTATCCCCTTGTAGCACAATCTACTATTTTTTGCTGGACTGCCAACATTATTTTTGATTCTACATAGATAACATTCGTGTTCAGTTTTCAAATTGGTTTTAATCCCTAAAGATTTTCTTTGTACTTTTCTGTTCATAGAGAATCATCAGTAATTTTAGCTCCAAATTGTTTGGGATGAAAACATTGTTTTTTGAATAGATGAGATGAAAAATAAATAAGGTCTGGCAGGGTATTGGTCCTATAGTTGTTGGTATAAATTCGCCAGACATTTTCAAAGAACGAAAATTCATGCACGCTCCATTTGAACTGGCGCTTAAGCATAAAAATATAAATTAAATATACGGCCAATATCGCAGCGACACCCCACACCATGGGTTAGTCGAGAAAAAAAGAAATGATTGCCACTTCACATGTATAGGAGACACACAAAAATTTTTTTTTCCAGATTTTATTTTAACGCATTGACGGCGTAATTGATATACCTACATACCCATGCCAAATATAATTAATATGTTAACATACAGTTTTCTAGTACTAATAGGATCTAAGTAAAACCGCGGACAGACAGGCAGACATGGCAAAACAATAACCGTCTTATTATAAAACCCAGACTAAATTTGTTACTAGGCTTAAACCATTATCCGCCCTAATCAAGTTGACATTGACAGGTGAGATAGGGTATGATACTAGCCGCCAACTTGATTTGGGCGGATAGTGGTTTAAACCTAGTAACAAAGTTAGTCTGGGTTTTATAATAAGACGGTAAGGGTTCCTTATTTATTGCGTAACCTTAAAAAGATCACTTATTTGGCAGACAAGCGGGCGAAGGAGTGGAGCCAAGTGAAGTGGGATCTGAACTAGTGGACTCCACCGACACCCCACTGCTGTTGAGAGCGATATCCTCGGAAACCGATGCCAGCGCCACCCCACCCGCTTTGCGAAAGTTACAAACTCAGGTATGACATTTTTATTCTTCTTATTTTCTTGTCGGTATCAAACTGCTATTACGCTGTTTTACAGGTACAGTACTATATTCTTTTTATGAATGTACACTAATCATCATTTTTTTATTAGGTAAGGGGTTTACAGACAGAGCCATACCCTCGTAGACCATTCCTAGAAAAATAATGAGCTTAAAGTTAGGTTTTGTTTTGTTTTTCGTGTGTGTAAGTGGCCAACACTGGTGTCAGATTTTTTAGGTTGCCTAAAGAAAGGTATCTGACATAGCTTGACGACTGTCATACAATGATGACAGCCGGGACCAACGGCTTATACGTGCCTTCCGAAGCACGGAGGAACTCGAGAAATTTGTGGGCCACTTGTGGTCACCCATCTGAGTGCGGACCACGCCCGGTGATGTAATTTAACCGCTAGGTAATTTTTCAAAACTAAAAACCGACTTTACCCCCAAACTACACAACCTATTTTGATAAATTTTCTATGGGACCACCCCTGGGATATCTCGTTTCCAAAAAAGAATCATCAAAATCGGTTCATAAAGGACGAAGTTATCCGCGAATATACATAAATATATATATATATATATATATTTATATATATATATTTATATATATATATATAAATATATATATATACGGTCGAATTAAGAAACGGAAAACTTTTTTGAAGTCGGTTTAAAAATTTAAATCAGCCATAGAAACAAGTTCCTAGCCCATCGCCTATTTGTAAATAAATGATCCCTAGTTGATGATTATCTTCCTGGAACAGTAGCTGCTGCTACTCCTCCTTTGTCCCAGTTGGTAAATTCTGTTTTTTTTCTTTCCTACAAGTAATGGTATTGTAGTTCTTGTTTTGTAGTTCAATCTTATTATAATCTCATTCCATTAATTCAAGCGAAGATTGTACTGATCTACAGAGTACCACTTTAGAATGACATATTTTGAAAGGTTAAAGGTTTTTATGTTGTCTTTCAACGAGAGCATTTAAGCTTAACGTACTGTTATTTATAATAAATAATTTCAACAATTATTACATGACCTATACCTTGACCTTGACAATATACATGATGATTATTTATTTTAACCTGGTAAGGACAAAAAAAAACACATTTAATTGACATGAAACTTACTTATATTTTTGAAAAAACAGATGACGATGAGTTTATTAACTAACAGTTACAAGTTTAATGAAATCTTATAATTTAAAATTCAATGTAATTTTAACTAATTTGGTTCACACAACGACTCCTGTCGTAAATGTTATCTTGAACTGGTACCTGCTACTCCAAAAGCTCTTATCTTGAAGGGTTAAGATAAAGTAGTAAACTAGGTTAAAACCATATACATACACTTTCATGAAACCCACACAACTATTTGTTTAAAATCTTATTTATAATTTGTATTTCATTGTCTTCAGTATTATCAGAACTTTTAATCAAAGATAGTATGTGATTTCTGTGTAAGTTGTACTTGATTGATCCCGTTGATTTCGTGGTGCATTTCTCTTCGTTGGTCAATATATAATATTTGCAATGTCGCAATTTGCAGTTTTCTTGTTCGCATGTTGTGTAATAGCAAACGCCGTCCGTACAAAACGATGAAATATCGAGATTTTCCAAAAGCTTGTTTGTGAGAGACGTTGCATACTGTTCTATCATAGACTGAACATAATTTGCCATAGCTTCTTTTACCTCCGTTAGTAATGGCGTGTTTGGCTGGCTGATGGCTGGTTGATGGTGGCGTGTATGGCTGGTTTCATCATTGACCGATGTGTCGTCTACTACGCCTGAAAAAAAAAAATAATTCATATAATACAAAATTTTGTTATATCTGACGGTTAACGGGTCGAACACACGAGAGACAGTATGCCGTACGGTGAACGACGGTCAACGACGGTCAATTATGTAAGAACGTTTTGTAGACGACGGTCAACGACGGTCAATTATGTAAGAACGATTTTGTACGTCCATACGTGATTAGGTTTATAGTATAACTGTTAATATTGCAGGTTATTCAAATGTTAAAATGCAATAAAATCTACGTTATAATTGTAATACAACTAAATTCGAATTTAAGGAATTATTTCGCCCATTAAATTATTGGTTAAAAATTGTTACATCTTTAAATGATTATTTTTCTTACCTTATGAATGCGAAAGTTTACGAGCTCTTCCAGCGGATCTTTGATGTTACGCTCGGCTACCGTCGAAGACAGAACCGCTTCCAGTTCTAAAGGACGCTCGTCCACTGCCTGGCTAGAATCGGGCGCATTAGTGGCGTCGAGTGGTCTAATTTCGGGGGCGTTAGTGACTATGTTTGGCTTTTGTGTGTTTTGAGTAACTTCCGGTTTTATAAAGGGATCAGTAGACTCTGTTGGCACAGGTTTAATTGCAGGGGCATCCGTAATAATGTCTGGTTTTAGGGTCGGCTTTTGTGGGGCTTCTGAAACTGGCAACCCTATAGAAGAAACTGTTTCTGCAGGCTTCGTAGGAGCAGGTTCATCAGGCTTCGTCACATACTCACGACACTCTCCCTCCAAATCCGTGTCGTAAATGTTACACGTAGTATTCTTGCAACCATATTTGTCGCATCTCATAGTTGTACATGTTTGTTCGTTGCACCATACTGTAACGTTGCGCCGTTCGACTTCCACGTTATCGTAGGGTCCTATTGTTGTAGAGCCAATGAGCTGATCGTGTACAGGGTCTGGCTCGCTGGACCACCATGAGAACGGGTACGTTATCCAACCCCATATTGTGCTACCAATGCCCCGACCTTCTGTTATGTAATCTGCAAGCGATGTTAGTATGATTATTGACAAGAATTAAGACTTCATAATCTACAATTCTCACTATATCAGATACAGTTATCAAATAACGTATCATGCATTTGATGATTGGTAAGGTGAGAAACTGGTGCCATTAGCTTGTGTTACAACTAGCGGCACGAAGGGCACGAAACTCTAGCGGTGACCGTTACTATGCAGATCTCAAAAATTAATACTGTATCCGTGCGCGGCAATATCCTCTCTACATTTCGCTCAGCGTTAAACTTACGTGCCGCTACTTGTACTAGGCTGATCAATTTTACAATGATAAATACGTGTATTTGTGAAATAAATTCAAATATACTTACTCGGACTTTCTGTTGGTTTACAAATACTTTCACATGCTAAATTTAATAACAATAAAATTAAAATACACTTTGGAAGTAACATGACTGCACACGCAGAACTTTTCTTACCACTTGTAACGAACCAACTGTTTGGATAGTCCCAACTTTGTTCTTATATACACGAACCTCTACTAAGTACGTCCCTATCTGAGACAAGATAAGCACAGTCGGGAATGTTTACCTAATGAGCAACAAACGACCATACCAACGAAGCTTTTAATTTACCGGTATCTTTTTTCATACTTACAAATGATAAACAAGATAAAACTACATATTTTTCTGTATAGAAAATTTTATGACTAATTTTTCTTGACTATTTTGTTTTCCTTTATTTTTTTGGCAATAATTTTGTTAGGTAACTTTATTTCCCTTTCATGTCGTGTTGTTATCAAAAATGAAGTTGAATAATTAGTGCATTTTGTAGTCATCCTTAAGTCAAAATCACTCATATTATCATCGTTTTGTACTTCACACACTATACAATGTTCTGTTATGTCTGGACAGGCTAAAAATCTGCATGTAGATTGAGCTTTACTACAGAATGTTAATATCTTCAACCTCTTCTTTAGTTTCATGTTAGTGTAAAGGTTGCGAATAACTTGACGTATTTCACGAGTAACATAATCATTCCATTCCTGGGGATCCCAACCTTCTTCATCGTGAAGAATGCGTGCCGTTTTTTTTTTCCCTATTATATTTTCAACATCCTTCCAATCGATGAAATTGTTCAGTGACACTGGCTTCTGTAAAACGTTGCCGGCGGAGTCGAATCTTATAATCTTTGGTTCTAATTGGTGATTTGCTTTCCATGGACTGATGTAAATTTCGGTTTTTCCCTATAATAACTGAATGTAAAAATATGGAATCGAAACTTGAAACATAATATCTGTTTTAATAGGGGTGACGACAGGTTCAGAAAAGTATGATTGTAATAAGCCCGTCTTTTAGATTATCCGAAAATAATGGACCCATTATTTTCCAGTTTACCGAATAAGTAAAAATTTACAAAGATACGGAGCATCAAAGTTCGTAAGTGGGGACTTGCAACGTCACCGCTAAGTAAAAATCTTGCCTAGTCATACGAAATTTCAATGCGATCTTTCTCATTTTTTGTCTCTCTGAGAAAAGAAAAAGTACAATATTTTTTAATAATCACTCCGATGGACTAAAAATATTTTTCAATTCGTCATGCCTATTACTATAGCAAATAGTGTAATTTATTATTAGAGTATTTAATTAAAAATAAAAAATAAAAAACCATTAATTCAATTTGTTTCTCAAAAATTTTGTTATCTCGTAAGTGAAAGTGAAACGTTTTTACCCGACTACGGCAAAGCCAAACGGAAGGGTAATGATTTTAGCAGTCTATGTTACTTTGTATGTGAGTATTTATATCTGTTGCACCATAGCATCCGAACCGCTTATCCAATTTTCACACATGAGATGTCAATCGATTAATCATTATTTTCCGGGTAACATAAGACTTCAATTTGTGTGCAATGTCTATACGTGGGGCGCACTATAAGTTTCCGGAATGAATATGAAAAAATACTATTAAAGGTACAAAATTAATTTATTGTTTTTCAAAATAATCTCCCTTGGCGTCTATGCACTTTTTCATTCGATGAAACCAGTTTTGAAAACTTTTGTGCCACTCCTCTGTGGTGACCTCTGAAACGTGTTTTTCATACTCCTCGACAGCCTCTTCTGGTGATGAAAATCGTTGACCGCGTAATTGGTTCTTAATTTTTGGGAACAGAAAAAAGTCACAAGGTGCCAGGTCGGGACTGTATGCAGGATGACTCATGAGTTCTACATTTTTCGCCTTCAAAAAGTCGTTTGTCTGTCTGGCCGTGTGAGAACTAGCATTGTCGTGGTGCAGGATGATACGGCGTTTACGGTTTTTTTTACGGAGTTCGTCAATAACTTCCGGCAAACAAATGGTCGTGTACCAGTCACTATTCACTGTACGACGAATCTCTAAAGCAACAGTAGCCACGTGTCCAGTTTTATTAAAAAAAGAAGCAATCATCCGCTTAGATGCACTTTTCACGCGCGCCACTTTGGTTGGTTTCGGCTCATCTTGAAAGACCCATACGCTCGATTGCTGCTTTGTTTTGGGATCGTAGCAATAAATCCATGTTTCGTCACCTGTTACTATGTCCCACACCAAATTTGACGCACCTTCGTTGAATCTGGTAAGCATGGCACTGCACCAAGTGACGCGGTCCGTTTTTTGAGCCTCGGTCAAGTTGTGTGGGATCCACCGCGAGCACAGCTTTCTCACACCCAAATGTTTGTGTAGGATTAATTGTATTTGACTCATGCCTATTTCTAAGGATGCGCGAATTTCATGGTAGGTCACATGCCTGTCTGTTTCAATCATACGGCGCACAGCATCGATGTTTTTGTTGGTCACAGCGGTGGACGGCCGACCATCGCGAGATTCGTCACTGAGATTGATACGACCACGCTTGAATTCTGCAAACCAGCTATAAACAGTTGTCTTGCATGGTGTTTCATTGCCAAAAGCTGTTTCAAGCCGAGCGATGCTCTGTTGAGCTGTCAAATTACACTTACAATCGTAGAAAATCATACTACGAAAATTTTCCCGAGTTAAATCCATGTTGATGCAGACACACAATTTTTTAAATGGCGCCACAAGGTAAAAACAAAAGACAGTCAGATGAAACAAACTGCATTCTACAGCCAAAGAGTTCTATTTTCAAATGTTGCAATAAATTTTTAAATATTGTTTATGTAAGTGGCCAGTTCCGGAAACTTATAGTGCGCCCTATGTAACAGATGTAACATACAAAAAAATGGGAGTGGATTTTTTTTTATTTGATATCGAGTGGGGTTTCAAATTAAATGCCCATTTCAAAAATATAAAGGTACATTGTCAGCCGTAAATGGCTCCCGTAGTCAGGTATTAGCTTTTTTAAACGTATATCTTGTATTCAAGCATCTACATACTACGAATATGACAGTAGGTACCAAACTTATTAGTAATCTGTGACAGTACAGCTTTACCATAGATTACGAAAAAGTTACTAGGCACGTAGTGTTACTGTAGATATATAGAAACACAACTGTTGTAGATATACAGAAACTATGTACTTACTTTTGAATTGCAAAATAAAAGTAAATATAACGTTACAAATATTGTTTTCTGAAGGTACAATACGGCACGTGATTGCATTTTGGGTAATACTTTTGTACTGTAAATTAGTTCTTATCAAGATCTAACCAAAGCCTAAAGGAATATTTATAAACAACACTCGTTTCAATTTGCAAATATTTTTATTTTGCAAACCATTTCTATTGCACAGTGTTTTACATCATTTTGGCATTCTTTACGCTTGGACAATGCCCTGTAGTGTTTGCCTCCTTACTATTACACTTATATTTAAGAAAAACCTTTTTGGATGCCAAAAATGTCATGCACTTAGAATTAATGCAAAGCGTTACCTTACCAAATATTTTACCTAACATCCTATCTTCCAAAATATCTACAATCTTAAACACAACACTTGATGGTAAATCCATTATAGATTCCAATGATGCCATGCTATCTGAAATAGGAAAACAAACGCAAATTAATTATTTTTGTGGACTAAGCATGTTTTATATGCCGTTTCGTAACAACATTTATTACTTACCTGTTGTATTTGATCCAGTACAGTGTCCTTTTTGATTTAATCGGTCTTCGGGATTACAGGTTCGGTGTGAACATTTCTTTTCTTCGCATCTCATGGAGTGGCAAACTTTTTCCGAACAAAATGTCAAAGCACCTCTAATATATTTACCCACAAATGACAAAAACGTTGGCGCTACAGCGTCTACGTCATCCCAATCAACGTTTCCAAATATAGCTTTCTCCAATGCTACAGTGCGGTTATGCCGTATCGTATCCACACTCATATTTAACTTTGATTTCTTGTTTTCACGGTCCAAAATCATAGTGGTTATATTAGTTTTAATATTTATAGATCTATTTTGAGGTGTATTTGGCCAAAACAGCATTTCAGCGTCAGACAACATACCTTTTTCAATTTTCTTAGATACTATCTGTTCTAATACTTTTGTTTCATTTTGCTCTAAAACCTTTGTAGAATTAAGGTTAGTATCATTTTGTAATCCTACGGCTGTAAAATTAGGACTGTGTGTGATATTCTGACTTGGAACATTGCGCTTTTTGCGTAAAGATTTCTCTGTAGTAACATTGAGCAAGTGTGATTTTGTGTATTCAGATTCAATGCTATTCTCGATCATTTTGTGAATGTCTTCTTTGTCAGATTCGCCTTTGTTTGAGATATTCAATGTTACGAATATACTGTCTTCGATTTGATTGTCGTTACCGATATTTTTTTCTTTATAACTTATTTCTTTTGTATTATTGACCATAATGGTTTTATCAACATTAGAAGTGTTCATATGTTTATTGTTCTTTTCAGTAGTGCCTTGATGATCAGTTATATTGACCAAATTGTCAAAGATACTTGTATTAACATGCGGAATAGTAGAGGATATTTTACTGTGAAAAGATATTACTTTGTTTCGGTGTTTCTTATTGTTACTATTTCTTGACTTTTTCTTTTTATGTATAGTTATTTCATGAATATTATTGTCATGTTTATAATATTTAGAATTCTTTTTATGATTGAACAAGTCTGTTGGAATCGGGAAGTTAAAATATGGTATAGGCAAGTTTATACTCGACACGTACTCTTTAGAATATGTATCGTCTGGCTCTACCATCCTCTCACGGTAACGGCCTTTGTAGTATTGTTTCATGTTCATTATACTGGGCAATTGCACATCTACTTTGATTCTGAGATTGATAGTATTTTCAAGAAGGTTATTAGGTGGATCGCTATTTATTAAATTATTGCCAAGGCGGGCAGGATCTTGTTGGATATCTGCCAAAGTTTTGTCAAATACTATGAGTTTTGGATCCGTACGTGTTTCGGAAAAGGAATTAAACGGCGTGAGGCACTGTTTGCAATTGACTTGACCATTTTTACAAAAACAGTGAGATTTTACTTCTAGTTCGGGATTGAAGAAATTAGGTGGCATGCTTATAGGCAGTAACTTTTTTTTTAAAAGCTTATCGAAAGCTGGAAATTGAGGTATAGTATCTTTATGCAAATCTGTTGGTTTATTTGAATATTTATCATTCGGACTTAGAGGTATAAAAAGATCAAAAGCGTTATTTGGTGGTGATTGAGGGAATTTTATATTGTTGGGATTTAGAAAACCACTGAAAAAGTAGTTGTCGTGTTTGACGTTTGCAGTTTTCCCTTTGATGTACTTATCATGGCGCACTAGAGGGACCTTGTTTTTTCCTTTGGTTCTGTTTTCTATGTACGCAATATGTTGTTTATGAGCTTTATCGAGATAGTTTTGGTACTCGCTTAATAGGTCTTCAATGTTTTCATCGCTCTCACTTTCACTATTTATTAATGCATCTAACGGAGAATTCTGAAATTATTATGTATGTTAGGTCTAAATTTTACGACTTTTATTCGAAAAGTAATATATACTTACTACATACATATTTGTATATACTTACTATGTTGTTTTCGAATTCATTTATAATATCAGCAATATCACTTATAATTACGGTATCGTAGAACGGCGCTATTTCAATACGATTCATCTCTGCACCTGCAGAAAATTTATTATACTTAACTACATATTCATTATAATCATTCTAAAACATTTATAAGAATCATGTCTCTAACGTCATTAGAAGCATATATATATATATAGGAAGAAATTGAATGAATGACTGACATAACAACGCACAGCCCAAACCGCTGGGTCTAGAAACTCCAAATTTGGCACATAGGTTCCTAATGAGGTCTAGGGGTGCACTAAGAAAGGATTTTTTAAAACTTAACCCCTTAGGGGGTGAAACGGTGGTCCAAAGTTTTTATGGAAAAACAAGATTAGTTAGGCCATTTTATTTGAAACTTTGCAGGAGTGCTCCTGGCGTTAAATGAGTAAGGACGTATTTACAATTTTTGTAATAAATTTGGATTAATTATTAGGTTGGGGAAAAAGTCTTTTCGCATATAGTTTTTATGAACTTGAAATAAAACCACTTTGGCTATACTATTTGTACCTGGCTGGTTTTGGTATCATTTAAAAGTTTAAATTTTAAAGAATTTAATTCCAAATTCAAATTAGGAAAATGCGTGATTTTCATTAGTTTTTTTACCGTCAAGATGAGTGAATCGAATGAAGAAATTGGATACATTTTAAAATTTTACTACCAAAAAGGTAAAAACGAAACGCAAGCCGCGAAAAAAATTTGGGATGTTTATGGACCTAATGCAGTGTCTGTGAGAGTAGCACAAATTTGGTTTAAGCGTTTTCAATCCGGAAATTTTGATGTCAAAGATGTACGTCGCTCTGGTCGCCCTGTTACGGATAAAATGGATGCTATTTTTGAAAAAGTGGAGCAACATCGGCATATCAGTAGTTACGACGTAATTAAGAACTGGGAATTGACCACAAAACAGTTTTGGCGCATTTGAAAAAAAAAAATAGGTACACAAAAAAGCTCGATATTTGGGTACCTCACGAGCTCTCTCAAAGAAACCTAATGAACCGTGTACTCATTTGTGAGTTTTTATTACGACGTAATGAGACCCAACCATTTTTAAAGAAATTGATAACTGGTGATGAAAAGTGGATCACGTACGACAAGAACGTGCGAAAAAGGTCATGGTCAAAGGCCGGTCAGGCTTCACAGACTGGCGAAACCCGGGTTAACTCGCAACAAGGTGATGCTGTGTGTGTGGTGGGATTGGAAGGGCATTATTCATTATGAGCTGTTACCACCAGGCAGGACCATCGATTCAGAACTCTACTGCGAACAACTGAAAAGATTAAAGCAAGAAGTTGAGAGAAAGCGGCCGGAATTAATCAACAGAAGGGTTGTGGTTTTTCATCATGATAACGCTAGACCTCACACATCTTTAACCACTCAGCAAAAATTAAGAGAGTTTGGCTGGGAGGTGTTAATGCATCCGCCGTATAGTCCTGACCTGGCACCTTCAGATTTCCACCTGTTTCGGTCTCTTCAGAATTCTTTGGCAGTGTCAGGTTAACATCACGAGAGGACTGCCAAAACTACTTGACGCAGTTTTTTGATCAGAAGCCCCAAAATTTCTATAGCAATGGGATCATGTCCCTACCTATAAGATGGCAAAAAGTTATCGAACAAAATGGTACCTACATACTTTAGTTAAATGTAAATAAACTATATTAAAAAATGTTTTGAATTTTCATATAAAATGCGAAAAGAATTTTTCCCCAACCAATTAATAACCGGTAAAGTGCGTGTAATTGCGAATGTTGATTTTGAGTTCAGGGGACTAAAAACGTCTAAAAAATAACAATTTTCTATTGAATTTTTATGAAATTTTACTTTTCCGAGTACATTTTATAAGTTGGTCGCCTACAACACTTTAATTTGTAAACTGTTCTTAGCTTTGATAGTTTTCCTTTAAACTTCGTTATAAATACTATTGCAGTGAATTATTTCTCGTGTCTAAATAATATACAACAATTTAGATGGACGGGACACTTCGCTTTAACAAAAATTTGCACTATTAAACAAATATTTCAGAAACGGATCCCTAAATCAAAAAATGGTGTTCACAAACCCATAATTTTTTTTGAAAGACCTATGTAAAATACCCCACACGATGAGTTAGTGAAGGAAAAAAATGACTTCCAATTTATAGGTATGGAAGCTACCTCAAAGAAAACTACCTGTACCTATGCCAAATTACAACTTTCTAGTACCCATAGTCTCTAAGTAGAAACACGGACAGACAGAGGTCCCGGGTTCGATCCTCGGTCAGGGCAAGTTGGAAAATGGCCTTTTTCAAATTGTTCTGGGTCTTGGATGTTTATCTATATATGTATTTGTTATTAAATATAGTATCGTTGAGTTAGTATCCCATAACACAAGTCTCGAACTTACTTTGGGGCTAGCTCAATCAGTGTAATTTGTCCGTATATATTATATATTATTGTTATAGCGGCAACAAAAATGCATCATCTGTGAAAATGTCTATTGTTTAGCTATCGCGGTTTATGAAATTCAGCTTGGTGATAGACAGACGGACACGGTTGGTTACGGAACCCTAAAAAGTAGCCTTTTGAATCTTGCGGCCCTGGGCTTTATTGGCTTAGAATTACAATACTCAAAATTCTCTGTCTGCCTCTTAAGGGATAGAGACGTGATAGTATGAATGTAAATCAAACATTAAAATTGTACTCAATTCATACTTACTTTCGGAATCATGGCACTCTATAACTTTCAAGAAAATAATGCACAAAAAACCCAAGGCGAATTTCATTTCGCACGCCTGATCCAAATTAAAAGCTAGAATGGCGGAAATAACTCGCGGTCCTATCGCGACCCAGATTGTTTGCAAATTTCCGTTTGTTGGTAAAACAATGGAACCATAATTGTTCTTTTTTCATTAATAGCTTGTTATGCAATGTAGGTAGGTATACACGTAATGTTTCTAACATGTTTTTTTTATTTGCAGGAATCTACTAACAGCAATGCAGAGGCTGAACGGCTTACAATGCACAGATGCATTGTCAAAAGCATCATCGAGAGCGAAACTGTTTATGTTGAATGTCTTTATGTTATGGAAAAGGTAAATCAATATTTAAAACAAAAAAATACAATAGCTATTATAAAAAAATATGAACTAACTATACTCGTATCAACGAATATTATATGAGCAATGTCAGGATTGTTTGAGAAGTTCAGATTTTTTTTAAACTTTAACTTAAAATATTTATTGAAGTGGAAGTTCAGAAGCGAATTTAGGCGAATGAAGTAAAGCCAATATTGCAATCATCACCTACTTAATTATTTTTAGCATTTTCCCTTAGTAATGTCGTGGTAGAAAAAAGAAATATAAAGTAAAATAAAAAAAATTAAAACGTGCGGTTTTTAATATTTTACACAAGAAATAAACTCTGAAAACTAACAATTAAATCAACTATTAAAGAGCTAATGATCTTTAAATGGCTGATCAGATGGTCGTGGTTACCTTACCATATCTTTTCAATATCATTGAAGTAACATGGTATCAAATTTCGAATTAATCGGACATAGAAAACTTAGCCCGATCCCCTCATTTACTAGAAAAGAGCTGATGATTTTGAAACGGCTGAACAGATTTTCATGAAACATGGCTAAGAACACTCGGCATAAAAATATTTATGATACAAAATAAAAACTAAACGAGAATCGGTTCATCCGTTTGGGAGCTACGATACCACAGACAGACACGTTAAGCTTATAACAACCCTCTTTTTTTTTGCGTCGGGGGTAAAAAATGGGGCGTCCCAATGAAAACCCGGCACGGGTCGAGCTCGCGCCTAAGATATAAGTTTATAAATATGGGTTCTGTGATTGCAAGCCAGTTGACATGTTTACTCAGCTCAAACTAAGATCGGCAGTGGATAGAACATAAAACATTGATAATTTTTCAAAACTAAAAACCGACTTCACCCCCAAACTACAAAATCGATTTTGATAAAATATCCATGGTACCACCTGGAAAGTATACCCTTTCAAACAAAAAAAGAATTTTTAAATCGATCCAGACGTCTTTGAATAATCGGTGAACATACATAAAAAAGAAATAAAGGATCGCTACAAATTGATAACCGCCTCCTTTCTTGGAGGAGGAGGAGCAAGTTACATGCTGAGTAGACAAGTAAATAACTTACGAGGGCAGGCTGAAAAGTTTTGAGCCTAACATATTAAAACACAAGATAAAAATTCAAAAAAAATCTAGTTTTCAATATAGTCCCCTCCGATTTTAATACATTTTTCACAGCGTTTATATAAAGCCTGTAACCCATCCAAAAAATATTTTTCATTTTTGTCCTCAAAATGTTCGTCAACTGCCGCCTTTAATTCGTCTTCACCTCCAAACCTTCGCCCCCGCAAGTCCTTTTTTAAATTACTAAAAAGAAAGAAATCGCTGAGAGCCAGGTCTGGGCTGTATGGTGGGTGATTAATTTCTTCGAAGCCAGTCTCTCGCAGTGCCTGCCTCGAAAGTCGCGCGGTGTGCACTGGTGCGTTGTCTTGAAGGAACAAAATTCCTTTTGCAAGTTTGTCTCTTCTTTTTTTCGTAATTAACTGGCGTACTTTTTCAATAGAGCAGCATAGTACTCGGCGTTCATCGTAATATTTTTGGGAAGATAATCGATGAGCAAAATTCCTTCGCAACCAAAAAATGGTGGCCGTCAACTTGGTGGCTGACTTTTCCACTTTGAATTTCTTTGGCGGTTTTTTTCCCTTCTCGATCCACTGCATCGATTCTTGTTTCGACTTCGGATCATACTGTCGAATCCACGTTTCATCCACGGTTATAATTCGCTTACAGAGGTCCAAAAATTCTTGTGAAGTTTGAACTCGCCGCTGCTTGTCAAGGGGCGTGAGCATTTTTGGAACCCAACGTGCGCTCACTTTTCTCATGTTCAAATGAGTGTGCAAAATGTCACCAATTCGTTCCTTGCTAATGCTTAAATCCTCTGCTATCTGCCACATTTTTATTCTGCGGTCGTCCAATAC
Organism: Acrobasis suavella; assembly: GCA_943193695.1. Classification (NCBI taxonomy): domain Eukaryota; kingdom Metazoa; phylum Arthropoda; class Insecta; order Lepidoptera; family Pyralidae; genus Acrobasis; species Acrobasis suavella. The sequence continues at coordinate 7,848,692 of OW971937.1, read as the reverse complement.
CAATTTCTTGACTTTATTGATGGTTTCATCCGTGACTGTCGTTTTTGGGCGGCCTGAGCGGGGGTCATCTTCTAATGATTTTAGTCCCTGTTGGAATAATCGTGACCATCGTTTGACTGTGGCAGATGATGGTACAGATTCTCCATAAACCTCAGACATTTCTTCAAAAATATCCTTAGCCGTTTTCCCTTTCTTCACAAGGAACTTTATGACGGCGCGGTACTCCAATTTCCTTAAATGCAGCGATGACTCAAACATGGTGATGTTTACAATTTAATTACTCAGGACGTAATGAAGCTATTTACCTAAAACTTGGTTTATATACTTATTACATGTCTCGCAACTAGTTACTCATCACTCAAGTAATTACCGATAGTAGGGATACCCGAGGCTCAAAACTTTTCAGCCGCTCCTCGTACATTTTACCTACTCAAACTTTGCTTTGTTTCGTGTGGGTGTCAAATAGATAGGAAGATATATACTTTGTAACTTGTGTGCTCTATATAAGATACTAGCTGTAACCCGCGACTTCATCCGCGTAGAAGTCGAAAATGGTTTTAATAGGATCTTTAATTGTTTTTTCATTATAAATAGTGTTATAATATCATTAATATCCCGTTCCTGTTCCTGTTACCGTCATTTGCTAGAGCAAAAGAGAACAAATGATCTATTTGTCTCAATTTTTTTGTCTCTAACTCAAAAAATGACGAAGTTTCATAATAATATAAATTCGCAACCCCTAATGCACCGCAGGGGATGCAATTTTAAAATCTTATTTCCGTAATATTATTTTTTATTGACCACTAATTCAAAAATGTCATGAGTCTCGCTTCAAAAATGACGAATATTCATACAAACTTGCAACCCCTATTTCACCCCTAAAGGGATGTTATTTTCAAAATCTAATAATATTATTAATATTTTCTACTAACTATTTAAATAAATCAAAAATTTCATGTGTCTCACTTTAAAAATTACGAAGTTCCATACAAACTAGCAACCCCTATTTCTCCCCCTTAGGGATAGAATTTCCAAAAATCCTTTCTTAGCGGACGTCTCCTAGTCACACTCTACCTTCCTGCCAAATTTCATCTTCATTGACTTAGTAGTTTTCGAGATTTCGTGATGAGTGAGTGAGTGATTTTCGCTTTTATATATATATATATAGAGCACACAAGTTACAAAGTCCATATTTTCATATACATTTTTGCGCTCAATTTATGAAATGATTGGAATTTCATATAATTGTCAATGCGGCGCGGCGAGGCACAGCGGCGCACACAGGGCAGTCAGATATTTATTCATCGGATTTTTCTTTTCAGTATATGAACGCCATAAAAGCCACGTTGTCAACATCACAGCCAGTAATAACCGAGGAAGAGTTCAACACAATATTTTACAAGATATCGGAACTGCACGAGTTACATAAGAATTTCTTGGAAGGCTTGAAGGCGGCTGTCGCAAGTTGGGAAGAACCTTTGTCAGTTGGAATCCACTTTAAGAAAATGGTAAACATAATGCAGTCGTACTTAACATTTAATAAAATATGTCCACATCCCAACATCTCGTGAAGGTCTGATTTCTACCAAACAAGGCACGAGTCTGTATAACCTATCAAATGCAGTCATTTTTTCAAATAAAAAAAAAACGACGGGTTGCACTCCGGGAGTGCCGGCAGAAGTGAAAACTTGAATATTAACGTTGGGCATTTTTGATATTTTGGAATGGTTAGGGAATAATTTTGCACGAATTGCTTTTATTATCAGTATAAAAGTACTATCATTTATGTGGTAGAATACAATATTTATTTATTGCGCTATCGTACACAAACATGTCAATTTATATTACATTAATTAAACACTTTATACACGAATTTTACGAATACACAGCAGTGTGGCCACTACACAGACGGTCGAGCCATCAGCTGTCACTGTCACCATCCATGGATGCGCGTAGCACGCTGTAAATAAACACACACGAACATTTGCGCAAGCGCCCTGCGCCGCCTAAACGAAACAGCAGGCGCAGGCATACATTTTCGCCGCGCCGTAGAAAGAGAGGGGGATACTTCCTCTCCTACGCCGCGCCGGCTGTCTATTCTCCATCTGTATTACGAATTTTCGATCAGGGTTACGTGTGCTGACGCCCTGAAGCGAGTTTAACATTTTTTACCTATTACAAAAAAAGTGTACAACTAAAGAGTGCCGCTAAAGAAGTTTTCACTTCAAAAAGATACCTAGCCAACAACTTAGTGGAGCTGAAATTATGGCACCACCGGTTGTTTTTTATCTGTGTTATGGGCAGTCCCATGTTGAATTTAGTTTCTTTTTTCCACTATTATGGCGAGCTCTACTAACTTATTTGTGAACCTTTACCGCTTGAATTAAAGATACGATAATATTATAAACTTCTCTTGTAGGCGGAAAACATAAATGTCTATGGTGCTTTCCTTCATAACTATGGCCGAGCGACAGACGCTGTCCGACGTCGCTGCAGCACGTCACAATATTTCGCGGAGTTGACGCGCGAGATAGCGTGTCGCGGACAACCGATGTCGCTTGACGACTTGTTACATAAGCCCGTCGCAAGGGTGCAGAAGAACGCGCTTGTCCTGCATGTAAGTATTACTTTAGTTTTGTCAGGTTATGGGTGGTTCCTGTTGAAGTATGGTTGTCCAACAGATCCGGTTTAACGTCACTGTTTTTCTCGTAAGATAACACGTAGTTGGCAATTAAAGTTTCGCATAAAAACGTCGCAAGGAAGGGTGCAGAAAATCGCTCTAGTCTTACTTCACGTACATTTCACTAATTCGACAGGTTATGGGACCTTCCTGTAAAAGTATTGTTCGCGGCAGAGATGTTTCAAGTCACTACATGGTTGGTATTTGAATGTAATGTAGAGAAACCGGGAGCGATAAATACGTGGAAAGTGGAATGACTAGCGACACCTTACGAGCATTTTGGAATTGACTTCCATATTCGACATACAGTCAAATGTGAGATACAACGAAAATGAATTTAAACATGTTAACTTTATTTTCAGGATCTCATAAAATACACGCCGGCGAGTCACCCGGATCACACGATGTTGACGGATGCGTTGAACATGACACAACATTTCCTAGATGAGTTCAACATTATACAGACAAAATCTATGTTCCCTGTAAGTAAAAGATTTATTTATAAAAATATGCCAAACCTACGAAATAATTCAAGAAGTCATTACTGGTTATTCCGACCTATGTAGTTTTACACTAAACTAAAAAAAGTGTACTCGTCAGGGGAGAACAAGATGACATAGTGTATAAAATAGCTTTATTTTTTTTTAAACGTTATTTCCTATTTGTTTTCCAGAATGCCGATCGCGCACAAAGAAGACTGGTCAAAAACTCGTTTATAGTAGAACTTTCTGATGGACATAGAAAGTTAAGGCATCTCTTCCTTTTTAACGATGTTATCGCTTGTGCCAAATACAAGGTAAGATGGTATATTATACGTGATGTGGCTCCCTATACATGTATGCATCATCAAAAATATCTTTCGTGATGAAAAGACAAAATCTGTTCGATAAAACAGTAGAATTAGTCCCTTTTTGTATTATTATCTAAACCAGAGGTTCCCAAACTTATTTTGTCAAACGCCCACTTTAAAAAAATCAGTTATTTTTTAGCGCCCCCCATTTTTTTCACCATAAAAACCAGAATCACATGTTTGTCTTGCCTGTAGTTTAATTCAACCTATATTCTAAACTAGACTTTTTTACAAGAGAGAGCAATAATAATACAATTTTACAATAATAAAGAGTATCGGAAGTGGGGACCTCAACTGCGAAACTTTAAAACACGAAATTTTTTCAGTGTTTAATTCCTTTAACGATATAAATAGCGTTGTGAACTCATTAAAATAATAAATATTAATTACATCTTTAGTTTATATTTGAACAATAAAAAAAGATATAAATATGAACTAATAAATGGATGTTGTGTAGTAAGAGGATTTAAATTTCAGTAAAATTTAAAATAAAAAATAGCTGAAGTTATAAATCACTCATTGCTTAAATCACATCAGCGCCCCCCAACTTTATTCTGGGCCCGTTACCGCCCCCCTTAAAGCCTCCAGCAAGGGGGCGTTATCGCCCACTTTGGGAAAGACTGATCTAAACTCTCCCTGCAAAGTAAAACAGGAGTTACTAGGGTTTAGTACATATCTATATTTGCCTAATCGTCTTTGTCACATTGATATTCCTGTATTTAATTTTTGCACCTAAAAACAAGTCGTTAAAAAAATATAAATGTAAGAACCGGGTTCTTAAGGCAGGAAAATACTTATAAATAGATACCTATATTGACTTATTTTGTAATAGAATTATCCTAATTTCTCAAAACTAAAAAAACGACTTCAACACCAATGTACAGAACCGATTTCGATAAAATTTCTATGGGACCACCGGGAAGTATAAATTTTTAAACAAAAAAAATTACCAAATCGGTAAAAAAATCCCTTTGAAGTCGGTTAAATACCCTTTTTTTTGCAGGCTTCCGGGCGCGATAAGTTTACTTTCGAGCTGAAATGGTTTATTCCTTTGCCCGATATTGTGGTAGTTGAGGAAGAAGCTGGCGCGGAAGCTCGGGAGACCTCGCCAGCCAACATCGTGGCGCTCAAGTCGCAGGCTTCCACCGTGCGCGACCAGATTCTGGCCGAGGAGCGCGCTGCACAGGATGACAAGGTTCGTTTTAGATGACGTATGTGATGATGAGGTAATAATGGTTCATGATCGACTTGTTCAAATTATGGAAAGTTGCGGGCTCGCCTTTTTGGAACGATCTGGGAGTTGGTGCCAAGTCTACCAGGTCGACATTAAACAATAAGTAAAATTACAAGATCCGCTTTAAATAATTAAAAGTTTGAAGAATAGTGGCGTACTAATTAATATACTCGTCTAAATATTGTGGTGTATTTGTGTTTTCGGAAAATCCGCGAAAATATTTATTCAATCATGCTCGAAAATGTGGGCATTATTGTAGTAAAAAGAAGTTTGTAATTCTTGGGTTATGCATTACTTTACCGGCCTGGGCCAGGAAAATAGTATGAAAATTAATTCCTGGCCGCTGCTCAAAACAAGAAGACAAAAAGTGTTTCATAATGATAAGACAGTGACATTGACGTTTCAGATGACAGTTCTGTTCATACATTTGGCATAGACATTTAGCGTTTAATTTTATTTCTTGTCATACAGCCACTGCACTCTTCGAGCATTCATATCAATATGAACTAAATATGACCACAATTTTATTTGAATGGTATACAATAAAATAAAAATTCATTGCTAGAGAAAAAACAATAATCTACGGTATTACATTTTTATATTTTTCATAAATATAACTGGGCTGTATAAGCTTTGTTTCTTTTGCACTAAAAAACGCGGGAAAGTAGTTATTTTCCTTCAAAGCACGTTGATTATACATTAAAAAAAACTTGGTCTATGATACATATATAAACTCTTTGCAGTAAACTTGTATTGCTGTCGGTAAATATTTGCATATTTCTGGTTATTTCTTTAGTAATTTAATGCTTTCTTTAATGATTTATTGAGAAAAGCACTATACATGCCACGGCGTGAATGGGATTGCCGGACTCGTGATTATTGTAAAACTACTCGTCCGGCAATGTACTATTATTGTATTCAGAAAATCCGAATCGGGAGTCGTGGCGCGGCCGAGAAGCAGCGTAAGAAGCTGGCGGAGCTGGAAGGGCAGCTGGTACTGGCATCGCCGAACCTGGTGTTCCGCGTGGGGGCGCGTGCGCCCGGCGGCGGCCTGCAGCGGCAGCACGTCTTCTTCCTCAGCTCGGAGTTCGAGCGCACGCAGTGGATCGACTCTATACATGCCTTGCAGGTAAAAATACATATTCATTAACCGTCTTCGAATAATTTTTCAAAGTACACAACCGACTTCACCCTTTAACTACACAACAAATTTTGATCCATCCTTTCCATCAAAAAAAGAATCATCAAAATCTATGTCAATAAAAAAAGTATATACGATCGAATTGAGAAACCTCCTTTTTAACCGACTTCAAAAAAGGAGGAGGTTTCTCAATTAGATATTCTTTTTAATTTTTTTTTAATGTGTATTCACGGGTAACTTCGTCGTTTATGAACCGATTTTGATGATGCTTTTGTCACGTGGTCCCATATAAATTTTATCAAAATTGGTTGTGTAGTTTGAGGGTGAAGTCGGTTTTTAGATTTGGAAAAAAAAAAACTTAAAATTTGCCTTGCTACATACCTGAAACACGAATGAATACTGCATTGATCGGAAATACATAGTAAACTGACGTATGTCACATCAATTGCACAGTACTTCATTAAGTTACCACAGGCGACTCGATTGGGAATGATGACACGACCGACAATCTAAGCTTCACCAAACCAATCACGATACCAATTTATGTATTTGCAGATTTGGCGAGGCGATTGGCACACTTCTCCAAATCCACGTGCGTAGCGCGGGACCGCCATACAAAAATCACGCGTGTAGACGCGGTGTCAATGTGTTGTACTATACGTGTTTTCTATATAAATTGAGGTACTTGCATACAATCCGGCCCAGCGCTACGCAGCGGGGTGCTGACTGCGAAGCACTGTGTGAATCGCCTAATCGATATAATTGAATATTATTTGACAGGCCTCATCGGCGCCTCCTATGGGTGCGAGCTCGGTGTCCATGCTGGAGCTGCAAGCGTGGGTGACCGCGTGCCGAAGTTTCCTGCAGACGGACATGGGCTCGTACCTGCTGCGCAGCGGTCGTGACGACTCGCTGCTGCTGGGCGACCTGCAGCTGCACGTCGGCGGCATGACCTCGCCGCTCGACACACAAGCCGGTACATAATCATAGTTGAGTTTGCAGCACAATCCGCTATTTTCCAACAACTCAAATAGGGTACTTTTTTCTAAACGTAAAAACAAACATTTCCTATGGGGTTTGTATGAAATACAGGCAGATGACGTCATAGTTTTTTGGAGTCAAATAGCGCTCTTATATCAGTTTTTCTGCAATAACAAATCTAAAATCACGTTAAAATAGATATGTTCGAAGAGAAGTGACATTATTTTGCGTCTTTTTAGTTTCTTATCACTACAAAATAATTTTCTTTTAACCCAGGAAAAAACGCAAATCCATTGGTGGAAATTATCGTGAGGAAACCTTCACACTAGGTCATTAGCCTGTATAAAGGGCTATTGTCACTAGGTGATAGTCATTGAAATACATCAGACGCCTTTTTACCGGCTCGAAAAATCATGACTCCATTGATAAGTAGTTATACCATAATGTGTGTAAAATTTATCTACTAACAGCGAGTCTCAGTTATAATATTGGCGAAAGAGGCAAAAGCCTCTTACAATAAAATGAACGCCAAACAATAAAATGAAAATATGGAAAAATTGGGAAAGGAACCCGCATTATTGACATATACCCGTCGTTCGAATCATGTTCATGACTAATCGATTTGAATATCAAACAGATAAGACCCAATGATATTCCACGCTTGAATTATACGGTTTATCTGCGTGCTGGTTTGGTTTCGGAAATAAATAGCGGAGATACATCGCGAAAATAAAATACAAAATTATATGAATATCCCACTCTGGTTTGCGGTATCGAAATTCATAGAATTTAGTACTTTAGGCAATGGCCCTTATTTAAGTCTAGCCTAAATTTGTACGAGGTTTTTCCCGGTCTGTCTGTGCTAAGCCACGTTTTCCGTCCCTTTTTTCTTGCAGACTATTACATCGTTGTAGAGGTGGACTCGTACGGCCATTATTTCCGCAAGGCCAAGTCTAAGCTGGTCTGTCGGTCAGCGCAGCCGCGGTGGAACGAGAACTTTACTTTAGATCTGGAGGGCTCGCAGAACCTGAGGCTACTGCTGTATGAGGACGCTGCGAGGCCCGTGCTGCGGGGGAAATGTACACTCAAGGTGACCTCAGCAACTTTATTTACACTCAAGTCAAATGGTTGTGTAGATAGTTATTACATATAATTGCAGAATACGACGGTATTTTCATGTTTTTTGTTTTACACGTTCCTTCCATGCTGGTCTGGGAGAAATGAAAAAACAGAATGTAGAAGCCGATCGAGGGAATGGGCGAAAATGCGAAGTGTGTGTGGCCTTTAAGTCTTGCGGCCTTAGGCTCTATCTGTTTTAAAGCCGCAAGACCCATAATGCTCTGTCTTGTCTACCCCATTAAGAATAAAGACTTTATAGATTGTGCAAAATAACATACGATAGTACAGTACCCGGCACCTAAGTTGGCAAGATTTTAAAGTAGTGGGGGAAAGTTTTCGCATGTGCACTGGCGTGCAATAAAAAAAGGTCACTTTAGATTCATTATATTTTTGAAACAAAAAAGTTGAAAATTATTTATGAAAAACTAGCTTTGCTGCCGTCACTTCGTCCGCGTAGAATTCGGTCACATAGCGCTTACTACACTGTGTCACAGGAACATACTATCGGAATAAAAATTGGACTACCTGTGTCTTTTCTTCTGTTAATTTCTATAAGTCGATCTATATACCAAATTTCATTGAAATCTGTTCAGCAGTTTGGGTGTGAAAAGTAACAGACAGATAGGCAGAGTTACTGTAGAGTTTATAATATTAGTATGGATGTGAGTAATAAAAAATAAAACACAATCAGTAAAACTTAATCAAATCATTTATTATAAAAATAAATATTCCTTTACATGGCGTCGTCGTCGTCACTATCGCTCTGTAAAAGCATTACTCCAGGCATGAAATTGCTGGGACCCGTGCTGGTGGAAGGGGTTGGTTCTTCATCCTCAATAAGACTCTCGTCGTCACTCCCACTATCCGACAAGTCGCTATTGTCATTGGCGTAAATTATAATTTGTTCAGTGACTGTATCGACTACATGGTCATTTGCAATGTAGTCCGCCTAATTTTTTTTTACTTTTTCACATAATTTTAACCACTCGTTCACCCCCAGTAGTTATACCTTTTCTTTTACTAATCCCAAGACACTGTTGACATTCCAGCTAACATTTTTGCTAGCCACATATCCTTTAATTGCCGCTCATGCCATTTATATAGGATTTAAATCCGGATGGTAGGGCGGCAATCTCAACACACTGTGATTATGCTCAGCAAGTATTCTATCAATACTTTACTTTTTGTGCTGTTCTTTATACATTTTTATCCCACCAAAAACATACCTTTAAAAAGGGGGTCAAGTTCCTATCGGCTAATTGTTCGGTTAAAAAGAGTTTCCAATCCAATGTCAAGTTTAGATGCACTTTAAAATCGATCATAACTATCTTCATCAACAGCCTGATCCACTGGTAAACATTTGCCATTCCCAAGACTTGAACTTGGCAGGTTTTCGTGCTATACGTAACACTTGATTAATTGTATGATATAATTTATTATTAATATAATTAAATTAACCTATTTAATAAAACCTGCCAAGTTCAAGTCTTGGGAATGGCAAATGTTTACCAGTAGATCAGGCTGTTGATGAAGATGATTATGATCGATTTTAAAGTGCATCTAAACTTGGCATTGGATTGGATTTCAACTCTTTTTAACCGAACAATTGACAACATTTCATTTTCTAAAAGGTATGAAAATTTGAGAATCATTTCGAGATTTAGCAATTCTGAACACGTAAAATATTTTTTCAGATTTTTTTGAGTTATATTTTTAGAGATAAATGAAAAAACTCAAAAGTACAAGGATATAGGCATTTAACAGGTTACGCCTTTGCTTGGACATCTAAAAGTGAAAAAATTATGTCAAGCTGTCAGCTGTCAACTGACACGTGCGTCAATCTGACAACTGAGATCACGAGTGAGAGAGAGAGATAATAGTAGTGTTGTCTATAGAAGTATCAGTTCGATAGGAAGACCATCTAATATCGATAGTTCTTTCAGTAAATTAGAATTAGGATTGGAAAAAATACACATGCATTAAAATATTTACATAGTTTGGTGACGAAATGCTAATATTTCCTTTATATGATTGATATTTCAGGTTAAATAAAAATAATATTGACATCCAGGTCTTAAAAACTATAAAAAAAATAAAGTAAGGAAAAATGCTACCCTAAAATGGGGCGACTTTCAAAACACAAGGTGACATTTATGATAGCTTTTTTTTGGTTTTTTAATTAAATCTTCCAAATTTCTGAACGCATATTTATTTATATTTTTGAAATAGCAATCCTGGTACGTCCGCCATCTTTTCACAACGCGTGTACGCCGGAGACCTTGTTTTTATTTTCAGTCAAATTCACCCCAATTAACTTTAAAACGCTGTAACTTAAAAAGTAAACAGTTTTTTTTGTCGAGTATTACAAGCGTAATTTTTATGCCATTTGTTTTCCACATGCCAAGTCGTCAATTTAATATTTTTATGCCAAAAATAGCTGAGATAGAAGCGTTAGAATTTTTAAATTAATCAAAGTAACCCTATTTTACGATACGTAAGTTTTTGTATCGATATCGATATCTTATTCAAAGATTCAAAGATTCAAATGTTTATTCAGTAATTAGACCTTTACAGGCACTTTTACACGTCAATAAGTATAATTTATGTTACGTGTAAAGTATATTAAAATTTAATTAATTTTTAAAGAAAAGTTACCGATACCAGCGCTTCGTAACGACCACTGCTGAGAAGAAACGCCGAAAGAAACTCATTTTCACAGTATTGGTCGCCTACTCGCCAGAAGGGCTTTGTCATATTATTATAATTGTCTTTTAATTAATAAATACTTATAATATAATACAATGTTGACACATTATAACATGTAATGCTTGCGAACCAGTAAACAAACATAAATTGCGTAATAAAAGTAGTCAAAAAAAGCGAAGCCGAGCTGACCAGTCCCTCCCGGCAGCACCCGTTCACGAGTTGACGCACGGATCAGCCATCGTTAAACTCAACCATATTAGAGGGAATCCAACGACCCGACCAGCGACGCCACCACCGAATTGGACATTTTAGTGAGCATGAAAAACCCGAACTCGCAGACCTTGTCAAGAGAAAATATTAATTATATGTTGGTCACTTATTGATCACAGAGCATTTACATGTTTTTACAGTAGGCTTATTATGGTAACAGAAAATGCAGCTATTTATGTTTCATGTGTGGAGTGTAATGGAAAATGTTTAGGAAGTATCCACGCGTTTTTATCTCTTAAATAATCATTGATAGTATAGTACGCATTGTTCAATAAAACTTTTTTAACATGTGTTTTAAATTTTGCCATTGGTAGGTTAACGATCGCTTCGGGAAGTTTATTAAATAATGTTATGCCTAGACCTAAGAGTGACTTTCTAGTTTTAGCAAGTCGAAATTTAGGGGTATGAAGCTGATTTTTGTTGCGAGTATTATAACTGTGAACATCGCTATTTTTCTTGAAATTATTTAACCTAGATTTAACAAATAGAAGATTGTCGTAAATAAATTGAGATGTCACAGTAAGAATATTTATAGATTTAAATAACTCTCTTAAGGAATCGCGTGATTTTAGTCCGTAGATCGACCGAATTGCTCTCTTTTGTAGCACAGAGATAGCATGTATGTTAGCCGCTTTACCCCATAAGAGCAAGCCATATGACATTATGCTGTGAAAATAACTAAAGTATACTAGCCTAGCAGTTTCAACGTTAGTACACCGTCTGACCCTCCTCACAGCATATGCTGCCGAACTAAGTTTCTTGGCAGTGGCCTCAATATGTTTATCCCATTTTAAGTTCCAGTCTACAGTTATGCCTAAAAATTTGGTACCCATTCTAGAACTTGACCATTAAGACTCAAAGGTATGTGAGTATTAGGTTTATTCAATAGTGAAAAATTAACGCACTTAGTCTTTTGTGTGTTTAAGGCCAGATTATTAGTCGTAAACCAACTAAGTACTTGTGACATAGTATTGCTTACATCGTCATAGTTTGTGCATTTTCTGTCAACCTTAAAAAGTAAAGATGTATTATTAAAAGCAAACAATACTACTTTACACAACTTTTCTGCAAGACAGGGGAGGTCATTAATATAAATCAAAAACAAAAATGGACCAATTATTGAACCCTGAGGCACACCCATGCTCACAGGTGCACTATTTGAGGATACTCTGTTGATTTCAACTCTTTGAGTTCTATTATCAAGATAAGATGAAATAACAGAGAGTGCTGTATCAGTAACGCCATAAAATTTTAGTTTATTTTTTAATATTATGTGATCGACACAATCGAATGCCTTCGACAGATCGCAAAAGATACCTATAACGTCTTGTCGATTCTCCCAGGCTTCGTAAATAATTTTAACTAAGGTCGCTGCTGCATCAGTGGTAGAGCGCCCTTTTGTAAATCCATATTGGCGACAGTGAAGTAATTTATTAATATTAAAATACGATACTAGCTGGTCTAATATAATTTTTTCAAATCTTTTACTTAAAGCCGGTAATATTGAAATTGTTTTATAATTGTTCGGATCATCTTTGGATCCCTGTTTAAACAGTGGTATAACTTTACTTGCTTTCATTAAGTCAGGGAAAACACCTTCTGAAATACATTTATTAAATATTAAAGTTAAGTGAGGAGAAATCAGGTCAATGATACTGCTCAAAACGGAAACCGAAATACCCCATAGGTCCTCAGTTTTTTTAGTATTAAGAGCCTTGTAAGCTGAGATAATGTCATATGGAGTTATGCTAGTAAAGGTAAAAGTTGTTTTGGGCGTAGATGAATTACTTTTCAATAGTTCATCGGCGGCGTTCGGACATGAAAGCAATGACTGGGTGATATCTTTGGAAATGTTAGCAAAAAAAGTATTGAATTCATTAGCTACTTCGATATCCGAGTCAGCGGTTTTATCTCCAATTTTTAATGTGAATGTTGAGTCCCTAGTATTGGTTTTTCCTGTCTCATTATTAATAATTGACCATGTTGTCTTAACTTTATCTTTAGAATTTTTAATTTTGTTCGTTAGATGTAATGCTTTCGCAGCCAAACACACCTTTTTGAACAATTTTGAATATTTTTTAACATATGCCAAAAAATCCGCATTAAAATTATATCTTTTTTCACCATATAGTTCATATAATTTCCTCCTACTAGTGTAAATACCTTTAGTGGCCCAATCACAAAATTTAGGTTTATTATCAGCTTTAAGAGTTTTTAGTGGGAAGCTTTTGCTAAACTCTCCTTCCACCGTGTTAAAAATATTTTTGTAATGGTCGTTAGGGTTTGCAATAAAATCTAATCTAGGTAAATTATTTTGTATACATTCCCGAAAATGCACTCTACGATTGGTAGTAATAGGCCTGCAAGTGATAGGTCGTGGGGTGTGATCTTTTGGAGATACAAGTGATACTTGTTGGCCGAGGTGGTCAGAGCCAAGACAATCAAAGATTTTTTTATCAATGACTGGGCAATCACAAAAAATATTATCAATGCACTTGGCAGATGTTTCAGTTATTCGAGTGGGCTCAAAGAATGTATACCTCAAATTAAATGAATTAAATAAGTTAATGAACCTAATACTTTCTGTGTCCGAAACTAAAATATCTACATTAAAGTCACCACATACAATAATATGTTTATTTTGAGAGCTAACTCGGGTTAGGACGTCTTCCATAACGTTTTCAAAAGTGTTATAACAAGCTGAAGGAGGTCTGTAAGCACAAATAATAATGTATTTATCTAACTCCACACATGATAGTTCAATGGTACATTCAAGAGACAACCCTACTATGTCTTTTCTTTCTTTGAATTTAATATTATTATTTAAAAGAATTAAGGAACCTCCATGTTCTATATTTTCTCTTATATATGCACTACCTACTGCAAATTTGTTCGGAAACACTAATTGATTATCATTTTGGAAAAAGTGTTACGTGACACAAAAAATATCAACATTGTTACTTTCTAGGAACAGGCAAGTTTCTAGATATTTGCTGGTGAGGCCCTGTATGTTCTGATTTACAAAATTAATGTTAGAGGACTTCACCATTGTCTTATTATCTAGTTTTTTATGTTTTTAGTACTTGTACTAATGTTGGTCGAGTCTTTAAGATACTGCGTTATATTACTTATAACGGGTTTAAAAATATGATATGCTAACAATTTAGCAAACGTCGTCTTAAGCCTATTTCGCAGGTACACTGTACCATTGTATATATAGCAGTTATTAAAAAATCTATTTATATCAATGACATTAATTTTTTTGTGATGCCACACCAAGTTACACAGATGAACATACTTACTGCTACAAAAAACAATTCTATAGACGTCAGTAAAAGTTTTATTTTTTTAATAATGTATGGCAAAGATGTAAACTCGTTACATCCTAACTCTTGTACTTACGCTCTTTTAGAATGGAGAGATTTTAAACAATTTAATTTTAGGAGAAATTATGAAAAGATATAAAAAACAGAAAATACGTGTCCTTTTTTTGAAGTTCTTTAAGGAAAAAATATAAAATATGAATATAAAATTTTTGAAATGTTGTCAATTAGCCGATAGGAACTTGGCCCCCTTTTTAACAGGTATGTTTTTGGTGTGATTACAATACTTTTTTTCAAGAAATCGTACCAATTTTTTTCTTTATCGCTATTCAATTATACCGCTAGCGCCATCTATTGAAAGTAGTTTATAACAATAGAAGCCTGATTTTTTAGGTAAGCAGTATTTTTTAGGTAAGCAGTATTTAATAATAAGCTATACAGTATGCATTATGTATACATGACAATATACCCCTCCCCCTCTCCTCCCCCCCTCTCCTCCTCCCCCCTCATCGTATTCTCATTGTATCACTGGTTCATAAATATTTTTATTATAAATTCGATATTCGATTGAGCCCACTCACGCTTGACCGATTTCTTAAAATTCTTAATTTTTTATATATAATAACACGACCTGCGTGCAAAATTTCATAACGCTAGGACTAGGACAATTAGAAGTGGCCTAGAGGTTTGATTACCAGTCAGTGAGTCAGTCAGTCAGTCAGTCAGTGCCAAAATTAGCTATTTTCACAGGGTCATATTTCAGGATCTACTGAAGCTATATCTATGAAATTTGGCATACTGCTTTAGTATTAGTATATGATTGCGTAGATACAATTTTATCTCTGTACTTGCAATAGGCACTGAGCTACAGGGGGTTTCAAAAGTGGGTCGAAACGGTTCGTGTAAATAGTGCACGGCATGCGCGCGGCCTGTTGCTGGAACTTGGCCTGCGCACTACCGTGCGCTTAGATTAATTTATGCAATTGAGGCTTTAACATTCGATGGTCATATTGTATGCCTTTATCTTGCAACCAGCTCTGCATTTCACCTTTTTGGCAATCGAAGTAGGCGCAGGGTCGTATTGTTTATTGTGATACTATACGTTATCTATTACCAATACCGCAATTGGTGGCAAGTTCGGTATTAATTGATTACGAAGCCATTTTTCATAATTATTAAAGTTCATGTTATCATGATAGTCTCCAGATTTAGTACCAGCTTTGAATAAAAGTAGCGCATTAGGTATAAATCCAGCTTCGGATCCCGCATGCACTATCACTATCCTTTGTCCTTTTGATATTGGCTGTTTGAGCCCCTTCGATATCCATCTGACCACGCTTTCGATCCTGAAATAAAAGTTAAGTAATGTTTTATTTTCATTAGTAGTATGTAGTTATCCCTAAAAAGTATATAATAGGGTATTTTCCTACTTTTTTCAAATGTATATGTATGTTGTCCTATGTTGTTGTCCTAAGTTTTCAATCACGTGAAAAACGTGTAAATTTCATTATTTTTATGATCTCTTTCAAAAAAACATACAAATTTTGAAATAAAGTGTTGGTTAAAAAAATGCTTCCTGATAAGCTAACAAAAGTTTGATACATATTTTCACCGTAGGAAAATTGCCTATTACACAGGACATAAATATGAAAAAATAACGGTAGTTGTCACGTACCTGAATGAGATGAATCAACATACGACTCATCTGTGAATACGATAGGTCTTCCTTCTCTCCTGTATTTAATGATTTTTTCTAAATGCTCGATCCTGAGCAATCTAATATTGGATTTTTCTATTAAGAATTGTCTATTGTTTTCCGATTATCTCCAGCGGAAGCCTAATTTATGCAAATTCTGCGCAGACTGCGCTCCGAACCATTGAAATTAATAGCTTCTTTTAACTTTTTTGAAGCTTTTCTACTGTGGGTAACTCTTTATTAGTTATATGATAATTATGTACACAGGTTCTTATCACGAACTGATCAAAAGAGTCTATATGGTGTGATTGGGCGTTTTTTTGTCCTTTTATTCCCCGGTGTTCTGAAAACAATGAGATGTTCAGAGTTTCTACTTTCTTTTACAGTTTCATCAAAAAACAGTAGACATCGTACACCATTTTCATCATTTTGGCTTGTCTACGTAAAATAATGTTTAATCGTGGCATTTTAAAAAAAGTCTAAACAAAACAGAAATCAGCAATAATGAATAATAAAAACACAACGAAAACAAGTGGTTGAATTTCAGTGCACTCAAGTGTACGCGGAAGCGAACGGAACCTGGACACGATGCGGGAGGCTAGGATCGACTGACGCACCAATAACGCGCTTGGATCAGTGCTTCCCCATTCCCCGCGTCCCGCTTGACAACCAAAGAGACTTAAAAAATGACTTATGCGCATCTAACGACTCTTGCCAAGTTACGTGCCGGGGACTGTATGTTATAGTAGTTTATATCGCTTTTTTATTTTACATAACCTCTTGATGTTCCGATTTCTTAGATTCATTTCCATTTATTAAGAGCTACGATAGTAATTATTATTCGCAAGCCAAAAATTAAAAAAAAAGGAAATACGTCGTATGATGTCCCGAATTTTTGTAAACCTTCCATGGAGATTCCAGTTTTTGTTATGCGATGACACGTCGCGTATGTAAGTTTGAGTCTTCAAATATACTTTTGAATACATTCACACAGACAAATCACGTTTGTATTCCTTATGGCGTATCATTCTTAGCGTTTAGATAGAAAAACGAACCAATGCCTTTTTTAACAATAATTGTTTGTTACAGTTATCCCGCGAGTGGGCGAACGAGACTGGTGGCGTGTGTCGCACCGTGTCGCTGGGCGGCGGCTCGCTGCCGCTCAGGATAAAGGTGTTACCGCCCGAGAGGGAGGCGAGACGAGTGCCTTCGGCCAAGCCCGGCGCGTTGTTCGGCGCCAAGATTACGCACGTCGCAAAGTAAGCACATCATTTCAACGCGTCTCCGCGATGTTACGGGCGACCCAAGGGTGGGCAGTTTCTTTGCACAAAGAATTTCTATTGCAGTGCAGAGAGGCAATGCTGCCAGCCTTATGGGTACTCTGCCTCGCGGTGATGCGTTGGAATCTCTTTTTTATTTGTAATTTTTATTATATTTTAGTTTGTAAAAATGTACAATGACTGAATAAATTATTAAAAAGCACATCATTGATAATTTATTATCGATTAGCATTTCAGTTCGAAATACCGAAAATAATGTCATTACTCTGGTGCCAAGACAAGACATCGTCGCCAAATAAGAAATGAATCCTGTGATACCTCGGAGCCCGGCTTGCGGTTTTTTCTTCTCCTAATATATTATGCCTGTCAATGATCACCGAAATAGCCGAAACAGTTTTGAATTATTTGCCCTGACGTCAACCCTCTAAATTTGCAATAATTATAGCCTGTTATAATGTTTATAACAGACTATAATTATTGCATCATATACAATTTGTAACAAACACCCTGCCCGATCCTTGTAGGAGCAACTCATGTCTCAGAC
The DNA here is from genome assembly GCA_943193695.1 of Acrobasis suavella. Taxonomy (NCBI): domain Eukaryota; kingdom Metazoa; phylum Arthropoda; class Insecta; order Lepidoptera; family Pyralidae; genus Acrobasis; species Acrobasis suavella. The sequence continues at coordinate 7,830,868 of OW971937.1, read as the reverse complement.
CGTCAATATGAACAACTTTTCCTACGGTACCAATGCTTGAAACTCGAAAAAAATCGACGCTTTCATACAAATTGCCGGGCCGCCTGAACACTTTTCTATTAAATATCGATTTTTTTTCGAGTTGCAAACATTGGCCCCATAGGAAAAGTTGTTCATATCGACGGTCTGAGTTGCTCCTACAAGGATCGGACAGGGTTTTTGTTACATATTGTATAGATGTTTTTGCTTAGTTTTTAGTCGCGACGACATCCACAGGAAGAGATGGAGTAATCCTATTCTAGCCTGGAAGCCACACGGCTATCAGAAACCACAAGGACGTGCAATGTAAAAATTTAATGTAAATCCCTTAGTAACTGACGTTAAGAAAATACCATCTCATTTGACTTGGAAATATTTTAAGAACAAATAGTACATCAATTTGTAACGCAATATTTTTTTCCAGACGGGAGAAGCGCAACATTCCATTCATAATAAGTGCATGCGTGCGCGAGGTGGAGAGGCGCGGTATCACCGAGGTGGGCGTGTATCGCATCTCCGGCAGCGCGTCCGACCTCAACCGGCTCAAGAAGAGCTTCGAGACAAGTCAGTGCCGTACACTTTAGTCACAGAATTAATATAAGTACCTATTACATACAGAACGGATCTTCCAAGATACCGCGCAATATGCGTCCCCGCTTACCGTAACCGCACCTCTCACCAGTTAGCGCCGTGTAGGTTATGAGCGGTCTGCTGCAGGCGCCTGCAGCCGCCTTGACAAGGCGAGACGTGGGGAGAGGTGTCAGGACGGGCAACCCGGACGCATATTGCGCGAAATCTTGGGCGATTCCGTTCTGTCTGTAATACTTATATTAATTCTGTGCTATAGTAATAGTTGGTCACCAACACTCCATTTGTTACTTCATTAGTGCTTGCATGGGCAAATCTGTGACGCGTATTGAGAAGTAGAAGTATGAGACATTACAATCAAAATCTATGTAGAACAAAACGATTCGACCGACAAACGAAATCTTTTCAATTGGCAAGCAGCGATCTTTTAATTTTTCCGAACTGAGTGAGTCCGTTTAAGCGTATCTTTTGTTTTATGCCTAACAAGTTTCAATCAAAGGTACGCAGTTCTATACAAGTTCACTGGTTTGCGCAGGAAGAGAAGCAGCTAGTAAATTCCAAGTTTTTCCTTTTCTCCCAGACAGCATAGAAGAAGGAGGAGCTCGGTGGCCCGGCGGGAGTGTACATTACTAGCGATTTCGCAAGTAAAGCGACACCGGGTGTGGTCCACACTTGGATGGGTGACCACAAGTGTCATAAAAAATTCTCGAGCTCCTTCATGCTTCGCAAGGCATTAGCCGTAGGTCCCGGCTGTCATTTTTGTATGGCAGTTGTCATTCGTCAAGCTATGTCAGATGCCTTTAGGCAGCCTGATATAGCCTAGTCGAAATACGCCATATGTGCGTAAGTATTGTGTTAATTGATTTTGGATATTTATTTCAAAGAAGACAACGTCAATAATAGTTTAAGATGAAGTGGTAGCTAAAGTGGCTCCCTCATTTGAAATAAATTGTTTAAAACTAAATATGGTGTGAATTAAAAATTTCATTTGTATCACTGTCTAGAAAGACCTTTAACAGTGACAAACGCTCTGCGCTGCGCTTCGCCATATGTGCGCCGGCCCTATAATCCATTTGTTTAGGTATTTAAAAGAATGTAAACAATCTTGACATGTCTTTTTGTTGAACTATACACTTTATAAATCAATAACTTTGCAAATTACAAATAAATTATGTAATTTATAATTTATATAAATAATTTGTAATTTGCGAAGGTATTGATTTATAAAGTAGGGGTATATAAATAAAAAAACATGTCAAGATTGTTTACATTTTTTTAAATACAAATGGACTATAAGTGTGCAAAATAACCAATGAACTCCTTTATTGGCGTTTTCCTAACATTCTAATTTATTGTAGATGCTTACGAAGCCGAGCAACTTCTCAAAGAGGTGGACATCCACTCGGTGACGGGCGTTCTCAAGCTGTACCTGCGAGAGTTGCCCGAGGCGCTGTTCACGGACGCGCTCTACCCGGAACTGATCCGCGCTTGGGGCGCCACGCAGGTACCATACACTACCAGATGGTAGTTGCTTGAAAAGTAGCCTTCAATATGAACAAATTAGGGTTTTTATGAACCAATAAGCTGCTGTTACTATCCAGTAACAGCTAATTGGCCCTGACTTCACTTTGCTGCCATCTACATTTGACGGACCAAATAAACCTGTCAACTGCTGGATCAACGACGTCAGTCGATTGGACCTCACGCACGTCACTGTGCTGCCATCAGAGATGTGACATTTTAAAAATACTAATATATGAAATGTCAAATACAAAATGCAAAATACCTATTTCCATTTTTTTATTAAAATAAGGTTTAAGATATTTATTCTCATTAAGAATTACAAATTCACTTCACATGAGAACAATACAATAAATTCATTACAACAACAATATCACATTCGATATGCGCGCACAGATTTACGTACATAGATTCATGGTTATAATTTATAATATATAACTCGCATAGTTAATGCACTTCGATGCAGTACCCCCACTTAAAAACAAAAGATATTCGTTCGACGAGTCAGTAACTACTTCGAGTGCCGAGTGATGTAAATACAAAGATGTAAAGCTCGATGCTGCTGGAAGGGACATTAAATATCTCAGCTCAGGTTGGCAGTTAATAAAGTTTAAACATATTATGTATGTACATAATGTATGTTTTAATATGGGTATATTATGTAGTGTATATTTTATATGAGTAAAAAGAAAAACACATATATATATATATATATATATATATATATATATATATATAATATATTAAACAATTTAAAATAGCTTATTTGAAAAGAAGGTCCGCAAATATTGAACAACAACTTTGCCGAGTATTACGGGAAGACTCACTTGACCTCTCTCTTCAAGAAAGAGACCTTCCCCAACTTTTGATAATATTCTAGAAAACTCTTGGGCATGTGAACCACCGCCAAGTAATTGTCAATCTGAGCTTTTGTATTTGAGGCCACAGATAAGACTGTTTTAATGAGGAGTTAATCTCATCTGCCCTAGAGCTCCGACTTATAACTGGAAGGGTTTAACGAAAATCTCCCGACAACAAAAATGTGACATTGCCGATTGGCCTGTCATCTCGACGAATGTCTCGCAACATCCTATTAACAGCTTCTACTGCCTAGGAGTTAATCTTATCTGCCCTAGTGCCCCGATTTATAACTGGAAGGGTTTGACGAAAATCTCCCGACAGCAAAAATGTGACATTGCTCATTGGCCTGTCATCTCGACGAATGTTCCGCAACGTTCTATCTATAGCTTCCACTGCCTTTTTATTGGCCATTGTGCATTCATCTTAAACGATTAGACAGCAAATGAGAAGTTTAGTCAGTTTAGGCAAGTCGATATTAAAAGTTAGGCCCAATCTGTTACCGCGTTCACCACGTGGAATTACTCCCAACTTATGTTATTATATTATGCTAAACAACTTTAACCTGATATCTCAGATTTCCACATCAGATTTTCATCGATTTTTGATAAAAAAATATTTATGAAAATGGATTTAACTTGGTTCTGCATCAGGTGTACCAAATCTTGATTTTTAGGGTTCCGTACCCAAAGGGTACCCTATTACAAAGACTCCGCTGTCCGTCGGTCTGTCTATCACCAGGCTGTATCTCATGAACCATTATAGCTAGATAGTTTAAATTTTTAAAGATGATGTATTTTTGTTGCCGCTAAACAAAAACATACTAAATACAGAATAAAATAAGTAAATATTTAAGGAGACACTCATACTACAAATGTGATTTTTCATGATTATGGTACGTAACCCATCGTGCGCGCGTCCGACTCGCACTTGGCCGGTTTTATTATACCTCAACAAAAATGCTCATCAGGCTTAACAATTTTATGCATTTTTATATATCTTATAGTTTAGCTGGAACATTATAGTTTTGCATCATGTGTTCCATTTTCCAAATTATAAGGCTATAATTATGTTGCACAGGCTTAACAGCTATATAACAAAAAAGTTTAATTCGAATCCGTCCGGTATTTCCGGAGATGAGCGCGTACAAAGAGCAAAAAAAATTTTTTTTTAATCCTCCGTTACTATGTCTCCATCGCCCCAATTTTTTTTTTGTTAAAGTTTTAAATGTTCAGATACATTTTTTTACTGTTTTATTAAAGTATAGATAGTTAACCTGTTATAGTTACTAAAACTATAACAGTTTTAGCAAACGGTTGTTAATATTTGTAATTTTATTATGTGTTTTCAACACACTTGCTCGTAAAGTGGATCTCATTTCACCGATTTTAGATATATAAAGCAGCTCATAAAACACGCCTGTGTTATAAACGCCAATAGTGAAGTTATATTCTATAACCGCTGATTTTATTTAAAATAAAATTAAAACTGTTTTTAGGTATTTTGAAATTCCGCCTCGTGTGTTATATTGTAACTTATAACCACCGTAACGCACTTATATCGTTATCGACTATTAAAGTACATCAATGTACTATTATTACAGGGTGCTGGCACGTCAGTTGACTCCGGTCCGGCGCACACGCGACGGCATGCGCTTCTCAAGTGCTACGCCCAACTGCCAGATTTGAACAAGAACTGCATAGATTTTCTTCTCAACCATTTTGTAAAGTTAGTACGAAATATTATTTTTTTGTTGAGATTTCCTGCACTTTTAACTTACAGTCTGTATTTACACAACTTTGACATTCATATTATTTATAGCCGGCATACATAAAGCCGGATAGTGTACCCCTTCGAAGAAATATATCTAAGTATAATGCTAGGGCCGCACCTGCGCCTATCGTCACGAAGCTTCGTGCTATTATACGACAAACGCAAATGTGACCGGCTGTTATCAGGTATCGTCCCGAATATTCGGGCTGCGTCTTCGTTATCGCGCGGTTATCGGTACATCAGAGTTTAAGCGCGCTAATAATAGGGTTGTAACCAGGGTCAAAAGTAAATTATTTTGTACTGATAAGAGAATAAAACGTCACAAAATAATGTCACTTGTGATTGATCATATCCATATTCAACGTGATTTTAGATTTATTATTGCAGAAAAACCGATAATAGGAGCGCTATTTGACTCCAAGAAACTATGACGTCACGCCGTGCTATTTCATACAAATCCTAAAGACGATGTTTGTTTTGACGTATAGAAAAAAGTTTTTGATTTGACTATTTGGAAACTACCGGATTCACTCTGCGTGGTCGGACTAGCGTTGTTCATTTTTGTGTTTTTCAACTTCTTCAGACGCCTGCAGTGCGACGGTGCCACGGTTGTTAATCCGTAATAATGGAGTGCGATAAAATGGTGTTAGAATTTTGAGGTTTCTCTCTAGGTTTCAATAAATGCATTATGTAATAGCACACATGTAAAAGTGAAGAAAGTAGTCGTCCATATTTAAACACGTAGATGTGACGCCATCTTGGATTATTGCACGATGTTCGTGAAAAATAAAGAAGCCGCTAATATGACCACAGCTTTATCGCGATAACTTTTTGATGTAAAAAACGTACGAAACATAACTAACATTCAACCGGGCACACAACGCACAAAGATGAGAAGTTAGTTTTTCTCAACGATGAAGTTAGTTTTTACCCGAGTGCGCCAGAAGGAGGGTTATGTTTTTGGAGAGTATGTATGTATGTATGTATAATTGTTTGGCATGCGTTGCGGCCTGAACGATTCGATGGATTTAAGCTTGAAAGGTGTCATTAAATTCGTCTTAATTCTGATTATACAACGTGGAAGGGACATACCGGTTAAAAATCAAACCACGGGCTATACAAGATAAATATAGTATAATTAAATTATAACAGTTAAACACACAAAAAAAATCGGCATTTCCATACAAAAGTGTGTAGCCTATTTGTATGGGAATGACGAAATCACTGTAGGTATTTAATTTTGTATGGAGGTGAAGATTCTTTTTACGATTTCAGGGACGGTCCCATAGTAAAAGTATATGACGGAATGGAGTAAAGATACTAATCAATGTAAACTTCTCCATTTCGGGTTGATACCCCCTTTCCGTTACACTTTGTATAAAAAGGCAGTCGGGTTTTTTTTTTAGCAATGACTTGTTCTCAACGGTTTTGATGGTTTACAGAGTGAACCAACACGAGCGCGAGAACAAGATGTCGCTCCACAACCTGGCCACGGTGTTCGGGCCGACGTTGCTGCGGCCGGCCAGCGCCGCCAGCGCCAAGCAGCGCACCGACCTGCTGGCGGCCGGCACCGTGGACGCCATGGCGCAGGCCGGCATCCTGTACTGCCTGCTGCAGCACCGGCAGCTCGCCGCGCAGCTCTGCTCGCACCAGCGCACTACCACCATGATGGACTGAGCACTCACATTCCAAACACCACCGCTTCGGTCTCCTTATTCTGTGGGTTAGGTATCTTCAGACACCCTTAAAGGTTGGATCTTATTTGTCAACACGGAGCAGCACTTTTCTATGCTGCTATCCTTTCCTGTCACTCGGTACCGTCATTTGCCAGAGCGAGAAAGAGTGAAGGAACGTTATCGCACCCGCCGTGCGATAGCGTGCTATAACATTCTACGCTCTCTCTCGCTCTGGCAAATGACGGTGCTGAGCGACAGAAAAGGATAGCAGCATAGAAAAATGCTGCTCCGTGCTGACAAATGAGATACAACCCTAACAGTTCTGGCACACAATTAAAAAGAGAACAGTGACCCAAATTGGAATTCATCGGAATAAACACCTGTCGTATAATAGCGCCAGAACCACAGAATGTATTATTCCGATAAAATTTCAATTTTGGTTCCTGTTTTCTTGATTCAGTAATATCCTAAAAGTCTAACCAAGGTAAACATTGCCCAATAATAATATAACTATCAGGCTGTTTCTTGATATTGGTCATGGTGATGTATGAAAAGCTTTATGAGGGAATGTCACTCCCTGAATATTACTTGACTAAGACGGCGTACATTTGTACAGTCTTTGAATCAATGGGTCACAACACAAAAAAACACTATCATACAAGCTTATAATAGTACATAGTATAGCTCGTACATAGTGTATATCCGCGTATGAAAGTTATAGGAATGCAATATTGCACTGCAAGCATATGTATATTGATGATTTTTACAATGTAGTATCCCTACATTAAATGATTGAGTATTGCTTTTAAATGGCGAAACACGTATTGATGAAGTCTAATCACTTCTGTGGCATCCCATCATATAAATTAATTTGTGTATTTTGCGATAATATTTTCATCAAACATTGAAAAACGTGTAAAAGTTTCCATACAATTATCAACACTACTTTATCGATATAAAGCGGATTTTCTATTTTAGTCTTTAATCACATGATGAGGAAGCCACTGCTACATTATTTTAACGAAATGCAGTTGATGGCCATTAGCTTTATCGCTTTTGCGACAGGATTTTAGTTTTAATAAAAACTAATATATTTTAAGTATTACCCGTTAAATAGGCAACCAACGAAACTATTTATACATTCCATAAATGCAAGAACAGACTGATCGTAGATGTATTTATTAGGATGAAATATCATTTACACGAAATTTAGCATGTATTAAAATTTCAATTTCTAATTTAACATCAACACTAAAAATTAGCCTTACATTCACACTGGAAACTTACTATATTTATTTTTACAACTATCGTACAATTTAGCTATCTTCGAAAACAAGCAAGATAATAAATAAAATACAGTGTGGATGTAATACTAAGTGAAGTCTGAAAAGTTGAGCATTCGACGAGTATTATGAAAAGGGACCGAAAAATTAATTAATAATATTTATTATTAAATTGGGACAGACTGAAAATAATTAAAGTATGAGCAGTGTATGCAATTTTCCATATTGATAGTGATTCGATCATAAAATGTTTTAAAGTAAATTTACATGATTGAAGTTGCGGCAATCTTTTTATACATTTAAAATATATGGAGAAAAGTATGAAAAAAGTATGAACGGATTTCTTGCAAACTTGTATAACTTTTACTATGTATTTTAGCATTTTAAATGCTAGTCGTGTGTATTATTTAGTAATGTTAAGTTTTATTATAACTATGTATGGTCGTTTTGCTTAGAATACTTCGACTAGTGTATTTTTCTTTTCTCGGCGGATAATTTAGTAGGATTCGCTAGCTAATACTTTAGATGATTTTATTTTCACAAGTAGTTTAGGTGGCGTTATATTAGTACTTAAAAATAAAATTTACCAAAAAAGAACATAGAACAAAGTTACTCCATGTACATGTTGTGTTGATTTTGTTGAAAGACAAACATTTAATTAACAATGATTTATTTTGTTGTATGTAATATATTGAAATTCTAGTTTATAGTTCGCATTATGTTATCTTTTTTAGATTCAGATTGTTATTTCTCTTCGCCAAAGACAGCCGTTACAATAGTATAATCATAAATGTATTAATTTAAAAAAGATGGACAATTTTGTACATTTTTTATTTTTATTTTGCGCGAATTCTATAAAATCTAGACTTAACTCGTGTATGCTTTTATATTTTTGAAAGCATGCAATAAAGCTAATGCAAAATGTTGGAAAAGGGTGTTTTCGGTATAAATTATGGTAATATAAAAAAAGGAATGCTTTTAATATACATTGATTAAAGAAATTATTTTTGTCCCACATTTACAGCAAGCTCTTATGATTCAATTTAAAAAGCAAGTATAAAGGTGCCATTGATTGACGGGCAAAACCTTCAAATTCTAAACCAAAAACAACAAATTTCATTTAGAACAAAATTTATAGTCGAAGAGCCCATGAGGGCCAGACCTTCCTATTGTCCGTAAGCATGAAAGTTCTTCCATGTGTGTCCCCAACACAGGTAAGAATGATCCCCACTCGTGAAACCTGGATCATGGTTCCTTTGGCAGGTAACAGGTAACAAAGGTGTATAAAATCTTATCTCCAATTTATTAAGTTACAAACCTCAATTTTTTTGTATTTTATTCGTAACAGTATTAAAACTCACGATGCTCATTGCCAGACATATAGTATAGTTACAAACCTCCGCCGGACAAATGGACAAATGCATAAACCAATATAAAGTAAAAAAAAAAAATTCTCTGTAATTATACTTACCTTATATTAAGAAAGCTGAATTTTATAAATGTTATTCAGAGAATTATTAAACTGAGTTTTCTAAGTAGCCAGACAGTTTTTTGGGTTCTGTAATCCTGCTAGACGCATTAAGACGAAGTGGTAGCTAAAGTGGTGCCATCATTTTAAATAAATTGTTTAAAACTAAATATGGCGATAATTAAAAATTTGATTTAGATCAATGTCTAGAAATACCTTTAAAGTATTTTATAAATAACCTTTGAAAGTAATATTGGTAGTCCGTCTAGTTTTAAAACTGTTTTTGGCGAAAAACAGTTTTAAAATTAGAGAGACTTAATAATTTCAAAGGTTATTCATAAAATAGTTTAAAGGTCTTTCTAGACATTGATACAAATTAAATTTTTAATTATCACCATATTTAGATTTAAAGAATTTATTTCAAATGAGGGCGCCACTTTAGCTACCACTTCGTCTTAAAAGTGTCTCATATGCAACAACTGGTGCGAGTGAGACAGAGCGCTCAGTTCATTGCAATCTTTTGCTAAACATATACTATCGCTTATTCCAAATCGTTAAGTGATTTTTTTTATAATTTATCAAGAAATTTAATTAAATAAAATTATTATAGTCTGAATAATAAATTTTTTAATCTATAATCATAAAAAAAAAAAAAAAATATCAGAGTTTGTGTATTTTTCTTAATTTTAAAATAGTCTGATATTTTTTCAAAGTTTCCTCGAAAAATTTTATTAAATCATCACCACTTTTTTCACAGACAAAACAAACTGAATTTGAGTCTTTGTCACTCATGATTACAGTTTATTATTATTAAATCATATTTATTTTATAAAGTATTAAAATAATCAACGCAACGTTTGCTGTGAGCATAAAAATTCTGACAGCAAATGCGCAGTAAAAGATCGCAATGAACCGAGCGCTCTGTCGCACTCACACCAGTTGTTGCATATGAGTCCCACTCCCAACTATTAGACACTTTTAATGCGTCTGGCAGGATTATAGAACCCAAAAAACTGTCTGGCTACTGAGAAAACTCAGTTTAATAATTCTCTGAATAACATTTAGAAAATTCAGCTTTCCTAATATAAGGTAAGTATAATTACAGAGAATTATAGTTTAGGGGTGCCCGGCGGAGGTTTGTAACTATACTATATGTCTGGCAATAAGCATCGTGAGTTTTAATGCTGTTACGAATAAAATACAAAAAAATTGAGCTTGGTAACTTAATAAATTGGATATATTGTTACCTGTTACCTGCCAAAGGAACCACGATCCAGGTTTCATGGAGGGGGATCATTCTTACCTGTGTTGGGGACACACATGGAAGAACTTTCATACTTAAGGACGATAGGAAGGTCTGGCCCTCATGGGCTCTTGCTCTATTATGACTACCTGTTTTAATACTTATACCTATTTACATTTTTATTAACACCTGATACCTAGTTGAGGCACAAAATTACTTACTTGTAATTTAATAATTTGTTTTAATCAATATGAATTAAGACTATTTGGGACTCCATATAAAAATCGAAGGCAGTTAATTATTAGTTAAACATTTTCATGTCATCACAAAAATTCTAACAATAAGGTACTTATTTAGTAAAAATACTGCATTTTTCCTTTCTGTTATATATATAGTTAATACAGACTGAATTTGTATACCTTTGCTTATTGCTGCCAAATTAACTATTGCCAATTATTTAGTAATTTTTGAATATCTGTAGTGTATAGAACTTTAGGGCCATAAGTCACAATCTTACATAGTACAGTCAATAAGCTTGTTGAATGGTTTGAATCAACAAATTGAACGATTTGTTGCTTATTATATTATCAGTCACAGTTTAGAGACTATAATTATATGACTGGACTAATTTATAAATGCAGTGAAACAAACAATTGTTTTATCAATCAAAATATGATATATTGTGAGGTCAATTTGTGAATTTCAGTTATGAGGCCCAATATGTTACCTTGTAATCGTTATGTCTATGTTTTATTATTTAATTGGTTATTTTTATAATGACTATAATAATCTTGCTGTAATATAAAGTATTTACAATATTAAGTTATAATTACTACCTACAACCTTGTTTTTAATTTTGTATATAAATGACACTAAAATGTAGTTACATAACTTGCAATAAAAATGTATTTTTATTACACCTTTATTACGGATTTTTTATTCTGCTCACTATCACCGTCATCATTTTATCAAGTGTTTATTCCTTGAACTTCTATCTAACATTTTTTTTGCCCTATTTATTTCCGACTATATAGCCATTATGTTGATTAGTTAGTTTATGAATACCAAGGTTATTTAATTTTGATTTTCATATTACAGAAGAATCTACTATGGTACCACCCACAGGTAAGATCCACAGCAACCATATAAAAATAAAACTTTTTACCAAAATAAGACAAAAAAAAATTGGAGCCCTGGGGACCACTACTTGTATATTCTAATCTTTGGTGGAGAACATCGGCGCATAAATATATAACCCTGTCGCCCGAAAATTGACTAAAATCACGCGTGATCAGAGGGCTGACCTTTATTTGACTCAAGATACAACGTGGCACGTTACCACTGGGCAGTGATTTGCCAGGGTATTAGTAATTTATAGGTAAATTTTTATTTAGTTTTGTTTATTCATTTATTTGTTTCATTAATTTCCACAATAAAAGTAGGATATCTTTTTTAGTTAGTTTTTTTTGAATGTGAATAAAAAGAAAACTAATAAATTACAATAAAACTAATGCACTGTGGAAATGCAGACAGTGTTTTTAGTACCATGTCACACATTCAAACCACATTTATATGTTTTATTTAGTTTTAAAATTTAGTCGAATTGATAATTATGAAATAACTTAAAATTTATCAGTAAGGTTTATTATATCCAAAGTTAATAAATTAAGGAAGATTAGGGAAAGTTAACAAATTTAGGAAGAACTGGTTTCCTGGGATAAAGGTAAGTCTAGTTCAAGAACCAGGGAACAACTATGCCTGTGACATTTGTTTGTTAATAAATACTTTTTTATTTAATTAGTGTTGAAATTTCTTTTGTACTATCTAAATTAATTAAAATAAAATAATGAGTATCATGCATGAAAAAAGCCACACATTCAAATTATTATGCATTTATTTTAGAAGTTAGTACAAATTTTGTTATCTGCCTACTTTAAATATAAATTTGATATCACATCTGCAGTGTTAATATCAGAAGATTTTTCAGAGATGTAAATAAATATAGAAATAATTAAAATTACTAGAGATGCTAATGTTTTTGAATTCCTAAATATAAAAAATGCTATAACTAATAGTCCACAATATAATGCTAACTTCTTGATTGTGTTTTTTAGTAGATCACTTTTCAGTTTGTCGTCCATACAGAAGCCACTCCATAACACATGGTCGGGTTGACAAGCTGTGCAGTTTGCCAGGCCACCTCCCAAACAAGTTTTGCATGATGTGTCACATGATTTACAAGCATACGATCCCTCTTTGTTCAAACAGTACTCATTAGATTTACATAATGTTGAGAATACACATTCATCAATATCTACACATACTCCTGACTCGAGAGTCCAACCTGTTTTGCATTCATTGCACTTATCAGCTCCCTCACTAGAGCAGTCATTGCATGCTTTGTGACATGGCTGACACAAATCTTCATACAAGTAAAAGTTTTTAGCACACATGTCACATGATGCCCCATCATAACCCTTTTTACATTTACATTTGCCACTGCCTTTTCGGGTACCATCACCTTCACAGGTGCCATGCCCACTACACACATCATTATTTTTACCATACAAACATGGTTTACATGTTTCACCATAGTGGTTCTTGGGGCAACAATATTGCAGGGTTTCAATACACAACCACGTATATAAATCAGCAGAACTGGGCCCTTCACTGAACCACCACTTCTCTAAAACTTGCTCTGTTTCCTCAGATAATGTGTAACAATCATCTTGATGCTTTTTAACCTCAGAACAAAGACCTTCTTGTACTTCTACTAGGCGAACTTCGCTGCGAGCATACGACTTCAATTTGGCTTCCTCCCACGCAGCATCACCACCTTCGTACTTGCCTCGAGAAGTTTTTTCCATCCAATAATTAAAAGAATCTGCTAAAATTTGGCAACGACTGCATTCATTTGGTTTTTCTAAATTCAGTGCTTCTACGTTAGGTAACGACATTTTTTTACTTAAAACTAAATCACAAATAAATACTAAATATAAGGTCTTGAACAAAATTGTCAAAGTCATGATAGGATTATGACTTTGTTGTTTGGATTATGAAGTTGTTTACTTTTACGATTATGTAAATAATGTAAATGAAAGAATCTAATGCAATTTTTTAAGATCAAATTTAAAGATATTTACATTTAAAATTAAATTAAAACTTATTTTTTATATTTCTTGTACATTTTGTAAACTTTCTAGGTTAGGTACAATACAAACAACCACCAACCACTGCTTGACAGTGACAGCTTTAAAATTTTTAAACACTTGCACAAGCATTCATTATTCCACGTTTTTTTTGTATCTTCGTTTAGTTACTTTGCTAAGTTCGTGTAAAGTTTGAAGGAAACTTGCTTTTTGGACTCACCGAAACACAAAATGTATAGTTTTCCAACTCACCGCTCGCGTAAAATACGATTCACGGAGTAGCATTTTTGAAATCACTTGTCACATCACGAATGGTTTACGCGAGTGTTTCCAAACGGGCGCATTTTTGAAATGATAGTTTGCGAAGGATTTGCAACGAGTGGTCTCGACCACTTGTAATTTTGACATTTGTGGCGCAGAAATGTCAAAGAAACCTTTCATAGAGAATCCGTTCCATTTAGTTTAAGTGGTGAAATTCTTAGAAAACCATAGACATATTTTCGATGTTTTCTGCGTAAAACAATATTGTTTTTCGCTGACACGACGACGGTTTAAAAAATACGTCCGAATTGTTATTGACGCGAGTGGTGAGTTGGAAAACTACACGTTTTGTGTTTCGATGAGTCCTTAAATGAAAAATAGCACTCTCGAACGGTCAACGATATACGCGTGTGCGCGCGCGTGGCCGTGTGCTTATGCCATGCCACGAATTTGCGCGATTTCATTCACAAGAATTTCGAAAATAGCATTGATCATGTCATTCGCCCGTCTCGTACCGCACAGTTAATTAGGAATCATATGAAAGGAAGAAAAGCTTTATTTGGCAATCATGTCGCAAATGTCGCAACACGCCGTGGCGCGCGTATATTCGTGACCGGGCTGTAAGGGCAACGAGAGGGGTTCCATCTATCTGGCAGAATTCTTATGCTCCAATTCCATTTGGCATAACATACTTGGCAGAATCATATTTAAAAGAACATTTCAAACCGTGATTTCAATCAAACGCATAAAAAAAATTGTCAGCGCTCGATAAGGTTTTTGATATGGCAGCACTGAGATAAACATATTCTGCTTCGGCCGCATCTGCGTGTATCGCCCCGAAGCAATGCGCGGCGAAGCTTCGTAGGTTTTGCACACTAAAAAGTGATCGCGATAAAGCTGTGGTCATACTAGCGGCTTTGGTCATACTAGATGGCGTCATCTACGTGTTTTAAATATGGACGACGACTTTCTTTACTTTTACATGTGTGCTCAATTCAATTACATAATGCATTTATTGAAACCTAAAAAGAAACCTAGAGAGAAAAACCTAAAAATTTTAACACTATTTTATCGTTCCACTCCATTTTACGCATTATTAACCGTGGTACCGTCGCACAGCACGCGTCAGAACAAGTTGAAAACAAACGTCAAAATGAACAAAGCTAGTCCGACCACGCAAACCGAATTGTTAGCGCGCTAAAACCCTTTGATGTACCGCCACCCGCGCGATAACGAAGACGAAATCCGAATATTCGAGATGGTACCCGATAACGGCCGATCACATTTGCGTGTCTCGGTAATGCTTGGGCCGGACCTGCGCCTATCGTCACGAAGCTTCGTGCTATTACACGATACACGCAAATGGTCCCGAATATTCGGACTTCGTGTTAGTTATCGCGCGGGTGGCGATACATCGAAGGATTTATGTACGCTAACAATTCGCTCTGCTTGGTCGCACTTGCGTTGTTTTCATTTTGACGTTTGTTTTCAACTTGTTCGGACGCGTGCTGTGTGACGGTGCCACGGTTGTTAATGAGTAAAAATGGAGTGGAACGATAAAATAGTGTTAAATTTTTTAGCTTTTTCTTTCTAGGTTTCTTTTTAGGTTTCAATAAATGCATTATGTAATTTTTAGCACACATATTAAAGAAAAGAAAGTCGTCGTCCAAATTTAAAACACGTAGATGACGCCATCTTGGATTATTGCCAGATAGTTCATGAAAAATAACGAAGCCGCTAGTGTAATCAGCGCTTTATCCCTTCAGCTGTCAGGGCGCGCGCGAAATGTAAGTCGCTAACGTGTCGGGGGTTCTCGCGGGTGCGCAGCGCTTATCAAGTACTTACGCAAATCGTCGTTATACGCCGTGTTGTTTATTTAAACCCCCACAATGTTTTTATTTCTGGATTCCTGATTAAATTTGCTATCGTTTGGTTGCTATTTTGGACACTATAGTTGATTGGCCTTCCAACCACGAACTGATGAATTTTGAGGAACCAGATTTTTTCCTGCTCTGTACTACTTTGATCAAGTTTTTTATGTAAAATATAACAAATTAAACCCCAACTTTTGTGTTGTACTTAAAGCTTACTTTACTTCTAATGTTCAGCAACAAAAAAACAACATCGTTCCGTAGCAAAATCCTAAGAAAATCATAAATTACTACGATGGACGTTTGAAATAAATGTCAGAAATTTGACAGCAAAAGGTGCGTTTTGGTTATGGATTTTCATCAACAAAATATAAAGACCCTATGTACTACTATACATTTCTAGAAAGCTGATCTTTCCTACTAAAAAGTTGAAGCATTTTTAAATTGCAACGTTGCGTTTTTTTTAAACAACATTACAAAAACTGAACCCTTTTCATTGAGAGCCAAAATGACGGCTTCTAAAACCACTTGTATAAACAAAAAACGAAGTATTTTTATGAAACAAAAAATCATTTCTTGGGTCGCTAAAGAAACAAGCTTACGAATGTATAAACAATACTAGTGTTAGTCATTCCAAACCCAAGTAATCATGAGTTTTTATACCATGAAATTTCATGAAAGGGCCCATAGACGCCATTTTGAAATATGAAGAAGCTAACTAAGTATGGATTCGCCTGGTTGGATTTCAAGGTACATACAAGGCGAATGCACGACTTTTGGGTATGTTTTAGGTTTCAGGAAAGAAAGAAAAAAAAGCATGATAAAAATATTTTATTTCTAAAATAGTTGTTCAATTGGGTTGTCACTTTAAAAAAATACAGTTTTACTTGCAATGTATGTATGTCTGTATGTATGTTCATGTCAAATTATGCAAGTTAAATTAGACCCACTTCCTGGTTTCCGATTGAGCTGTAATTTAGCACACATATGTATATCGGATGACAATGCAATATTATGATGACATGAAGCCGATCTGATGACGGAGTTGGAAGGTGTCCATAGGAACTCCTTAATAAAATAATATAACCTTATCGAGATTGGGCTCGTCTGATTAGTCTTGTTGAGTACTTTATCTTTAGTGATGTGGCGCCGAGAAATTCTCTGTTCTTGGAATTTTCTTTCCTGGAAATTTTGTAAAAGACGTAAAAATATATACATGCTAATAAAATCATTAACACAACACCAAAAATGTTAAGGTGATTTACAAAAACCAACACTGTGTGATTTTTGATTAAATAAAAAAAATTATATACACTGTCTGCCCTGTAAACAAAAATCATAAAACACTTTTTACCACGTTAGGGATAAAGACGTGAAATTTTCAATAATGATACATTAAAAAATTTTGAAGCCGCCATGCCGCGTCTCCATACTAACTTACCTTGGGTCACGTAACACACAGCAAACAGCCATCTTGACGAAAGGTGAAATTTCACCACGGCATTTCGGCACGACTTTTTTTTGGATGCAAATATTTCTAATACTATAAATTTTGAGAGTTTTTCTTATATAATATTTGTTTTAATATTAATTAATCTCTTCAGACAGATGAAAATATCGCTAAATAAGTCTGTGATAACTTATGAAATTGATCGCGTGGTAGTCAGGTCACACCGGGTCACGCCTAGTTTGGTCAGAAAATGTATTTTTATTCAAAATTTCACGTTGAGTTACGACCAATGTTAGTATTCATTGAAAAAAGGACTTACCGTGGCATTTTTCATTTATTTGCACAAAATAAACACCAGGCTTAAGTCGATACAAAAATGATATAAATTTCGATAGCAAAAAACAAAAATTTGACGTTGACTTCTTTCACCGAGACAATATTTTTTTGGTATTACGGCATTGGAAATTACCATCTTTTTGCCATCTTGTGCATTTAAAAGAACTTAGCTACAAAACTGTGTCAACCTAAGACGCAAAGAGTCCATAGATAACGAGTAAATCGAGTTTAAAGAGGGCATAGTCGCACTGGTGAAAATTCACCTTGCGACCGGTAAGAACAATGTTTATTAAGGTGAATTTTCACCTTGCGACCGTTGAAAGGGTATGGCGATAACTTTTTAGTGTACAAAACGTACGAAGATTCGCCGCGAATTGTTTCGGGACGATAGGCACAAGTGCGGCCGAAGCATAATGCACGAAGCTTCGTGAAATCGTGACGATAGCGCAGGTGCGGCCCTAGCATTATCCTTTCATAATCCCATGTTCTTATCTATGATTGTAGTACTTACTCTATGATTATTTAAAACAAAAATTCTTGGCAATAACCTGATCACTAGCTTCGTCTGTGGCAATAACTATCTAATTTGTGACAAAAATGTGCTGCGTGGTGTGCACTTTGTGCAGTACATAATGTTCATAATTGCGATTTCTATTTCTGCCAAACGATTGAGTGAAATATATCGTTAGCCATAACAACTAGTAGTTAGAAATCGTGTTACAAATGTCTGGAAATCGACTGCTCGAAAAAATAATTTGAAAGAATATTTTCACTTAACCTCAATAGGTGACATGCTATTTTTATAGAATCTGTTTTGTAAATAATAATTTACAACAATGGCTGATAAAATAAGGTTTGTACTAGCACAAGAACTGTATTTGTACATATTTTTAATACTTCTCATCGGTTATGCAATATTTCCATTTCCATTCAAGTGATACAAATATCCAATAAATTAATGATATGCCTACCTAATGATTTGACAGTCGGTACCCCTACCTTAAAATTAAAATTTGGGATAACAAATTCAGTAAACGCCTCCAAAAATCTCCTTTTTTGCACAAATTTTACCTGAACTTCGACTATTCATAAAGTACTGATAAATTGTAAAAGTAAAAAAGATATTTAGATAGAAACCTTAAATGTAATGGAAATTTTAAATAAAAACATTTATTTCACAAACTTGTAAGGCTTACTCACAAAAACGTATATCCTGGAACAACATATTCATTCAATGAGCAGTTAATAATAATACTAATTTCATTCAATAGAATGCAAACTGTGCCCATAGGCGTTATGTCTCTCTTGTTGGTTTGCCTCTTTTTCTAGCATTGCTACAACAAGCTTTTAAAAGTATGCTCACGTTGATGTCAAAGCGGCCGGGCAGGGCCGCCTTAAATAGCCAGCCAAGTGTGAGTCAGACTCGCGAACTAAGGGTTGCGTACCGTTTTCTATAATTAATGACTGTTGTATCGGAGCCCCACTTAGATATTTATTTTATTCTGTTTTTAGTATTTGTTGTTATAGCAGCAACAGAAATACATCATCTGTAAAAATTTCAACTGTCTAGCTATCACAGTTCATGGCATACAGCCTGGTGACAGATACACGGACAGTGGAGTCTTAGTAATACGGTCTCATTTTGACCCTTTTGGTCATCATCATCATAATTTAAAAGTGGTGCTCTTGTCAGTAAAGTTTCTTCCACTCTTAAAAGTTACCCATTGGGTATGGTACCCTAAAAAGGTATTACATTTTCTAATGTTTTCTATTTCAGAATTAATTCAAAGTTTGATATGAAGGAGAACTATAACCCATCAGATTCTGAAGATGAATATACTGAAAGAGAAAAAAGATTGATTGACAAAATAAAAAAAAGGAAGCATGAAGACTCTGATAACGAAGATGAAATGTATGCATTTTCAGAATCTGATGGAGATTCTGGAGACAACCAAGACGAGCTTGGAATTGCAGACAGCGATGTGGAAGGACAGGAAAAATCGGATGATGACTTGCCCGATTCCAAAGCATGGGGAAAGAAAAAAAGATCATTCTATTCTACAGACTATGTTGATGAGGACTATGGCGGGTTTGGTCAAGATGAAGAAGCAGCCCTTATGGAAGAAGAAGAGGCCAAAAATATACAAAAACGATTGCTCACACAACTTGGTGATGAAGATTTTACTTTGGATTTCTTCACCAAACAGATTAAAGCAGTAGAAGAGAAAGAGTCAGTCATCAAGAGTGACCTTAGTCAAATGTCAAAAAGGCAAAAAATCCAGCTTTTTGAAAAGGAAAGTCCAGAGTTTGCAGGTCTTATAAATGACTTTAAAACAAAGTTGACACTAGCTAAAGACGATTTACATCCAGTTTTGAAGTTAGTAAAAGATGGGAAATTACCAAAATGCCCTGCATCGAAATTCGTAAAAACAAATTATGATCTGATATTGAATTATTGCACAAATATAAGCTTTTATTTGCTTTTAAAGAGTCAGAGGATCAACATACAGAATCATCCAGTGATAAAAAGGCTGTATCAATATAGTCAGATATTGAACAAAATGGAACCTATATATTTAGAAGTAATTAAACCACAAATTGATAAAATAATATCTGCTATGAAGAATGATTTAGAATTGACAGTCACAGAACTCAAGTTAGAAAAGAGAGATACAATTAAGAGGAAATCTGGTAAAGCTGCCCCAGAGTCTGCTCTGAAAAAAATTAAACTGATAAGTGCTCTTGAAAAAGATGAAGGAGAGGACACTGGAGTTTCAGATGATGATGTAGATGAAGCAAATGATTTCAATATTAATGCCAAAACCTATAGCAATTTGGCCAGAAACGATAATGAATCAGAAGAAAGTGGATTCTCAGATAATGAGGACATGTCACCAAATGATAATGAAATTGAAAACAAACCTTCAACATCTCAGGCTGTGATAGTTGAAGAAGGTGAAAAACGTGAAATAACTTACCAAATTGCTAAAAATAAAGGATTGACACCATATAGAAAGAAGGATCAGAGAAATCCTAGGGTCAAACATAAACTGAAGTATAGGAAAGCTAAGATCAGAAGGAAGGGTGCCGTGCGCGAGCCTCGCACTGAGGTCACCCGCTATGCTGGAGAAGCTTCTGGAATAAAGGCTAATGTTAAGAAAAGCATTAAAATTAAGTAGTGTTTCTTTGTATTTATTTATTTCAAAGAAAAGCAATTAGGTACATACTTTATTTTACAATAAAATATTCAGCAGAGATAAACTTTCAATGTTGCCACCTGTAACAATACAATCAATTAATATAAAAAAGTTATAGGCGACAGGGCAGCAGGCCGCAGAAGTGGCGCCCTTATTTGAATTCTTCATAAAATAATTTAAAGGTCTATCTTATGCCTAATAATTTGCAAAATGTTAAGGGTTGGATCTTGTCCACACTTCACTCCACACGCGACAGAAAAAGGATAGCAGTATAGAAAAGTGCTGTTCTGTGCTGACAAGTGAGATCCAACCCTGATTAATTATCACCACGTTTACGATTATACAATTTATATCAAAGGCGCACCTGTTTCCAGCAGTGGACTTCCTGCGGCTGATATGATGATGATGATAATATACCCACCTGAAGGCGCCACTTCTGCCCTGTTTTGTTTTAAATGCAATTCTATGCCAAAAGTAATTAAAGAAATAGGATGGTTTATATGGTTATGGTTTGGCCATTGGAAATAGACAAAAAAAAGGCTAAATTCGCAAAGCGTGATGTAGTTCTGCATGTTTGGTATGATGTATGGGGGTCCGGGTGTAACGCAAATTTCCCATTCGCAACTCGTCACATATTTGAAACTCGTCCCATTCGCAGCTTGTCCCATTCGTAGCTCGGCCCGTTTACAACTCGTTCCATTAATATTTTACAACTCGTATCGATAAAGATATACCAGGGTGTTAATTTGAATGCATGCCATAGCCCGGGGGGTGATTCAGTATCAATTATTAAAGCCAATCATTAAACTATCATAAACTACGATATGTGGGGAATGGGCGGAAGACTAACCGTCTTATTATAAAACCTAGACTAACTTTGTTACTAGGTTTAAACCATTATCCGCCCAAAATGAAGTTGACATTGACAGGTGAGATAGTGTGATATTACTAGATGTCAACTTGATTTGGTCGGATAATGGTTTAAACCTAGTAACAAAGTTAGTCCAGGTTTTATAATAAGACGGATAATGTTCAAACTCCTGCGTTAATTGAAGAGCAAAAGCCGTGGATTCACTATCTTTCCTTGTATGGCGACTTCACTTAGTCGTCTTTGTTCTGTACCAATAGTACGTCATTATATTCGTTGCCGAAAATTATCTGGTTTTTAATCATCTCCAACGCAAACCCTTGAACATGGTCCCTAGTACGAAGCCGGATCTGCATATTAAACAATAAAGCGATCAGTAAGAAGAAATATCAAGAACTGGTGGAAATTAAATCAAGGATACAATTTGGAGGTTACCGGCCGGCAAAAAAAATTGCAAGTTCATCAAGGAAGTGGTGCTAAGCCTAACATTGTTCTTAATTAAACTGCCCAGCACTCATACAGGTAGTATTAAGTGTAAAAGTAAGGACAATCAGTTTCCAGGTTAGTAATCACGTAATTATTTTCTTTGCATGTAACTTGTCAGTACCTACTTATGTGGTAAATATAATTGTGTGGTAGTTGTCAAGCAATTTCAGATGCTTTAAAGCAGCTTGAAGAGTCTGAGGCCAGTATTGGTCACTTACACACACGACAAACAAAATACCTTACGTGATACCTAACTTTAATTACCTAGGTTCATTGTAATATTGATCAGACTATTTGTATAGTTAGAGTAATTGGGTTTAAATGTACTTAAATACAGTACCTACAGTAGTTACTTATTACTACATTATATTCACTTAATTATTCATAATGTGCGATCAATTAGGTAATAAGTTCCAGTAATTCATTGGTACCAACCTACCTAAACATTGTACAAAGCGCAGGTTAGGTTTTTGTCAACCTTGTTTTCATAATAAATGCATATTTCTTTAATAAAGTTTAGTGTTTAGTTAATTGCTATAAATAGAGAACAGTTCATTGCATTTATTTATGAATGAAAGTAAACTGTGTGCAAGGTTTTTGTCAAACTTCTTTATAAAATTTATAATTATTTACTATAAGTTAGTATTGTGTTTACATAATTGTTTTTTTTTTAAAGTACAGTTTAATGCATTTATTTACTAATAAAAATAAAGTTTAAGCAAGGTTTTTGTCAAACTTGCTTAATAAGTGCATAAATATTTACTGTTTTAGTACCGGATATGGTTATTGTTCTTTTTAAGTACAGTTTATTGCATTTATTCATGTGTAAAGGTTGTTGTCTTGGATGAAACTTGAGACTTTAATTATTGTAGACAAAACTCATTATAACTTAATCAGTTGTTTAGGTAAAATAAATTGTAAAAATCCATCTATACTACATTTTAGACATAAAATACCGTGTGATTACCCAAAAATAATAAGTTGTTATATAAATTCCAGGTTGACTGCATCTGACCTCCCAGGCCAGTAAAAATGAGTGAGGACAAAGAATTAATTAAACGCCGAGCCAGCTTCAAAGGAAGATTGACTATATTCTTATGCTACTTGCACACTATACCTAAGCCTATCACTGAGCCTGTCGTCAGGGAATTGCAATTGAGTATGGGTAAGCTGGAATCCTTATATGAACAGTACGATGAAGTACAACTACAGTTAGAGTGTTTAGTGGATAATATGCAAAGTCAGTTAAATGAGCGTTCGGAATTTGAGAAATCATATTACAAAGCCTTATCTGATGCTCAGGGAATATTGGATGACTATAATAAACCGGTAAATAGCACTCAAAATAGTTCACATACTAGTAATAATCGGCTTGTTAAATTACCTACTATACAGATTCCAAAATATGGGGGTTCGTACGACAACTGGATGGAATTTCGCGATACCTTTACAAGTCTCATTCATTGCAATAAAGAAATCGATGAAATAAATAAGTTCCACTATTTACGAGCATCTCTGGAGGGATCTGCTGCTGTGGTCATACAATCCATCGAGTTTTCATCTAATAACTATGTCATTGCTTGGAAGTTGTTATGTGAAAGGTATGATAACAAACGATTACTTATTCAAAATCATGTGTCGGCTTTATTTAATATAGAAGCTATTACGAAAGAGTCCTCTGATATATTAAAACGTTTTATTAATCAATTAAATAAAAATCTCAGAGCACTAGAATCTTTAGGAGAGCCTGTCACTCACTGGGATACACTTCTTATTCATATTGTTACAAGGAAATTGGATCAGAAAACATACCGTGAGTGGGAAGAATATAAAGGTAATCTAGATGTGAATTTTTCTATTAATTTTAATAAGTTTCTTCAGTTTTTACGAAGCCGTGCCGATTTAATTGAAACTTTAGAATTATCACGCAGTAATCAGTCTATTAGCCAAAGCAAATCAACTCCTAAGCTCAAGTCCATGGTGGCTCAGAATTCCTTTAATTCAAGTTCGGAAAATTCTCCTAAGGTTTGTTATAAGTGTAAAGGTGAACATACATTAAATAATTGTCCACGTTTTCTCGCTTTAAATAACGAAGCGAGGCTGAAGCTACTTCCAAGCTTTAAAATTTGTTTTAATTGTTTTAAGTCAGGACACTTTGCGAATACATGTAAGAAGCCTAGATGTAAGATATGCAAGCGTCGTCATAACACATTAGTGCATGTTGAACCTAAAACGAGCATAAAGTCCCATGTCGACAGTAGCGGTAGTTCTGACAACCTAGCGTCGACGGCGCTGCCTGCTTCTGCTCCGACGGTTGACAACAAAAGTGTCGCTTTGTCAGCACATGTCTCATCATATCTTACAAGGACATACGATGTATTGTTGTCTACCGTGTTAGTTAAAGTGTATGATAGCAATAAACGCGAGCACATCGTTCGTGTCTTGCTCGATTCTGGCTCATCGTCATGTTTGATGACGTCAAATATTTGTAATAAATTAAATTTGCCAACTACTACAGTTGATAGGTCGATACTGGGTATTAATAACGTCATTTCGCACGTAGGTAAAACATGTAATGTTTTGTTAAAGTCTTTAAATGACATTTTTGAAGTTAACTGTAATTTTTATGTTTTACCATCAATCACAAATAATGTATCAAGTCGCGAAATAAATATTTCTGATTTAAAAATTCCTTCCTACATTTGTTTGGCTCACAGATATATAGTTAGACTAGATAACGCAAATGCATCTACTTCGCGTGTCCGAACTGTGGAGAATATCCACACTCGGCCGTCACTACAGACATTCCGCGCGCGTCTGTTGTTGTGGCCGGTCGTCCGTAAATATTATTAAAATGCGTTGTTGCGTCGTACTAAACTGCGATAGCCCAAAAATTGTGTGCACACAAAACGCAAGGACATGTTTCCTATCACAGGTAAGTTATTTTCAAATAATATTATGTGTAAATTCATTTTAAATTATTTTTTAAAGTATTCTGAGGTGTGATTCCAAGTCTGTACCTAAGTAACTAGAGATTATCGGTAATTAAACAATGTTCACATTACATTGCTGCGTTTGCTTTGAGCGTTCAATCTGACGCTATGTGTTAAGAGACGATGAATTTGAGAATAAGCGATACTGACGCTCATCGCTTCGAGTTCGTGGTACAAGGCAACTTATCATTCGTCTGTCAAATCTAGCAACTAGTGTTGTTCGTTCTACAACATGTTCCGATAATCGATTTTAATCGATATCGGACAGATGAATGATACTTACTTCTTTTGGCTTCTAAAATATCTTCTCTGGTTCTTTCCATAGCCTACAACAAGTAAAATATGACCATGCATACAAGTTAATGTAGCTGAGTTTTAACTAAAAAAATCTTAAATTTTATACCTATACACATACAAAAACAAATCTTTGTTTATGTATGTGTATAGGTATGATGTAAACTTGATTCAGGGTACTTAAAAAAATACAAATTTTTACATTTCAAAACAAAGCTATGTCTACAGCTCACAGAGCTAAAAATCTTATAAGTTTTATTTTGTAAATGTAATTCAAATATGCTTCCTTTATTTAATAAATCCTTTTAATATTATTCGTCTGTCTAAATCATTCGTCTGTATAAATCATTCGTCTGTCAGAAAATCGATGTCATTCATGTGAATCGATTAGTGATATTTAGGTTATACAACAAAACGGGACTTAATCGCGTACCAATAGATGTTTATTTAATTACCTCGATGTTTTGAACGTTCGAAACATCGAGGTAATTAAATAAACATCTATTGGTACGCGATTAAGTCCCGTTTGGTTGTAATAAATATTTTTAGGTTATCTAAAACTATTGCGTTTCTTGTCATGCATGTCTATACTAATCCCTCGTGTTTAAATTTAAATATCAACGAGTATACTTACTTGAGATTATGCAGAGGTATCCAAGAGGTATCCTTCAGGTTTCACAAGTCACAATTCGCGCGCGACCATACACTTCAAAGACTGACCTCTGTCTGACTGAATCGAGTCGAGCCGAACGGCGCGTGGGGCGGCGGCCTCGCCTTTGAATCGATTTTGCACTGGCAACGAGGAATTCGCACCACTAATTCGCTCTTGTGACGTCACAGTAGGCAGAATAAAAGTGATACGGTTGGTTTTCATACAGATTGAGGTGTTTACGTTATCTAGTCTAACTATATATCTGTGGATTGGCTGACCCTAAATTTTATAAGCCTTCCGAAGTGGATATGCTGATAGGAGCCGATCTGTTTTGGGATCTGTTGGGTTCGCAACAAATAAGGTTAGGTATTAAAATGCCTGTTCTTTGTAAAACCAGGTTAGGCTGGATTATTTCAGGTCCTTTGCCTATTAAAAATGTATCCCTGCTGTGTAATGATGTAAGTTGCAATTTCAGCAACATTGCTAATGATGAATTAGAGGACATCCGAACCGATTTAACGCGTTTTTGGCAGCTGGAAGAAATTGAAGTAAAATTACCTCATTACTCGCCAGACCAGAAGCTCTGTGAGGAACATTTTACTAAAAACACAACTCGCCTTGATGATGGCCGATTCTGCGTTCGCATACCACTCAAACAGAGTCCTACTTTGTTGGGTGATTCCTTTGGTAAGGCCAAACGATGTCTTTTATCGCTGGAACGCAGGTTAGATAGTAAATCGGAAATCGGCCACATGTATCACGAATTTATGACAGAGTATCAATTATTGGGTCACATGACTGAAATTGAGGCTCCAAAGTTAGAACGTCCAGCTTATTTCATGCCGCATCACGGTGTGCTCCGCGAGAGCAGTACGACTACTAAATTACGAGTAGTGTTTAATGCAAGTAGCCTTACAACGTCAGGCATTTCACTCAACGACATTTAGTTCGTTGGACCTACAGTCCAAGATGATCTGCTGTCTATACTTCTTCGATTCAGGCAGCACAAGTACATTTTATCTGCTGACGTGGAGAAGATGTACAGACAGATTGTAGTACATCCGTCTGACAGACATCTGCAACAGATACTCTGGCGTAATAACCCATGTGAACCAGTTAGGGTGTTCCAACTAAACACGGTTAATTGATATCAGTTCCCTGCAGACTTTAGATTTATGGTGGTCCGGTCCAGAATATTTAGCTCATGATCAAAGTTATTGGCCTTCTCAACCTGAACACACTGAGATATTACCTGAAACTCGACCTGATATTACCTTGAGTACTGCCTTAACAGAGACTCAAATGCATACTTGTTTTGTTGACTTTAGTCGATTTTCTAATTATTTACGTCTTATTCGCACGGTAGCATACGTTTTGCGATTTATTAGATTGAGCCAAAAGAATCAATTTGCGACTAGTTTTATAAGTGATGATGAACTCCAAAACGCCTTGGAAGTAGTTATCAGACTCAGTCAAAGGGTATCGTTTCCAGAATATGATTTGCTTTTAAATAAACAGGATTTACCCAAGAAAAGTTCTTTGTTAAAGTTTAACGTATTTTTAGATAACAAAAATATTATGCGTGTTGGTGGCCGGCTCGTTAACTCAGAATATTCATTTGATAAAAAGCACCCGATATTATTACAGTCCACTCATAATTTCACTAAATTACTTTTTGATTTTGAGCATAAAAAGCTGATGCATGCCGGGCCCCAATTTATTATTAGCCTCAATAAGGGAGTCTTACTGGCCTATAGGAGGCCGCAACTTGGCAAAGGCCTGTTATCGTAAGTGTGTATTATGTACTCGTATGAAGGGTAAAATTGTTAGTCCTATAATGGGTAATCTACCTCAGCAGCGGCTCGTTCCAGGAGGCTATCCATTTCAAAAGTCAGTTGGTGTCGACTACGCTGGCCCGATCATGAGTGCTAGTCGTCAGGGACGTGGATGTAGACTTGTTAAGGTCTATATTGCAGTTTTTATCTGTTTTACAACTAAAGCGGTCCACTTAGAGTTGGTGGGTGATTTAACAAGCAATAGTTATTTACTAGCATTAAGGCGTTTTATAGCACGTAGAGGTAAGCCGACTGATATTTTTTCTGATAACGGCACCTCATTTGTCGGTGTTCACCGTGATCTTTCAAAATTTTTGAAAGGCAATTGCAATTCCTTGAGTGAAAGTTTAGCAAATGACGGTATACATGCACATTACATACCGGCTTACAGTCCTCATTTTGGTGGTCTTTGGGAGGCAGGTGTCAAGTCGACCAAGTACCATTTACGTCGAGTGCTGGGGAATTGTAATTTAACCTTCGAGGAACTTAGCACCACCCTCACACAGATCGAGGCAATATTAAACTCCAGGCCGCTTACACCATTGTCTTCCGATCCTGCCGATTGCAACCCATTAACTCCAGGACACTTTCTGATTGGGCGTCCAATGACATCATTGCCACAACGAGATCTCCAGCAACATTCTACTAGTTATTTGACCAGATATGAGCGAATAGAACAATTGCGTCAACATTTTGGGCTCGTTGGAGCAAAGAATATATTTCCGAGCTGCAGCAGCGTGTGAAATGGCGTTCCTGTAAAGATGCACTGAAGATAGATTCTCTAGTAGTGGTCAAGGAGGAGAATCTGCCTCCATTAAAATGGAGATTGGGCAGGATCATCGCTGTCTATCCTGGATCAGACGGCATCTCTCGCATTGCTGATATTCGGACCTCTACAGGAGTCATACGGAGAGCTTTTACCAAGATCTGCCCATTGCCAGTATCATCAGTGTCTGGTTGAAAGCACGGCTTTCAACGCCCGGGGGCATGTTCAAACTCCTGCGTTAATTGAAGAGCAAAAGCCGTGGATTCACTTATTGTATCTTTCCTTGTATGGCGACTTCACTTAGTCGTCTTTGTTCTGTACCAATAGTACGTCATTATATTCGTTGCCGAAAATTATCTGGTTTTTAATCATCTCCAACGCAAACCCTTGAACACATAATTATATTAATTTCGATTATATACATTATTAAAAATAGGACTAAACAAAAGGTAATACTTTTTTTAATAAAAGAATTTTCTTTTTTTTTGTAAACCTTGTGTAAGCACGGGGACCTATTGAGAGATTTGCTAATTTAGAAATTACAGATTAAACTTTGTTTTGTCGACCTCCGTGGCTTGGTGGTCACCATGCTAGTCCGCCACCTATAGGTCCCGGGTTCGATCCCCGGTCAGGGCAAGTTGGAAAATGGCCTTTTTCAAATTGTCCCGGGTCTTGGAAGTTTATATATATTATGTATTAGTTATAAAATATAGTATCGTAGAGTTAGTATCCCATAACACAAGTCTCGAACTTACTTTGGGGCTAGCTCAATCAGTGTTATTTGTACCTATATATTTATTTATTAAACTTAGTTACCAACTTCGGGGATCCATCTTTATAATCTTGTTGCTTAATTGTTTTTTTTATTTAAATAATTGTTACAATAAATAATTTCATTATTACCTTACATACATAGTTAATTTGTATTAGGAATGCGTAACCCCAGCAAAATGTTGCGCCTTAGAAAAATGAGAGTATTACAGATACTTGGTTCATAGTAAGCCTCAATATGTTCAAATATAGCAAAATTCGTTCATGTTGTATTTTCGAAGTTATTCGAGAAAAACTGATTTTGCTGGAGTAACGTTACCCCAGCAAGATGTTTTTCAAAAAAAGCATTTAGCCTAGAATCAAGTATATGAAAAGACAGCTCTTAATGAGTTGTAAATGTATACCGATATCAAAATTTGTTCATCTTATACTTTTTGAGATATTCAAGATTTTGCTGGGGTAACGTTTTGCAATTTTCCATATCTCGAAAACTGTTAGTAGCAGAATTTTGAAAAAAAATACTGTTTATAGGCCTTAGTATGTTCAAATTTGTTTAAATATAAGTATTCCGATTCATCAACAAATATCGAAGTAATTTATTATTTAAAAAAAAAAAACGGAAAATCCCGGTTTACTCGTAAACTAGTACATTTACTAACAAATTAAAAGCAGTTACATATACGTATGATATACCCTTCTAACGTGTACAAATTTGGATGAACAAACATTGCGCGATATGAAGATATAAAAGAATTTCATCAAATTACTAGTGGTGTGACTTTGGCCATCGAATACGCAGTTCTCTCAGTATATCTTTATCGATGATATTTTCTTGTTTGTTGAATAACTTTTATTCCATCCGAGATTTGAAGCCGAAATTTTCAGGCATGTTTTGTAACAAAATGAACATATATGTTCACTATAGTTTATCTATTTGTGTTCAGAGAGAACTGCGTATTC
This sequence comes from Acrobasis suavella, assembly GCA_943193695.1. Lineage (NCBI taxonomy): Eukaryota > Metazoa > Arthropoda > Insecta > Lepidoptera > Pyralidae > Acrobasis > Acrobasis suavella. The sequence continues at coordinate 7,800,551 of OW971937.1, read as the reverse complement.
GATGGCCAAAGTTACACCACTAGGAATTCGATCAAATTCCTTTATATCTTCATATCGCGTAATGTTTGTTCATCCAAATTTTTACACGTTAGAAGGGTATATCATACGTATATGTAACTGCTTTTTATTGGTTAGTAAATGTGCTAGTTTACGAGTAAACCGGAATTTTCCGATTTTTTAGAATAATAAATTACTTCGATATTTGTTGATGAATCGAAATACTTACATTTAAACAAATTTGAACATTCTAATGCCTATAAACAGTTTTTTTTTTCAAAATTCTGCTACTAACAGTTTTCGAGATATGAAAAATTGCAAAATCTTACTCCAGCAAAATCTTGAATATCTCAAAAAGTATAAGATGAACAAATTTTGCTATCGGTATACATTTACAACTCATTAAGAGCTTTCTTTTCATATACTTGATTCTAGGCTAAATGCTTTTTTTGAAAAACATCTTGCTGGGGAAACGTTACTCCAGCAAAATCAGTTTTTCTCGAATAACTTCGAAAATACAACATGAACGAATTTTGCTATATTTGAACATATTGAGGCTTACTATGAACCAAGTATCTGTAATACTCTCATTTCTCTAAGGCGCAACATTTTGCTGGGGTTACGCATTCCTTTTATGGAGGATTCATATCATGGGTGTAGATAAAGTTTTGTATGCAACTTTAAAATTAGGTATTAAAACACTCATGTGATACTATTAGCACACTCGGCTTCGCCTCGTGTGATAAACCTACGTTCGTGTTTTAATACCCCTTATTATACTACAGTTGCTTAAATAACTATTAGGGTACTGTAGCAAACAAGGAACCGTTATAGTTGTCTGTTCGTCCGCGGTTCTAATACTTCTAATTAGAGACTTAGTATTAGAAAACTGTAATTTAGCATGGGTATGTATATTAATCATGCCGAACCCATTATTTGGGGTATCGTTGAAAAGGTCTATCAAGAACATTGTGAGCTTGTTAACACCATTTTTCGATTTAGGGTTCCGTTTCTGAAGTAAGTATTTGGATTTATAGTGCAAATTCTCAATACGAGTTGCGGAGGCGATTACACCGAAGAGAATCGAAGCGAAGAAAACATACCTCAGTGCGACAAGTGGAAGTACCTACGACAACTTTGGCAAGATACCTGGACCTCAGCTGCTACGCGACTTGGACTAGGACATCAGGAAGACCATCTTCACGTGTCAACATAGGGTTCCGTAGTGAATAAAAAACCTCATACGAAGTTTGACGTTTTTCCCCAAATCTCGAACCCCAGTTTCGTAACGATATTTTGTACCTATATAGTACATTTATTTAGATTTTATTAGAGCCCAAAACGAAGTTTGTGAAACTAACAGTTCACTCTCTACCTAACTAAAAAAACGATAAGAAGGTAAAATGGGTTATAGAGGCAAAGGTTCAATGTATATGTATAGGGTTATTAGAAATTAGACCGGAATCTTAAAAAGGGCGATTGGGGAGGTCATTTGCAACAATATTGATCCTAAAAGTAATAAAACCTCTCCGTCTATAGCAAACAGACTTGTATATCGTAGTTCTTTCTTTTGTCTTTGTGTGTGGAGAACACGGAACAGAAAAATAGGTGGAAGTGCCTTGGGCCTAAATTAGTTAAGAAACAAGCGTCGCCAAACTCACACAAATAAACCAATAATCACATATTGCACACATACGAAAAATTCGTTTGATTGGTCAAATATATTTATTTCAATATTGGCCTAAGTCAAAAGACCCTACATTTAAAAAACGACATTAAGTCTCAAGCATAAGGTTTATTTTGTTACGGTTCAAAAAGTACTTACGACGTTTTGCTATTTACTGTCTAACTCAAATTAATAAGTCTGATAATTGCGCCATCTATCGTCGAGAAGCAGAATTTTTTCGTCACTTGAATCCCAAGCTACGAAATAATTCTGCTACTTGCCGACAGGTGCGCTACTCGAATAGTGATGTCCATATTATTTAATATTGATTAACAGTATCGATATCATCAAAGGCTTTTTTTTTTAATTTTCTTATCTTTATTTAACACTAACTTTCACTCGCAACTTCGTCTGCGTAACTTTATTATTTGTAGTTTAGTATGGATGTGCAGATTAAATCGTGGGCGCAGCCAGTCTCAAATAATTAAAGATCTATTATTTTGAGAACATGAAAAATCCGTCTTTATCCCTGTAGCGATCTTAATCCCAAATGGAATGGAAGATACAGGTCATTTTGAGTCTTGCGGTTTTAAGCTGAAATCGCCCAGGGCCGCAAGATCCAAAGGCTACTTTTGGCGTGACGGCGGGCGATAAAGTGGGAAAGGGAATCAAAATAGTGATGGGTTGCTACCCGCATGGTCGAAATGGCAGAGGAATTTCTCTTCTGCCATTTTGCCCATTCTCTCGATCGGCTTTTAAAATCTGCGCGGGAATGCGGGAAGTTGGTACATTCTATTTATTTTCTTTTGTCCCTTTCACCCAAACCAGCATGGTGAGCTTAAAATACAGAGAATTGTGTCAATAACTTTATAGATCCATTACTAGTATTACAGTGATATTCAACTAAATCCGTCTGTCTGTTACTTCTTCACGCTTCAACTACTTAACCAATTTAATTGAAATTGAATATGTAGGTTTATTGTTTAAAAGTCCCGGAAAAGGACATTGGACAAAATAAGATTCACCAAACCAAGTTCCATCTATTCCATTCCAAAAAAGAGTGATGGAACTTGGCATGGTGAATCTTATTTTGCCATACAAATATAGACTTTTTCAAATTACTTATATTACATTAACGAAGTCTTGGGTTAAATCTAGTTACATTTAAATTTGGGAGCAGCAGCAGGAGCTAGAGCAGAAAAAAATTGACATAAAGGACAACCTTTATAAGAAAATTAAATTATTATATATAAGTAAATAGTAAATTATTTAAGTTTGTTGAAATAAATAAATAAATAAGATATAAATTATTTCTTCATAACGCTCCGAACATATGGTGCTTGATTTAGTTGGCATCCAGTTAACCCTACCCGTTGCATCTATCCACTTTTCTTTTACATTTGGGCCTAAAAATAATTCGAAAGGTTAGACTAATATTAATTTTTTTATTGCAATAAAAATACTAGAAAATGTTCATGTTTATAATAAGTCTATATATTACTTAAAATCGTTGCGTTATTCTATTAAATTATACCTAAAATTTTGATTTATTTTATCGACAAAATCCGCATCCGACTCGACTACATCACTAATTGAGTAGCGCAGTTCATCGACAAAATTTGTACATCACTAATCGAATAGCAAAATCTGTACATCACTAATCGAGTAGCGACAACTTACGGGAACGAACTTTCTAGAACTACCTAGTTAATATGATCGTACCAGAACGATTTTCGTAATTTTTTAAAAGAAAATGCATGTTGTCGTACATACTGATGGAAAGAAATACCTACATTGCTTTTATTTTTGTTCTTACTGCTATGTTTACATACTAAAACACTACAACACGGGATATTTAGCGAAAAAAATGTTGGTCGGGCGGACAAAACGATCTCAACACGTAGCTAGAACACGACTGATGTACGGAGTCGGTCGATCTTGTGTAGTTTTACCGGATTATGACACGCGCGCCACGCCCACTTGGCACTTCCACCTATTTCTCTGTTCCGTGGTGGAGAAGAATTGGTCATCTTCAAAGTGCCATAGCTTGGCTCAGCATTGGTCAATAGAGCTGTGATTGGACTCCAATCGTAGGTAATTTAATACAGTTTATGAGTGATCACATCGTTCAAAAAAATGCGATGTTTTGGCCGTAGAGAGCGAATACGTCCAAAAATTTCGAAGTTTCTCTCGATTTTCTGTTTCCACAGGTTTCTGAAATTGCAAATTTAAATTCACAATACTCTATCAGACCCATACAACATACCAAAATGCAGAAGTACATCACGCTTTGCATATTTAGCTTCTTAGTCTTTTGTTTCTATAAACCATTTTACCTTCTTTTCCTTTTTAAGGTTCCGTACCCAAAGGGTAATAATTGGCCAAGTGCGTATCGGGTCACGCGCAGTGTAGGGTTCCGTAGTTACGAATGCCAACTTTGATTAATGCCACTAAAAAACGTCTAAAAACTAATTTTCTTAGAATTTGTATAAAATTTCCTGTTCCGAGTATATTTAAAAAGTTGATCGCCTATAACTTTTTAATTTGTAAACCCTACTTAGCTCTGATAGTTTTCTTTAAAATTTCGTTATATTTACTATAGCTGTGAATTTTTTTTCTCGTGTCCATATATAACCGTTTAGCAGATAGAGGGGGGGGGGGGGACACTTGACTCTAACAATAATTTTCCCTTTAAAACCAAATATTTAAAAAAAGGATCCCTAAATCTAAAAATAAAACAACACAACAATGATTTCCCACATGATTGGTTAGTCTAGAAAATTAAATTGACTTTTGACTTGACTTGTATGGGAGCTATATATATACCCTAAAAAATGTGTTTTTTGTCAATATTTTACTGTACATTTTACAGGCTTCGTTTTGGGCTTTAATAAAAGATAATTTAGTTAAATCTACTACAGAGTACTTTCAGTGACATTTCTTTGTAGGATAAGTGGATTTTTCAATATTTCGCGAAATAAGTTCGTAAAACTTGAAAATTTTAATGTTTGGAAAAATTAGGTCATCTTTGAAGAGCCAAGACACCATAAGAGCCAAGCTAATGTTGGCTCTTATGGTGTCAATAGAGCTTAAATTGTGGGTAATTTAATACAGTTTATAAGTGTAGAAAACATTGTTCACAAAAAATGCATAGTATTGGTCCTGGTTTTTCTCGATTTTCTCAGCTTCCACAGGTTTTTGCAGTTACAAATTTGAATTCACACTTCTCTAACAGATCTATACCAAACAACATACTAAAAATGCAGAATTACATCACGCTTTGCGAATTTAATGTCCATTTGCTACGGTCTAGTTTCAAAACTTACAATTTTAAAACTTTGTCCTTTCCACCTGTTGCTACATACGCTCCATCTGGAGACCAGTCGACGGCATATACTTCATCAGCATGACCTGGCAAATCAAGCTCCAACTTTTTCGTTTTTATATTCCAAACTGGTAAAAAAATACAATGTTATATTCTTAAAGTAGTTAGTATTCAAAGATATTTTGTGTAAAAATCACTATCTTTAAAATAAATACATTATTTTTGTAATACCTTTTAATGTGGAGTCTGCGCTGGAGCTTAGCAGAAGCCTGGAGTCTGCAGACCAGGCTACCATATACACAGCTTGGACATGCCCTCGCAGTGTTGTGATAAACTTCCCGGTTACTGCTTCCCACAGTTTCACGGATTTATCAAATGACGCCGATGCTATTATTCTGCGAAAAATTATAGGAAAATAATATTTTTCTCCTATGATATTGTTTCGTATATACATACAGAAAGTCTCAACCTGCATGATAGTCTTCCAAATCGATTTTATAGGTCATTTAACTATTGATCTATTGAAACATATGTTATTATGTTATGCTAATAAGCGCTTCTTTACTTTAATGAATCTAATTAAATTATTTTATTTAATATGATTACATTGATAAAATACCTTGTGTCTGGCGAAAATTTGACATCATTTATAAGTTGTTGATGGCCAGTCATTCTTGCCATTGGTTTCTTTTCCTTTTCTGGTAACCATAGAAATAGTGTGAAATCATCCGACCCAGACACTAGCCGTTCCGAACCTTTGGAACAAACTGCTTCATATCGCTCTAAAGCTTTTTGTTGCAAAACCGTTTCTAAAACAAATAAAAATGATTGCAAAACCTTTGTTTTATACACAAGGCACGAAGGTTTTCTAAACTTTAATCAGACAATAATTCTACTTACTGTCAATAATAAATCCATTCTGATCTGTAACAGGATGAAATGGGCCTGTGCGCAAAACATAGTCTGTACTCAATGCTAGAGTATTCACCCAGTGAGCATGCCCTTCTAACGTCCTACATAAAATCCCGTCATCAGCTCTCCATACCTAAATAAAATGAAAACAATTAAAATACCACTTACTAATTACCACAAGTAATGAATTGATTCTGTAACTAATGTAGCTTTTAGGCGTACTTATTTTAGGATTGCAGACTAGACCGGCTCTTATATTTGTATGATTAATTTGTTTCTTTTTTTGTGTTTGTAATCTATTAAGTGTGCTAATAAATCAATAATAATAATAATAATAATAAAAAGGCGTCGAGACGTGACGACCCCATCGCCCACTGGATTCCCAGTGCAGTCAGTCAACGCAGGGCAGCTTGTGGCGAGCTGATGGTGAGTGGCGACACCACGTACCCTACCTCCAAGGGGACCATACACACATGCGCTAACACACACACATACACACAGTTACACACCCCCCGCCTCTGTCTTGCCTTAACTGGCCGGCCAGAGTGGAGTCGCAAGAGCAGAACATACGCTCCAGGGTGGAAGTGTATTGCACGTAATGGCGTAATAACGGGGAAACCCGCTCTCGGGGGTAAGCCCCGTGATGGTGAAACCGGAGCCGCACCTCTCGACACCCTCAGCTGCTCACATTGTGTTGCGCTCTGGCCGCATTTTCGTGGCTAGTTAGGGTGCCCACAGGCAGTGTAGCCAACGAGCAGCAAGTCACCATCTACCAGGCTAAAATTGTAGTGAGAGATTTTTTTGTAGATGTCCGTATCTCACTCCATAACCCAGCTATCCGGTCCACTAACATCCCATCCATAAATCCCAAACCAAGTACTCTAACAGTACTTAGTACTAAGACTATTTGGTACTAATGAATGGAGCTTTCAAGTTTCAAGTGGTAACTTACAAGTGGATGTAAGTACCTCCTTGCTGGTATAATGAATTAATTCACAAAGATTTTATGAGAGTAGAGATGGGTCGAGGGCAAAAATAAATTAGGCATAAATGGGCGTATCGGGCAAAAAAGAGTTTGCGCCCAAATTAATGCCTGATCGCTGGGCAGAAACAAGAAGTCATCAAAATGGCCGCTGCCGCATTCAGAATATTGCGTATATAACAAAAAGTACCTATGTAATATGTAAGCTTGTGTGGGGTGTCATAAGCGCTAAAAGCGCTAAAACCCTTTGATGTACCGCCACCCGCGCGATAACCAACACTTAGTCCGAATATTCGGGACGATACCCGATAACTGCCGGTCACATTTGCGTGTATCGTGTAATAGCACGAAGCTTCGTGAAGATAGGCGCAGGTCCGGCCCAAGCATCATAAGAGCACATGTGTCGTTATTTGCCCAAAAATATACTCTTATGCTTGGGCCGCACTTGCGCCTATTGGCACGAAGCTTCGTGCTATTACACGATACACGCAAATGTGACCGGGCGTTATCAGGTATCGTCTCGAATATTCGGGCTGCGTCTTCGTTTTCGCGCGGGTGGCGGTACATCAAAGGGTTTTAGCGCGCTAACAATTCGCTTTGCGTGGTCGGACTAGCGTTGTACATTTCGGCGTTTGTTTTCAACTTGTTCAGACGCGTGCTGTGGGCGGTGCCACGGTTGTTAATGTGTAAAAATTGAGTGGAACGATAAAATGGTTTATATTTTGATAAAATTTTAGGTTTTTCTTTCTAGGGTTCTTTTTAGGTTTCAATAAATGCATTATGTAATTGTTAGCACACATGTAAAATTTAAGAAAGTTGTCGTCTATATTTAAATACCTAGATGACGCCATCTTGGATTATTGCACGATAGTTCGTGAAAAATAACGGAGCCGCTAATATGACTACAGCTTTAATGCGATAACTTTTTAGTGTGCAAAACGAAGCTTCACCGCGCATTGCTTTGGGACGATAGACGCAGGTGCGGCCTAAGCATTACCTAGCCATAGACCTAGAACTTATTTCTTTAGATCTACTATACTGCCAACTTAAGAAAAACATAGTCAATATGAAAACGTCAATAAAAAAATAAAGTTGTACCATAGATACCTCGTATTACCAAACATATGTCAAATATTTTTATATTTTTCTTTGTTTATTTTTGTATTTTATTTAGGAAATATAGTCGTAGAAAAAGTATTGTATGAAACGTTGTATAAGTACGTCAAAAATGCTCGATGCCATCATGGCGATGGCTCGCATTGTAAGCTGCGCCACTCGCATTTTCTGACCCTCTTTATACAACTGTTACGTAATAGTTATTTATCTACACCCTGCTATAAATCCTCTATAAAAGTTTCTGAAGCAGTTACCTTATTGCCAACATTTAAACATCCTGTATCATGGTAACAAATAAATCACCCAAACAAGTGATAGAATGTTGTACTAAATTTCATTATGCAACGCAAACTCAATCCCTTCCTTACTTATCAAAGAGCCACATATTATGAATTTCAAAAAAGGAACATTGTCATGTACGCGCCCTTCACTACCACAGCTCCGTAATTTAAAAAAGGAACATAAGTTCGATATTTACTAATATCGAACGAAAATGGCGGGATATGACATGAATTCGAATAACCAATAAGTTCCTTTTTACTAATATCATTCGATATTTACTAATATCGAACATCCAACATTTTTATTATTATTACAATAAATAATTTCATTATTACCTACACATACATCGTTAGTTTGTATTAGATACTCAGCAAGTTTTTTCGACAAAAAAGTGAACAACAGTGAGGAAATCTTCTTATTTCATCAAAATATTCAAGGTCTGTTTTGCAAACAAGATCGTCTGGAATTATGTATTGATGAGTTCCAAGAAAATAATAAAAAAAATAATATTTTATGTCTATCTGAAACTTTCGTAAAAAGAGGAAGTGAGGCAAATATTTTTCTTAAAAACTATTATGTAGCAAACTCCTACTGCAGAACTTATAAAAGGGGTGGAGTATGTATCCTATTGGAAAAGCATATCACATCTCAACCCTTAAAAATATGTGCAGAAATGACAACGGATAAAGCTTTTGAGTGTTGTGGTGTAGAAATACCAGAATTAAAATGCATAATAGTGTGTATATATAGAGTACCTGAACGCCATACATTTGACATATTTTACAAAAACTTGACATACTGTTGCATAAATTAAGTAATAAGATAACTAATAAAAAGTTATTATTGTAGGTGACCTTAATGTAAATACATTACAAGAAACAGATAAAAGCAAACGATTTAAAAATTTTATATCTAGTTATAATCTGCAATTACACATAAATGAACCTACAAGAAATGATTTATGCTTAGACCATATAATTAGTAATATTCCTGATGCCAAGGGCAATATACATAGAGTATATTTATCAGACCATGATACGTGTCAAACCCTAAACTTTAAAATAGGAAAAAAATCAAAAAAATAGATCATTGGTTCATCAAAAAGACGGATTACTGTGATGACAACATAAAAAAATTCAAACAATGTCTATCAAATATCTCGTGGCAAGACGTTTATGAAGTATCAAATATAAATACTGCATTTGATCAATTTCATGATACTCTGTGTACTTTTTATGAGCTTTGTTTCTCAGTAAAGAGAGTTAAAGTAAAAACAGACAATACGAAACCTAAATGGATTACATCAGGACTAAAGAAATCCTGCTAAACAAAGCAAAAACTGAGATTTGACTATTATAAAAACAGAACAAAAAATTCGAAAAACCAACTAAATAATAAAAAGTAAAAAAACTAAAACCCAACTACGACAAAAAACGACGCTGAAAAAGTATAAAACAAGATTTTCAGAATACTGAACTGAACAAAGTTGCTAATGTAGTTGCAAGTAAATGGACACAGTAGACTCTACCAAGATGCCTTCGTTGTAAATTGACAATAATGTCATACAATACTATTCTGAAGTATGCAATATTCACTATGTAGAGATAAATTTTCATGTTTGGAAAGGCGTAGTCACACGTTACATATACCTACCTACCGTAGCACTTTGACAACGCCACATTAGATTTTGTGAAACCCCATATAGCCTATAACCAGCGGACAATTAAGACGCTTCTAATGATATGTCATTTGTCGAATTCTGATAAGTAGTTTAGAAGTTACGAGGGAACAGATGAACATACATACATACATACATAGCCTGTCAAAATCATAACCCTCCTTTTGCTTTGCCGTAGTCGGGTAAAAATACTAAAAGCATGTATTATGAAATCACAAAGAAATGTTAATTATAAACTACTAAATAAATCAACTAATAAATTTAAGACTACGTGGGATATTATTAAAAATAAAAATAATCAGATGCAAGTAAACAGAGGAATAGAGTCAATTCTAATAGATGGGAAAAATGAAACTTACCTCAACGCATTGCCGAAATTTTCAATATTTTCTTTGTAAAGGGAAGTAATCATACTGCCAAGAAAAAATCCTTGGCTAAATATTGTGTTAAAAAAGTAAATGATACCATGTTTTTGACACCCTGTTCTGAAGACGAAGTGTATTAAATAATTATGAATCTTAATAATACAAAATCAGTAGGATTTGACAATTTATCTACTCACATCTTAAAGTCATGCGCATCTAATTTAGTACCAATACTGACATATCTTATAAATCCATCTTTTACTCAAGGAACTTTCCCTAATAGGCTAAAATCCTCTATTGTTAAACCATTGCATAAGAGAAATAGCAAGAAGATATAAATAATTTTAGACCTATTACATTGGTATCGATTTTATCAAAGTTGTTTGAAAAAGCTTTTCATAGTAGACTTACGAGTTTTTTAGACAAACACAATACTATTTGTAAAGAGCAAAATGGGTTTCAAAAGAAGAAATCAATAACACTTGCAGCCTTTTCATTGATTAAAAATATAACTGAAAATATAGACAATAAAAAACCAGTTACAGTAGTATTCTTCGATATGACTAAAGCATTTGACATGGTTAATCAAAATATATTATTAGATAAGGGCGAAAACTATGGAATAAGAGGTGTAGCACTTGAATGGCTCAAAAGCTTTTTAAGTGATCGGACTCAATGTGTTGAAATATCAAAAATAGATAAGAACAAAGAAATAAATACTTTTAGGTCATCTACATTGCATAACACTACAGGTGTTCCACAAGGTAGCATTTTGGGCCCCTTGCTTTTTCTTTTGTCCATAAATGACTTGCCTCTGATTACTGACTTTAAATGTGTTCTTTTTGCTGATGATTTGGCTATCGTTATACCAGGTGACATTTTAGAATTAAATGAATATGAAAATGTAATAAATAAGACAATTATGAACATATATGACTATCTAAATACCAATGATTTTAAAGTAAACCTAACAAAAACTAACTATATACAATTTTGTAATTATCAAGCCCAAAGACCACAGTTGAATATTAAATGTCAAAATCAGAATTTAAAAGAGACAAATTCTACAAAATTTTTGGGTATAGTCGTAGACAAACACTGTACCTGGAAGGAACACATAAATAATGTTTGTACAAGAATAGAAAGATTTGCATACGCATTGAAACGCCTAAAGTGCACAGCAGGATTCAAATCCGCACTGACTGCATACCATGGATACGTTGCGTCAGTGCTTAGATATGGTTTAATGCTATGGGGAAACTCTACTAATGTGCATGATGTTTTTGTTAGTCAGAAAATATCCTTAAGAGCATTGGCCAGTGCTGGACCATTGGAATCATGTAGGCCCTTATTTAAAAGTTTAAACTTCTAACAATCACTGGGTTATATATTTACCAAAGTGCCTGTTTCCTTAGACTACACCCAGAATTTTTTGTAGCCGAAACTGTGCACCCGAGACTGAGACCAAGGGATCCTACTCTGTTGCTGAAACCTATATGTAGAGGCACAGTCATAGACAAAAACTGCTACATAATGACTACCAAAATTTATAATAAATTACCAGTGGACATTAAGACGCTCAATTTTAATAATTTTAGACGAATGTTATTTAAATGGTTAGCTGATAAATGTTTTTATGATATTAAAGAGTTTTTTGACAGTAAGTAATAAATATGACATCAATTATTCTTTACAATGCATAACTTGACTTAAATATATAATTGTGTAATAATAGCTAAAATTTGTAACAATGTATTTAAATTTTTGCATGCCTATGTTATAGAGGCGGGAAATTGTTGGATGACCCTTGCAAATAAAGATTTCATTTCATTTCAAGATTTCATTTCATTTCAATAAAATTACCAGGAATTTACATAGAGTTCTTAAAACACTGTATAACACCCTATGTATTTAGAACCTTTTATAGAGGATTAATATGGGTGGAGATAAAGTTTTGTATGTAACTGTAATGATTAGGTATTAAAACACTCATGTGATAATATTATCACACTCGGCATCGCCTCATGTGATAAACCCACATTCGTGTTTAAATACCCCTTATTATACTACAGTTGCATAATAGTATTTTATGCAACAGTTGTATAAGAAGGTTCATAAAATGCGAGTGGCGCAAGTTACGATGCGAGCCTTGGCGAGCATCGTAAGGAGACGCCATCGAGCATTTTTTGACATACTTATACAACGTTGCATACAATACTTTTTCTACGACTACATTTACTAAAATAAATACAAAAATAAACAAAGAAAAGTACGAAATACTACCATATGTTTGGTAGATACTAGGTATCTATGGAAGACTTAATTTTTTGTTATTGACGTCTTCCTAGTGACCAAAAGTGCCATTTTTGAAACATGGAGTCACTTAAACGAATTTTTTTCATACAAAAAACCGTTTGTTCAGTGACACCACGTTTGAAAAATGGCACCATATGTTAAAATAACGATTTTATTGAAAAAATATTTATATATTATTACGTACCAAAAAAGAGAGAAAATTTTGTGATTTTTCGAGTCAGCTTTCGAAGCTGCAAACTTGGATATACGCTACTGGTAGTGGTCCTAACAACGTGGTCCTAACAACATGTTAAAAAATCAGAGTTAGCTGAGAGTTTGTATTTTTTGTGTTAAATATGTCCGGCCTAATTTGTTTAGGTAACATAGTATTTTAAAAATGGCACTTCAGTACTTAGTATGGATGAATATGTCAGTTATGTAAAAAAAAATTACCTTGATTGTTCTATCCTGTGAAGATGTGTATATGAGTCCATTACCTCCCCACTTGACACTAGTGACAGCTTTTGAATGTCCACATAAACTTAGCACAGTCAGACCTGTTACAGAATCCCATATTCTAACGTCCCCATCCTTGGAAGAGCTGGCAATTTTTCTACACTCTGAATTTCTACAAAATTTAAAGAATTATAATTAAATAAAACTACTTGAAGTCAGGCAGGCGGCCGGCTGTAAATATTTCAGTCAAAATCTTTTTATCACAGCATGATACAAACTGACGTGCTGTGCCGACCCCTCATAAATAGTGAGATAAGGATAAGGCAAAAGAATTAAATAAAAAAAAAACTGTAATAACCAGCCAAGTGCGAGTTGAACTCACGTTAAGAGGGTTCCGTACAATGCCAAAGATTTTCCGTAAGTCAATGTATTGAGTTTACCACTTTATTTTCAATTTATAATTTCTTATAAGTTTTCCTGTAATCGACAAGCAATGAACTATAGTTAGTATGTATTTTAATAATTTTGGGCTCGGTACTTTCGAAGATCAGGGTGGGGAGATGGTCAATTTTCTTATTTTTTCATGAATGAATTCAAAATTATTTATTTTCCAATAGTAACAAGAATACATTTGAGATCCTCGACTCCTCCCCTTTGATAAATGACACAGTAAGGCTTGCAAAACTTTTTATTTTAATTTTCTATTTTGTGCCCCCTTATTTTAAAAATATATTTGTTTACTTTGCACTTCTGTATTAAGGTCATAGGATTACATTATCCTACCAAATTTCACCGGATTCAGTTCAGTAGATTCGGAGCAAATTGGCTGGGACAGACGGATGGACAGACAGATGCACAAATGATCCTATAAGTCCTATAACGATTCAGTTTTTTCATTTTTTTGTACAGATCTCTAAAAAGAAGTTCAGTTTAAGTTCAATATTATAATTTATTAAACATATATTTTCTTTCGAAGTTAGGTGAAATAACAGCTTAAATTGCTTCTTAGACATGTACTTACCTACACTAACCACCCTGTGATATAATTAATTATTAATTCATAATTGGTACATAACAATTAAAAATTTGTTTTTCTCAGGAAATTCAATGACACACAGTGGCAACAAGTGTCATACTGATAGCCCGCCCTTTCATCGTTATCGTCTTCTCGCTCACACATAAAGCTCTATTTGGTTTGGTACAAAAATTCCTGTAGTTTCCAAAGTAAAAAATTATTTATTAAAAATAAGTATTATCATGTAAATGACTATTTATCTAATCAAAATTTTTGGAAATACTGGACTGAAAATATTAATTGCTTTTTTTAAATGTAAAAAAAATTATGTATTGTATATAATTTTATGTTAAGATGTAAATCTGTATTGTGCTTTGTAACATAGCCTATTAAGCTAGGTAGGAACCAATACTGTACTGGGTTTCCTTCATTGTTATCTTCCCGGCAGTGGTAATTCCTTAACGACAAATAGTGCAAATTAAATAAGAGTATCTACTAGGTAACTGTATTGTTTTAATATATACTATCATCTTTTCTCCACCAAAAAAGTTTGAGAACCACTCTGCAACTAATGACATATTCTTGTTTTAATTACGTCACCAGCTGTCAAGGGAAGAGAATTCCAGGCGAAGTATATCATTATACCGTGATTACACCCACACCACAATAGTTAGTCAGAATAATGTGACGGACACTGACTACATAGGAACAATTTAGTGTTGCTTACTTGTGATAAGGCTCCCAGGCTAATGCTGTAATCCATTGTTTATGGCCAGTCATAGTTTTACCAATCTGGTTGCCAGTATTTGGATCCCATATTATTAATTTACCCTGCTTACAGGCTGATGCTAGTTTGGATCCATCTGGTGACCAACTAATACACAGAACCCAATTTGTGTGACCTAAAATATATTAAAAAATCAGCAAAATTGTTAGTAAATTTTTAGACAAATTATTGATGACATAAATTCTGCTAAAATATCTTATATTAAAGAGCACGATTTTTATGATGGTTAATGAAAACTTTACCATAAAAAATATTATTTGCTTACCTTTACAAACATGAAGAGGTGTTTGTGTACTGAGATCCCAAAATCTAACAGTTGTGTCGCCTGAGCCGCTAGCCAACTGTTTTCCAGAAGGACTAAAACTGGTAGATATTACAGCTTCTGCATGCCCGGGAATAGAACTGAAAATGTTGAAGATCTAGGAGCTTAATTTCTTTTTTAATATTTCTGTTTGATAGTACCTATACTATGTAGTAATACAACTACATACCTCGTACACCTAGTTACGGGCCGTACTCTAAACACAGCTTGCTGTTGATATATTATTTCTACAACTTCTTCAGAATTTAATGTTTTTAAGTCTAACGAGTCCTGGAGTGTTGATGTTAGTTCTACTTCTTTTACAAAGAATAGAAATGGTTTATCCTCCTACAAACAAAATGTTATAGTAATTATTAATATTTATGATATACCTGATTGATTTAAAAATTGAAATAAAATAGATTTTTCACCTCTTGTAAAAGAGCATTGCAGATAAGCTGTAGCTGATCTTTAGTAACATTTATGGGCAAATCCAGTGTGCCTCCAACTTCTTCTCCTGAATCGGATTTAAGTTTTGCTTGAACACAACTGGGTAAATCAAAATCCATTTCAGAAAATTGTTTTCCTTTCTCAAAATGTGAAACAACATGAAATAATGAACCATGAACTTAACATACCTATTGTAATCATATTTTATCATATGGTAATCATAACCTATAAAGTAATTTTTTTTCTTATTATTTTACGGCTCTGGATACTAGTCCTTTAGAGCCTATCTTTATTTATTTACTTCTTTCTTCATACCTAAACCCTAACCCTAACTATACAATCAAAGGTTGGT
The DNA here is from genome assembly GCA_943193695.1 of Acrobasis suavella. NCBI lineage: Eukaryota > Metazoa > Arthropoda > Insecta > Lepidoptera > Pyralidae > Acrobasis > Acrobasis suavella. The sequence goes on along the minus strand of OW971937.1, from coordinate 7,784,572 downwards.
GTAGGTCCTTTGATTGCTTCAAGGGAACTTCTGGCGACAAATCTATACAAGCCCACTGGTTTTCATAGCTGATTGAGTGGCGGACGGCGCCTAAAGCGTTGCATAACATTGATAGCTAGACTATCGATAGTTGACCTTGGAAAACAGTCATACCGATAGGACTATTGATAGTATTGAATAACCGATACTATCGATAGTATCGATTGTCAATAGTTTGCAATACTATTGGTGTCATCATCATCATATCAGCCACAGGAAGTCCACTGCTGGACATAGGTCTCCCCCAAGGATTTCCAAAACGACCGACCGGAAGCGGCCTGCACCCAACGCCTCCCTACAACCTTGCTCAGGTCATCAGACCATCTAGCAGGTGGATGTCCTACGCTGCGCTTGCCGGTACGTGGCCGCCATTCGAGAACCTTTCTGCCCCATCGGCCATCGGTTCTTCGCGCTATGTGCCCCGCCCACTGCCACTTCAATGAGCTAATCCGATTGGCTATGTCGGTGACCTTCGTTCAACTACGATTCTCCTCATTTCTGATTCAATCGCGTAGAGAAACACCGAGCATAGTCCTCTCCATAGCCCGTTGAGCGACCTTAAGCCTTCTTATGAGACCCATAGTAAGGGACCACGTTTCAAAGCCATACCATAAGTCATCACTGGTAACACACATTGATTAAACACTTTCGTCATGAGGCACTGAGGTATTTTAGACGATAAAACACCGCGTAATGAACCCGAACGCTGCCCAGCCGAGTCGAATTCGCCGAATGACGGCTTCCTCGAAGCTTGAACCGGTAGACATACTGGTCTACAACTTCGAAGTTGGAGCTCCCAATAGAAACAGGTAAAGGAGCAACGTGCATATTTGACATGACCTTCGTCTTGTCAATTTTTATTTTTAAGTCGACCTGTTGGGAGACTCGATTTAGGTCTTCAAGCATCGTACTTAAGTCCTCCATCGATTCTGCCATGACAACGATATCGTCGGCAAATCGAAGGTGAGTGATATACTCGCTATTAATGTTGATGCCCTGTCCTTCCCATTCCAGGAGCTTGAAGGCATCTTCCAAAACGGCAGTGAACAGTTTTGGAGATATGACATCTCCCTGTCCCACGCCTCTATTCAATGGAATATCCTTCGTACTGTGCTCCTGTACTCGGACCGACATAGTGGCTTTGTTATATAAACATTTCAACATCTCGATATACCGACAGTCGATGCGGCACCGCTAGAGAGACTGAAGCACGGCCCATGTTTCGATCGAATCGAAGGCTTTTTCGTAGTCCACGAACCCCAAGAACAGCCACCACTACTATTCGTGTAAGGTAAAACTATCGATAGTTTCACCTTGTATCAACAGTATTGCACAATATTGACAATCGATACTACCGATAGTATTGGTTATTCGATGCTATCGATAGTCCTATCGATATTGTTACTATTTTTCAAGGCCACGATAGTATCGATAGTCTATCGATATTTTTATACTATTGCTTGCAACATTTCACATCCATCTCCAATTCTCCATAATAATCACACATTCACCTACTAGTGTGTGGAATAAGCACGTGAGTAGCGCGCACAGGCAGGCTCGGTTTTGGTATCAGTCTTGGTTGCAATATGGTAAACCGAACTGTGGCTTTATTTATGATAAAATGCATGAAACTAGAAAACTATTAAAAACTAAATTAAAATATTGCCAAAATAATAAAAAACAAATAAAATTGGATATCATTGCACAAAATCATTATGATAAATATTTTTGGAGAAACACTTATAAACTGAATCCCAAATCGAGTCTGCCCGTGAGCGTAGATGGAAAGTTCGATCCGAATGACATAGCGAATGCCTTCCGTAAGCATTTTAGGGTGCAGTCCTCCGTCCCTCCGGAGTCACAGATGTTCGATGCTGGGTGTCGCGACGGGGACTTAACTGCAGGTTTACTGCGCGCCACAGTTGACAATAACTATCTAATTTGTGGCCACAGACGAAGTAGTGATCTGCGCGCGAGGTCGCCTCGGTTATAAGTTATAATGCTTGGGCCGGACCTGCGCCTATCGTCACGAAGCTTCGTGCTGTTATGCTTCGGCCGCACTTGTGCCTAACGTCCCGAAACAATTCGCGGCGAATCTTCGTACGTTTTGTACACTAAAAAGTTATCGCGATAAAGCGCTGGTCACACTAGCGGCTTCGTTACTTTTTACGAACTATCTGGCAATAATCCAAGATGGCGTCATTACGTGTTTTAAATATGGACGACGACTTTCTTTTCTTTGACATGTGTGCTAACAACTACATTATGCATTTATTTAAACCTAAAAGGAAACCTAGAAAGAAAAAGCTAAAAATTTTAAAACTATTTTATCGTTCTACTCCATTTTTACGCATTAAACAACCGTGGCAGCGTCGCACAGCACGCGTTCGAACAAGTTGAAAACAAACGTCAAAATGAAACACAAGGTGCGACCACGCAGAGCGAATTGTTAGCGTGCATAAATCCTTTTATGTATCGCCACCCGCGCAATAACTAACACGAAGTCCGAATATTCGGGACGATACCCGATAACAGCCGGTCACATTTTGTTAAAATTTTTAGCTTTTTCTTTCTAGGTTTCTTTTTAGGTTTTAATAAATGCATTATGTAATTGTTAGCACACATGATAATGAAAAGAAAGTCGTCGTCTATATTTAAAACACGTAGATGACGCCATCTTGGATTATTGCCAGATAGGTCGTGAAAAATAACGAAGCCGCTAGTGTGACCAGCGCTTTATCGCGATAACTTTTTAGTGTAAAAAACGTACGAAGATTCGCCGCGAATTCCACCGGGTCGATAGGCACAAGTGCGGCCGAAGCAAAGGCATGGTCAGAGGTAAGTCTCCCGGTCATGACGATGATCTCAGCATCGAGCATCTGAAGTACGCGGGGTGCACTTGGCGCGAGTTTTATCCATGTTTTTTAATTTATGTATAAGCCATTGTTTTTTGCCGGATGAATTGATGTACACCGTTGTCGTGCCTGTTGTAAAAAATAGAACGGGAGATGCCTCTGACTTGTCCAATTATAGACCTATATCCTTAGCTACGGTTGTAGCTAAGGTTCTGGATGGTTTGCTTGATAAAAGATTGACTGAAAATATTAAAATCCATGATTTACAGTTTGGTTTTAAACCTGGCCTATCAACTGAAAGTGCCATCTTCTGCCTCAAGCAAACTGTGCAGTACTATACAGCAAGAAAAACCCCAGTCCATGCCTGCTATTTGGACTTGTCGCAAGCATATGATTTAGTGCTTTATAATCTGCTGTGGAAAGAGCTACAGTGTGAAACCAGCCTTCCTCCGGAGGTTATATCAATATTTAAATATTGGTACGACTACCAGAGGAACTATGTCAAATGGGCTAGCTCGCGGTCGGATGAGTACGGGTTGGAATGCGGCTTGAGACAGGGGGGGGGGTGACCTCTTCAAAGCTTTTCAACTTGTACATTAACAAACTGATAGAGGGGCTCAGCAGCACCTACATAGGATGTCATGTAGGTGGGATGTGCGTAAATAATATAAGCTACGCGGATGATATCATACTGCTGAGCACGTCGATCGGTGCCTTGAGAAAACGTCTACACATGTGTAAAGAATATGCTGTGGCTCATGTACGGTTTACGTACATTGACCGCGCGCGGGGGCACGGTCAACAGATTGTCGCCGCACCCGATTTTATTAACTTCGAATGATTTCTTAGTCAGTACGCCACCAACTTTCCTACCATCCGCGAGTTCGTTTAAACCATTTACAAACACTCGTCGATTGTACTCATAACACTTCACATTACTTTTTACCATCTTTTACCAACATTCCCATTTACCATTTATTTACCATTTTCTTTTATATTTGTATAAGTCCTTATAATTGTTGTTTATTTGTGTTTCACGCAATAAACTTTCTTTTTGTTACTTATATAAAATCTTTTCTATCTACCAATCCCCCTTTCCCATCTACCATTAACTTCTTATATGTACATAACCCGTACATATAATATGGTCCTTCGAATTATAGCTTAGTCCCTTTCGCGAGTGTGTGAACGTATTTTCCAAGTTACGTGGACTTAACTTATACTCCTCGAGAGGACACTAAGTGAAACCAGTGCCGAACAGTACCAGTTCAGTGCCTATACGAACTATCGTTGGAGTTACCAGAACCAGAACCAGGATACCAGCTCTAGTCGTTACCAGGACTAGGCCGCACCGTAGTCGGGCAGAACCATTGCCGGGCTACACTTGCAGTACCATAACCAGTGTTGAGCTAACCAGGAGCTCGCACGATCCGCGTAAGCCGAAAAACATCAAGTAAGATCTTTCCTTTTTACCACTTATTTGTTTTTTTTTTTCTAAATTATGGAAGGCTTACTAGCGACACAAAACCAGATCATGGCAGCGATGGATCAGCTGCTGACTAACTTTAAGAAAGATAGTCGTGATCGTAAAACACCAGATAAAATTAGGAGGAAGCTGGAGACTCTTGATAGTTACTGGGAAGAGTTTCAAGCTAACCATTTGCAGTTTTGTAATTTAATTGTTGACAAAAACCAGGCATATTTTGATAATAAAGAATTTGAGCGAACTAAGGAATTTTACAATCAGGCTAGGCAAGTTATACAGGGTTACCAGATAGAAGAAAGTCGTCCATCTACACCAATTTTAAAACCAGCTACCCCATTTAATTTTCCTTCGGTTTCTGAACCTGTTATGTCCGGTCCTTCCAAAAAATCTGAGGGCACAAATAGTAATATTAGACGAATTGCCACGAAAGCAAACCAGTAATTTCAAAGCTTTTTCGCGAACTATTTCAAACATCGACATCAACGCGTTGACCGACAAATGGGAGTTTGACGACGCACTCAAGATGCTGCATTCTCGCTGGCAAATTATCGACTCTTTACATTGGGAGATCGATAGTGAGCTAGACGGTGACCACAAGCCGTATGAAGCGCAATTCTCCAAGTCCGAAGATATTAACACCCATATGAAGAAGACAATCAACGCTAAAATGTGGTCTGTGTCACACAGAGAGCAAGCCACCTCTAAGATGGACATTCCAGTTTTCACGGGCAGCTACCAGCAGTGGACAGCGTTCAAGGATTTATTCGTTGAAACGATCCATAATAACCCTTCTCTGTCGAGTGCTCAGAAATTTCAATTTCTGAAATGTAAATTGAAGGGCGAGGCAGATAAGCTTATTCAACATCTTAGCATTAGCTCCGAGAACTACTAAATAGCCTGTGAAATTCTCAACCATCGCTATAATAATAAAAAATTGATTTTCACGTCACATCTCAACACCCTTTTAGGCCTACCAAACATTCAAACTCAAACTTCCGCTTCGATTAAAAGGCTGCACGATACCACTAACGAGTGTTTGCATGCGATTGAGAGGCTGGGAGTCGACATATCTTCGTGGGATCCGCTTATAGTGCATATCTATTGTCGCAAAAATTAGACGCCGAAGATCTGCACGACTATGTGGAAAGTCTCAAGAATCCAAAAGAATTACCAACTTTGAAAGAATTCATGAGTTTTCTGGAAATGAAATTTACGTCTCTAGAAGTTTCCAGGCGTAAACAAGAAACCATCCTACCAAAATTCGTCCAACAATCAACATACAAAATCAACCAAACCATTCTCATTTAAATTTTTACACGTGGAAAATAACAAATGTCCTCATTGCAAAGAAAATCACGCAATATATTTTTGCAAATCGTTCCGTGAATCTAGGCAAGAGATTCAACAAAAAACAATTGCAAAATTTAAACTATGCAAAAATTGCTTGATTAATCACCAGGGCAAAGATTGCGAATCAAGCAAAACTTGTCGCTTTTGCAATGAAAATCACAATTCGCTGATACACAACATGTTTTCGACAAACAAAGAAATTGCAAAACTAGTAACCAACGTCAGTACGAGCAATGACCGAAAATCATGTCACACAACCCAAGATTGTGAAGCAGATAGAGAAACTCTCTTAGCAACCGCGTTGATAGGTGTCCAAGCTGCAGATGGAACACTCCTCACCATGCGTCGTCTCATTGACGCCGGCGCTCAGACATCCTTAATCTCCGAGAATGCAGCTCAAAGATTAAGTTTACCAAGAAAACGTTGCAAAGGTGTCATATTCGGGGTCGGTAACAAGGAAAATAATTGTAAAGGCATCTTAACCATACAGATGTCATCTCTGCACAACGACTTTTCATTATGCATCGATACGTTTATAATGAATAAGTTAATACATCATTTGCCAAACCAGTCCTTCAAAAAACCATCTTGGAGTTTACTAGATAACATACCACTAGCCGATCCTCAATTTTACGAAAGTCGACAAATTGATTTGCTGTTAGGCGTCGATGTCTATGCGTTAATATTAATGAGTGGAATTATCAAAATTAGTCCGTCGATACCAGTTGCGCAGGAAACTAAATTATGGTGGATATTATGCGGAAGTATTCATCCAACTTTTCATTGTAACGTCGTCATAAACCAAGTGGACGAGTTACGTAACTTTTGGGATATAGAAGACTTATCTGAACAGACATCTCTATCGGAGGCTGACGACCGTTGCATCAAATTTTACAAGGAAACCACTAGAAGAGATGAAGAAGGGCGGTACCACGTCAGACTACCCCTTAAACCAGATTTTGAGGAAAAATTAGGCCAATCGAAACCATTAGCGATTGCCCAATTCCGACAATTAGAAAAGAAGTTTTCAAAAAATAAATCATTAGAGAAAGAATATAAATTATTTATAAATGAATATCGCTCTTTAGGACATATGAAACCAGCCGCCAGCGCCAGTAATCAAACACCTACAGTTTACCTACCGCACCATAGCGTGTTGCGTTCAGACTCTACTACTACTGCACTTAGAGTTGTTTTTAACGCATCCGCGAAAATGACAAGTGGTTGTAGTCTTAATGATTTAATGGAGGTGGGTCCAAACTTACAACAGGACCTACAATCTTTAATTCTAAAGTGGAGGCAATATCCATACGCCTTCGTTGCAGATTTGGAGAAGATGTACCGTCAAATTAGGATGCATGAAGATGACCAGAAGTACCAGATGATCGTTTGGAGGGACACACCAAACAGTCCTATCGAAGAATACCAGCTTACCACAGTTACTTACGGAACCAAATCCGCACCATTTCTTGCGATGATGACCTTGAAGCAACTCGCTAGTGACGAACGGTCTAATTACCAGAATACCAAGGCCATAAAAGCACTAGAAGAATCCATGTACATGGATGACCTACTTCACGGCGTGTTTAACCCTTCCGACGGAGTAGCGTTGCAACAGGATCTCATCAAGCTGTTTTAATCGGCCGGTTTTAATCTTCGGAAGTGGAGATCAAACGTTAAAGAATTACTACCAAATCAAACTAAAGACCAAGATCACTTCGACATTAAACCAAAAGACGAACCAACCAAAACCTTAGGGCTCCGCTGGGCTCCTCACGAAGACATATTCAGCTTTGAACAAAAATATAAATTTTCTGATTCCCATCCGACTAAAAGGTCATTGTTATCGGACATTTCAAAACTTTTCGATCCCCTTGGATTTTTATCACCACTTACCACTAAATTAAAATTACTTTTTCAATCGGTTTGGCAAATACAAATCGAATGGGATAGTAAACTACCAGAAGAAATTTGCATGGAATGGACAAAAATAAAGGCCGGGATATACGAAATAAACCAACTAAAATTACCAAGATGGCTCGGTACAAAGGAATTGGACACCATTGAATTACATGGCTTTTGTGACGCCTCTACCAAGGCTGCTCAAGCGTACTTGTGTTATTTATTGCAAGATTATCAGAGCAGAATCAACATCCGTTGTCTTCCTCATAAGCAAGACTCGTCTCGTCCCAGCCAGTAAACCAATTAGCTTACCAAAATTAGAACTGTGCGGCGCACATTTGTTAAGTAGACTCATGCAAAAGGTTAAAGTTTGTTTAACAGATTTCCACATAGAGATGTACGGTTGGATAGACTCTATGGTAGTATTAGGGTGGCTCAACGGAGAACCAAGTCGTTGGAAGCCGTTTGTTGCAATCAGAGTCAGGAAGACAACTAAAGTCATACCGGCCAGCTGTTGGAGATATGTGAAGTCAGAAGACAACCCCTTCGACTGTGCTAGCAGAGGCCTATATGCATCACAACTCAAACAACATCCGTTATGGTGGCAAGGCCCCGCGTGGCTGAAATCTCAAAACATAGAACACCACCGCGCTAATACGCAATTATTTACCACCGAAGAAGAATTAAAGAAAATTGACAAATGTAAACAAACCAATTTAGTTAGTCATTCACCCAACGATAACATCATACAGTTTCTAATTACCAAATATAGCACATTTGCAAGAGCAGTACGTGTTCTTGCCTGGATAATGCGTTTACGTAAAAGAACCAGGAGCCATATTTAACCACAAAGGAATTATCTACGGCAAGAGACATGATGATCAAAAATACCCAATGTTTAGAATTTGCAGACGAAATCGTCAAATTAAAAAACCAAGAGAACGTTCACAAAAATAGTAAAATTATGAACTTAAATCCATTTATCGACCAACACGGATTATTACGCGTAGGCGGTAGATTAGAAAATGCCAACATTGAAGAAGATATGAAGCACTCTATCATCTGACCCTACAACCATCGAATAACCGAATTATTGATAGATCAAGCCCACCAGCAAACTCTTCATGGAGGAGCGAGACTGACATCTGCCATTCTGAGACAGCGATACTGGATTATCAGCGGAAACCGAGCAACCAAAAAGAGGCTCCGTCTGTGTGTAAAATGTAGACGACACAGTCCCAGTATCCAACAACCACTAACGGGGAACCTTCCAGTATCTCGAACCAACGTCTCAAGGCCATTCTCAAAAATTGAACAGCACCCCAGTTGAGAGCGCTATCCTAGTTTGGCCTAATAGTTGTTCTGGTGTGAACAAGGGTTCAAAAATGAAACCACAGGTTCTGATCTGCGTAGACTGTATATTGTACTAGTTTAACACAAATACACAAGTGGTTCGTGTAGAAATCGGATCCAAAGATCACACATTCTCTTATGTATGAAAATAATAAGAAGATGTTAAGAAACCAAACCATATCGCGTTTTACATTTTGCGCAACGCCATCTATTAAGAATTTTAAAAACTACTTATGCTAAGTTATTGACAATATTTTGTTCTGATCATTAACATACCGCCCACCAAGGACATTAGTGACGGAATGCTGTCCTAAATATAATGTCCTTCATAGATTGAATTGATCTAGGTTGTACTGAATGTTCTTAAATTGCATAAAAACAAAATTTGACCTACTATTTGAACTTACATAACAAATATTTAAAACTACTATATAAAATTTCATCAAACAACTCCAAAACAAATGTAAATTTAAACAACTGTAAATATAATACTATAATTCAACATGCAAAGATAATAACAAAGTATAATTAAAAATATGATTTAAAACAATAACTAAAACTATGACATAAAATTAACAACAAGTGTATAAGTAAAATGTATTAAAGCGAATAAGCGCTTTGTTATGGAAGTTAAAGATAGATGAGGAAGCTTAAATGAAAGATGATAGTGCTCATTACACTTATAATAGACTAGGTGAAACAGTACAAACACGGATAGATAGAAAATAGGAAGAAGATGAAATCACAAGACTACGAGATAGAACGAAAAATAGCGGCGTAGCGAAAATGGTTTAGCGCGACACGGGTTCTGCGTAAGGCTTCAATCGGTGCACTGCCGAGCTCTGTGCGTCGGAGTGCCGGCTCAGGGGACTCGGTCGCGGCGCCCGCGCACCGCGTCTCGTCCCTCTCGACAGGGTCCTACTCAGGGTAGTGCAGTGCCGGATTTAAGTTATATAATAATATGTATGTATGTTTGTTTCCTATTTCAATTATATAAAACTATATTTGTTAAAAATAATGTTTACTCAAAACATTAATAAGGTTCACCACACTACCCCCCTGCCGAGACCGATGCTACGCTAAGGTCGATAGTAGTCCGGGAAGCGAACGCGACGTCCGGACCGGGTCTTCTTTTCAGTTTGAGGTGGTGGTGACATCAAGGGCTGGAATGCCGGTGTTTTTGCAGCGGGAAGCGGTGGTGCATTCATGACTTCTGGTGAGGGAGTCGTCCTGGATGAGGTGAGTACATCATCGTCTTTGGCTACGTAGGCGGGTTTCAGCCGGTCGATGGATACGGTTGTTTCACGGCCCTGGATTGAAACTCTAAAGGTTTTCTTTCCTCTTTCTAGTACTTTATGAGGTCCCGTGTATGGAGGATCGAGTGGTCGTCGGACACCATCTTGACGTAGGAAGACATAGTCCGCTGTCTCAAGAGCCTTAGGGATGTAGAAGGTTCTCTCGCCATGTCGATTGATGGGTTGCGGTGACAGTTTCGCCATTTGCAGTCGAAGTCGTGCCACGAAGTCAGTGTAATCGACGATGTCAGGTGTTGCAGGTGTGAGAAACTCGCCAGGTAAGCGAAGGGGTTCACCGTAGACCAGGTCAGCTGCTGATGCGTTGATGTCCTCTTTCCAGGCGCTGCGGATGCCGAGCAGCACCAAGGGGAGTACCTCAGACCAGTTGGAAGTGGCGTGACATTTGATGGAGGCTTTCAGCTGGCGGTGAAGACGCTCTACAAGTCCATTGCAAGCAGGATGGTACGATGTCGTGGGACGGTGTTCCGCCCCCAGGACAGCACTCAAGGTGTGGAAAAGCTTGCTCTCGAACTGCCTGCCTCTGTCTGTCGTGATGCGATGTGGGCAGCCGAAGCGAGACACCCAGCCAGCAATGAAGGTGCGGGCGCATGTCTCTGCAGAGATGTCGGCTATGGGATAAGCCTCAGGCCAACGAGTGAAACGATCGATGACTGTGAGGACATATCTGTAATCAGAAGAAACTGGTAAAGGCCCTACGATGTCCATGTGGACATGGGAAAAGCGATGGGTAGGAATAGGGAATTGGGAGATAGGAGAGGACGTGTGACGGGAAATTTTGGATTTCTGGCAATCTGTGCATTCTGTGGCCCACTGTTTACAGTCCTTTCTTACTCCAGGCCATACAAATCTATCTGCGATTAGTTTTACTGTCGCTCTTACTCCAGGGTGACAAAACCGGTGTAGTGTGTCGAAAACTAGCCTTCTAAATGGTTTAGTGACATATGGGCGGCTGTTAGCTGTAGAAACGTCACAGTAGATCTCATTGTTGCTGTCCGAAATTTTTATCTTTTTTAGTTTTAGCGACGTACCTTCCTTGAGAAGCGCTTGCAGCTCAGGATCTTTAACTTGAGATAATGCAAGCGCGTCATAGTTGATAGGAGTACCTGACGAAACGGCTTCTATTCTTGATAGGGCATCAGCGACTACATTTTCTTTGCCTGCTACGTACTGAATGTCAGTTGTAAATTGAGAGATGTAGTCCAGGTAACGAAATTGCCTTGGAGAGCAGTTGTCACGCTTCGATTGGAATACGTACGTCAAGGGCTTGTGGTCTGTAAACACAGTGAAATGTCTGGCCTCGATCATATGCCTAAAATGTTTGATGGCCTCATATATCGCTAGGAGTTCCCGGTCATATGGGCTGTATTTCTTTTGAGCTGTCGTCAGTCTGCGAGAAAAGAATGCGAGAGGTTTCCATGTGCCTTGAGACTTCTGCTGAAGAACTGAACCAATGGAGACATCAGATGCATCGGTGTAGACAGCTAATTCAGCGTCAGGTTCAGGATGTGCCAGCATAACAGCGTCAGAGAGACTGGACTTACAGGCATTAAAGGCTTCCAGCATCTCGTTGGTCATAGTGATGGGTTGAGAGCCATTTGACTTTGGGCCTGACAACACGACATTGAGCGGTACTTGAAGTTTCGCAGCTTCAGGTATGAATCGCCTGTAGAAATTGTACATACCTAGAAATCGACGCATCTCTCTTACCGTCTTTGGTATTGGGAATTCCTGAATTGCCTGGACTTTCTGCGTGAGGGGACGGATGCCGTCTGCGCTTACTTCGTGACCCAGGAAAGTAATATTAGTTTTACCAAACTCACACTTAGCAGAGTTGATCAGGATGCCATATTCAGACAATCGCTGGAAAAGTTGCCGTAGATGCTGCAGATGTTCAGTTTCTGATGATGAGAAAACCAGGACGTCATCAAGATACCCGTAACAGAAGGGAAGGTCTTTTAGGGCTTCATCAATAAACCTCTGAAACGTTTGGGCTGCGTTACGCAACCCAAAGCTCATATAGGGAAAATCGAACAAACCAAACGGCGTGATTATTGCCGTCTTCTGGATATCATCTGGAGCGACAGGAATCTGATTGAAAGCTTTCAGCATATCAACTTTAGAGTAGACCTTACTACCTGCCAACTGGTGTGAGAAATCCTGTATATGCCTAACCGGGTACCGGTCTGGTATGGTTCTGGCGTTCAGAGCCCTGTAGTCTCCGCATGGTCTCCAGCCGTTGTCTTTCTTCGGGGCGAGGTGCAAGGGAGATGCCCAGGGGCTTTCTGATCTTCTTGCTGTTCCGTTGGCTATCATTTCAGCGAATTCTTTCTGAGCGATCTTTAGCTTATCTGGTGGAAGGCGGCGCGGGCGTGATGAAACTGGTGGACCAGGTACGGTACGTATGTGATGTACAGTTCCATGACGAATCTCCTTCTGTGTGCCAGGGGGTCTAGTGATATCAGGGTACTCACGTAAGAGTTGGTGGTATGGAGTATCGCCTGCTACCGACTTGATGGATGAGATGTCAGTAATACTTTTAACCGCCGCTGATGCTGTAGAAGAAAGTGAAGTGAGGCCGTCTATCAAACGGTGGTTCCGCATATCTACTAGTAAATTATAAAATATGAGAAAATCTGCACCTATTATTGCCTTGGGGACATCTGCGACGACAAACTTCCACCTGAACTCCCTGCGTAGCCCCAAATCCAGTTTTAGATGAAGCCAGCCGTATGTGATGATTGGGGTATTGTTGGCCGCAAACAATTGGTAGTCAGTCCTGCGACGAGGTTCTCGAAGAAGTGCTCGAGGAAAGACGCAAAGATCAGAACCAGTATCTATGAGGTAGGTAATCTTGGATGTACGGTCAGTCATAAAAAGGCGGCTGGGTTTATCGGGGCAGTCGTTAGCCGCTAGTTCCGGCTGCCGCTGACGTTTTCCGAAAACGTGCAGGGCGTAGTACACCTCGTAGCTTTTTTGCCAAAACGATTATGGTACCAGCAGTAGCCTTCAACACGTGGCTTGCTTCTAGAACGCGACCTGTGCTTGCTGTGGTGCGGGGATGCTCCCTGTCTGCTTCTATACCTAGGTCTAGATCTACCTTGTACCTGCGTTTGCAGAGCCGCAACCTGTCGCGTAAGCTCGGAAATCTGCTGCATCATCTCGTGCATTCCACCGCTGCTGGTACCTGCGCTCGCTACAATGGGTGCGGGTGGCGCAATTTCATATACTTTGTCAGCTAGTTCTGAAACAGACTCGAGAGGTAAGTTCGTTTGCGAGGCAATCACTGTCTGGATATTTTGCGGTAGTCTACTAGCCCATAAAGTGCACAAAAAATTTTCCGGTACGGTTGGCCCAGCTAGGGTTTGCAAATGGCGTAAAAATTGTGAAGGCTTTCTGTCGCCAAGCTCTTCGTGCATTAATAATTGTTTAACCCTCTTTTCTTGCGAAGCAGATAGGCGCTTAATTAATTCTGATTTCAATTTTGCATATTTGTTCTCAGTGGGAGGTGAGGTGATAATATCTTTAACCTCAGCCGCATATGTGTGACCTAGCTGGGCAACTATATAATAATATTTAGTACTATCGGCTGTAATGCCGCTGATAGCAAATTGCCCTTCAACTTGCGCAAACCATAATGCTGGTTCTTCTGGCCAAAAAGGTGGAATGCGTACACCAACCTTAAATATGTGACCGCTACCTCCATCTTCTTCGATGTTCTGGCCGCGTGCGTGCGCGCTGCTTCCCGAAGCTTCCATTTCTTTGTTCGCCATGTTACGCGCGGAACGAAACGACCTACTGACTTAATGCGTAGACGGGCGATGCAGATCACGTCGGGGTATAAAGCGAATAAGCGCTTTGTTATGGAAGTTAAAGATAGATGAGGAAGCTTAAATGAAAGATGATAGTGCTCATTACACTTATAATAGACTAGGTGAAACAGTACAAACACGGATAGATAGAAAATAGGAAGAAGATGAAATCACAAGACTACGAGATAGAACGAAAAATAGCGGCGTAGCGAAAATGGTTTAGCGCGACACGGGTTCTGCGTAAGGCTTCAATCGGTGCACTGCCGAGCTCTGTGCGTCGGAGTGCCGGCTCAGGGGACTCGGTCGCGGCGCCCGCGCACCGCGTCTCGTCCCTCTCGACAGGGTCCTACTCAGGGTAGTGCAGTGCCGGATTTAAGTTATATAATAATATGTATGTATGTTTGTTTCCTATTTCAATTATATAAAACTATATTTGTTAAAAATAATGTTTACTCAAAACATTAATAAGGTTCACCACAGTATGTAAAAATGATAAAAAAAGTTCATTGATCTGCAATAGGCAAAATACAAAGTTTTGATGTTGGTCTTTTCATTGTTGAAGAGCCTGTGCGCAATGTGACTACACGGGTAATGTTATCATTGCCAGGATGTTTTAGTTCCACTCGACCTAACAACCAACGACTTGGCGGCAAGTCGTCCTCTTTGACTAAAACAATGTCACCGATTTTTGGTTCAGGCACTTGAGTTGACCATTTATACCTGTTCATAAGAGCAGCAAGGTACTCCTGTGACCAACGCTTCCAAAATGACTGTACCATCCTCTGAACGAATTGCCATCGATTTAAAGCACTGACGTTAGAGCCTTCGTAATCATAATCAGGCACATGAACAAGGGGTTCCCCGATTAAAAAGTGTCCAGGAGTCAACGGCAGTGGCTCACTCGGATCCTCTGAATTAATAACACTCATAGGTCGCGAATTCAAGCAAGCCTCGACTTGGTACAGAAGTGTACTCATTTCTTCATACGTGAGCGTACTGTCACCTATAACCCTTTTAAGGTGGTATTTGGTGGATTTCACCCCGGATTCCCATATACCTCCGAAGTTTGGACTTCGGGGAGGGATGAAATGCCATTCCGTTCCATGTGCTTCGAGATGTTCTGCTATCGACGACTGAATGGACGATAGTTGTTGTAGCTCCTTGGATGCTCCGACGAATGTGGTGCCATTATCGCTCCATATTTTAGCGCAATGACCTCTTCTCGAAACAAAACGTCGATAAGCAGCTAAGAAAGACTGGGTGGTCATATCACTTACCACTTCCAGGTGAACTGCACGGGTGGACATGCAGACAAAGAGACACAAATAGCCCTTGTATGCATGATGTCCACGCCCCTTGGTTGTCCTTATACTTATGGGTCCGGCATAATCAACCCCGCTGTGCAAGAATGGCCGCGTAGGGTTGCAGCGGACTGACGGAAGTGATCCCATAAGTTGATTTGTTGTATTAGCTCTCTGCTTAGCACAAACTACACATTGACGAACATGCATTTTGATTAGACTTCTGGCTCCAAGAATCCAATAGGCGGTCCTAATGTAATTAGTCATCAACAGCGGACCTCCGTGCAGAGTTTTTAAATGAGCGTCGGCTATAACAAGGTGAGTTAGATGACTACAATTCGGTAAAACTATTGGATGTTTGGTTCGCTCGTCAATATCTGCCTTCTCGATCCTACCTCGAGCTCGTATGATTCCTTTACTATCGAGAAAAGGGCAGAGAGATTTCAGCTTACTGGATTTCGATTGTAAATAACCTTTATCTTGTAATTGTGTATATTCTGTCGTAAATATATCTTTTTGTACTTTCTTTATACAACATTCCAGTGCTGTGTCAATTTCAGCTTTATGTAAATATTGTGTGTCCCTTGTGTTGTTCTTTAAAAATCTACGACAATATGCTATGACTCGTAATAGCCTTTGTAGTGAAGAAAATCTTTTAAATAAGTTTTCTTCAGCTTCCTCAGGAACTATCGCAACGTGAACCTTAGTTGATGCTTCTAAATCTACGTTTATATCATTTGGCCGTGTATATGCTATAGTTTTGTTCTTCAAAAACGATGGTCCGTTGAACCATAATTCATGATTGATGAATTCACTTGGTAAAATGCCTCTAGACGCACAATCTGCTGGATTGTTCTTGGTGGAGATGTGGAACCATTGTGATGAACTCAACGTGTTCAAAATAGTTGAGGTCCTGTTTGCCACGAAAGTTTTCCATCGGCTTGGGTGACTATTTAGCCAAGCCAAAACCACAGTGGAGTCAGTCCATGCCCTTAGTCTGCTCTTGTCAATATTCAAAACATCTGCCGTTTCAGCCAAAAGCTGAGCCAACAGTACTGCTCCACATAGCTCCAATCGCGGGATACTGACTTGTTTAATAGGGGCTACTCTGGTTCGAGCTACTAACAAGGCGACTTTGATCGTCCCTGAGTCGTCCGTTACACGAAGGTAAACTGCAGAGTAAGCCGCCTTGGAAGCATCGCAGAACCCGTGGAGTTCCAATGCATCGCCTGGTTTTGTGCCCAGCCATCGAGGTATCCTGACGTCTGTAAGGATTGACAACTCTTTACGGTAAGTACTCCATTCTTTTAATAAATCAATATTTAGCTTGTCATCCCAACCAACGCCTGCAAGCCATAACTTTTGAATGAATATCTTAGCCAAAACTACGCTAGGGGCTAACCAGCCTAGCGGATCGAATAACCGTGCTATGTCTGATATTATTGACCGTTTAGTTACAGGTGCTGTCGTCGACGGAGAGAGATTCACCGAGTATTGGAAGAGATCGTCACTGCGTTTCCAGGTAAGTCCTAGAATTTTTATTGTACTGTCCAATTTTATATTAACTTCCTTGCTTTCTTTGACCTCTTTATTTGTTGTCCTTTCTTTTTCTATCGCAGTAGTCTTTTGTTTGTCCTTTTGTTCTTTCCTTGTTTGTTCTGTATTGTCCTCAATATCTTTTTTGTTTATCCTTGTTTGTCCTTCCATTTTGTCCTTTTCCATTGCATTTATTATATCTAATACTTGTTGATTATTGCTGTTCCATTTTTGTAATTTAAAACAACCTTTTCCTAATAATTCTGTGACCTGTTTGTATATTTCTATTCCTTCTTCTACTGTACTACAGCCTGTCATCAAATCGTCCATATAGAAGTTATTAAGAACTGTATCCTTAACAAGACTATAGCCTTCTCCTTCATCATATGCAACTTGATTCAGTGTTCTGACCGCTTGGTATGGTGCTGAAGCAGTTCCAAATGTAACCGTCATCAGCTCATAATCTTGGATCTCATCGGAAGGGTTATCACGCCAAAGTATCCGTTGAAATATAGCATCTTCTTCTGCTATTTTTACTTGACGGTACATTTTAATAATGTCAGCCACAAGTCCGATTTCGTGAACTCTCCATCTCAGAACTGTATGTCTTAAATCGGGTTGTAGTGTAGGGCCGACCATCAACGAGCAGTTCAACGATATACCCTTACTGTTCTTTTCAGACGCGTTGAAGACAACCCTTACCTTTGTGGTGGTTTTGTCACTTCTCACGACCGCATGATGAGGTAAGTAGACAGCGTCTTCCTTTTTTGCATCATCATCCTTAACCTTTCTCATGTGTCCTAGTTGTAGATACTCATCTATGACCTCTTTGTACTGTTTTTTCAACTCTTTGTCCTTTTCTAATTTTCTTTCTAATGATTTGAGTCGGCTTTCAGCGATTTTGCGAGAATTTCCTCCTTTACATTGTAGTGTCTCATCGCGAAATGGTAGTTTAACTACATACCTGCCATCATCATCTCTCTTCGTAGTAGCCGCATACAATTCCTCGCATCGTTGCTCTTCTACCGTAAGTATTTTATTTGTACTGGATTGTTCTTCTATCTCCCAAAATCTACGCAACATATCATCTTCATTTACTTGCACATGCATGACAGTTACATTGCCTTTAGTTTCACTTGATCTTCCATTACTTTCAGAACTTATCATTCCCGTCAGGATCCATCCGAATGCAGTACTTTGGGCTATCAGTGTACCCGAAGGATTCTTCATCACTCCTTCCTTCATGATGCAACTGTAAGTATCTGCTCCAAGTAGTATGTCTATTCTGTTCGGCTTACCAAATTCTGGGTCAGCCAGACATAAACTGTTGATTTCTAGCCAATCAAGAGCAGCAGTGTTAATGCTTCGTTCAGGTAAGTATGAAGTGATTTTGTTTAAAACATAAGCATTAACCTGGTGCTTGAACTCGCGATCTACTCGTGACTTTATTGTAAAGTTGACCATGTGTCGCGCTAGGGTTGAACTGTTAGCACCTAAACCCGATATGATTCCTTTAACAGGTATCTTTTTTAGGCGCAGGAGCTGAACTGTAGCCTCCGTGATGAAACAAGCCTGAGAACCCTGATCGAGCAATGCGCGAACCGTCTGAAATTCTCCCTTTTTAGACTCGACTTTTATTAGTGCAGTGGCTAATAAAACCTGCCTAGGATTAGGAATATTGCCTGTAGATAAACAAGAAACTATTTGATTAGCACTAGTAGAAGGGCTACTATTACCATCTTTCGTGTTTTTATCAGGTTGTTCTTTATTATCAGTCGTTTCCGCAGGGTGCAATAAGGAATGATGGCGTCTTTGACAGATTCTGCAAGTGGTAGGTTTTTTACAATCATATACACTGTGATTACTGCCCATACAATTAAAACACATTTTGTTTTTGGCTACAAAATCACGCCTAGCTGCTACTGACTGTTTTGCAAACTTTTTACAAAAGCATATTTTATGACCCTCGGTGCAGTATTCACATTGTATTTTGTTTGATCTGGTGGCCAACATCACTTTAGGATGGTGACCGGTTGAACTATGGTTGGACTGGTGAACCACTGGCCGCTTAGGTTCAATACATTCTAGCGCACGGAAGCGATTTTCGATAAAGGCTTTGAACTGTTCAAAGGTTGGCAAGTCATTGTTGGAATCGCTTGAACAGATGCTCAACTCCCACTGCTTGCGAGTCTCGTTGTCTAGCTTGAAGGTAACTATATGAATAATAATAACATCCCATGTAGACACATCGATGTTTAAATTCTTAAGGGCACTAAGACAATCTGTTGTAGTGTCCAATAAGTCCTTTAATGAAATAGCAGACTCTGCGTGAATGCGTTTTTGAGCAAAAAGCCTTTTTAAAATACAATTACATAAATACTTTTTGTTACTGTATCTCTTTACCAATTGAGACCAACATACATCATAATTCGCGTCACTGATGGGCGTGTGTCTTATAAGTTGCTCTGCCTCTCCTGTGAGATGACTTTTTAAATAATGCATTTTTTGCACATTATCTAGCGCTTTATTTTTATGTACTAAAGATACAAATAAATCATGGAACGAAGTCCACTCCCCATATTTCCCTGAAAATGACGGGATAGATATTTTAGGTAATTTAACTAGGGATCCCGAGGGATTAGCTTCCTTCCCGGAAGTTGTCGCAGGGGTTCCTCTTTCTGAATTTACTTGTTCGACACGAAGACGAAGCTTATTTAAAACGGTTTTCATTAAACATTGGTATGTAATATATTTTTCTTCGGTTTCATCGTAAATACTTTCTACTTTATTTTGCATTATTTCCTCTAAGTCATAATTCTCATAAAGTTTCGTTTTCGTATCTCTAAACTTTGCCCAATCTTTTTCCAAAATATCTTGTCTTGTTTCTATATATTCTATTGTTATTCTTTCTTTTGGTGACTTTGTATAATTAATATAACCCTTAAAAATAACATTCTGCAGATCTTTCAATATATTAATAAGTTTATCCATCTTGAAACAACACTATAAAATTAATAACTCAACTCAAAAAAGAAATGTGGGTAAACCTAATTTTTTTCCGTATCAAAGTTCACTATAAATGTTCTGTGTTGATTAACTATACTTCATTTAACGAGTTTGTATATGTGTAAAAACAATGTAAAAATAAAAGCTATAAAAAGTAAACAACAAAATAAAATTTTAATTTTGCATCGAAAATTTTCTAAGTCTATGAACGAAATCGCAAAAATTTTCTAAGTGTTTGACAACACTTTAACTCTGACGAAAATCGGGCATAGATTCCCCGTTCCGTCGTTTTTGCTTAAATATTCTAAGTCCTTAAAACTAACATGCAAATTATTACTAAGTTTAAAATTAATGATCTTGAAATTTTCTAAGTCCCAATTTCTTGCAAATTCTTCAAAGTTAAAATGTTTATGTAAATAAGGTTCAAATTGCTTGACTAGTTTCACTTCGTCACTTGTGACGCTTTCACTATAAGTTATTGAATGAAAGTACTCACAGTTGAACTCTTCACTCACTATTGCACTGCTGGTGGCGACTCGCTGAACTATTTTTGCTGCCTCCGCTACTCTGCGGGGCGGGGGGATTCCAATCCGTGCTCGTGGGACCAATGAACAGCACCCCAGTTGAGAGCGCTATCCTAGTTTGGCCTAATAGTTGTTCTGGTGTGAACAAGGGTTCAAAAATGAAACCACAGGTTCTGATCTGCGTAGACTGTATATTGTACTAGTTTAACACAAATACACAAGTGGTTCGTGTAGAAATCGGATCCAAAGATCACACATTCTCTTTTTTTTTTTTTTTTTTTTTTTTCTGACGTGACAGACATAGGTTGCCTCGGACGGCATTTCCTATTTCACCCGGACAAGGTTTGAGGAGCGGGCCAGAGGCCCGGCTTCCTATATTTTTATACTACTAGCAGCAGCGCAAAGGGCTCCCAAGGGGGAAACCTCGGCTTTGGGCGCGCTAGGGATTATGGCAAATTTTGGGGTGCTGCAACACCCATGTTTTGCCGGAAGGGCCGAAGCTACGGTGCCAGAAGGGCCTACTTAGGACGCAAATCGTCCAGGTACCGCCGGGCGGTACCTAGTGAACGAGCTAATGTTCCTACGCCTACGTATTCGATTACGACGAATGCGGGGGGGTCGGACCGCGAGGTTCCTCTGGCTACTCGGAGCCGCAGAGGTATCGAATTGGACCATGTCAGCCATAATCTGGTCATCGGAATCAGAGAGAACATGCCTCGGACGTCTGCCGGTGAGTCGGCGAGGGTTGTGCTCCGGGATGTAGTTAGCTGCCTCTCTAACTAGTCGGTTCGGGACACATTCTCTTATGTATGAAAATAATAAGAAGATGTTAAGAAACCAAACCATATCGCGTTTTACATTTTGCGCAACGCCATCTATTAAGAATTTTAAAAACTACTTATGCTAAGTTATTGACAATATTTTGTTCTGATCATTAACAAAAATTGGAACCGATTTTACAGGCCATTTTTTTTATAAAAATGAATAGTGGTCGGGGATCCAAGACTACCAAGGGATATGTCACTTTGTTCATATGTATGGCAACCAAGGCCGTACATTTAGAACTAGTGTCGGATCTTACGACTTCGTCATTCTTAGCTGCTTTACGTAGAATGACTTCAAGAACAGGATTACCACGACATATATACACCATGGTACAAACTTCGTGGGAGCCAACCGCGTTCTTAACAAGGAGCTAGAGGAGTTGCACCATATTTTCAACGACAACGATTTCAGGTCAGAGATTGCGGAAATGGGAATCCAATAGCATTTTAATCCAATGGCAAAGCAACGAGTTAATTAACAAGTACTTCGATCATCTAGAAACCATATGTTCAAACTTCAAAATAAAATTACAATGCGACGTTATCCTATTACAATTACATCATAAATATGAGGAGTACAATTATTATAATAAAATCCTACTCGGTCAGCAGTTCACACCGCGGTCACCGCATTCCAGACAGCGACGCGGTCTCATAAACGGTGTCGGTTACGTTGCCCACACGTTGTTTGGAATTTTGGACGAAAACTTCGCCGAACAATACAGTAACGATATCGACTTATTAAGAAGCAACCAGAAACATCTCGCTAGCTTGTGGAAAAACCAAACATCCATTGCTGAAGCGGAATACAACCTGTTGAAACGAACGGAGAGTACTATGGACCAGCAACACAAGATTTTCAACCAGCATCTGATATCTCTTGAAAAAGCGGCTAAGAACTTAAAATTAGAGGTCCAGGAAATTGCCGGAACAACTGACAACATTATGTCGTCAATAATTGCTATCAACATGTTGAATGACTTAAGAAACATTCAGGGTACCCTTCTAGATACCATCACCAACATCTACTACGGGAACTTTAATATTCATCTTCTTTCACCAGAACAACTTCTTCACCAACTAAATATTATTGTGGGTCATCTCTCTAAGGATCTTTCCTTGTCCATCGATAATATACAAACCAATTTACCAAAAAAGTATCGGTTACTTAAAGTACGTACGAGAATCACCAGAGAATATCTTATATTTGAAATCAAGATACCACTTGTAAGCCGAAGTCTCTACGATATTTATCAAATAATTCCTATTCCGCGAGAAATCAACGAAACCATGGTAACCCTAGTGCCTACAACTGGTCATAATGCGATGAACTTGCAAGAAGATATATATGTGCCATTGTCGGACAATGACTTGAACAGCTGTTTGCTATCAAACGAAAACACGTATTTATGTTCGCTACACAGTCCTCTTTACCAATTGGAGACTGACCAGATCCCTTGTGTTAAAAGCCATACTACCAATAACTGCAAGACTAATACTCTTTCCTGTAATAATTCTTGGCTCCAGCTTCACAGAATTAATACTTATCTGTTCTCTTGCTGCGGTGTTTGTTCAATCCGAGTTATTTGTGGAAACCAGATCACGACAGAAAAACTCACTCAGGCAGGCATCCTTACTCTTGGAGAAGACTGCATCATCAAGGGTGATACGTTGACAATAATTCCACACAAATTGTTAACCAGCCAATTCACCATTAAGCCAGATATTGTTTTACCTGAGATCCCACCTGTTAACCATGTCATTAATGTGTCTCTGCCTAACGCCACCTTTCACTTCGAACAAAACCAGCTAAAGGAAGATCTGAAAAGCATCGGTAACCAGATCGAGCAAATGAAGTCTGAGAAAGGTTTAACTGATCAAATTTCATACCATGACGTGCACCATTACGTCATTAGCTACGTCTTAGTAGGTGTAGTAGTCGTTGTCACCATCGCGTGGGCGTGCCGGCGTGTGCGCAAACTGCGTGCGGAGCGACGCGCTGCCGGCAACAGTGACGCCGCAAACTCTTCCAACGTTCAGTGCGTTAGTGTAAAAGTGAGTGGTCCCCATGATAATAATGTGTGCTCGGCTCACAATGTTAATGATCTGAATGTCCCTAGTGTTAGTGATCCAACATCTCCCTGTGTAAGTGTAAGTGAAAAGGTCGCAAAATATAGTGCGCGTGTGGAGAGGAGCACCTCCCCAAAATTACGATACGAATTAAGTGAATCGTTCAATTAATCGGACTCTTAAGACTTTTATTTTAGTTTTAAAATAATATTATGCCCATTCACCTTGTCAATCACCAAATATTATCTCACCCTTGTAACCATCTCACCAAATCACCACCATATCATCTCTCATTTTAGATAACTTTTCTCGCACTTTTCTCGCCCGGAATATGTACGGTTTACGTACATTGACCGCGCGCGGGGGCACGGTCAGCAGATTGTCGCCGCGCCCGATTTTATTAACTTCGAATGTTTTCTTAGTCAGTACGCCACCAACTTTCCTACCACCCGCGAGTTCGTTTAAACCATTTACAAACACTCGTTGCGTGTACTCATAACACTTCACATTACTTTTTACCATCTTTCACCAACATTCCCATTTACCATTTATTTACCATTTTCTTTTATATTTGTATAAGTCCTTATAATTGTTGTTTATTTGTGTTTCACGCAATAAACTTTCTTTTTGTTATTTATATAAAATCTTTTCTATCTACCAATCCCCCTTTCCCATCTACCATTAACTTCTTATATGTACATAACCCGTACAGGCTCAGATATAACTCGCGCAAAAGTGAGTTTATGGATTTTAAAGCGGGGGCCTCGATGAGTCAGCGGGAAGTAATTTGTCCTACTCTAGGGGGCACTCCCTTGAAAAGAGTTGAAATATTCAAATATCTGGGTCACTGAGAACTTGTCAGACACGGTGGATATTGAGAGAGAGCGTAGGGCGTTGTCTGTTCGCTGTAATATGTTGATTCACAGATTTGCACGCTGTAGTAAACAAGCCAAGCTGACGCTTTTCAAAGCCTACTGTCAATCGTTTTGCACGTGTGGTCTGTGGGTCAACTTCACGCAGCGGGCATATGACGCTCTACGCGTACAGTACAATGACGCTTTTAGGAGGTTGTTTGGACTACGGCGTTTCTGCAGCGCGTCACTTATGTTCGCTGAGGCGCATATAGACTGCTTCTATACCATCATTATGCTTGGGCCGGACCTGCGCCTCTCGTCACGAAGCTTCGTGCTGTTACACGATACACGCAAATGTGACCGGCCGTTATCGGGTATCGTCCCGAATATTCGACTTCGTGTAGTTATCGCGCGGGTGGCGATACATCAAAGGATTTATGCACTCTAACAATTCGCTCTGCGTGGTCGCACTTGCGTTGTTCATTCATTTTGATGTTTGTTTTCAACTTGTTTGGACGGTGCTGTGCGACGGTGCTACGGTAGTTAATGCGTAAAAATGGAATGGAACGATAAAATAGTGTTAAAATTTTTAGCTGTTTCTTTCTAGGTTTCAATAAATGCATTACTATAAATAGTGTGACCAGCGCTTTATCGCGATAACTTTTTAGTGTACAAAACGTAGGAAGATTCGCCGCGAATAGCTTCGGGACGATAGGCACAAGTGCGGCCGAAGCATTAGAAGCGATGCGCCTCGCTGTGGGCGCGAGTGAGTGGCTCATCGAACGCAATCAAGTGCAATTTCTGAAACGCGGAGTCACCTAAACGTGTGGTTTTTGTATGGGAAAACAATTCGTTTAGGTGACTCCGCGTTTCAGAAATCGCACTTCAAATGGTTTTTTACGCGAGCGGTGAGTAGGAAAACTACACGTTTTGTGTTTCGGTGAGTCCTTAAATGAAAAATAGCGCTTGATACAGCTTCACGCTCCTGTTGCTAGCTACCAATATCTATAGCACAGGAGTGTTACAATTTGGTATAATCTAAATTTCATTAATTACTAACCCCAGAATAAGTTGAGTGCTATACTAACATAATATGGATGTATCTGTCTGAAATAAAATTTTAATTATTATTAAGTGACCCTGTGTTTACACACTCGCGCTCGCGCTCGCGTTGGCACTCGTCGAAACGTTGAACGAAACATTTGTGCACGAGTGCCGATGCGAGTGTCCGTTCACATACTCGCGGAGCATTCAGTTGAGCGCATAGATAAGAATATGTACGTTGAGCGCCGATCCGCGAACATCGAGGACGTTGAAATAGTTGCATAACTATTTGAACGTACTCCGCAAGGAAGTGGAAAAATACAGTTTCGAAACTGTAGAATGCTGTCGTTAGTCCAATCCACCATGTTGACAACCAAATTATCGATCTAAAGGAGTAGATTTATTAAAAATTACTGCATCAATTTATTTTAAATAATAAATCGAACCACGGGCTAAAATTAGAATAACAAAAAGAAACATTAAAAAAATGCCATTTCCATACAAAAGTGTCCAGCCGCCCGGGCAATTTGTATGGGAATGTTTTTTATTGGTTGTTATTTTAATTTTATTATACTATAGTGATGTAGTATACCCCGTGGTTTGATTTATTACGGGAATGTCCGTTCCACATTGTATGTATATGGGAAATATATATATATATATTATTTTAGTTATCGTTTTTTTTATGTACTATTTATTCTACTTTTATCTTATGACCCATATTCAGACTATCTGTATAACCCGAAAGTTAACTGGTAGACAGCGCTTTTTGCGTTAAGTTTGACTATTGTTCTCTATACACTTTGTATTTCATGAACAAAAAGATTTAATAAATTAATAATCAAATGACATTTTTGAAACGCGGAGTCACCTATATGAATGGATTTTCCATACAAAAAACCGTTTGTTTAGTGACTCCGCGTTGCAAAAATGACACTTCTGAATTGCGAGCACGCGAGTGTGTAAACGGCTAGTTTGCCTCGCTATTCGACTAGCTCGCGTCCACTTTGACTCGCGCTCAAAAAACCGCCCCCGACTAGAGATGGGCGGTGGGTAAATACCCAATCTACCCGTTTGGGTAAATACCCGATAAATACCCGTATCTACCCGTTTGGTGGGTAGATTGAATTAGATGAGTAATTACTTCGCAAATAGTGTCGGAAAGTGTGTGCAAACGCTGTAATATGCTTAAAACGCAGGTAAACATCAAATACGATACTAAAATATTTGAAACCCCCATTCTATTCATACATTGAAAGTAGGCTTTTTTGACTTATTATTATTTTTGTTGTGCAACATTCACTTGTTAAAAAAGATAAAAGACATTAAATGCGATCTCAATATACTCTTATAAGCTTTAACTTCATATATAATATGAAGAAGTATTTTTTGACTGCTCATTCAAGGGCTAAACCTACTGATTTCAGAGCTGGTCCCGAAACAAAAGTTATCCGTATGTACGAGTTCTTCGATCCTTTTTTTTTTACGGAGGAAAGATCCCTGTTATGGATACCCGTCAGCCTGCGGGGGAGGCTGTCGGGTTATGTGGGACTCCACGCCCGAGTGACGTGCCTACCCACTAAAAAACCTCAGGAGTTCCATCACAACCGCTTTTGCCGGGGACATAGGAACGGAAATACAACCGCGAACCCCGGCGCGGCTGGCCGCCCAAGCGGCCCCTCCGCGGGGACGTCATAGCGCCCCCCCACTCACCAAGTCGGCGCGTCCGGAACTCACGGACGCGCCGTACCTCCTCGGGCCAATTGAGAGGCGGCAGACTCCCACGCAGTCCACCGCCTATGGACCCATGGGAGCCAGATAAACCAGCTCCCAGTGGCGGAGAAGATGATAGGCTCCGCTGCTTGCCTCTCGCCGCAAACGCGGTGCGGCACCGCTCGGTCGCGGAGGATAGGGAGAGCGGCAACGTAACACCGACACTCCTCCTCCTCCGCGACCGATCTTCAACCACAGCCACGGCGGTGTGGCCCCGCCTGAAGCGCCGGGAGAGCAATGAAACATTGCCCTCCCGGCGGCCCCACCCTGGGTGGGGGGAGAACTTCCCACTCCCCCGCCGCCCCATTGGGCGCATCCCTACAGGCTCAAGGCCGAAGCCGAGCCCGCGGGAGCACCCCTCCCCGGGTGGGGGGAGAACTTCCCACTCCCCCGCCGCCCCAATGTGGGCGCTCACTGCTGGTGGAACAAACAGCAGGAGCGCCCCCTCGCGGGTTCCTCTTAGCTTCCCCATGAGTATCGCCTACCACGGGTACTGAGCCCCCCCGGTACGACAAACCGGGAACCCATTGGGGGGGTGCTTCGATCCTCCATCAACTTGTCACAACATTTCGCACAAAATAGCATGCCAGGTATACGAATCTACCGGTTGTAGGGGAATCTACGAATTGACAGGTCTATGTTTACATTTATTGCTGGCAAAAATTTGTAGACCTAATTATATGTTAAAATAAACAAACCGTGAAAAACAATCAAATGCGATGTCAATATATGAGCACCCTCATACAAATAGGGAGAAAAGATTTTTTGATTGGTCTTCCGATATCCAAAACTACTGATTTCGGGGTTGGTCCCGCAATAAAATATTTTCGTATAGATGAGTTCTTCGGTCCTACATCAACTTGTCGTAACATTTCTCATAAAAGAGTATGCCGGGTACTTACCCGAATCTACCCGTTATTTGAGAACATACGAATTGAAAGGTGTAAGCTTAAATTTTTTGCTGGCAAATGTTTGTTGAACTAATAATATGTTAAATATGCCAACGTCAAATGCGATGCTAATATATAAACACCCTCATACATATATAGAGAGTAGTCGTATTTGACTGCTCATCCAAGAGCCAAAACTACTACTTTCGGGGTTGGTCCCGGAACAAGAGATATTTGTATTGATTAGTTCTTTGATCCTACATCATCATTTCAGCCGCATAACGTCCACTGCAGGACATAGGCCTCTCCATAGGATTTCCAAAATGACCGCTCTAGAGCGGCCTGCATCCAGCGCTTTCCAGCGACCTTCGTCAGGTCGTCAGACCACCTTGTGGGTGGGTGTCCTACGCTTCGCTTTCCAGTACGTGGTCGCCACGCGATAACCTTTTTGCCCCATCGGTCATCGATTCGTCGCGCTATGTGTGTACGCACTGCCACTTCAACGAACTAATCCGCTGGGCTATGACAGTGGCTTTTGTTCTCCTACGAATTTCCTGATTTCTGATTCGATTACGCAGGGAAACCCCGAGCATAGCCCTCTCCATAGCGCGCTGAGCGACCTTGAGCCTTCTTATGAGACCCATAGATAGACCACGTCTCAGAGCCCCTGATCGTACATCAACTTGTTATAAAATTTCCCACAAAATAGTATGCCGGATATTTATCCATATCTACCCGTCGTATGAGAACATATATTGACAGGTCTCAGTTTACATTTTTTGCTGGCAAATGTTTGTAGACCTAGTTATTTGATTTAAGCAAACAGACATCAAATGCGATGTCAATATATGAGCACCCTCATACATATGGGTAGAATTGATTTTTTCGACTGCTCATCCAAGAGCCAAAACTAGTGCTGTTGGGGTTGGTTTCGAAAAAAAAGATTTACATTTTGACTAGTTCTTTGATACTCCATCAATTTATTATCACATTTTCTCCAAAATAGCATGCCGGGTATTTACCCCAATCTACCCGTTGTATGGGACCATACGAATTTATAGGTCTAAGTTTTCATTCTTTGTTGGCAAATGTTTGTAGACCTAATTATATGTTAAAATAAGTAGACAGACATCAAATTTCTATATATGAGCTCCCTCATACACATAGGTAGAGTAGATTTTATCAACTGCTCATCCAAGAGCCAAAGCTACTGCTTTCGGTATAAGTTCCGGAACAAAAGATATTTGTATTGATGAGTTCTTTGATCTCCCCTCAACTTAATATAACATTTCTCTCAAAATATCAAGCCGGGCATTTATCCGACTCTACCCGTTGTATGAGAACATACGAGTTGACAGGTCTAAGTTTTCATCTTTTGCTGGGATTTTTTTAAGATCTAATTAAATATTGAAATAAGCAAACAGATATGCACACAAGTGGCTGCAATCGTACTTATGCGACCGAAAACAATACGTAAAAATCGAATATAATAATAATGACACAAATGAATTGCAATCGATAAAATCTAACGAGATTACTACAAATAGTTCTATACCCCAGGGAAGCGTGCTCGAATGTATTCTGTTCCTCGTATACATAAATGACCTGGCCAGATTATTCCCAGATAAGAAAAGCCAATGCATTATGTTCGCAGATGATATCTCATTATTAATTCAATGTAAAAATAGCGAGGAATCATGTACTGTACTAAAAGACGCGGTTAACACATTAACCAACTATCTGGACGCACAAAACCTAGAAATCAACTATAAAATGACAAAAATAATTCAATTTAGACCTCATCAAAAACAAGCTGTAAATATAAGTTTGAAGATAAATAACTTGACTATAGAAGAAGTAAAACACTTCAACCTTTTAGGGATAACAATTGACAGCCATGCAACTTGGAAAAACCATATCGTAAATATTAAGACCAAACTGGTTAAGTTCGTGTACGCCCTAAGCGTACTTAAAACAAACACTAACTACGAAACTGCATTATCAGCATACTATGCCTATGCGCACTCGTGGTTACGATATGGAATAATACTTTGGGGAAATAGTGTGGATGCCCACGCCCTATTTGTAATGCAAAAAAAAAAAATGCATTCGCATCCTCACAAACACAAGACGTCCAAATAGCTGCAAAGCGTTTTTTATTGAGAAAAATATATTAACCTTGCCTTTGCTGTATATCTTAGGAATATGTCTGTTTGTCAGAAAAATCTTTTACCTTTTTCAACAAGTTAAAGACACGCACAACAGAAATACGCACCTCACCTCAAAAGAACTCTTGACATCTGAAAATAGAATTAGACTAGAGATATTTTAAACCAGTCCGTACGAAATGTCCATCAAAATTTACAATAAATTACCCGACACAATAAAAAATGATCGAAAAGACACTTCATTTACAAAACAAGTCAAATCACTGCTACTTTCAAAAGCATATTACACAGTAGGTAGACGAATACCTAAATGATAAACTTTAGCACATTCACTAACCATCTCATTTATACTTGGCATTTACAGTGACTTGTTCTCAATCTCTCGTTCTATATTTGACTTACATAAACCTAAAAATGTGACTTAATAGATAAGTAGCTACCTATTGTTTGACTACCTTGGACATTTTAGAACTTAAGAATTTTGACTAAGCATGCTTACCTACTTCTTTTTACCTGCATGATAGCCCTTGACATACTTTAACCTTTTTTTTTCATTGTCATTTTTATTAAACTTTTAAACTCTATAAAGTATATTATAATCTTAAAATTTAAAAATTAGAAATGTATTTAACATGAACTTATACTGATATTGTTAAATTTTATTCGATGTTTGCATCGCCACACCCAAAATGGGTACATGTATTACTGCACTAATATTTTGTCACCTTATGCAACATGTTAGCGATAAAAAAATGAGTAAATAAGACATCAAATGTGATATCAATGTATAAGTACCCTCATATATACATAGGGAGTAGGCTTTTTTGACTGTCCATCCAAGAGCTAAAACTACTTATTTCGGGGTTGATCCCCGAACAAAAGATATTCGTATTGACGAGTTATTTGATCTCTCATCAAGTTTTTATTCCATTTCCCTCTGAATAGCATGCCGGGTATTTATCCCAATCTACTTGTTGTATGGGAACAATACGAATTGACAGATCTAAGTTTTCATTTTGTGCTGGCAAATGTTTTTAGACTTAGTTTTCAGTTGAACTAAGCAACTAGACATCAAATAAGATAAAATTAGTACGTTTAAGATGGATATCATTAGTGATTTTAATGTTTGTTATTTATTCTTTGAGATATATTATGTACGGGTTATGTACATATAAGAAATGAATGGTAGATGAGAGGGGGGATTGGTATTGTACCGGAAGATCCCGGTATAGACTGATGAGGTGATAATTAAAGTCACTGATAACTGAAATGAAACTATATTTTGTGAAACTTAATTTAACTCCCCATCATCATCATCCGAGCGTATTCCCGGTTGCTTCCTCAGCAGTAACGCTTCAGAGCCCGGGGTCCGCTACCTAACCAAGGAGATTTGACTAGGTTACTGGTTTTTACACAGAGCGACTGCCGTCTGACCTCCGCAACCCAAAGGGCAAACCAGGAACCAATCCTTGGATAGTTTGATGATCAAACGCTAGGTGGCGTTCGGGACCCACAGTTTTACGTGCCTTCCGAAACACGGAATCATCTTTCTTTTTGGATAATCAGGTGATTCAAGCCTGCAATATCCTATCCAGACTGGAAACAACTTTTACCAAAGTATGCTTCCCAGTGGGAATCGAACCCATGACCTCCGGGTCACAAGGCGAACGCCTTGACCACTGGACCACGGAGGCAGTCGCTCGCAGTGTGAAACTTAATTTAACTAAGTATGGATATTGATGGGATATGAAGTGAGTACGCGCGACGCTCTTGATGGCCGGCTAATTGCGAACTGCTTTAAATTACGTAAAAATGCGCATCGAACCACTTGGGCTGATGTAGCATTTTATTGTACGACTTGCTCGTACATATTCCCGGGCGGGAAAGATGGGATTAGTAGATGGGATGCTGCGTGATACATTATGCTATGAAACAAATTGTATCTATGAACTAAAGGTTAGTACTGATTTACAAGATGATAGCGAACTGATACAATATGCTTTAAAAGTGATCCAAATGAATTATTTTGTCCATTTCACTTGACATTACACTACACACAATCATCTGGAAGGCTAAATGCCGACGCAAACAAGATAGGGGACGACCCTTGTTCTTTCGTAGAAACTCGCACACGGTGAACATTCGGTAGCGTGCTTGCTCGCTTAACGGACACTCGCGCACTTCTGTCAGACATTTCAAACATTTCTCCGCACTGATCACTACTGATACTCATAGCCGCCTCCTGCGATGGAGGATGCGACGCTGCTCGCGGACACTCCACTGCTCGAGCGGGCGCCCCGGCCACCGGGACACGCCGCCATCGTCTGCAAGCCCATAAGGTTGCTCCTAAAGCGACTCCAGCAATCATCACGTATATAGCTACGTAATGGTGGATATCGTGGGAAGAGACACCGGATAACAATGGCTCATTTTCTGACATGCTTTTTAATTTTTGTTCGATGTTAACAAGCTGATCGGTATAGTTAAATAAATCGTCGTTTAAGAGATTGTCTGATGGTATTGTGATATTGATAAGGTAATTAATAGGCGACACTTTGGGAGTTACAATGTCTGAGCTCATATTCATGCTATTGCAATTCTGGTTTATGTGAATAAACCAGAGAATCGGCTGATTTTAAAGTGCATCCTTGATTGACGCGAAATATTCCTGAAGAGTTTATTTGTACCAACGTTATTTTGTCGTCACATGCAAGTTTTAATTGATACTGTTCGCAAGCAAAGAAAAAGTATGTGTTTAAGTTGTAGAGTTCTGTCCACCTATTTTTACAGGCACTCGTGACTGTCTTGCATCTTCTTGTTTTGGGTAATGTATCGCAGAAACTCTGATCATCCTTGATGACGCTCACAGGTCTATTGACGCGACATAGACTCAACTCGACATGCTGGAGACAAGATCTCAACTCCATTTCTGTCATCGTAATAAAGGCGTCATGTCTTAAATTGACGGCGACGTAGTCAGACACCGGTAAGACTGATATCTCATTATCATTGCTTTCAAACATGACGTCACCTATGAGTGGGATTTTAATTTCAAAAATTATATTACTTGCAGTCACCCTTGCTCGGACTTGGAGTAAGTTGTATATTTCTGAAAGACTGTCAGACTTCTTTGCTGGTAAAGACAAATCCTTAGGAAGTTGTTCTGATATGACTCCCAGCTCATGTCTTAATTGATCGGGTGTTAGGAGGTGAAAACTGATTTTGCCATTGTAAACGTTAGTTATAGCCTCCAATAGAGTTTGCTGCACATTTTTCAGACTAAAAAAGAGATTATTTGCGAGTAAAGAAGTTGCTAAAAAATCGTGAATATGAGAGAGATTTAGAAGATTCGTTTTTACTTGACCAAAAGTATCTTCTAAAGCACTAATTCTGCTGTGAATCAATTTATAATTTTTGTTTACAATAGATTCGGTGCGTTTTAAAAGATTAAATTCAGCTTCGACTACTGAAGTTTGATTTTTCCAGAGACTTGCCAAATGATTTTGATTATTTTTTATAAGAGAAATATCTTGTTCATTTTTTTCGGCAAACCTATCATCTAAAACACCGAATAAACTATTTGCAATATTCCCAATCCCATTTATCAAACCTCGGCGTTTACGAATGACCTGCTTGTTATGATGATTCATTAATATGTCATTGTAATACCTAAGTTCGCTGGACTCGTGACGTAATTGCAATAGGACTCCGTCGCAATGTGATTGTGTCTTGATTTCACTGCATAAACGATCTAAGTACTGTATATATTTATCGAGAGCCTCATTGCCTACTTGATAAGGTTTTGTATCGTAATAAACGACCAACGTCCAGTCATCCCGAATCACATGCATGTCACCTATGCGATCGAAATAAAGACTTTTATCCTGCAATAACGTTATATTGTAGGCGCAAAAAGCAGATGGCAACATTATGAAAAATAACAATAGCGTAACAGCTGTTGTGAGACTGAACGATTTTTTTGGTTTTTTAAAAGTTGAACTATTTTGAGTAGCCTCAGCTTGATTAGAAGCAATTTCTGATTCCTGATTTATCGCAGATACCTGACCTGGATTTACAGGTAAAATAGATAATTTTACAACAGGCCGTTGCATTAAACCGTTTTTGGTTTTTAAGGTTACGACTCGTACGTAGCCATCCTTACCGGGATGGAGCTCTACTACGCGACCTAAAGACCATTTTCCCGGCGGTAAATTGTCATCCTTGATGTCGTCAATCTTGATATTTGGCCGTGACTTTCTCCACTTACTTCTTGCTGTAAGTCTTTCTGAATGAGATGCCATCTGAAATCTGCAAAAATCTGAAAAAAATCCTGCTTGTATATTTTTTATAATTAAAGTTTTAGCTTTACGTAACTTCTACGCTTAAATATGCTTGCTTTTTATTTTTCTTACTTAACCTCAATACCCATGCTAATGCTTTTCTAATAACTGCTTTATAATATTATCGCTTGATAACGTAACATTAACTTGCTTTATATTTTTTATTTCCTGATTTGTAGAATAATGCTTTTGATTTTCTATTTCAGGTACGTAGGAGGATAGCCAGGAGGGGCCTTCCCACCACAGCTGTGAGGGTGTGAGGCCACGGCTTGCGCAGTCTGCTGGGTTTTCTTTTGACGCTACGTAACGCCAGCAACTAGCATCTATAGAACCAGTAACTTGTCTTACACGATTCTCAACGAATGGCTTCCATTTTCCTACTTCCCCGTTAAGCCAACCAAGGACTGCCATTGAGTCGACCCAACAGTATATTTTAGCGTCATGATTTTCTAGACATTTTTTGATTTTTGTCATTAAGTTGGCGAGTAATTCTGCGCCGCATAATTCTAAACGCGGCAGGGAATAATTTTTCGACACTGGTACTAATTTTGCTTTTCCTGCTACTAAGATTACCGAAGAATTATCGCCTTTATTCACCCTACAATAGACTACACAGCCATAGACTTTTGTGCTCGCATCACAAAAACCATGTAGCTCTATTTGATCGTGTTCTTGAATTTTGAACCACCTAGGCACTCTAAACTCACTGATAATACTTATCTCCTGTTTGATCTTAACCCATTCCTCATAAATATTTTGAGGTACTGGCTCGTCCCATTGTATATTTGATTTCCAGATCTCTTGAAACAATATTTTGAGCATAGTTGTAAGTGGTGAGAGCCAGCCGAGGGGGTCAAACATTTTAGAAAATAGCCTTTGAAGAAAATTCTAATTTTGATTCGAAAATAAAACTGTCTTGATGTGGATTCCACCCTAATCCAAGCGCCTTTGTTGATCCTACTTGTTTAAAATCAAAATTTGTTTGCTGATCAACACTTTCATTTACATGTTCCAATAATTCGGGACTGTTAGATTTCCATTTTCTTAAATTAAAACCACCGGCTTTTAAAAGGTTGATCAAATCCGTTGGTAATTGTTTACCAGATTCTATGAAGTACGCTTCATGAACTAAATCATCCATGTAGAATGACTCCTCAACGACAGTAGGTGCGGAACTACTGGGATAATTTTCTCTCTCATCTTGAGCCAATTTTTTTAGAGTCATCATCGCCAGAAACGGCGATGACTTCATCCCGTATGTAACTGTGGCAAGCTTGTACTCCTCCACCTTCTTGTTTGGAGAATCTCGCCAGAATACCATCTGTAGATTCCTATCGTCAGGATTGACCCAAATTTGCTGAAACATTCGTTCCAAATCTCCTATGATAGCAAACTGAAATTGCCTCTACTTGATAATAAGGCTTTGTAAGTCATGCTGTAAATTCGGGCCACAACATAAAACCTTATAAAACGTGGTTTTTTTACTTGAACAATTAAAAACAACACGCAATTTTGTTGTAGTAGAATCCTCTCGTATGACGGTGCTGTGCGGCAGATAACACTTGAGTGTCGGGTTACATTCGCCGGCCGCCGGCACCATATGTCCACGCGACTTATATTCATTTATAAATTCTGAGTACTGTTTTGCAAAAGACGGATTTCTAATAAGTTTCTCAAACAACATTACATTGAAAAACTTTTGTATTACCGCTTAAAATCCAGCCTAGCTGCGTTTGCTGTGAAGTAGGCAAGGAAGTTGAATTTTCTTGACAGATGCCATTCATTAAAATGAGGGAATAAATATCTGCACCTAACAAAATATCTATAGGGTGACTTTTATAAAATTCAGGATCTGCTAGATTAATGTGATCTAAGTATGACCAATCAGGTTTTATGAACGAACGGCTGGGTAAATTTTTGATAAGTTGACTCATAACTAAAGCGTCTGTTTCAAAAGTGTAATCATTGATAAGTGAGGAACATCTGATAGTGACAAAGCCCTTGCTATTTGTTGCCTTGTCGCCGATTCCCTTAATGACTCCCCTACATTTTTTTCTTAGCAAACGTAAAATCTGAGCCGCGTGCTCACTGATGAGGGAAGTCTGGGAGCCTTGATCTAGGAGGGCGCGCATGGTATGATAAGAACCATCACCTGCCTGAACATTGATTAAGGCGGTTGGTAATAAAACTTCAAAAACATCGTCTTGAAGTGACACGTGGGAATTAGCTTGAATTATTTTCCCAGCATTTCCATTTGCGTCAGCAGCGCTCCCCCCGCTCCCTCGCGAACCCGCCCCGCTACGTGTAACTTGAGGCCCGGAGCTGGAAGGCGCTTGCGCAAACGCTTCATGCAACAAGCGATTATGACTCTTATTGCATTCGCGACAAACCCTATCTGATTTGCATGGATTTCCTTGATGATCAAATAGGCAATTAGGGCATAAATTTAATTTAGTGACTGTTTTCAACCTATTATAAGAATTCATTTCTATAAATTGATTGCAAAAATAAATTCCATGTTCATTACTATTGCACAACGAACAATGATATTTTGATGACACTTATTTATTGTTATGAGGTGACTTTGGAATCGGTTTACTGTTTGTGAAGGAATTTTTATTATAATTAGGTAAATTAATTTTCTGATTTTGATTATAATTATTAGACTGATTTTTAGAAACCGATTGAAATTGACGTTTCGGTGCAGGGATGTCTTGCTTCCTGCGAGAGGCTTCCAAAGTCGTAAATTTTAGTTCTAAAAACTGTAAAAATTCTTTTAAATTTGGCAAATCCCTAGTATTCGTTACGGATTCCATATATTCAGTAAAAGAAACTGTATCTAATTTTTGAGTAAGCAAATAATCTATTATAGGGTCCCATGAACTGATGTCGATCCCTAAATTTTTTATAGCATTCAGACACTCTTGTGTAGTGTCGTGCATCCGTTTTATAAGACTGACTGTTTGCTGCTGCATTACGGGAAGATTATTTAACGAATGCATATGGGACGTGAAAATTAATCTAAGGTTATTATATCTTCGATTAAGTAAGTCCCAACAAGTCTGATAGTTTTCTGAACTAACATCTAAATGAGAAATCAATTTTTCCGCCTCCCCCTTTACTTTTGATTTAAGGTACTGCATTTTTTGAGAACTAGACATGGCTGTATTTTTAGGAATGGTTTCCTGAAATAAATTTTTGAAGGAACTCCAAGAATTATATTATATATATTCCAAGAAAAAAATTCGGAACTTCTAGAAGGGGGACGGCTTTTTCTTTATAAGCTTCAGACCACATTTTCTTGTTAAAGGCTTTTTTTAAACTCTGATATTTACGTTCGTATACTGCAAAGGTATTTTCATACTCCTCATTGCTCCCGTTTAACTGATTGTCAAGGTCCCAATGGAGCGAGTCAATGGCTGTCCAGCGAGCTTGGACAGTCTTGAGAACATTTTTAAACTCCCATTTTTCACTGATGGACTCCAGATCGATTCCTACTATAGTACGATGAAAAGCCTTAAAATGACTGCTCTGCTAACACAACATCTCTTCCGTCTTACTTGCTGACGCAAATGAGGCAAGCTGGGCCTTGCTGCCACTTGCCTGAGGATTAGAAGCTAAGGTTTGCATGGAATCGTTGGGTTTTGGTACAAATATGGGGGGTTTGACAAGAGGAGACTGAGGTCTTTCCTCAGAAAATTCAAAATTTTGAATATGAGCCCTAATATTACCATATCTTTCTTTAACTGTTTCCCTATCCTTTTCAATAAACTCTCTTAAACCGGGCTCTACATCCAAACTTGATAGATTTCGATAGTTGGTTTCGTAACCCAACCAATACATATCTAAGAGATCTAACTTCTTCTTGATGTAATCTGCTGTTTTTCAGCTGGCACCATCTTTCTTAAAGTTGGTGTAAGTGTTCTCGATTGCTGATGCAAGCTGCTTTTGGGTGGCTAAGATGTCCCGAGGAGTCGACATCATTTAAACAAGTAATAGGACTGATCTTACTTGAACTGCTGATACGCAACGAACGTGACTTGCTCGTTGCTCTGCTGCTTACTGCTGGTACCACTGCAATCCTTGATGTGACACAGTGGGCACTGATCTTGATAGTCACTTACTATGCCTCTTGATAACACAGTAAACGTCACTGATAGTTCTGCTGGAGTGGACTGTATAAGTACATATAACTAGTCGGCACACGGAACCACCAACACGCGGTTATAAGTCCAAAATCACGTGCACTAATGATCCCGCCTGTACCGTAGGCTCGAAGGACCATGTACCGGAAGATCCCGGTATAGACTGATGAGGTGATAATAAAAGTCACTGATAACTGAAATGAAACTATATTCTGTGAAACTTAATTTAACTAAGTATGGATATTGATGGGATATGAAGTGAGTACGCGCGACGCTCTTGATGGCCGGCTAATTGCGAACTGCTTTAAATTACGTAAAAATGCGCATCGAACCACTTGGGCTGATGTAGCATTTTATTGTACGACTTGCTCGTACAGGTAGATAGAAAAGATTTTATATAAGTAACAAAAGAAAGTTTATTGCGTGAAACACAAATAAACCACAATTATAAGGACTTATACAAATATAAAAGAAAAATGGTAAATAAATGGTAAATGGGAATGTTGGTGAAAGATGGTAAAAAGTAGGGTGAAATGTTATGAGTACACGCGACGAGTGTTTGAAAATGGTTTAAATGAACTCGCGGATGGCAGGAAAGTTGGTGGCGTACTGACTAAGAAAATAATCAAAGTTAATAAAATCGGGCGCGGCGACAATCTGCTGACCGTGCCCCCGCGCGCGCACAATGTACGTAAACCGTACTTATTCATTGATTTATACATTACATAACAATTCCACTCCTTTCTACATATAATAAGAGGACTTAAACTAGCTTTTTAATAAATATTCCAATCTACCTATCCAAACGAGTAGATACGGGTATTTACCCGGTGCATAGCGGGTAAATACCCAAGCGTGGGTAAATACCCGGGTCATGCCATGCCCATCTCTACTCCCGACGCGAGCGTGGCGAATGACGAGGCGAGCCGCAAGGCGAATAGCGAGTGTGCTCGTGACTCGCCTCGCCATTCGCCTCGCCCCTCGCGCGAATGTGTAAACGCAGCATGACATGTGATATCAAAGAATTCTTCCTATCTTTATGAAGTAGGTACGCCACGAAATTGAAAAAGCTACTAATGGTTAATTTAACAAATTATCGTATGTGTTAATTTAATTAAATAAGCTCAACCCAAACAAAATTTTGAAGTGAAAACTTCTTTAGCGGCGTTGTACACTTTTTTGTAATGTACAACAGTACACTAGTACACGTAACCCTGATCGAAAATTCGTAAGACAGATGGAGAATAGACAGCCGGCGCGGCGTAGGAGAGGAAGTATCCCCCTCTCTTTCTACGGCGCGGCGAAAATGTATGCCTGCGCCTGCTGTTTGATTTAGGCGGCGCAGGGCGCTTGCGCGAATGTTTGTGTGTGTTTATGTTACAGCGTGCCACGCGCATCCATGGAAATGCACATTTTTGAAATCACTTGTCACATCACGAATGGTTTACGCGAGCGTTTCCAAACGGGCGCATTTTTAAAATGATAGATTGCGAAGGATTTGCAACAAGTGGTCTCGACCACTCGTAACTTTGACATTTGTGGCGCAGATATGTCAAAGAAACCTTTCATAGAGAATCCGTTCCGTTTCGTGTTGCTTTTTTATAAGTGGTGAAATTCTTAGAAAACCATAGACATAATTTTGATGTTTTCTGCGTAAAACAATATTGTTTTTCGCTGACACGACATTTTCAAAAATACGTCCAAATGGTTTTTTACGCGAGTGCTAAGTTGGAAAACTACAAGTTTTGTGTTCCGGTGAGTCCATAAATGAAAAATAGCATTCGTGCCGGCACTTCCGGAGTGCAAACCACGGAACAGAGAAATAGGTGGAAGTGCCTTGGGCATAAATTAGTTAAGACACCAGCGTCGCCAAACTCACACAAATAAACCAATAATCACATATTCCACACATAATTACGAAAAATTTGTTTGATTGGTCGAAAATATTTATTTCAATATTGGGCTAAGTCAATAGACCCTACATTTCAAAAACGACATTAAGTCTCAAGCATAAGGTTTATTTTGCTACGGTTCAAAAAGTACTTACGACGTTTTGCTATTTACTGTCTAACTCAAATTAAAAAGTCTGATAATTGCGCCATCTATCGTCGAGAAGCAGAATTTTTTCGTCACTTGAATCCCAAGCTACGAAATAATACTGCTACTTGCCGACAGGTGCGTTACTTGAATAGTGATGTCCACATTATTTAATACTGTGGAAGTGCCAAGTGGGCGTGGCGCGCGTGTCATACTCCGGTAAAATTACACAAGATCGACCGACTCCGTACATCAATCGTATTCTAGCACGTGTTGAGATCGTTTTGTCCGCCCGACCAACAATTTTTTAGCTATATATGCCGTGTTGTAGTGTTTTAGTATGTAAGAACAAAAATAAAAGCAATGCAGGTGTTTCTTTCCATTATTAAGTACGATAACATGCATTTTCTTTAAGAAATTTACGAAAATCATTCTGGTACGATCATATTAACTAGGTAGTTCTAGAAAGTTCGTTCCCGTAAGTTGTCGCTACTCGATTAGTGATGTACAGATTTTGCTATTCGATTAGTGATGTGTCGAGTAGGATGCGGATTTTGTCGATAAAATAAATCAAAATTTCAGGTCTAATTTTAATAGAATAATGAACAGGGAGAGGGAGAGCCCTATAAGAACCATTTTCGACATAGACATAGACATGGCTGACAAAGATAGATAGAGACTGATCGATCAACGCGCTGCTGAAACCGCAGGGTCTAGAGACTCCAAATTTGGCACATAGGTTTTTTATAAGGTCTAGGAGTATACTTAGAAAGGATTTTTCAAAACTCACCCCCAAAGGAGGTCAAACGGGGGTCCAAAGTTTGTATGGAGTGACAAGATTAGTTAGACTATTTTATTCGAAACTCGCAGGAGTACTTCTGACGGTAAATGAGTAAGTATGTGTTTTTTCTAAATTCAACCTCTAAGGGGGTGAAATAGGGGTCCGAAGTTTGTATTGAGAAACAAGATTAGTTGAAGTGTTCGGTCGCTCTCTCTCGGTCTAGCAAATGATGGGAACGGGAACGGGAAGAAAACGGGAGAGGGAGATTCGCCGGGTCTGCTAGACCTTTAAATCCCTACGTTATAATAAAAAATGTTATATTTTATAAGTATTCAAACATTTTATCGTAATAATTCATATGTTATCTTATCGCAACATTAATAACGTAAAAAACCAATTAAAAATCCTATTAGAACCATTTTCGACTTCTACGTGGACGACGTAAGTCGCGGGTTAAAGCTAGTGTAATATAAGTAATTTGAAAAAGTCTCCATTTGTATGGCAAAATAAGATTCACCATGCAAAGTTCCACCACCCTTTTTTTACGATATCAATTAAATTAGTTAAGTATTTGAAGTGTGAAGAAGTAATAGACAGACAGATTTACTTGAATATCACTTTAATACTAGTAATGGATCTACAAAGTTATTGACACAATTCTCTGTACTGGTTTGGGTGAAAGGGACAAAAGAAAATAAATAGAATATACCATCTGCTTCTCTTCCCTTTACAATCTGCGCGATTGTAAAAGCCGATCGAGAGAATGGGCAAAATGGCAGAAGAGAAATTCCTCTGCCATTTCAGCCATGCGGCTAGCAACTCATCACTATTTTGATTCCTTTTCCCACTTTCTCGTCCGCCGTCACGCTAAAAGTAGCCTTCGGATCTTGCGGCCCTGGGCGATTTCAGC
This sequence comes from Acrobasis suavella, assembly GCA_943193695.1. Taxonomy (NCBI): domain Eukaryota; kingdom Metazoa; phylum Arthropoda; class Insecta; order Lepidoptera; family Pyralidae; genus Acrobasis; species Acrobasis suavella. The sequence continues at coordinate 7,742,259 of OW971937.1, read as the reverse complement.
TTAGAACCGCAAGACTCAAAATGCTCTGTATGTTCCATTCCATTAGGGATTTAGATCGCTACATTCACTGCAGGGATAAAGACGGATTTTTCATGTTCTCAAAATAATAGATCTTTAATTATTTGAGACATACTAATATTATAAATAAGAAAGAGATGAAGTCGCGAGTGAAAGTAAGTGTTAAATAAAGAGATAAGATAATTTGAAAAAAAAAAATGCCTTTGCGTCGAATGATATCAATACTGTTAATCAATATTAATTAATGTGGATATCACTATTCGAGTAGCGCACCTTAGGATTCAAGTGACGAAAAAATTCTGCTTCTCGTCGATAGATGGCGCAATTATCAGACTTTTAATTTGAGTTAATTGACAGTAAATAGCAAAACATCGTAAGGAATTTTTGAATCATAGCAAAATAAACCTTATGCTTGAGACTTAATGTCGTTTTAAAAATGTAGGATCTATTGACTTAGGCCAATATTGAAATAAATATATTCGACCAATCAAACGAATTTTTCGTATGTGTGCAATATGTGATTATTGATTTATTTGTGTGAGTTTGGCAACACGTGTTTATTAACTAATTTAGGCCCAAGGCACTTCCACCTATTTCTCTGTTCCTTGCTGATTAACAGTATCGATATCATTCGACGCAAAGGCATTTTTTTCGAATTTTCTTATCTTTGTTTAACACTAACTTTCACTCGCGACTTCGTCTGCGTAACTTTCTTATTTAGTATGGATGTGCAAATTAAATCGTGGGCGAAGCCAGTCTCAAATAATTAAAGATCTATTATTTTGAAAACATGAAAAATCCGTCTTTATCCCTGTAACGATCTAAATCCCAAATGGAATGGAATATACAGACCATTTTGAGTCTTGCGCTTTTAAACTGAAATCGCCCGGGGCCGCAAGATCCAAAGGCTACTTTTAGCGTGACGGCGGGCGAGAAAGTGAGAAAGGGAATCAAAATAGTGATGGGTTGCTACCCGCATGGTCGAAACGGCAAAGGAATTTCTCTTCTGCCATTTTTCCCATTCTCTCTATCGGCTTTTACAATCTGCGCGGGAACGCGGGAAGTTGGTACATCTATTTATTTTCTTTTGTCCCTTTCACTCAAACCAGCATGGTGGGCTTAAAATACGAAGAATTGTGTCAATAACTTTGTTGATCCATTACTAGTATTAAAGTGATATTCAAGTAAATCCGTCTGTCTGTTACTTCTTCACGCTTCAACTACTTAACCAATTTAATTAAAATTGAATATGTAGGTATATAGTTTAAGAGTCCCGGAAAAGGACATAGGTTTATATCCCCAAAAAAGAGTGATGGAACTTTTTTAAATTACTTATATTACATTAACGAAGTCTTGGGTTAAAGCATAGACCTAAGATTTTTTTTACTACGTAAATAGAAGAAGAAAAAAAAGCACGGTTTGCACTCTCTGTCCGTGGTGCAAACCGTCGTTTTTTTTTGCTTGACGTTTCCAGTTCACACTTTCCCATTCATTCCAAGAAGGAAAACGGTACATGATTTATGGCAACATTTATTAAATGTCGGACAGCGGCATTTCACATACGTGTTATGTTTATTTTATTTTAAAATAGCAGTAATTTTTACTTAGAATCCTGATTAACAATGAAAGTTTTATATCTGTTATTTGTTTTGTGGAGAATAGTGAACTGTGATGAGCATACACATATTTACAAAGATGGGGAACAAGTGGTATTATGGATGAACACCGTGGGCCCGTACCACAATCGTCAAGAAACATACGCATATTTTTCGCTGCCGCTGTGCGGGGGCACCAAGATACAAATCGCACATTATCATGAAACTTTATCAGAAGCTCTTCAGGGAGTCGAATTGGAATTCAGTGGTCTGGACATCGCCTTCAAGGAAAACGTTCCAGCACAAAAATTTTGTGCTATATCCCTCACTGAACAGAACTATAAGGCGCTCGTGTACGCTGTGAAAAACCACTATTGGTATCAGATGTACATTGACGACCTACCAATATGGGGAATTGTTGGAGAAATTGATGGTGACCAATACTACATATGGACCCATAAGAAATTTGATATTGGTTACAATGGCCAGAGAATCGTGGAAGTAAACCTTACTGCTGAGAATAAAGAATTATTAACACCAAATGCGAACATTCCATTCACTTATGAAGTTAATTGGAAGCAGAGCAACATCAATTTTGATGATCGATTTGATAAATATCTAGATCCAAACTTTTTCCAACACCGGATCCATTGGTTCAGTATTTTTAACAGTTTTATGATGGTAATATTCTTAGTTGGTCTAGTTTCTATGATCCTTATGAGAACTCTACGTAAGGATTATGCTAGGTATTCTAAGGATGATGACCTTGATGATTTGGAGAAGGATTTGGGAGATGAGTATGGCTGGAAACAGGTGCATGGTGATGTATTCCGTCCGGTGCCACATTTGGCACTCTTCTCTGCTCTGGTTGGTTCTGGATACCAGCTCACAGTTGTGACCTTGGCAGTCATCATTTTCACTATTTTTGGTGAGCTTTACACAGAGAGAGGCTCCTTGCTTTCAACAGCTATTTTCATTTATGCTGCCACTTCTTCGATCAATGGTTACTTTGGAGGCTCTCTCTATGCAAGGATGGGTGGGAAACTGTGGATTAAGCAGATGCTTCTTTCTGCTTTCTTGCTACCTGTGCTGGTGTGTGGCACAGCTTTCTTCATTAATTTCATTGCCATGTATTACCATGCTTCTAGAGCTATCCCATTTGGTAGCATGATTGCAGTGATGTCAATTTGTACGTTTGTTATTCTGCCCTTGACATTAGTGGGTACCGTCCTTGGCCGTAACTTAGCTGGTCAGCCTGACTATCCTTGCCGCATTAATGCAGTCCCAAGGCCTATTCCAGAAAAGAAGTGGTTTATGGAGCCATTCATTATTATTATTATGGGAGGCATCCTACCCTTTGGATCTATTTTCATTGAAATGTACTTCATATTTACCTCATTCTGGGCATATAAAATTTACTATGTTTATGGATTCATGCTGCTTGTATTCTTGATTCTGATGATAGTGACTGTGTGTGTGACTATTGTCTGTACTTACTTTCTGTTGAACGCAGAGGATTACCGCTGGCAGTGGACCAGCTTCCTGTCTGCCGGAAGCACAGCTCTCTATGTGTACTTATACTCTTTCTACTACTTCATATTCAAAACTAAGATGTATGGGCTTTTCCAGACCACCTTCTATTTTGGCTACATGGCTCTTTTTAGTTTGGCTCTTGGCATAATTTGTGGTACTGTTGGCTATTTAGGTACTAGCATATTTGTCAGGAAGATTTATTCCACTGTGAAAATTGATTAAACACAAAAATTTTTAGAATGAGATATGTAATTTATGTGTATAATTCAATATTGAGTTGTTATTTTAGTTTTTACATACATGCTACATATAACAATATGCAAATGGTCAATCAAAATATATTGTAACTCTTAAAAAGGTAGATTCAGTTTACAATTTACAATTATGGTGCCAATCTTTGTTGTTACCTACTACATATTGCAGTGTACTTAGTTCCACAAAGGTGTTGTGTAAACTTCACCTTTAAATACACATGCACTGATTAATTTCATAGATCTATAAAAAAATACCATATTGTGTTGCATTCCTTTCCAATTTGCAATGGAAACCTCAATGCTTTGTCCCTATGGCCTCTTCTGTGAGACAAGTTGAATAGTGTCATGAACTGAATCGACACTTAAATATTTTGCTATTTTGCTAGACCTATATTACCATGAGACCATTGGTAATAGTATGGTTATAAATGTTGCATTTGCGCACATCGTAATTAACTTTCGATGTTACTGAAATATAATTAAGTTGCATCCCTTAGTTAATATTTTATTATTAATTAGCATAAAACATTTTTACTTTCATGTAATTAATTGATTAATCAGCTTGAATGACTAATATTTGAGAAGTATATTTGAGTTATATTTGCATGTCAAAAGCACATTGGCGAGTATAGTCATATTGTATCACTCTAAACTAATTAAAAGAATATGATGGGATTATTAAGACTTTCTGTTTAAAAAAATTAAAAAAATTGATTTATTTATTTCTTTTTTCACTGAAGCTATATTTTGTAAAGCTTACTATTTATTTGATAATGATTAATTATTCTCAAGTTGTGAAATTTACAATCAATACCTATCAGGAGATTGTAAATGTTTTTAAGACCTTCTCCTAGTGTTAATTAGTCATAATAATAATGGTTCTGCATCACGCAACCAGTATGGCGGAACCCAGTCTAAAGCTTATCTCCTGTTCATACATTTTAATGAACCACCTTCTTCCAAGCAGTTACTTTCTATTAACTAGTCTGGATTATGTGAGAAAGTGGTTCATCTATACAAATATTACTAATTTTGACGGTATTGTCTAAATGTCCTTTAAGGGATTTCATACCTGATGGTAAAAATGAGACCCAATTACTAAGACTTCACTGTCTGTCTGTCTCTCCGTCTGTCTATCCCCAGGCTGTATCACAAGAACCGCGATAGCTAGACAGTTGAAATTTTCATAAATCATGTATTTCTGTTGCCGCTATAACAACGAATACTAAAAACAAAATAAAATAAATATTTAAAGGGGGCTCCCATACAACAAACGTAATTTTTTATAGATACTGGTACGTAACCTTTCGTGCGCAAGTCGGACTCGCACTTGCCCGGTTATTTTAAAATTCTCTCGTTTTTTGTAAGAGCAACTAAAACAGCATTTTCATGTTGTTTTACCAACATTTAGAAAAAAGCAGGAAAGTATGTGTGAAATACAGACCCAGGCTAAGCTGGTGTTAGTTTAGATTTGTAATAAATAAATTTAGTCTTTGTAAATACTAGAATATGAAGTAATATAATGCAACAATCACAAGTTATATCATTGATATTTATTTGTTGTATATATTTATGTTGTATGGATAGAATGAAATTCTGTATGCCATTCAGTCAAAATATAAAATGTGTATGTGATCTTCATAAGAAATAGTCTTTAGACCACATAAATGTTAATTTCTTTTCAACTCTGTATTATTTTGCAGGATTCACTGCTTTGTCCATGCAAATAGAATGTTACATTATATATTTTATATAAGTCTGCAAGAAAATTTTGATTCATCATTTAGGTCTGTAATAGATAAATGTATGTACGTATTCTACATGGGAAATTAAAAATACAATGTTAAATAAGTATTTACATTTTATTTTCGCCCTCTACAAACATTTCCACATCGACTGCCCCCTTTCTCGATTTCTTACCCCCCGGTGACTTCGCGTTAAAGTTCTGCGCCGTTCGCTTCCTCAGCGCGTTCACATCTTCAGTCTCATCTGTTTGGTCAGCCCATTCTAGCACTAACCTTCGACCGTAGAGATGGGTCGATCGGCATAAAGCATCAAATGCAGTCTGGAACAAAGTTGTATATTATTGCGTTGTCATTTATTTGTCATCGGTAAATATGGTGCACGAGTGCAGATAGAGTAGATATATAAAAAGCGCGTGGCGGTACAGAATAAGTACTAGTACTCACGTACGTCTAAGTCGTAATTCAAAGAAATAGATATTAAGTAGATACTTATTTAATGTGGTTAGCGCTATCAGGGCCTAGGAATCTAGGGGAGGGGGGGCAGTTGTCAAGCGGCAAAATCGTCGAATATATCTCCACCCCTTCCATGCTACCGATATGGAACGGGGGTGGCGTCTGGTTATTAGGGGCCCGCAAAATGAAACTTAAGGGTCAGGACAGACCGAGACTATGAGGCGTGCACTGACCTATACTGTCTGCCCCCCGTGTACTGTTCAGAAAGCAAGTTACTGGTAATCAAGCAGTTGGCAAAACCAACAGGGGCGGTGTATTCACATATTTTGTCCCCCCACCAAAAATATCTAGATCCGGTACTGAGCGCTATGATTTAATTTAGCTCGCGTCAGAACTTTGCACCTTTCGTTTAGATACCTAGACATCCATTGCAAGCAAATTTCATTCTTATTACTCTGGACAAACGATTCATGTAATTGAATTTTCCCCTCCGGAGTGGTCGCCGCGCGCATAGTAATAATGCAGGTATATTTTCGATACCTTAACGGGGATTGACACAGGCATGTTCGTCCGCATAATTTTTGAGATACCTTTAATTGCCTCGAAACCTCTTAGTAATCCTCATAGTATATCATTATAAAGAAGTTCTAGTACCTTCAATGTTTGTAAGAATATTGTCGCGAATGAGATAAACGCAGAATGTTCGCGAGCAAAAATTCGCGGAACTTATGTCCTTATAGACCTTATATCAAAGTCTAGAGTTGTTTGGCAAGTTCCACTCACACACACGCGACATTCCATAAGCTTGTTGATTTCGGCCAGGAAGCACACAGGCTTTTGTAATAAAAATTCGCACTCCAAACTCCAGAGCGTTTCGGCCGGTTTCCCTACAGGCAATATTCACTCCAGAATATTATCAAATAAGTGAGATACAAATGCATGTTGATTTCGGCCAGAAAGCACACAGGCTTTTGTGGTTAAGGGGCTACCTGAATCCGGGGTCCAGTGCTGCGCCCACATTTGAAATAAATAATTTGAAAGGGAATGGAGACATCATTTAAAATTGTGTCTTGACCAGACTCTAGATAACCCTTCAAATTATTTTATTAACTACCTACTGTTTACAGTTTAAAGTGAGAACGTGAAGTTTTTCTACGCACGTACGCCAAAAGTGGCTGTTTTTCACAATTGTGCGTAGAAAAGCTTCACATTCTTCACGCTTCACTTTAAACTGTGAAAAGTAGGTCATAAAATAGTTTAAAGGGTTATCTAGTGCCTGGTCAAGACACAATTTTAAATGATGTCTCCGTTTCCTATCAAATGATTTATTTCAAATGGGGGCAGCACTGGACCCCGGAAAATTCAGGTATTTAAGGGGGTACCTAAAAAAAATGATGTTTTTTATGTGACTGTATCGTCCAATGTGGACGATGAAAAAATCTGAATTAAATATATATTTTAATTGATTATATACCCGAACGCCTGGTGAAACTCAAAACATATTAGCTTATAATTTTCTAGATGGAAAATAATTCCAAAGTTCCCTCTCCTTTTTCTTTATGTGACTAGGGCACATAAATGACGCATGTTTAACCATCGAATATTCGTTTAAAACAACGGCCACTGGTGTTTCTAAAGCCTGATCAAAATAAAATTACTTAAATAAATATATTTATAATTTATTCATATTCGGCCACTAATGATAAAATGCCATTATTAACCCAAGGCACGAAAGAACTTTGCCCAAGCTGACTGACTAATATGTCCCTACCTCTCTCTTTACTGTGCGAAACCCATAAACTGGTCTCTTTCGATTACTTTCGAAAGCACCGCCCTGTTGACGAGGTTGGACGTGTGTTCGATTTCGTCAGGTGCGAATTATGATTTTTACGAAAGATTTCCATAGACACAATGCTATCTTTAATTTCGCCGTTTACGTAGTAGCAATGAGTGCATCCGTGCGGCCCCAGGATCGAATCCCACCATATGGCCCTTCAATTTTTTTATTTTTTTGTTATATACGTTTCTATTATTATTATGTGAATTTACACAACAATAGCTTTTTATACGATAGGTATGATACTAAGTAAGAGTCCCCATCGAGTTTGGACTCGTATTATTCTTCTGGACGAGTACTTTGTCTTTTGATGGTATCCAGGGTTGATGATGGAGCTGAAAGGTAGCCATAGGAACTCCGTAATAAACCGACTTAACCTCATCAAGTTTAGGCTCGTATGGCTTGACGGGCACTTTGACTTTAGATGATATCCAGGGCTGATGATGAAGCTGAAATGTGGCCATAGGAACTCCGTAATAAAAAGACATAACCTCATCGAGTTTGGGTTAGTATGATTCGTCTTGACGAGCACTTTGTCTTTAGATCGTATCCAGGGTTGATGATGGAGCTGTATGGTGGCCATAGTAACTTTCTAATAAAACGACATAACATGAATTATTTATTTGGCAAATTAATTATGTAATTCACGGATAAATAATTTGCAAATAAAATACTCCACCAATATAAATGTCTAGGTAGTGTTTAGGTATGGATGGTAGGTTAAGTAGTGCACTGCAGTGACCATCACAATGTCAATATCGTCAATGTCGTCGTGGTCGTTGAGGTCGTCAATTTCGTCGAGGTCGTAGATCGATCTTATTTCTTACAATGCCATCTGACCACGGATACAGATGGAAGTCAACGAGGCCTTCAAGATCGTCAAGGTAGTCGAGGTCATCGAGGTAGATGTCGAAGTCATCGAGTTCCTTTAGGTCGTCAAGAAAGTCAAGGTTGTCGAGATCGTCGTGGTTGTCAATGACGCAGTAATTTCGATCTCGACATTGACCTCGACGACCTCGACATTGACCGATCGAATCTTAACGATCTTTAAGATCTCGACGACCTAAACGAATTTAACGACTTCGACATGACCTTGACGACCTCAGCGACTACGACGACCTCAACGACTTCAACATCAAGCTCTACGACCTTGACCTCGTCAACCTTGACGACCTCTTTGACTTCGTTGACCTTGACGAGCTCGATATCCTCGACGACCTTGACGACCTCGATGGCCTTGGCGATTTTGAAGACCTCGTTGACCTAGTTGACCTCGGCGCCCTGGACGACCTTAACATTGACCTCAACGACCACGACGATATTGACATTGTGATGGTCACTGCAATGCACCACTTAACCTACCTTCCGTACCTACACACTACCTAGACATTTATATTGGAGGAGTATTTTATTCGCGAATAATTTATTTGTGGAAAACATAATTTATTTGCGAATAATTCATTCATGTTATATCGTTTTATTACAGATTTCCTATGACCACCTTTCAGCTTCATCATCAGACCCTGGATACCATCTGATGACATAAGTAATCGTCAAGACGAATCTAACGAGCTACAATTTGATCGGGTTATGTCGTTTCATTACCGATTTCCTATTGGCACCTTCCAGCTCCAACATCAGACCCTTAATACCATCTGATGACAAAGTACTCGTCAAGACGAATCAAGCGAGCCCAAACTCGATGGGGTTTTGTCGTTTGATTACGGGGTTCCTATGGCCACCTTCTAGGTCCATCATCAGATCTTGTATACTATCTATAGACAAACTTCTCGTCAAGACGAATCATCGAGGACAAATTCGATGGGGTTATGTCGTTTGATTACGGAGTTTCTAGGGCCACCTTCCAGCTCCATCATCAGACTCTGGACACCATCTGATGACAAAGTACTCGTCAAGACGAATCTAACGAGCCCAAATTTGATTGGGTTATGTCGTTTCATTACCGAGTTCCTTTTGGCACCTTCCAGCTCCATCATCAGACCCTTAAAACGATCTGATGACAAAGTACTCGTCAAGACGAATCAAACGAGCTCAAACTCGATGGGGTTATGTTGTTTAATTACGAAGTTGCAATGGCCACCTTCCAGCTCCATTATCAGACTCTGGAAACCATCTGATGACAAAGTACTCGTCAAGACGAATCAAACGAGTCCAAATTTTATGGAGTTGTTGTTTTATTACCGAGTTCCTATTGCCACCTTCTCCAGCATCAGATCAGCTCCATATCGTTACATTGCATTGTCACGCGATATAAGTGCGTTTTACTTTTACTACTAGTAGGTATATATATTTTTCAAAACGAATACATTTTTTTAAAACTAAAAACCGATTGATGACCTCTTTTTTGGAAGTCAGTCAAAAGTTACTTTGTATGTATAAACATTTTATTTCTGCAACCAATTTATCATCAAATATTACTGCGTAATATGTGAAGTGTGTTTACAATATGTAACAAAAATCCTGTCCGATCCTTGTAGGAGTAACTCAGACCGTCAATATGAACAACTTTTCCTATGGGACCAATGCTTGAAACTCGAGAAAAATATTGACATTTTCATACAAAAGAGTTTGGCCGGTCCGGCAATTTGTATGAAAATGTCGTTTTTTTTCGTAATCAAACGACATAACCCCATCGAATTTGTCCTCGATGATTCGTCTTGACGAGTAGTTTATCTATAGATAGTATCCAAGGTCTGATGATGGACCTAGAAGGTGGCCATAGGAACCCCGTAATCAAACGACAAAACCCCATCGAGTTTGGGCTCGCTTGATTCGTCTTGACGAGTACTTTGTCATCAGATGGCATCAAGGGTCTGATGTTGGAGCTGGAAGGTGCCAATAGGAAATCGGTAATGAAACGACATAACCCGATCAAATTGTAGGTCGTTAGATTCGTCTTGACGATTACTTTGTCATCAGATGGTATCCAGGGTCTGATGATGGAGCTGGAAGGTGGTCATAGGAAATCTGTAATAAAACGATATAACATGAATGAATTATTCGCAAATGAATTATGTTTTCCACAAATACATTATTTGCGAATAAAATACTCCTCCAATATAAATGTCTAGGTAGTGTGTAGGTACGGAAGGTAGGTTAAGTGGTGCATTGCAGTGACCATCACAATGTCAATATCGTCGTGGTCGTTGAGGTCAATGTTAAGGTCGTCCAGGGCGTCGAGGTCAACTAGGTCAACGAGGTCTTCAAAATCGCCAAGGCCGTCGAGGTCGTCAAGGTCGTCGAGGATATCGAGCTCGTCAAGGTCAACGGGGTCAACGCGGTCGTCAAGGTTGACGAGGTCGTCAAGGTTGTAGAGCTTGATGTTGAAGTCGTTGAGGTCGTCGTAGTCGCTGAGGTCGTTGAGGTCGTCAAGGTCATGTCGAAGTTGTTAAGTTCGTTTAGGTCGTCGAGATCTTCAAGATCGTTAAGATTCGATCGGTCAATGTCGAGGTCGTCGAGTTCAATGTCGAGGTCGTCGAGATCGAAATTACTGCGTCATTGACAACCACGACGACCTCGACAACCTTGACGATCTTGACGACCTAAAGGAACTCGATGACTTCGACATCTACCTTGATGACCTCAGTGACCACGAAGACCTCAACATCAACCTCGACGACCTAGACGACCTCAACAGCCTCAACGATCTAAAAGACCTCGCTGACCTCGTTGACCTTGACGACCTATGTTACGGACAGAAGCGCGTTCAGACGAACACACACTAATAGCAGAAATGGTTGGAGTAGGCATTGATTTATTACTATGTAAATAAAGGCGCAAAGCCCATTAGTTAGAGATATTTGTAAACGTTTGATAATAAGTACATAGATAGATAAGTATTATAGTTAAGTTAATGTTCTTAAGGTATGGATGTACAAATAAACATACACACTGTTTGTTGTTATATTGACATGGGCAAGCGAGACGGCTGAGGTAGAGGATTGTGGTTCATACAAGGTAAAACGGGTTCATACTTTGTAGGCCCTCTCGCTCAGCCTAGGTATAATATAAGGTATATAAGGTAATTAGGACATCTAGATCCTGGTTAGTGTTAAGGATGTAAATACGAGACCTAGATTGTAGTATTGATTTGTAAGACATGGTAAGAGGGGCTATGCGCGGATAGAGGGTAGACTTAAAATGTTGACAGGGTGGGGATGAATCGCGGGAGTGGGGGAAGCGGTAGTGGTCTTCCCCGCACCTCAGTTCAGTGTCAAGTAGTTAATAAGTGAAATAAATAAAGTACAAGTTTTCGAATCGCGGGTTTTACTCAGGGATCCATAGGGAAACTTCCGAGGGGAAGACGTGAAGATACAGTCCGCTGAACAAGACAACACCACTGATAGCGGCTTTTGCAGGACGAATTGTCGTTATCAACCTAGATGACCTCGACTACCTTGACGATCTTGAAGGCCTCGTTGACCTCCTTATGTATCCGTGGTCAGATGGCATTGTAAGAAATAAGATCGATCTACGACCTCGACGAAATTGACGACCTCAACGACCACGACGAAATTGACGATATTGACATTGACATTGTGATGGTCACTGCAGTGCACTACTTAAGGGCCTATACACAAAACTGCGAATCGGCGCGATGCGAATTTGCAACGCAGGAAACTGTGACGCAAATTGCTGCGATGCAATTTCGTGCGGCAAGGCGTCTCCCTTCCTCGGTTTGGGAAAGATCGCGAGAATCAATTTGCAAGTTCTTGCGATGCGTCGTGCGAGTTCGTAGAGTTTTACGAAGCGACTTCGCATCGCAGTTTTGTGAACAAGCCCTCTCCTACCATCCATACCTAAACACTACCTAGTCATTTATATTGGTGGAGTATTTTATTTGTAAATTATTTATCCGTGGAATACATAATTAATTTGCCAAATAAATAATTCATGTTATGTCGTTTTATTAGAGTTACTATGGCCACCATTCAGCTCCATCATCAACCCTGGATACCATCTTAAGACAAAGTGCTCGTCAAGACGAATCATACGAGCCCAAACTCGATGAGGTTATGTCTTTTTATTACGGAGTTCCTATGGCCACTTTTCAGCTTCATCATCAGACCCTGGATACCATCTGATGATAAAGTACTTGTCAAGATGAATCAAACGAGCTCAAACTTGATGGGGTTATGTCGTTACATTAACGAGTTCCTATTGCCATCCATGCCGTTAAAATATTGCATTGTCACGCGATATAAGTGCGTTTTACTTTTACTACTTGCTTAAATAATTTTTCAAAACTAATAATTTACTTTATCAACTACATTATTATCCGTGTATAATTACATTAACTCCAAACTCCAGAGCGTTTCGGCCGGGCCGAGCCCTACAGGTTGTTGGAGTAGGAAAAAAGCATATGCAACTACACATCCCCGAGTAGCTCATCCACTTCAAAAATAACTTGACAGCTTTCATAGGAACTACTTTAATACTTAGAGCTCATCGGTCTGCGTTCGGTCTAATGCCAACAGCAAGCGAAACACGTTACATAATGTATTCAAAAAGATAATGCTTTTTCAATGCTTTATTTATTTATCATATTATTTTTTAGATATTGGCTTGTTTTAACTAAAACGAATAATGACTTGTTAATGATGTTTGATTTTTAATAATTACGTGACTTTTGTTTGATTAATAAAATATCAAAATTTCAGGTATAATTTAATAATAGGTTGGGGAAAAAGTCTTTTCGCATTTTATATGTAAATTCAAAACATTTTTTAATATAGTTTATTTACATTTAACTAAAGTATGTAGGTACCATTTTGTTCGATAACTTTTTGCCATCTTATAGGTATCATCCACATGATCCCATTGCTATAGAAATTTTGGGGCTTCTGATCAAAAAACTGTGTCAAGTAGTTTTGGCAGTCCTCTCGTGATGTTAACCTGACACTGCCTAAAGAATTCTGAAAAGACCGAAACAGGTAGAAATCTGAAGGTGCCAGGTCAAGACTATACAGCGGATGCATTAAGACCTCCCAGCCAAACTATCTTAATTTTTGCTGAGTGGTTAAAGATGTGTGAGGTCTAGCGTTATCATGATGAAAAACCAGACCCCTTCTGTTGATTAATTCCGGCCGCTTTCTCTCAACTTCTTGCTTTAATCTTATCAGTTGTTCGCAGTAGAGTTCTGAATCGATGATCCTGCCTTATGGTAACAGCTCATAATGAATAATGCCCTTCCAATCACACCACACACAGCATCACCTTGTTGCGAGTTAACCCGGGTTTCGCCACAGTCTGTGAAGCCTGACCGGCCTTTGACCACAATGAACTTTATAAGTGTACTAAAGAAAAAGGTCCAAATAAAAAAAAAAAGCACTGACTATAAAGAAATAGAAACATCTATAAAGAATATGGTAAAGAAAGCCACAAAACAAAAAATAAAGATACAAAACTTACCAAAACAAGATTGGATAAACAAGGAAGTGATTGATAGTATTAAAGAAAAAAACAAACTTTGGAAACAGTTGAAAAGTGAGCCAAATAACCACAAACTACAAAATACCTACAAAAAATCTAGTAACAAAACTACTGCACTAATTACCACAACAAAGAAAAAATACTATTATAAATTATTCGATAAATGCAAGAGCAACCCTAAAGCGATATGGAAAGTAATAAACAACCTCTCTAATAATAAAAACTCCGCTAGTTTGCCATCACCCCTTGAAATAGCGGGTAAGAAAATCACTGATGGTAATGAAATTTGTGAAGAATTCAATAAGTTTTTTTCTACAATCGGGTCACAACTTGCAAACCAAATCCCACAAAAATACCACAACAACTTAATATATACTCTAACAAATCTCCCTGCCGACAGCCAACAAAATCTCTCGGAATTTTTCCCATGCACTGAAAAGAAATCTTTAAAATAATAGATAACCTCGACTCAAACTGAAGTTCAGGAATAGATGAAATCAACACAAAAACAATTAAATGTATCAAAGAATTTCTGGTCCCAAAATTAACCGAGAGCATGAATCACTGCCTTCGACGAGGGATATACCCTGATGAGCTAAAAATTGCTAAAGTAACACCTATCTATAAAGCTGGGACCAAAACAGATCCTAACAATTATCAGCCTGTGTCGGTGCTGCCAGTGATTTCAAAAATCTTTGAAAAAGTGCTATACAATCGCTTAGATACATACCTAACACAAATATTTTTTTTATTCCCCCGCCAATATGGTTTTCGGCAAAAGTCTAATACATTATCAGCAACTATAGATTTAGTAACCAAAATTAAAACTAACATAGATAACAAGAATCTTGCACTTGGAATATTTATAGACTTAAAGAAAGCGTTTGATACGGTCAGTCATTCATTGCTTTTGAATAAACTCAAACACAATGGAATTACTGGCAAAACATACGACATGATAGCATCATACCTTCAAAATCGTGCACAAATAGTCAAATTGGGCAAATATAAGAGTTCACCCATGCCGATTACTTTTAGGGTACCCCAGGGGTCGATCCTTGGCCCACTCCTCTTCCTAGTTTATGTCAATAACATTAGTACATTGTCTTTACACGGAGATATCAGCCTATATGCAGATGATACATGTGTATTCTATTTTGGGCATTCAGTATAAGATATAGTCAAATTAACACAAGAAGATCTGATCTGATCTGATCTGAAGATCTGAATAAACTGCACGATTGGTTTCAATATAATCTACTTACAATTAATATCTCTAAAACTAGCTACATAATATTCAAGGCTAAAAACAAAAAAGTTCACAACTATAATTCTTTGTCTATCGACAATATAAAATTAAAAGAATCCGGTGAAGAAAAATATCTTGGACTAATACTAGACAGTGGTTTGACTTGGAAGCCTCACATAGAAAAACTAAAATCAAAACCTTCGGCTTTAACTGGTTCACTTTATGGTATGACCAAATGTATTCCTCGTAAAGTTCGATATAATATTTACTTTGCACTAGTCAAATCTCACTAAGATTATCTTATTGAAGTTTGGGGTTCCGCAGCAAAAACATTACTGAACAATATACAAAGATCCCAAAATAAAGTAATAAAAATACTATTTAAATATGATTACCTAACTCCGACGAATAAAATTAACAAAGATACCAAACTTATGTCTATAAAACAGCTTTTTCAATATTATACTTGCGTTTTAATAAAAAAAAATATGAGTAAAAAACTACAGTCTGAACTAACTTTTCAGACTAAAAAGGAATTAGGATTAAGACTGCTCAGAAGCTCCAATAATATTTTTCTCCCAAGACAGCAAACTAAAAATTATGAAAAAAAAAATACGGAGGCGCAAAGGTTTTTAATAAATTGCCATCAGAAATCAAACTATCCAGCTTTAATGCATTTAAAACGAAACTAAAAGAATATATTATATCCAAAGTAAGTCCAACATAGGAAACTAATAAACTGAGTCCGCCCCTGTGCACAGTATCAGCGTCACAATATAAAGGTGTTCCTACACAAAACCGACGGTAGCCGATATTCGTAAGCATACCGTTATAACATATTTTGAAAAGTACTTTGATGCAACAAACAAACAAACATTTTAAAAAAAACTGAAGATCTCAAGGGTATACGTAAGAATTGCAATTAATTATACAAGTTGCGTCGCGCAACTTGCGTTGCGTTACGCGCTTACATAGCATTTCATACAATTTCTACCAATCGTTCACACGACGCGCAAGTTGCGTCTCAACGCAACTTGCGCTGCGTTACGCGTGCTCGCACGGGCCCGCACAGAGATGGTAAAGTGTTAGAGATCTGGACAAAAATGTTTAGAATTATTTTTTATATACAAAGCAGACCTTGTCTATGACTTCTATCTAAAGATATTAGAAAAGATACGTTTTAATGCTTTTTTCTATGTACATTTTAACTATTATAATTTTTTGGTATACAATAAAGTGTTACATACAGTGGTAGGTTCCATACAAAAAAAAAATAGTTCTTTTTTCTCGTAACTTATAATAAGCACTATGGTAGTCAAACTTAAATAAAAGTTGTTGCTTTTAATGTATGAATATAATCATCAAAGATTTAAAACAAAAACCACACTTTCACAATCCATTGCAGTAAATTGTCCTCAAGATAATGATGACAGTGGATTGTATTTATTTAGATAATCATTATAATAAATTATAATAATTAATTATAATAATTAAGTTAGCAATTTATTGGTATAGGTAAGTACATTTATATTGAAATTCTGAGATTTTCTCATTTCCTCTGTCATAACCAATTATCATTTCTCATGTCGATTATGATTATCGTTTTCTCTGTGGGTCGATTTTCGTTTATAAAAAAAAATGGAACCCATCATAATCATCGTAAGTAATACTTAATTGTATACCAAAAAATAATAAAAGTTAAAATGTACATACAAAAAAAAAACTTGAGAGGTGTCAAGGGACACCCGGATGGAACGAAGAAAAATATAAATATAAATAGGTCTAAATTACATTCAAACTCTTTTCTGCGTTCTAAAATCAAGTTTTTATTATCATGATAAATTTGAATGAACAAAAAGTGTCGTTACAACCTTTTGGTCTTAATTTTTTCCGTCTAGCTCCTTTTCGCAATGCGCAATAAGGAACTTCGTTCCAAATATGTCAAATGGGCGGACTTTTCGCTTAAAACGATTTTTTCCACACAAACGATGGATGGAGAGAATATGGAAAAACGGCACCATTCTGCTAGCAATTCTATAGGACAACGTCTGTTTTGTATTTAAAAATAAGTCTTTTAAAACATTTTTGTCCCGCTCTCTAACACACCATCTTTAAGCGGGCGTCTGAATGAAGACAATCTATTAAGGCAATAAATTATATCAGTGGATTGTCCTGTCAAAGGCTTCTTGGAAGGTGCCTTCATTCCGACGAATCCATTCACATGACAATCCACTTAGATAGTTCATTGTCTTAGTAGAGTGTCATGTTAATGACTTCGTCTGAAGGACGACAATCACTATCTTAGTGGATTTTCCTGTCAATGGCTTCGTTTGAATGAAGACAAAGATTGTCTTTTGGCCAGATAAACTGACCAAATGATCTGTGTGCGACACTATATACCTAGCGCATCTTGCGCGGGTAGAGCGGCCACACGGAGCGCGAGTTGCCCGACGCAACTTGCGTCTCGTTTGTTTCGACCCTAAGTGCCGGAACAGACGGGGCGCAAGTTGCGTCGCGCAACTTGCGTTGCGTTACGCGCTTACATAGCATTTCATACAATTTGTACCAATCGTTCACACGACGCGCAAGTTGCGTCTCAACGCAACTTGCGCTGCGTTAGTGCCGGAACAGACGGGGCGCAAGTTGCGTCGCGTAACAGCTAGAGATGGGCAGTGGATAGTGCTCAATCTTCCCATTTGAGTATTTACTCACTAGATTTAATAAATAGAGTAAATAGAGCGTGCTCATATATTGACATCGCATTTGATGTCTGTTTACTTACCTTGACATAAAATTACGTCTTTGCACAGCTCCTAGCAAAAAAATATAATTAGTCAAAGAAGCCTACTTTCAGTGTACGATGAATATGGTATTTTTATATATTTTAGCGTCGCATTTAACGTTTACCTACATTTTAAGCATATTATGGTGTATGCACACACTCTCCGTCAAGAATTGCAAGTGTATATTAGATTTAAGTTTCTAAATTGTCATGAAAACATGAAATAATGAATATGAATGTAAATATAAGTTGCAACTCATATAAATCAATCTTCTCACCAAATGGATAAATAAGGATATTTATCTGATATTTACTCAATCTACTAAGTAAATATTCAAATAGGTTGATTGAGTATTTATGCACCGCCCATCACTAGCTGTTACGCGGCGCAACTTGCGCCGCGTCTGTTACGGCCCTTACGCGTGCTCGCACGGGCCTGCACAGAGATCGTAAAGTGTGAGAAAGCTAGACAAAAACATTTTGAATTATTTTTTATATACAAAGCAGACCTTGTCTATGACTTCTGTAAAAAGATATCAGACCAGATATATTTCATATGTATACTTTTCTATGTACATATTAACTATTATAATTTTTTGGTGTATAACAAAGTGTTACTTATGGTTGGTTATTGTATGGAACCAAACATAAGTAAAAAGATTTTTTTCTCGTAACTTATAATAAGCACTATGGTAGTCAAACTTATATAAAAGTTATTGTTTTTAATGCATGAATATAATTAGTAAGAAATCAAAACCACACTTTAATTTCTATGCACGTGCAGGCTGATTCTCAAACCACCGTGCGACTGCGACACGAGGCAAGAGCGAGAAAGAAGTATGTTCTTTACTGTCGTCGACCCACAGAGAAAATGATAGTCATAATCGACATAAGAAATAATTATTAGTTTCGTCGGAGAAAATGGGAAAATGTCAGAATTTCAAACCGAAAAATATAAATGTAAAACCTACCTAACCAATAAATTGCGTTACTAAATGTATGATATGTATGAATAAAAATATTTCATTGCAATAGATTGGCCTCAAGATAATGATGACAGTGGATTGTCTTCATTCAGACAAATTCATTCAGATACACATTACAAAAAAATCTATTTCTTCCAACATAATAATTAAATAAGCAATTTATTGGTATAGGTAAGGACATTAATATTTTTCGTATTGAAATTCTGAGATTTTCTTAATAACTCTGTCATAAATAATTATCATTTCCCATGTCGATTATGATTATGATTTTTCTGTGGGTCAACGATTTTCATTTATAAAATAATAAAAAAAAATTTTTTTGGAACCCATCATTATCAGTTAGTACTTTATTGTATACGAAAAAATAATAAAAGTTAAAATGTACATACGAAAAAAAAGTAAAATGGGCAGTCTTATCGTTAATAACGATTTATTCCACACAAACGATGGATGGTGCTAATATGGAGAAACGGCACCATTTTGCACAGAAGTTCCATAGGACTGGACTGTTTACAATTTAAAGTGAGAACGTAAAGCTTTTCTACGCACAATTGCGAAAAACGGCCACTTTTGGCGTATGTGCGTAGAAAAGCTTCACGTTCTCACTTTATACTGTAAACAGTAGTTCATAAAATAGTTTGAAGGGTTATCCAGGGTCTGATCAAAACAAAATTTTAAATGATATCTCTGTTTCCTTTTAAATGATTTATTTCAAATGGGGGCAGCACTGGACCCCGAAAAATTCAGGTAGCCCCTTAATCCACTAAGACAATGATTGACCTCGTTCTGACGAAGTCATTAACAATTCATTTGGACGATGATTACCTTCATTCTGACGAATCCATTTACATGACAATCCACTTAGGCAATTCACTACATTCAGGCGAAGCCATTGACATCACAATCCACTAAGACAATGATTGTCTTCATTCAAACAAAGTCATTGATAGAACAATCTACTAAGACAATGAACTGTCTAAGTGGATTATCCTGTCTGAATGAATTGAATACAATCATTGTCTAAGTCAATCAGTGTCTTCGTGGAATCCACTAAGACAGTGATTGTTTTTATTCAGACATCTCCATTGTCATGACAATCCATAAAGATAATTCATTGTCTTCATTCAAACGAAGCCATTGACAGGAAAATCCATTTAGACAATGATTGTCGTCATCTAGATTAAGTCATTGACATGACAATTCACTTAGACAATGATTGCCTTCATTCAGATGAAAAAATTGACAGACATTAGTGGATTGCACTAAGATAATTCATTGTCTTAGTGAAATATACTAAGATAGTGATTGTCTTCATTCAAACAATGCCATTGACATGACAATCTACTAGGACAATAATTTCTTTTGGCCAGCTAAACTGATTAAATAACCTATGTGCGATACTAAAACCTAGAGCAACTTGCGCGGGTAGAGCGGCCACACGGAGCGCGAGTTGCGCGGCGCAACTTGCGCTGTTACGCGACGCAACTTGCGTCTCGTTTGTTTTGACCCTAAGTGCCGGAACAAACGGGGCGCAAGTTGCGTCGCGTAAGAGCTAGATATGGGCAGTTAATAGTACTCAATCTACACATTTGAGAATTTACTCACTAGATTTAATAAATAGAGTAAATAGAGCGTGCTCATTTATTGACATCGCATTTGATGTCTGTTTACTTGTTTTAACATATATTTACGTCTTTGCACACCTCCCAGCAAAAAATGATAATAAGTCAAAGAAGCCTTCTTTCAGTGTATGATTAGTATGGTATTTTTATATATTTTAGCGTCGCATTTGACGTTTACCTACATTTTAAGCATATTATAGCGTATGCACACACTTTCCGACAAGAATTGCAGTTTAAGTTTTAAAATTGTCATGATAACATGAAATAATGAATATAAATATAAATATGAGTCGCAACTCATATAAATCTGTCTAGTCACCAAATGGATAAATACGGATATTTGTCGGGTATTTACTCAATCTACTGAGTAAATATTCAAATGGGTTGATTTAGTAATTATGCACCGCACATCACTAGCTGTTACGCGGCGCAACTTGCGCCCCGTCTGTTCTGGCCCTAAAGCGCACAATGACTGTTAGTGAACTACCTACATTACTTATATTATTTTTTGTATTTGTTTGAATTCTGTCACTAACATTGTTTGAAATGTAATTTTAATTGTTATAATTATATACTAGTTTTAAGATTTCTCTGTAAGTGAAAATGTAATATTTTCTTTGAGAAATAAAGATTCTTTAATCACACTTTAATACTAGTAATGGATTGACTGCCTCCGTGGTCCAGTGGTCAAGGCGTTCGCCTTGTGACCCGGAGGTCATGGGTTCGATTCCCACTGGGAAGCATACTTAGTGAAAAGTTGTTTCCAGTCTGGATAGGATATTGCAGGCTTGAATCACCTGATTATCCGAAAAGAAAGATGATTCCGTGTTTCGGAAAGCACGTAAAATTGTGGGTCCCGAACGCCACCTAGCGTTTGATCATCAAACTATCCAAGGATTGGTTCCTGGTTTGCCCTTTGGGTTGTGGAGGTCAGACGGCAGTCGCTCTGTGTAAAAACCAGTAACCTTGTCAAATCTCCTTGGTTAGGTAGCGGACCCCGGGCTCTGAAGCGTTACTGCTGAGGATGCAACCGGGAATACGCTCGGATGATGATGAATACTAGTAATGGATCTACAAAGTTATTGACTCAATTTTCTGTATTTTAAGCTCACCATTCTGGTTTGGGTGAAAGGGACAAAAGAAAATAAATAGAATGTACCAACTTCCCGCGTTTCCGCGCAGATTGTAAAAGCCGATCGAGAGAATGGGCAAAATGGTAGAAGAGAAATTCCTCTGCCATTTCGACCATGCGGGTAGCAACCCATCACTATTTTGATTCCCTTTCCCACTTTCTCGCCCGCCGTCACGCTAAAAGTAGCCTTTGGATCTTGCGGCCCTGGGCGATTTCAGCTTAAAACCGCAAGACTCAAAATGCTCTGTATGTTCCATTCCATTTGGATTTAGATCGCTACAGGGATAAAGACGGATTTTTCCTGTTCTCAAAATAATAGATCTTTAATTATTTGAGACTGGCTTCGCCCAAGATTTAATCTGCACATTCATACTAATATTATAAATAAGAAAGTTACGCAGACGAAGTCGCGAGTGAAATTTAGTGTTAAATAAAGATAATAATAATAAATAATAAATATATAGGGACAAATAACACTAATTGAGTTAGCCCCAAAGTAAGTTCGAGACTTGTGTTATGGGATACTAACTCAACGATACTATATTTTTTATCAAATACATATATACAAGACCCAGGACAATTTGAAAAAGGCCATTTTGCCAACTTGCCCTGACCGGGGATCGAACCCGGGACCTCTGGGTGGCGGACTAGCATGGTGACCACTACGCCACGGAGAAAATGGCTGTTAATCAATATTAAATAATTTGGACTTCACTATTTGAGTAGCGCACCTGTCGGCAAGTAGCACAATTATTTCGTAGCTTGGGATTCAAGTGACGAAAAAATTCTGCTTATTGACGATAGATGGCGCAATTATTAGACTTTTTAATTTGAGTTAGACAGTAAATAGCAAAACGTCGTAAGTACTTTTTGAACCGTAGCAAAATAAACCTTATGCTTGAGACTTAATGTCGTTTTTAAAATGTAGGTTCTATTGACTTAGGCCAATATTGAAATAAATATATTCGATCAATCAAACGAATTTTTCGTATGTGTGCAATATGTGATTATTGTTTTTTTTGTGTGAGTTTGGCGACACTGGTTTCTTAACTAATTTAGGCCCAAGGCACTTCCACCTATTTCTCTGTTCCGTGGCAAAAACCTGTGTGCTTCCTGGCCCAAATCAACAGGCTTATGGAATGTCGCCACACACACATACCGACGCCTCGACTATTCGGCGACATCGAAATACATGATGGAAGGAGATCTAGGAAGGACTTCACTAGTTCAGCGCAGAATCGATACAGGAAATGAAAGACCTATAACGTCAGCGAGCAAGAAGAATTCCATATGCAAAGGAAAATGAAGTGCAAGATCTGCTGGAAAACATGGAACGAAATAAGATCATTGAACCATCTGCAAGTCCATGGTGCCGGTAGTTTTAGTTAAGAAGAAAGACGGCAGGCCGCGATTTTGTGTCGACTCTAGACGACTGAACGACGTCACAAAGAAGGACAGCTACCCATTACCAAGAATTGATGTCACCTTGGATACCCTCAGTGGAAGGCAATGGTTTTCAACCCTTGACTTAAAATCTGGTTACTGGCAGGTGGAAATTCATTCAAAGCCCAAAGAAAAGACAGCGTTTTCGACAGGAAAGGGTTTATTTATGGCAGTTCAATGCCTTTTGGATTATGCAACGCACCCGCTACTTTTGAACGACTTATGTAGTGTGTACTAGCAGGATTGGTAGGAGATGCCTGCCTAGTTTATCTGGATGACGTCATAATCATGGGTCGAGACTTCGAAGATTATCTGCGGAATCTGAAGCAAGTCTTCATGAAGATACAGGGTGCCAACTTAAAACTAAATCCAAAGAAATGTAATCTTTTCAGAAACAAAGTGAATTACCTACACACGTTACTACTACACGTTATCACCAGTGAACAGTGATCCAAACTGATCCTGATAAAGTTGCAGCAGTGAAAAACTGGCCCTATTCCCAAAGACAAGACAGAGGTACGAGCATTTCTGGGATTATACTCATACTACAGGCGATTTGTTAAGGGATTTTCTGAAATCGCTAAACCACTGCATCGACTGACAGAAGAGAAACAGCCTTTCAAATGGGATGATATCTGCGAGAATTCCTTTCTCAAACTATAAGAATGCCTTTGCAATACTCCAATCTTGGGATAACCGCAGACTAGCGGCCAATTCATAGTCGACGCAGACGCTTAATAATAATCGGAGGGTTACTGTCTCAAAAACAGGGTAAAAACGAAACAGTAATTGCATACTTTAGTAAATGTTTATCAAGGCCTGAAAGAAATTATTGTGTAACAAGAAAAGAACTCTTGGCCGTTGTGAAGACGCTGCAACAATTCAACAAATATCTCATTGGTAGACAGTTCACACTTCGTACAGACTACGCTGCTTTGAAATGGCTGTTACAATTTAAAAATCCGGAAGGTCAAGTTGCACGATGGATTGATTAACTCCAAGAATTCGACTTAGTTACTGAGCACCGCAGCAGAAAGGCCCATGGAAATGCTGATGCACTCTCAAGAAGACCATGTGCAAAAGATTGTAAGCATTGTGCTAAACAAGAGACAAAAGAGCTTACGGTTAAGGTCACAAGGACAATCCCTACAGGACAATGGGACGATGAGAACTTTAGAGAAGCTCAAGAAGATGATGAAGATATCAGGTTCATCATCGCATGGAAAGAACGTGGAGCATATAAACTTAGATGGGCAGAAGTTGCACCTACAAGCACCATCACTAAAATTTATTGGGCTCAACGGGACAGTTTAATCCCGTAGAATGGAATACTTTACAGTAAATGGGAAAAACCAAACGGCAAAGAGTTTCACTGTCAGGTTGTTGTTCCAAGAGATAGAGTAAAAACGTTCTCAGTGAAGTACATGATGAAACAGACGATACAGGTGTAACAGGTGGACATCTTGGTGTCAAGAGAACGTTAACAAAGATTCGGGAACGGTTTTACTGGCTGAATTGTCGGAAAGATGTGCAGGATTGGTGCCGCAAATGTACAACTTTTGCAGCCGTGAAAGGCCCATCAACAAGAACTCGAGGAAGTCTACAGCTTTACAATGTCGGCGCACCATGGGAACGAATTGCAGTAGACATAGTCGGACCATTCCCCGTAACTGAATCAGGAAACAAGTACTTCATGGTTGTCATGGACTACTTCAGCAAGTGGCCAAAAGTATTTGCTATACCTAACCAAGAAGCCACAATAGTAGCCTCGAAGTTAGTTGAGGAAGTAATCTGCCGGTTCGAGGTACCATTAGAAATTCATTCAGATCAAGGGAGGAACTTCGAATCACAACTATTTCAGGAAGCTTGCATATTGGGGATGCATAAAACAAGAACACTCCATATCACCCTCGGTCTGATGGCATGGTGGAGAGATTTAACCAGACGCTGGAAAGACATTTAACGAAACTAGTTTAATATTATAATAATAATTTTTTATTCAACTTCTTAAAAATTATAATATAAACATAGTTGACAAACATCAGAAAGACTGGGACAAGTACATACCGCTTTTCCTTCTGGCTTATAGGACATCGGAACACGAAAGCACGAAGCTTACCCCAGCTCAGGTAAATTTCGGCAGAGAACTTAGATTACCTGTGGATCTACTAACAGGGAGGCCACCAGAAGACCCACATACTGTGCTAGACTACGTCTCCGATCTTCGAGAGCAAATAAGGGATATCTATGACTCGGTTCGCGAAAATGGTTTGCAGGCAAGCGAAAACATGAAAACTAGATATGACCGAAGAGCGAACTCACGTGGCTTCGAAGAAGGAGCCTTAGTTTGGCTTCGTAACCCGATTCGCCAAAAAGGTAAATCATCAAAATTACAAACGAGATGGGAAGGACCATACAAAATCGTCACGCGAATGAACGACGTGACCTATCGGATCCAACGTCAACCAAGAGGAGCACTTAAAGTGGTACACATAGACCGTTTAGCACCTTATCATGGCAGCAATAGTGACGCTCGAGACGAGAGTCTTTAAGAAGGGGGCAGTGTCGCGAACGAGATAAACTTTGTCAGAATGGTGCAAGCGAAACTAGGCCTTATATCCATCAAGCATAAAGTCTAGAGTTGTTTGGCAAGTTCCACTCACACACACACATACCGACGCCTCGACGTTTCGGCGACATCGAAATACATTCGTCAAGTGTGGGGAATATTCGAGAATAATGGTGACCTGCATATCGGCGCATATAAAAAGGCGAACGAGTGCGCACCATGGCAGTTCAATACGAGCTACGGAAGCGATTACTTCGAAGCGAACCGAATCGAAGGAAGCCTACTTAAGTGCGACAAGTGGGAGTACCTGCGACAACTCGGCGAGATACCTGGACCTCAGCTGCTACGCGACTTGGACATCAGAAAGACCATCTTCACGTGCCAACCTAGGGTTCCGTAGTGAATAAAGACCCTAATACGAAGTTTGGCATTTTTTCCAAATTTAGAACCCCAGTTTCGTAACAATATCTTACCTTTGCATCGGCTTTAGAGTGGTAGTCAACAAATGCAAACCCACGGTGCTGATCTGCGCCAGGGGTTAATTTCTTGGGAATTCTTAATGTTTTTATTTCACCGAAGGCCCTGTAACAAAATACTAATTAGTAAAGCATAATATCTAGCCGGCTAACGTGTGTTTTTGATGATAAACTCATTGGAACTTGAATGTGTATGCTCGTCTTAGAATATATTAAGTTAAATAAGAGTTCTCTTAGAATAAGATTGCCATAGTCGTATAACATTAGAATCTGATCAGCACCAGTTAGTGAGCATGTCCCGAGGCAAGGCGTTATCGTTGTGTTTGCGTTGCAGTAGGAAATTCGACTCCCTAAATACTTACCAACGATACTAACATATTGGTTGCCAAAACACAGCACAGCATCGCTGAAGTGCAAGAGTGGCAAAGTGCTTATCTACTTTGCGGACTCGTTTGAAAATTCAAAATTCAAATATTTATTCAGTAATTAGACCTTTACAGGCACTTTTACACGTCAATAAGTATAATTTACATTACGTGTAGTTTATATTGAAATTTAACTTATTTAAAGAAAAGCTACCGATACCAGCGCTTTGTAACGACCACTGCTGAGAAGAAACACCGAAAAAAAACTCTTTTTCACAGTATTGGTCGCCTACTCGCTAGAAGGGCTTTGTCATATTAATATTATGTCTTTTTTTAAATCATAAATACTTTTAATATAATACAATGTTGATACATTATAACATGTAATGCTTGCGAACGAGTTAACAAACATAACATTTGCTTAGGACTTGGTTTGGGGGACTTTTACGTTGCTTAGGTTTTTGACTCAACCCAGACGTTAAACTAATTATATGCGAAATTCGCGAATTTGTAACGAGCTCAGAGTTAACTATAAAAATAGAATTTAGAGATAAGCAGTGAAATAAGTCCAGATGTACGTACGTTGCGGTTTAATTAACGATACGAATTAAATGTTATTTCATATTTCGTCAACGAAGATAACTAAGTGACCCTAATATTTTTACTGCCGCACTTCCTATCAGTTTATGTCAAAAACAAATACTTATTTAAACTGACTGCGTTTGGCTAGGTCATAATAAATGTAAACAATCATGACATGTTTTTTTATTGATATAGGTATACACTTTACATTAATTAACGCAAATTAATATCTTACAACAAAACAACAATTTAAATAATAGGTATTATTACAAATTGTTGTTTTACAATTTATAAAATAAATTAAATTGTAATAAATTTGCCAGGTCTTAGTTTATAAAACGTACCTATATTTCAACAAAAAGACATATTGTCAAGATTGTTTGCCTTTATTTAAAAGGTACCTAAAGTAATGGGGGTAAATTAAAAATAAACACGAATAGAAAACAGGGGTGCAGACAGTAATGGTCAGTTAAGATCCGCGCGCAACTCAAGTGGCTCCCTATTCGACTTCGTCGTAATTATCATATCCTCTCCCTTCTTTACTCCATACTATTTATACCTTCTTCTCTCAGCTATCTAAAAGAGCGTTTCATGTTCCTAACTGATGTATCAAATCGTAACTTACGCAGCTTCTACAATCTCCGTCTTCAGGTCCCCCTCCACTCTTCCACATACTACTCTAAGTCCTTCTCCGTGCAAGCTGTTCGACTGTGGAACTCTTTACCTTTTAATATCCGTAGCGCTAAAACTTTGTGCAGTTTCAAAACGCAATTAAAAGCTTACTATCTGTCCAACTTATGATTTATTTTGTAGTGGATTCTTTCGCATTATGCTCATATTTCATTATTTTTATATATATTTTATATATATGTAAGTCTATTAATTTGTAGGTATGTATGTAGTATATGTAAGTTTTGTATGTATATATTGTGGCAGGTTATATATATAGTAACTATCTACAGTAAATCTGACATACTGCACCGCCTATTTTTAAATATTCACTTCTCCCTTTACCCAAAGGTTGGCTGGAAGAGATTGCTATGCGATAAGTCCGCCTTTGTATCATAATTCTGTCTTCTTTTATTTCTGTTAATTGTTTTTCCTTTTGTTTATGGTGCAATAAAGAGTATTTGTATTGTATTGTAAGATTTATACTTCTTCGAAAGTATCGGTAGCATGGGAGAAGTGGATATATTGGAATTTGCCGCCCCTCTGACTTCGCCGCCCGGGGCATAGGCCCCGGTTTGCCCCCCCCCCCTAGATCCGGCGCTGATGCAGGACTATAATGGTCCAGCTGAACTACTAGAAATATAGAAATGACGCCTTAGCCAAAGTTGTTCAGCCTGATGAACATTTGTTGTTAAGGTATAAAAAGCGAAGATCTGGAACACCTGATGCAGTACCAAGTTAATGTAATAAAATCGTAACCGATCGCTGTCTGTCTGTCTGTTCATCGAAAATAAATGAGAAAAAATATTGTTCGGGGCTTTTATCAACACAATAGAACTCAAAACAATGATTTTTAGAATTTTTGTCTGGTTGTATGTGACCTGCAACTGCTGCCTCCATAACGTGGGCCAGTCGGATGAGAAAACTGGATTTCGTCTCTCGATAAATACGCTCCTTAAGGTTAAAAGGCGCGTTTGAGTCAACACGCGCCTTTACCCTAGCGGGTACAATTTTTCTTGAGCCTGATTCGTTTCATCGTTTCCTCTCGGAAGAAAAAGGTTAGGTTAAGTTCCATCCGGCTTCCCGTCGCTTGGTGGACGAGACGGCAGGCCTTTTCCACACGAAAAAAAAAGGTTAGGTTAGGTTTGGTTAGGCGCTTTTGGAACATCCATGCCAAGACTACTCAGGACTGTGGTATCTTTCCACGAGGATGCGGTGCTGTTCTTCACGCTGATACGCGTAATACACCGATGACATCCCCGTAGCTGGCCAGGCTCAGTGGGCGCTCTTCGTCGTCGACACGGCGCTTTTTGCAGTTAGTTTGAACTTAAAGTACGCTGAAAATAACCTCCAGACAACCCTAAGCGCTCTGTCTGACAGGCTCTTCAAATGGAGCTTCTTAGTAAACGTCAAGAAGAAGCAGACATTGATTTTAGAGAACACCAACCCTTCTGCCTCACCCTTCTCTTCGGGGAAGATGTACTGAGGCACTCGCACGACAAATACCTGGGAGTATCTAGGTCGGCAGATGTCTCAGCTTGAAAGCTCACATCGATAGGATGGTGACGATAGCAAAGATGGCCCGGGGAAGCTCTATCCAGTACTTTTCACGCTTTCCGCTACGGCCGATAGGGCTCCGCGTTACTTGAGAAACGCCGTCATGCGTCGGGCGGGACTTAAAGTAGGAACGTTTATTTCTCGACTTTCCGCCTAGCGAAGGACATCTATGACAAGGTTTACCGTTGCACCGTTACATTAGGAGGGCACTCCGCTGAAGAGAGCTACAACAGAGCTGTGGGAACTCCCGCCGAAAGACGGAGGGTGAATGAAATACTAGCAAAATCACTGCCTATTGCTTAAGCATTCAGTTTATGAGAGACCCACGGCGTAGAAGACCAGGAGTGCTATTTTTCATTGAGGGACTCACCGAAACACAAAACGTGTAGTTTTCCAACTCACCGCTCGCGTAAAATACCATTTGGCCGTATTTTTTAAACCGTAGTGTCAGCGAAAAACAATATTGTTTTATGCAGACTTCGAAAATACTATGGTTTACTAACAATTTCACGATAGATAAAAAGCAGCGTGAATCAGAACGAATTCTCCATTAAACATTTCTTTGACCATCCATAAGGCGAACAAGGCAACTGCCTAAGTGCCTCGAATCGACTAGGGGCCCCGTGCGTGCAGTTACCAAGAAAAAAGAAAAAGTTTTATCGAACGAAATGCCTAATGCAAGTCCTTCGCATACGATCGATTCAAAAATGCTCCCGTTTGGAAACGTTCGCGCAAACCATCCGTAATGTGACAAGTGATTTCAAAAATGCGTCCCCAGGGCCGTGAAATCCAAAGGCTTACGGTGATGGTGGACGTTAAGATGTAAAGGGGAATCCAAATAGTGATAGGTTGCTAGCCGCATCACCTAGCTATTAACATAATTCAAATCTCGTCCATTCTCTGGATCGGCTTTTACAATCAGCGTGGGAAGAGAAGCAGCTGGTACATTCTAAGTTTTTTCCTTTCTTCCAGATCAGCATGAAAGATAAAGAAAACCAAGTTCTTGAACTAATTATTGAAATTAATTAATTAATTTTAACTTTTAATCGGCATTCACAACTACGAAACCTTTCACTGCGCGTGGCTCGACATGCACTTGGCCGGTTTTATTGAAAATACCGAAATAACGGTGCTTATAAACTAAAGTCCACCCTGACGAAGTCGCGGGCAACAGCTAGTATGAAATAAAAAATTAAAAAGATGACAAAACATAACACTAAGTATTTTATTATGTATCTCCATTAGTTACGCCGGAGTGATAAAATCCACGCAAACGAATCATCAATCAGCTAGTAATTAAATACAGGGTCTAAAAATATACAAAAACTATTTAAAGGCTAAATATAGTCCATGATAGTGAAAAACTTTCCCCAAAGAACCTATAAAACAGTAGATTGGGCTACAAGGGGACGAGGTAATATTTTGAAGACGAGGGCGCTTCTTTGAATCCAGAGCGAAAGAAAGATTGCACAGTGGAATCACGAGCGTGGCGAGTGATTTTGCAGTGGAATCCTGAGTGAAGCGAAGGATTCATGTATATCGCCCGAGATAAAAATATTACCGTACCCGAGTAGCACACTCTACTTTTTCATGTAGGGTTTCATCTAAGAGAAAAACTTGCAAATACAAACCAGAATATAAAGAAAGAGAAGAGAACACCTACAATACGTAATCAGACTTCAACTAACAATTCAATACTATCCTTTGTTTGGTGTCGACTTCGAAATTTAGTGTCAGCGGAGTCGTCGTTTTCATACAATAAATACTAAGAAATAAATTTTCGAAGACCACCAACTTACGATAAAATGTTCACTCAAAACTTTGTTTGCGTGGTCCTTCATATCTTTTTTATAAGTAAACTTGATACCTATCACTATTGGCTTAAACTTTCGAAAAAGTATCCACATTAACATAAATAATTACATGTAAATACAAATAGACTAAAACTTTAGTAATTACTTGAATCAAAGAGATAAATTGCGCTTTTTTAATTAGACTTATTTCTTTTTCCGAAGCGACATGTTTATGATCTATAAACATGTTTACCTACATTCATCCATGTTGACGACGATATTTATTCCAAAAAATAAAACATGAGTCTGTGTTAATAATTTTTCATCTATATATATTAAAGAAGAAACTGACTGGCTGACATAGATAGATAGATAGTGACTGATTGATCAACGCACAGCTCAAACCGCTGGGTCTAGAGACTACAAAGTCACATAGGTTTCTTATAAGGTCTAGGGGTGCACTAAGAAAGGATTTTTCAAAACTCAACCTCTAAAGGGGTGATACGGGGGTCCAAAGTTGTGGAGAAACAAGATTAGTTAGATCATTTTATTCGAAATTTCGCAGGAGTACCTACTCCTGGCGGTAAATGAGTAAGAACGTGTTTCAGGATTTTTTAAAAAAAGGGGAAAAGGAATGTGTACAGGCGAATCAAAGTTCGCCGGGTCTGCTAGGCCTTTAAATCCCTACACTATAATAAAGATTGTAAATAAGTATTTAAACATTTTGTCATAATAATTCGTATGTAATAACATAATTAATAACGTAAAAAAAACAATTAAAAATCCCATTAGAACAATTTTCGACTTCTACGCGCTAAAGCTAGATTTAATTTTTTTTTGCTGTACTGTCAACATTATTTTTGATTCTACATAGATTACACTCGTGTTCAGTTTTCAAATAGGTTTTAATCCCTAGAGATTTTCTTTTTCACTTATTACTCCCTAGAGAATAAGCAGTAACTTTAGCTCCAAATGTTTTGGGATGGAAACATCGTTTTTCCAGTAGATGAGATGGAAAAATAATTTTTGGGTTTCCATATAAGTTTTTTTTTCTGATAACTATTTTATACCTACTACTACCTATACAGCCTTCGACATAATTATTTTTTGCATATACTTTTGCTTATTGTCTCACTTAGGTGGTGCAATAAAGAAATTTTATCTTATATGTTTTTGGGGAAAGATTTCTAGTAGTCCATGGTCTGAATTAACATAGTTTTAGTATATTTTGTTGCATGTATATCTGATTGCCACATATCTAACCAGGTTACGAACTTACAACAAAGGAGGCGTGGGTACGTGAGTACTAGTACTTATTTTGTGGCGTGGGTCAAGTAAAGAAGTATTTATTGCTAATATGGGGTTTGTGGAGCTAAAAGGCTATGCAGTTAAGTTGTTAATACAGGTATTAATACTTGGCGAGTCAGACATTAATAGTAACATTTTCCTAAAAATTGATGCTAGTATTGAAGTTCGAGTAGCGTAATACGATTTCCACAGCAATAACATTTTAACTACTAATGAATCGTCGATAACGGAACATTATCAGCAGTCGCAGCGCGCAGCCATTGATTTCGTAGCTCCGATGAATAATGTAAATCTCTTCAACACTCCTGACATAAAAACTTTGTACACTTTTATTAAAACGTTTTTTCTTCTATGATTGCACAGTATAATGAGCGGAAATCCGAATCATGTTATCTGGTTTATGTGCTAATAAAGAAATAAAAGGAAATCGTGAAAATGGGCGATACGGGTAGCAACCCGTAACACTTTTTTATTCCCTTTTTCCATCATCATGCCTCAACACTTTAAGAATATATAGGCTGCTGTTGAAACATCGGTTTATATTATAGACTCGTAAAGAAGAAAATGCTGGCATAAGTGAGGAGAGGAATCAAGAAAAAAGGCGCAAGAGCTTAAGAGTAATTAGATCTTCTTCAATTTTTAATAAAAGACACAGATACACTATAACAGGATAAACACAGCCTGGGGGCTTTAGACCCAATCCGTCTTATTATAAAATCCAGACTAACTTTGTTACTAGGTTTAAACCATTATCCGCCCAAAAGTTGACATTGACCGGTGAGAGTGTGATATTACTTGATGTCAACTTGTTTTAATGCGATAATGGTTTAAACCTAGTAACAAAGTTAGTCTGGATTTTATAATAAGACGGCATAGCTTTTAGCGTGATTTTCGTAATTAGGACATGAGTCAAATTGGTCACTGTGATATTTCGTAACTTAATTTATGTCGGAATTTAAATATGTATAAGACAGCGCACTATGATACTATGAAAGATTAACATCAGACCAGACATTAGCATCGCGCAAAATGGCCTGGCTCAACAAAATTTACATAAAAATGACTGTCTCATGACGCGGCGTCAACTGTCTTCCAATGTCCGCTATGGCACATCGTCATACAATACTGTGTCGTCCAGCTATAATATTAACGTGAAGTAAAAGGGTTCTGTAGTTGCGAATGTCGCCTTTGAGTTCACGGGACTAAAACCTTTTTCTTTTTGATTAAAACTAACGTGAGACACTTGAGTCTGAAAATCATTCGCACTATAAAACCAAATATCTCAGAAACGGATCCCTAAATCGACACATGGCTAACAATTTTCTGAAAGATCTATTCAACGGTACCACACGATCGAACACGATTGTTAGTCAGAAAAAAAAATACTCCCACTTTACATGTACGGGAGCTCTACCCCCACAATTTTTATATCATGATTTTATTTAACCACTTTGTCGCCATGACTAATGTACATACCCATGCCTATGCTAAATCAGAGCTTTCTAGTACTTATACTCTGTGAGTATCACGGACAGACATATAGACAGACGGATAGACAGAAAGACATAGACAATAGTGAAACTATAAGGGTTCCTTGTTTACTACGGAACCCTAAAAACGAGATGAAGTTTTTAAGGATCGCAAACTTGAATGTACTTTTTTACCAACTTCAAGAAAGGAGGAGGTTATCAATTCGAATATATATGTACGAGTATTATGTATGTTTCCCGATTATTAGAAGACGCCTGAATTAATTTGAAATAGCAGATTGTGCTACAAGGGGTGAATGGTCGAAAAGAAAGACTTGATTTGTCGGTCTTGATAACGTCCGTATTCGCCGTCGGTCGTAGCGAGGCTCTTAGGAAAAAACGGTTACAATTCTATGGGAAAAATCGACATTTGTTATTCTGTAATATCAATGTCTGTCTGTTTTCTTCCTCTGGGCATAATATCTATGCCTAATTGCCTAAAGGAAAGAGGTCATATACGTCTGTCTGAAAGGAGGCTAGGCGACCCAACAGGGGGTAAAGGTATTATTTTTAAGGCGAGGGCGCTACTTTAAATCTAGAGCGAAATGAAGCATAGCGATAGATTAATTCAGTCCCGAGAGAATCAGCAGTTGTATTTGCAAGTTTTTCTCATAGAGGAGATGAAAAGTGTTAAAAATATTACCTTTACCCCTTGTAGCACAATCTATTATTTATGTTTGAAAGGGCATACATACGAGGTAGTCCCATTTATCGGTTGTGTACTCGTAGTTTCGTATTGAAGTCAGGTTTTAGTTTTGAAAAATTATGACGGGGTAATTTTTGCGCTGAATTAAGCTTTCACAGTATTATAGTTCACTGATATAAGCTCAGTGTACGTTACCTGAATATTTCATGTAGTTCATGTCTGTTCGCCTGGAAGGGCACGTTGCGCACCAGTATCTTTGTGCCGTTCTGCTTCGTCACATTGCTGCTCTTCCTGGAAGTCTTCACTTCATTGCTAAAATTCAAAAACATATAAATATTTTTATTTACATTTAAAGTTAGATTTCGATAAAGACCCGCGTATCTATTACTAATCGATAAAACACATTTTTGTCTATTAAACTTACGTGTTACCGCGTTCCGATCGCTTCAGTTCCAGAGTCTTGCCATCTAAAGTGGAGCTTTGCAACGATTTCAACGCTTCATTTGCCTCCTGTTTTCTATAGTACTGCACGAACCCGTATCCCATTGACAAAAATTGACCGGGATTTTTCGGGTCTTTCTTTTTCGCTATCGTCGCGCTGAACACTTTGCCGCAGCTTGAAAAATGCTATAAATAACAAACAAATAATATTCAATAACTATAGGTATTTAGGAGTCTGTGAGACCGAGTTTCTTTATGCGTTTCATTCATAACGCTAGTTGTAGATGTATAGAGAACGTGAAACTTTCCTACGCAAATTAGCCAAAAGTGGCCGTTTTTCGCAAATGTACGTAGAAAAGCTTCAGGTTTTCTCTTTAAACTATAAACAGTAGTTCATAACATAGTTTGAAGGGTTATCTAGGGCTTAGACTAGATATCTCCGCTTTCTTTCAAATAATTTATTTAAAATGGCAGCACTGGACCCCGAAAAATTAATGAATACCCTTAAGTCTTTACATCGTAAAAGTTAGCTTATAGACCGATAGAGGTAGGCGATCTACGGAGGGTAGAAGGCGATCATCGAACACGGCAAAGCTTCATTTGGCCTACCTTCATTGTAACAAATTCGCATTCGCGGTAAATAAGTATTCATGCTTACCACTTTTAAGCTTTGATCAGTTGTAACAAAGTTGACATTTTTAACAAACAAAGTCGTATCATTCTCTGGTGTTTCCTCCTCTTCTGCCACTTCTACAGGTTCCTTATTTTTGGTTTCTGTGCTTGTTTCCTGTTCCTGTTTGGTTTCTACTCCACAATTTTCTTCAACTTTCATAGAAGACTTTTCTTCTTTTTCTTCAAAAGTCTCAACTTTTTCTTTAGACTTCAAAAATACGTTTTCAGGTGCCCATTCTAAGTACAGCGGCGCAGTTTTAAACTGCGAATATGCTAATTTACTAAATGCTTTCTTAGCTTCAAACGGCTCAATGAAATCGACGAGCGCGGTGATGCCGTGTTTTGGCATTAAGAACCTCGCTATATGGCCGTGTTTTTCAAACAACGCCTTTACTTCGTCTTTGTCGGTATTCGCGGGCAAATTCTTTACAATGATACAGGTTTTTGATCGTCTATTTGCCGGCTAAAAAGAAAACAATTATTTCAATCGGTAGTTTTTTTTAGTTTAATTGGTATTATTTCCCTTAATCTCTTCCACTCACCATGCAGCGCACAAACCATGTACTTATTACAAAATAAAATGTTTGTGATCAGAAATAAAACTAAAAAAATAATTTAATCATTTAGTCTTACCTTATTAAAGGCATCTAGATAAACTCCATTGCTTTCCAAAAAATTTTTAGTTTCCATAACTAACTGTGTTTCTCCGAGCGCTAATCTTACGGCCGCGCTGGTATCTGCAAATATACAAGTTAGTACATAATGAACTTATTATTCGACGATACAAAACAATGTTTTTTATTTTAATGTAAAGAATTTTCATACTTAGAGTGTAAAAATTTTAAGATTTTATTAATGTTTCATATTAAAAAAAATATTACGACAGTACTCAATTTTTTTACAAAGAAGAGCACAATTCGGTTGCTTATACAAGGTCTTAAAAATGTACTGAAACGATTTTCCTCACGGAACACATTTCAAAGTATGAGAAATAATATTTGGCATCTCATACAAGTTCAACGATCAGCTGATCAGAGTTTGCATGGCAAGCAATTTGTTTAATATTTCGATATAAGTTCTTTGGGGAAAGTTGTTCATTTTTTTAATTTACCCTAAGATAGTTTCAGTATATTTTATAAGACGTTATGTTACGAATGTCATGTTCTTACTTTTATTATTATCATTGAGGAGTTGCTCTTTAGTGGTGTTGTACGTGGAGGCCACCACGTCGGCGACGGCGTTCGCTCCCAGAAACAGCACGTTCCAGTTGTGAGAAGACTTCGCTTGGGCTTTTAGTTTCTTTGCTTTCTTCTCCTTGAACGACAGTCCCTCTGCAAAAGGAAAAGAATAAATTACATCATTGATAAATAATCTAAATGATCGAGTGTTGCGTTACGCAAAATGATCCTTGGAACGACGAAAAATAGTTCTTGGAACGACGCAAAATGATCTTTGAATGACACAAAATGATCCTTGGAACATGTCACCTGCTTAGATCATTTAATACAGGATGAGTTACGCAGACAAATCTTCTTACAAAACTTTTTGGCGCTTTTGGTGCGGGGGTAAGCTACTACTACATCTAAACAAAATCACACATTCACAGAAATAATTTATGTCGCTATAAATGCACACTACAAAAAACTCTAACACTAGCTTATTTTCTGCACACCAATAAAACTCA
This sequence comes from Acrobasis suavella, assembly GCA_943193695.1. Lineage (NCBI taxonomy): Eukaryota > Metazoa > Arthropoda > Insecta > Lepidoptera > Pyralidae > Acrobasis > Acrobasis suavella. The sequence goes on along the minus strand of OW971937.1, from coordinate 7,704,866 downwards.
CATTGAAAAAAATGTGTAAATACACATAGTAACACACTCTTGGCAAGAAAGAGAAAGAAGACAAAAAATATATCAACTCTAATGCACAGGGAATAAAGACGAAGGTTGTAAATTATAAATAAATAGTCTCGTGAGGAGTGCGCAGCAGTGTGCTATAGTCTCGTGGGGAGTGCGCCTACGTCATCAACTAATCGTTTTTCAAATTGGAACCTTATTACAGAAGCTTAAGAATGTAATTGATACATTTAAAACGGGGGTTAATGAACTAGTCTCGTATGCGATCTTAGATTATTTTATGGGCTGGAAGGAAATCAGTTGCAATCGAAATTCGATTATTTTTTCCGTAATCGATACTAATAGATATTTCCTCGATTTTTCAGAAATTACATTTAAATAGAAAAAAAGTTAATAAAATAAAAAAAAAACTTACTAAAAGGTTATGCCATCCTTTGGAAGATTAAATGTGTTTGACCTCTTTTTACATGAGAAAATTGCATAACATGACATTTTTAACGGAGCACTTTTAGACGTCTTTTCGATGCCTTACCGATTCACATAATGATCATAATCGTCAATGGTTCATCTCACCTTTCGCCTCTCGGCGAAAGTGGGGTTGCTGATCAGGCTGTGGCCCTCTACAGCGAAGTGCTGCCGCCGCCTGCGACTACAGGCGGGTCTCAGGATAGTGGCCGTGGCGGCCACATCAAGCTTCTAGAGCTGGGGGTTCGGGTCGGGCGGCGCTATTAAAGCGGCGCCCCAATGATCATAATCGATTACGCAACTAGTTTTTATGAACGTATTAGAATTTTGTTCTTATACTTTGGCAGAGGGGAACACGCAGGTGTAAGGCTTATCCTGTATTAAATGATCTAAGGTCACCTGCGTACAACGGGTATATGATAAGGGGTATAAACGAAACTGAATAAGAAATAATAGGAAACAAGCCCGCGACGTGATGAAGCTATTTAAAAAAATGGTACAAATACATGAAGTAGGTATTTCAAGCGTAATAGTGGCACATTCCTACGTACATACAGACATCCGGACATCATTTTTTAAATAAACTTTTTTATATTATATACTTGACAAATATGCAGTGTTCAAAAATATCCGATATTTATTATAAATATCAAAATATCGGATATTTATGAAACATAATATGTAACAAAAACCCTGACCGATCCTTGTAGGAGCAACTCGGACCTACGTTTCCTATTCGGCCGGTCCGGCAATTTGTCTGAAATTTTCGTTTTTTTCTTCGAGTTTCAAGCATTGGTCCCATAGGAAAAGTTGTTCATATTGACTGACATATAAAATAATGAAAAAAATAGGAATAAAAATAAATATCAAGACTTCTTTTAATTTTCTCAGATCAATAAAACTCATTTATTTTCTCATTTGTACGTATGTAATAGATATTTCTAGAAAACCTGGCATTTCAGAAATCTGATCTATAACGCAGTTTATTGAACGGACTGCAAAGTAAAGTACATTTCACTGTATTTAACCTTTCTGCAACACCTTTTTTAGCATTTTTAGCATCACTATACAATATGTAACAACAACCCTGTCCGATCCTTGTAGGAGCAACTCAGACCGAGTTGTTCCTACAAGGATCGGACAGGGTTTTTGTTACATAAAGTATATCCGATATATATCAAAAGTTTTATAATTATGCATTTTTTATGAAAGCCATATTATTACTTTATTGTTTATTTCTGTATACTATTTGCATATGTGTTAAATAAACTAAGTAAATTATTAAAAAAAAAAAACTTAAATAATTTTGAAGTTTTATTTATTTAGGTACTTAAAATTAGATAAATGAGACCAAAATTAATAATTTAACGTTATATAACGTTATATCGGATGTAAACCTGACTTCCGATATTTATCATTTGCGAGCGATTTATAGCGATATTAGTAAGTAAATACATTCAAATAACAATAACAACGACTCATGTTGTTATGTGACTGCTTTGCGATTGGATTTAACGATGCTTTAAATACCAATTTTACACAAAAAGTCCGACGTCTTATTGTAAACCAAGTTAGGTCACATAAGCCCTTGTCTTTTGTTTTATAACTACCTGGACATGTATTTCTCAGAATTGAAACCATGCCACAGTTTTGAAATGTTAACCCTGAAGAATTTATATTATTTCGATTATCACTATTGTTTTGATATCTAATAGAAAGAATACATATTCCTTAGTAAATAGTTTTTTACAGAATGAAAAAATATGGTTTGGTTGCAGAGTATTAATTTATGCGAATCGCGTTTGCTAAATCAGCGTATGTCATATCAATAAATCTTTCTGAGTGCAAGGGTTAATAATATAAATTATTAAACCATTTTTTATTGAAATATATCATAAAAATAATTTGATTTATATCAGATATATATCGGATATATATCATGATATATATATCCTCGAATCCTGCAAATATGTTCTGCAAGTATAAAATGTGTTTCAAAAATAACCGTCCAAGTGCAAGTCGGCCTCGCGCGCTAAGGGTTCCGTACCATTATCTATAAAAAATCACGTTTGTTGTATCGAAGCCCCACATAAATATTTTTTTTAGTATTTGTTGTTTTAGCGGCATCAGAAAATACAGCCTGGTGACAGACAGACAAACGGACAGACGGACAGCGGAGTCCTAGTAACAGGGTCCCGTTTCAACCCTTTGCCTATGGAACCCTCAAAAGTATTGTTCTTCACATTTATGTACTTATATTATTGTATTCGTTCTCGTGCAATATGAATATAATAGAGACAGTTTAAGTCTAGAAAAATGCTTGACCCTGACATGTTGAGAGTAGAGCACTACATCAACGCTCCGCTTATGAGGCGTGCAAAAAAAAAATACCAACTACTTATTTTTTTTGCAGCTAACTACTGGTTATTAAACGTACAACACATGTATGTATCAAATGAATCAAAATATGTACAATTTTGATTCCTTTGAAACATTTGTCAAAACCAATCAAGCAATTTAGTATACAGACTCAGCATGCAAAATATGCACCTTGTAATGCATATATAATAATATACATAATAATGAGAAAGGTAGAATAAGAATAGAGTACAGATAGGTAATGTTGTCAAATAAATATTCCGTCTTAATACAAATATATTTTTGAAGTCAGATTGAATATTTAAAATCTTTATTTCTTTATAGTTTATAACAAGTCATTATTTAATTTTGTTTTTTAAAACAACCTTTTATCTTAAATGATCCTCAAGTCGAATCAAACGAGCCCAAACCTGATGGGGTTGCGTCGTTTCATTACAGAGTTCCTATGGCCACCGTCCAGCTGCATCATCAGATCAGCTCTGTGTCATCATAATATTGCATTGTCACGCGATATACGTATGCGTGCAAAATTTCAGCTCAATCGGACACCAGGAAGCGGGTCAAATTTAACTTGCAAGATTTGTTTTCAGACAGACAGACAGACATACCGATAGACAAAGGTACAGGTGAAACTAAATAAAAGCTTGTAAAAAGATAAACATCTACTGATGCGAAATTAAACCAAAAATAATAAACACTTGTCTACTTGACCCTTGTCTAAAACCGGTGTTTATTATTTTTGGTATCATTTTTGCTCAACAGATGTAAATTTTTTTGTGTTTAGACGAATGTATTCTCGAAAATCATTGCCGTCTTTCAGAAGTCGAGTTAAAATGTAACTAACAAACCATCGTCACTATCCCGGTCATGTTTTTCGTTCCTGCCAGGCAGAAGATGCAGCATCCTGCCACAAAAGCTGGTTCCGTCCAGTTCGGTGTACGCTTTCACTGCATGCTCAGGAATCATGAACGTTACCGTAGCAAAACCCTTGGTCTGCCGCAGTATGGGGTCGATAGGCATGTTCACTTCAGTGATTGGACCTATAATAGTCAATGGATGTTTTTATTTATGTTACTAACAAATATATGTTACAAATAAATATAAGGATGACATATAAAGCTATTACAACATTTTTGTAAAGAAATATATTAATATAAATTAAGAAATATAGAAAAGAAACAAGCGAGGTAAATGGCTGTGCTTTCACTACATATTTAGTGATACAAGAGTCTGAGCTGTCATATTTTATTTGTTTATCGTGAAAGTAAGTGGCCAACAAAGGTGTTGGATTTTTCAAGCTGCCTAAGAGGTGTGATTAATAAAAACTATAAAATTCTTACCATATTTTTCAAATAGACTAGTAAGTTCTGCTTCAGATACTACATAAGGAAGATTCCTCACAAATATACATCCACTTTCACCTATACTTTCTTCATTGTTTTCTTGCTAAAATAAAAAATATAATTTAAAGTAAAAATATTTTTACAGTGTAATATTAAGTTCATTGATATGATTAAAGTAACTGTTTTATTAGTACATTACGATATAAGTGTTATGGTGGTTATAACACACGAGGCGGAATTTCATCCCGAGCCGAAAGCGAGAGCGTAATAGAGCCGAGTGTGTTTAACAAATATACGCATGTATATCGTACGACGGTTTTCAACACACTTGCGAGAAAAAATACCTAACAAACAGAATTCTTTGATTTTAAATAAACTCGACCACTGTAATTCAGTACTGGCTGGCGCCGCGCCGCTCAGTGGCGGGCGGACCAGTTCCAAATTTGAAAAACAAAAAAAAAATTTTGCTGATTGTGTGTTTATGGAATACAACTTCACTATTTGCGTTTATATCACGCGCGTGTTTTACGAGCAGCTTTATACAACGTGTAACAAAAAGGGGATATCAACCCAAAAGGGAGTAAACATGCTAATCAATGTGAACAACTTTTACTACGGGACCATACCTGAAATCGTAAAAAAAAAATCTTTATACCTACCGTGCCAAAATGTATGGAGCTGCAGAATTCTTTTTACGATTTCAAGGATGGTGATTCCACACGCTGCTTGAAAGATGATAAAATCATGTGTAGGCCAATTACTTCCAAAAAAATTCGTAAGCAAGAAGCAAGAAGAATTAAGAAAATAAATTATGTTCCGTCGTATACACTGGAAGTAACCCTGATGATCACTACAATAAATTGTTTAGTACAGTGTCTAAGGAATATTCGGCAACATTAGATCAAAAAAAAGTTATCGTTAGTAAAAGGTTAAAATTTAATGAATGGGCTACTACAGGTATTTATATAAGTAGAAGAAAGTTATTTGATTTATATGCTCAAAAACAATTTAATTTTAACCCTAGCTTTGTTGATTATGTTAAAAATGATTAAAAATTATTTAAAACAGTTTGCAAAAAGGCTAAAGCTATCTATATTACTAGAAAAATCAATAATACACCAAATAAAATAAAAGAGACATGGAATGTCATTAATAAAGAAACAGGGAAAACTAAAGAGAGAGAAAATATTCCTGAAATCAAATATGCTGACAAAAATATTACCGCACCTAAAGACATAGTAAATGTATTCGATAATTTTTTTACCAATAATCCCTTGGAACTTCCTGCTGATGTCAAATCAAGTCCTCAACATGCTGAAGCCTTACTTAAAGATAATGTAGCTCCATGTAATCATAACTTTCAATTTAAACATATTACCCCCAAAGATATAGTCGATGCATTTTTACAGCTAAATTTAAAAAAGTCTGAAGATCACTGGGGTATGTCCGTTAATGTAGTAAGCAACATCATAAATAATAGGTTGGGGAAAAAGTCTTTTCGGCCTTTGACCATGACTTTTTTCGCACGTTCTTGTCGTACGTGATCCACTTTTCTTCACCAGTTCTTCAGCTACGTCGTAACTACAGATATGCCGATCTTGCTCCACTTTTTTCAAAAATAGCATCCGTAACAGGGCGACCAGAACGACGTGCATCTTTGACATCAAAATTTCCGGATTGAAAACGCTTAAACCAAATTTGTGCACTCTCACAAACTGCACTAGGTTCATTAACATCGCAAATTTTTTTCGCGGCTTGCGTTGCATTTTTACCTTTTTGGTAGTAAAATTTTAAAATGTATCTAATTTCTTCATTAGATTCACTCATCTTGACGGTAAGAAAAACAAATGAAAATCACGCATTTTCCTAATTTGAAATTGGAATTATCTTCTTTAAAATTTAAACTTTTAAATGATACCAAAACCAGCCAGGTACAAATAGTATAGCTAAAGTGGTTTTATTACAAGTTCATACATACTATATGCGAAAAGACTTTTTCTCCAACCTAATATAATTGCTGCAGACCTAGCTTTTATTTGCATTGAAGAAGGTATTTTTTCAAATTAATGAAATGTTGTAAATTGATTCCTTTATTTAAAAAGGGGGTAAGAAAAGATCCTGGCAATTATAGACCTATCTCCATTTTGCCAGTTTTGAGCAAAGTGTTTGAAAAGATAATGGTTAATCAAATGCAACATCACTTTATCACCCATAACCTTTTTCATAGCCAGCAGTTTGGTTTTACTGGAGGGAAATCGACCACCGATGCGGGGGTAGCGCTAGTTACTCACATTTACAACGCATGGGAAAACAAGCATGATGCAATCGGTTCTTTCTGCGATCTCTCAAAAGCATTTGACTGCAAATCATCCGACACTTTTGATCATATTCCGTCAGTACGGTTTTAACGATAAATCATTTAATCATATTTAACGGATAGGCTTCAGACTGTTGATATAAATGGCATAAAGTCAAACGGATTTCTTGTCAAAATGGGTGTACCTCAAGATTCTATCCTAGGACCGTTCCTCTTCTTAGTGTACGTCAATGATTTGCCTTACGCGGTTGAGAAACAGGCTGGTATTGTGTTGTTCGCAGATGACACGTCTCTTATTTTTGAAATAGACCGTCATAGCGAAGATGCTACTGCGGTGAATGACACATTATCGGCCATTTCTAATTGGTTCTCTGCCAATAACCTTCTGTTGAATGCAAACAAGACTCAGTGCATTAGAATTAGTCTTCCTGACGTGAGGCAGGCCAATGTTGATATGCTACTAGACGGTCAAAAATTAGATCTCGTTGATAATACTACTTTCTTGGGAATCACAGTAGATTCAAAACTTCAATGGGATGTCCATATTTCTAAACTCACTAATAGGCTTAGCTCAGCTGCTTACGCTATTAGAAGAATCAGACAATTGACAGATGTAAACTGCTAGACTAGTTTACTTTTGTTACTTTCATAGTCTGATGTCCTATGAGATTCTTCTCTGGGGGAGTGCTGCTGATATACAAACTATTTTAATTTTACAGAAAAGGGCAACTCGTTTTATTTATAATTTAGGATCGAGAGACTCCCTAAGAGATTTTTTAAAGAAAATTGATATACTCACTGTACTATCCCAGTACATATTTGAAAATATAATGTGTGTGAAGAAAAATATTGCCTTATTTAATAAAACAGGTGATATTACGAGTAGAAACTTACGTAACATAAATGTTTTAGCTACCCCGTATTATAGGCTGAAAACAGTCAGTAAATCGTTTAAGGGAAACTGTATAAAGTTTCATAATAAATTGCCAGAATCGGTCCTTGATATGCCAGATAAAAAATTTAAAGCTTATGTAAAGAAATTACTTTGTGAGAAGGCTTATTACGGAACCGATGATTATCTTAAAGACAAGAACGTCTGGCTTGAGCTTGGCGCGGGTGTACAAATGACATAATTTGAGTACAATCGGTACATGTACTTTATTTACAAGTTGACATTAATTTCAAATTTGATATCATTCTCAATTAATAATTATGACATAGCAATGTATTCTCAGTCTACATATCTGACTTTAATATCAGTATAATTGTAAGGTTGACGTTTTTGGAGAAAATGCTGCAGTACAGTTTGTTACCGCCTCTTCTGTACTTGCACTTTGGAGGCGGCAGTAAACTTAGTTGTAAGCAAATGATCTGACGTCAACAACTAACTATTAAAAAATCGAAAGAAAAAAGAAATGACAATTATCAAGTGATATAAATATCCAAAGATAAATAAATGATTTTTGACTTTTGACTTTAACTATGTTTAATTGTTTACTCCCTTTCAGGTTGATACCCCATTTCCGTTACACGTTGTATACCTATAACCGTTGAAATTTGATCCACTTTACAAGCAAGTGTGTTGAAAAAACAATATACCTCTTGTTTTTTCTTTTGTTCTATTTCTTCCTCCTCATTGGCTGCTTTCTTTGCCTTATCTTCATACTGGTGTACATGCACTCTATGACTACCTGTAACATAAAAACATTTTTTTTTTTATTATAAAAACTTATTTACAGCTTATATTGTTGCCTTTATCTTCCTAAGTTATGGCATTTTTCTGATACTCTTGGGACACGAAAGGGAAAACAAATGTGTAAATTGTTGTGTTACATACATAAAAATGTTTTACAATAGTAATTTATGCAACAATTGTATAAGACGGGTCAAAAATGCATCGCCATCGTACGTACTCATACAACGTTGCATACAATACTTTTTCTACAACTATATTTACTAAATAAAATAGAAAAATAAACAAAGAAAGGTATGAACATGTTTGAAATATTATGTTAGAGAGATACTAGGTACCTTTGGTAAACTTTATTTTACTTCCTACAGTGATTATATAAAAAAAAAACAAAGTTTTTCTTATTTTGACAGTAAATAATTTATTACGGAAAGTTTAATTTTTTTTACGAACTGTATAAATTTAGTTGTTTGTTAAGTTGGTAGTTATGCTTTTTTGTTAAGTTAGTGTTGATTGAGTTAAACCTAAACTGAAGTGCATCTACATAGGCACTATGGTGTATAGATCTAAAGAAAACACAAACTAGGTCTATGGCTAGGAGTACGAGTATTTTATTGGCGAAATAACGATACATGTGCTATTATATTAGGTTATAGGTAGTATAGACGTTTCTGAAATCATATTATGTTTGTTCTTATATTCGTGTTCCGGACCACTTAAAAGGCAGATAACAGTACAGGAGTAGAAAAGATATCTAACTGAGCTCTAAGCAGAAAAGTAATTGAATCAAATGCACTAATGACTGCTGGTTATATATATAAGATTACCCACCCACATACTAGATTGAAAACAAAAAAGTAAAGATTCACTCACCAATAAATAATTTGTCTTTTCCCAATGCCTTCTTCAACTCCTTGTCTGTTCTGAAACCAACATAGCAGAATCCTGCTAATTTCTTTCCTTTCCCCAAGGGCAGTCGTATTGAATATGGCACTAGTGGTCTGAAAAATTCTTTGATGTCCTTCTTCTTGCATGTAAAAGGTAATCCAGAAATCTAAAAACATATTTATTACGGACTTAAATTCTCCATAAATCTTAGCTATTTAAGTTTTGACAACGAGGTTCGCACACCACATTCCCAATGTGATAACAATAATAAGTAATTACTGTAAATAGGAATGTAAAAAGTGAAAAAAATATTTTATTTAATCCGTCAACTAGATTATCCAAAAATAAAGGACCCATGTTTTTTCGTTTAACAAAGTAGTAAATATTCACAAAAATACAGGGCTTCGATGTTTCGGAGTGGGGGTGATTTACGTCACCGTTGGTTAAAATCGTAGGTGATCGTGACTTCAAGCGATATTTAAATGTGCTGTATCTTTGTAATTATATGCTCATTAAAGAAAAGAAAAAATATATACACCATACTTACTTTTTTTTTTGTACATTCTAATAATCTATCTAATAAGAAAAGATAAAGTTACTTTATTTTACTATGATTTGATGTGATTTGATATGATTAACGTTTTTTCTTTCAAAAGTACTTTAAAAAGTTTTCATTTTACCAGTTATTGTTATATTTATATTATAATACAGCATACATACAACTCACTTTGACATGAAATAGTTCCCTGTGTCTTATCTTCTTTGGTGTGTCATCTGCTTTGGCCACACTTTGTTCCACTGGGCCACCAACTCTTTTCATCAGTAGCTTCATATACTAAAAGAACAAATAAATACTTTCAAAATAATAACAATTAGAAAAGTAAACATAAATTTGAGATAACAAAGTATATTTATATTTTTATGCTATTTTCTGACACCTCCAAGTTTTCCACTGCTGGACAAAGGGCTCTATCCACTGCATTATTTTAAATGACCAAACCCAATTAATGAATTCAAAGACATGATATAATTACGAAAAGATGGAAATATTCTTTATTGTTTATTACATATTGATAACATTTTGTTACAGGTCAATATTTATATACTTAAGTACACATAAGATAAGGAAAAAATGTCATATTATATTTTACAATTACTGTCATCGAATTAAATACATCTCATTGACAAAATTCGTCAGGAGACTAGTTCCATCAGCCATTTTTTAACTTTATTTTTAAAAAAGTTAATGTCAGCCCTGATCTCCTGCGGCAATGATTATACACTGTCGGACCCATGATGTGAGTTAATTTACCTGATTTTATAAGTGTACATAGGAATAATGCAACTTTGTCAGCGTTTCAAAGTCTCATTGTCAAATTATTACCAGTGCTTCTATGAATAAATGAATGTATTGACTAACTACAGTGGCTAACACTGGTGTCAGATTTTTCAGGCTACCTAAAGGCATTTGACATATCCTGATGACAGCCGGGACCAACGGTTTATATGTGACTTCCAAAGCACGCAGGAGCTCGAGAATTTTTTATGCCACTTGTGGTCACTCATCCAAGTGCGAACCACTCCCTGTTTCTTTTAACTAACTAAAGTATACCTCCAAGTCACTAATTTGTTTATTTGCAATTTTTTCTTCTGCGACAAAAGTTTCTGGCTCTTTATTTTTACTTTTTGTATCTGGGTCTGGCTTTTCCATATCTTCTTTGCCAGTAGTTTCTTCGTCAACTCCACTGTCTTCTTCGTCACTGTTCACAGCTTTCTCGTAAGCTTCTTTGAGCCAAGCTGTCTTATCATTTACATGAGCCTCAATGAATTCTGCAAATAATGGATCATCTTTGTGCTAAAAAAAAAAAATTAAGCATTATGACATTGTAAACATTGAGTAAATATCATATAAAATCAAATGAAAATTATTCATGGAAGTCATGGAAGCTGCTCCTATTAATGTGCTGTAATGTAGTCATGTTAGGTCTTGAGTAAACTTTGTATTAACCAAGCAAGCAAAGCTTCTCAGTTTCAAGATTGGCAAAAAATGTTTTTGGCCGTCTGTCAGTTTGTCTGTTTGTTTGCGTGTTCTTGCCTACAGGTCGCATTTTTCAACTGATTCTCATCAAATTTTGTAAAAAGACTTGAAAATTATCCAGACTTTTTTGTTGACTGTTTTTAGATATTTATCAAAATGGCCAAAATATGTGGTTAAAAAGTGTAAAAATTACATTTCAGCCATTTAAAATATTTTCAAAAATGTCATAAGTATTTTGTTACCCTTTTATAAAGACATAACATTTTCATCTGAACAACTTTATATCTGATAAACTCTACAGGTTTGTTGGGGGTGACTTGTGAGGTCTAAAGCTTACAGAGCCACTAGTTGAATGCTTGGTCCAATTACATAAATTCTAAAGAAGTTACCTTTTTAAGCAAATCTTTAATCTTGTTTTTATTCTTCTCAATTTTCTTCTCTTTCTTCTTAGTTTTACCTTCAGATTCATCTTTGTGTATCTTTTTATAGGCTGTGCTATCTGGTGCATACTTGCTCCATGCCCTCGGCTTCTTCTCATCGCCCAAGTTAGCACAAACCTGAACGTCAATTTTCATAGACCTGATGCAAGTGCCATTAAAAAAGTTCAGAGCATCTGTGGCCTGTTCGTTTGTCCTGTATCCAATAAAAGCGAAATTTCTGAACTTTCCATCTTTAGTGTATTTCAACTGGACGTCAGTTACTTCCCCCTTTTCACTAAAAATCTCTTTTAGGCCTTCAGCAGTCAACTGAAATAACAATCCATGGTTCTACACTATGGTCCTTTCATATTAATAAAATGGTAAATAGAGGGGATGTATTTACCTTGTTTGGTAGATTTTTTATGATGAGTCGAGACATTTTATTCGCAGTTTTGTCGAGGCTCTTAGATTTTTTAGGTACCCTAATAAATCATTTATTTGAAATATCACAATCACAAATTTTACTGAATATAATATCACAATTCACAACACAACACGTGCAGCATGTGACCATACAATGCTTTGAATGACAGTGACAGTTGCCTACTGACATTGAAAGACGATAATGGCAGTGACAGTTTTTTATATTTTAGGCTGTAGGAACCATCTAAGAACTAGAACAAAAAATTGTAAATGTCAAACTGATAATGTCAATGTCAAATTTTCGTGATTTTACATTTTGTTATTGTCAATGTCAAGTCAACAAGATCAGCTGTGGTGCTGTCTGCATCTGTATTGCAATATTTATTTTTAAATTATTTCAACATTTTTATTCGTGTGTTTTGAAGTAGTATTATTGCTTGACCTTTGCTCTAAATAGCAAATACAAAAGAAAGGAAATCATCCAACATTAACCAATATGTCAACGGCGATGACTTTTGGTCAGAAGCAGTTCATTCCTACACCGCCGGATAAAGGCAGCTTTCCTCTGGATCACGAAGGTTTGTGCAAGAAGACCATGACGAGGTACATGAAATGCTTGTTCAGCAACGACAGTGACAACTCAAAGTGCCGGATTGAAGCAAAAGAATACCTGGCCTGCAGAATGGAACATAACCTGATGGCTAAAGAAGATTGGTCAAAATTAGGCTTCAAAGACTTAGACCTGAATGAAAAAGATAAATGACGTGTAATTGTGTAGGTAAGTTAAGATATTGTTGTGTTGTTGAATAAATAGATTCTAAATACATTTGTGTATTTTAGTAAAGATCACAAGCTGAAAATCCTTTTCACCTTTATGAAGCAAGTATGTGTCCAACCCTCACAGTATTTCTGGGTGGTCAAAAAAATAACCTAAACTACCTACCTTTCCGCCCTCACAGTATTTCTGGGTGATCATATAAAAATTTACCTAACCTTTTTCGCCCTTAAGGTATATCTGGTCGGTCATTAAAAATATTAAGCTAATGTTGCAGACAGTATTTAGGCAGCAGATTTGATTTGATTTACATTTTTGAGTAGTAAACAACTTTTATACTTCTTCAAAAGACTACCAACCAGACGCCGCCCCTATTCCGTATCGGTAGCATGAGAGGGGTGGTTATATTTGATTCTGCCGCCCCTGTGACTTCGCCGCTCGGGGCTTGGGCCCCGGCTTGCCCCCCCAGATCCAGGGCTGTAAAAGAGAGCAATTCGGCCGATGCACGATTTTCCAATACACTCTACACATGAAACATAAGGTAGCTGAATTTTCTGTTACCATATAAAATAAAATAACCAGCCAAGTGCGTGTCGGGCCACGCGTAGTGTAGGGTTCCGTAGTTGCGAATGCCGACTTAGAGTTCACACCACTAAAAACTCCTAAAAACTAATTTTCTATTGAATTTGTATGAATTTTTCCTTTTCCAAGTACATTTTATAAGTTGGTCTCTTTTAACTTTTTAATTTGTAAACCTTAATATTTCAGAAACGGATCCCTAAATAGAAAAATGATGTCAACAAGCTCATAATATTTTTGAAAGACCTATTTAACGATACCCCACACGATGGGTTAGTCAAGAAAGAAAGATTTGACACCTACTCGTAGGGGAGATAGTTAAAAAAATTTTTTTTAAATATTTTATTTTACCATTTTTTTTGGCATGGTTAATACATACCTATACCAAATTATAGCTTTCTAGTACTTACAGTCTCTGAGTAAAACCGCGGGCAAACAGATAGACATGGCGAAACTATAAGGGTTCCTTGTAGGTACTACGGAACCCTAAAAAGCTTACTGTTAAATGCTCTGCGATTAATAGGTGATCAACATATAACTAATATTTCCTCTTGACAAGGTCTCCGAGATCGGGTTTCTCATGCTCACTAAAATGTCCAATCTGGTGGTGGCGTCCCTGGTCGGTTTGTTGGATTCCCTCTAATATGGTTGAGTTAAAGAATGGCTGATCCGTGCGTCAACTAGTGAACGGGTGCTGCCGGGAGGGACTGGTTAGCTCGGCTTCGTTTTTTTGAACACTTGGTATTTTTTGTTTGTTTACTTGTTTGCAAGCATTACGTGTTATACTGTGTCAACATTGCATTATATTATAAGTATATTTATTATTTAAAAGACAGTAATGATAATATGACAAAGCCCTTCTGGCGAGTAGGCGACCAATACGAAATGAGTTTCTTTCGGCGTTTCTTCTCAGCTGTGGTTGTTACGAAGCGCTGGTATCGGTAGCTTTTCTTTAAAAATAATTTAAATTTGAATATACCTACTTTACACGTAACGTAAATTATACCTATTGACGTGTAAAAGTGCCTGTAAAGGTCTAATTACATTATTGCAGTCGGCGTGCAGTCGAGATGCGGTCTGTCTGTCTAGAGACATTCGTGGAGTATTTTATTCGCGAACAATTTATTTGCCATATGTACAAATAAGAATAAACATTCGTAAAATTTATTCATTATTATAGTGATTTTTTAAAATTCTCAATCGTTATTCGTCATTCGAATATTTTTGCCCGTCTCTGTTAAATAGGTACTGAATACTATTTCCAATTTTTTTAAAGTAGTCAAATTCAATATATTACAATTTGAGCAGGGTTGCTAGCCAGTATTCCTCTAATGCGTAAGGATTCACAGTTAAAATGTTTATTCCCTTGATCAACTTCTATGATCTACTCACATGATAGAAGTCATTTACATTTGTATTGTAATACGAGGTGTTTTCTCATATATTAGAATAAAAGTAAGAATATGCCATCTTATTTCTCACGAATGTATTATAGTTCTTGTTATTTGGGGAGGTAGTAGGGGAAAATTAAACAAAAAATATCCATAGAAAGTTCTTTATTTATTTCTCCTAAAGTAGAATGTTATATTACTTAACTCAATTACTTTAAACTACAAACTGGATAAGTAGTTATTATTAAATTGATTACATTTTTTTATTGCCAATCACTTATGGCATTTATACAAGTAAATATCACAGTTATTATTAAATTATTTGTGATTGACGAAACATTAAAAAAGCTAAATGTTTCTATGCTACACTAAACATTGGCTCATTCATATCGAGACGCGACGTTATGAGACCCGGGCCCTAG
Organism: Acrobasis suavella; assembly: GCA_943193695.1. Taxonomy (NCBI): domain Eukaryota; kingdom Metazoa; phylum Arthropoda; class Insecta; order Lepidoptera; family Pyralidae; genus Acrobasis; species Acrobasis suavella. The sequence continues at coordinate 7,689,722 of OW971937.1, read as the reverse complement.
TTTTGAAATGCGAAGTCACTAAAAGACGAGTTTTTAGGGAATAAAGTGAATAAAAATTGATCAAGTGACACCGCACTTGAAATTAAGAGCCCCTTCGGTCTGCCATACAAAGAAATTTGTTTATTTTTTAGGAAAGATATGGTCGTGTCTCAATGCGAGCAGACGCTATAATGAGCGACTTGAGGTATTATCAAGGTTCTCAGAAGACAAGTCACATATAGTACTTATGTATATTTTTTTATAATATAAATAATATTTACCATTTTAAAATATGCTGACTGTTGATTGCACAAGAATATATTGTTATTATTAATATTATGAAATCAAGTCGTACAAAATTAACTAAAAATACGTAGGTCATTTCAGAATTTTGTAAAGTTACCAAACTGTATTTAATTCTTACCGTTTAATGAATTTCGCAAATTTTGATACACTTTAACAGTAGAGCCCCATATTTCTGACCCCTTCATATTTTTTGCCGTAACTTAAAGCATACTAAGCATACTAGTATGCTGTAACTTAAGTCAATAGTAAATTTTATATGGGGTAGACAGAGTCAACGGTGGTAGGACTCAGAATCTGAAACAGCCGATGGAATGTACAGATTTTGAAGCCAGCCAGCTTTATCTGTCAGAACTACCGAGACTTTACTGCTTCTAATTCCACAGTTATGATATAAAACATGAATTATGTTCTAACACGATAGTAACATATAAAAATATTGAAAGATAATTTATTCTGTACAATAACTAACTATAATAAGCACCATTATTCATTTACCACATTCATTATTCCATTCAGTTGGCAACACAAAGACTGAAAGCCGTCAAGCAATCTTAGCATTCTTCTCAGTATATTAAGGCCATTTTGATAAATATTACTATATGACTACTATAGAATAGGTATGCACTTGAGAAACGAGGAGCAAACTACTATGATAGGTGTACATAATATCAGACATAGATCTGTTTACTAAACGAAAATATTATTTTAATATTTTAAAGTTAGTAAAAGGTTTTGTACTCCTCGTTGTAATACAACACATATGTACTCACTTGGATTATTTTTAATTTGAGCATTTCTTTACAATAATTAAATTATACAAAGAGTTAGTTTTCTTATTAATCAATAGGTGCTTGTACCAAGACAAGCTTTTTCAAACTTACTCTAAGTATTTTACCGCAATATATTTTTATGGGTGCTCAAATTAAAATATTTATAGTAGTATATATGTAGGTACTCAGTATTGATCAACTGTGGATGTCTACTTTATATTTTACAATTAGATTATGTGTACCTCTTTAAACCAGCCTAAGTGATAGTTATTTATTACAGTTAAATATATAAGCAGAAAATTTTAAAATTTTTAAGGCATGCTTGTGTAATACAGATATTCCTTAGAAAAATACATTTGTTGAGATAACATAGGTTTAAAGACTAGTACATACATATATTTGATAATAGTTTATGTACGTGTACACAAAAACAGCATTATGTTATTAGGAGATTCTACACTGGTGTTTTCTCCGTTTAAGCGTACGTGGAACGTATCCTCCCTATGCTCACGATGACAGTGTGTTAGTGAGTAGGTACGATGTGACAGTCTCACTCAATATATAATGCTGCAAATGCATCGTACTGTCGTACTCTTGCGTTATCGGTACACTACATATTACTGTTAGCAAAGGTGTACATACGCGGAGCCACATCAGTGTGAATATTGTGTATTTACCGACATCGACGAACATTAAGAACTGTACAGAAGCTAAATGAATGGTGTTATATACCTTACATGTCAATAACAAATCAAACACGCGATCATGTTGAGATCAAAATGTACATACAACGCTTCCAAGAAATAATAAGATGCGCTTTCACGACAATTAGCCTAATGGGTCTACTTTAATAGTATCAGTAGACAGATTAATACTAAAACAGGCAGTGCATTTTGCGCAATAGTATATTTCTAAACTAGACCTTAAATTCAGACATTAATTTCGATATGTAACGTGTTGAATCAGAAATATTATGCATAAAATGGATTAAGAACTTACCCTACGGTTCTTAAAAGTGGCACGTAAGTTAATGACTACGCAGTCGTACGAGAAAATGTACAAAAAATATAAAATTTTCCTTATTTTTTTCAACCACATCGTTCTAGAGTATTGCAAAGGGAGTATCTCAGCAAACTTGTATGGTTGTCATGTATTTCAATGTATGTATTGGTATAATTATAATACCCAATCAGAACTGACTTTGGAATTTGTAGACCGTAACATAACTAGCCGTTTGGTTCATTTACCACAAGAATTTTGATGTAAAAAATATCAAGATAACAGAAGATAGGAAGGGTAACTGATTATTGTAGTCCCGTGTCGCGGCGGCGCTGGGTGAGCGCAGTGTTGAGCCGGGAGCAGGGGGCACCCTGAAGGGAGAGCGGCGGCTGGTGCGCTCCGTGGGGCAGCCCATCCAGAACGGGGCGGAGGGAAGTTGTTTCTCGTGCTCTACCTTCATTTGCAGATCATTGAACTTCCAGAATCCTTTGCCTTTGAAGAAGTAGGTTTTACCTGTGAACAAAATAAAAGTAGCTGTTAGTTAAAGAAGGTAGAAAGAGGAAGAAGGTAGTTGGTAGAGGCTTCATAAGTAAAGAAATTTGTAGGATACATAGAAGATTGTACGATTTTGTAACCAATTTAAAATATGTCGCATCCAGTAATTCTATTTTTCAGTTTACGAAGGCATTGAGCATTATAATTAAATATTCTTTGGGCTAATGGTATGAGTAGTAACGCACCATCTTTCCATTGGAACACGCTGTCGATGTTGTACCCTACGCCTTTCCACATGGACATATCGCGCGGGTAGTCCAGCTCTACGTGGCCTTCATCTTCATCGTATCTGGAAGAAAATAATTTTATTTTTATAAACAAAGGAATAAATAAAGTTCCCAATCGATTTATTAAAATTACTATGTAGGTGCAATGCGATACAAATAAGTTGAATGGCAGTCATCGGAGCATTACTGGTACCTGCGCCGATGACTGCCATTTTGGTTCAATTGTACGCATTGTACCTATTTTAAACTTGCCATGACGGCAAGGAAACTCATCTACAATCTACAAGGTACGTAATACGTACCTTGTAGATTGTAGATGAGTTTCCTTTATTAACGCTACTTTATCTAAGCTGCCTACATCAAAGTTTTAGCAAAAATGATAAGTATATTACATATGTTATTGGTATATTTTGTTAGTGGTTAAACCCCTGCATTGCCTAAGTCAAGAAATAAAAAAATGGTAGTCGTACTTATGTATAACTGCTTACTCTTATTACGTAAGTACTTATATTTTTATGAATGGCAAACAAAACCAGCGAAGAAGCTACATACCTAAGCAGATACAGTGCATACTATTTTACATAAATAAAAACCGCATTGTGAAACACTTACTTCCAATACAAGGAGCCACTGTAGAAGTAAGTTTTGCCGTTATGCCCCCACACCATGGCAGCGTCCAACTTGTCCAAGTTAGTCGGCAGCCCCAGCTCACTGATCGCTCTTGGATATCCAGGCAATAAGTTTTGAGTGTCGAATAAGAAAAGTTCTTTTCCTGAAAATGTAAAATTTTAGCAAATTGTGCGCTTTTAGAATATAACTTCACAATTTGCGTTTATAACACACGCGTGTTTTATGAGCTGCTTTATACATCTAAAACCGGTGAAATTAGATACGAGCAAGTGTGTTGAAAATAAATTTATTGACATAAGTAGGTATATACAATTTAAAAATAATAGAAATAAAACTAAAAAGTACAACTAAAATGGTTTTCTTACCAATGAAAAAGGCGATTTTTCTGTCAGGTCTCTCGTAAACTGCGTCGACGTGAGTAAAGTCCTTCGGCAAACCCGGCCACATTCTTGATACGTCCATAGGGTAGCCCGAATAGTGACCCTGGGCGCCTATCCTCCAGTGGTACTAAAAAAGGAAAACTTTTATATCAGTAAAATACGAAAGACAATAGGTAGTGCTAAACTTTCGGAAAAGGAAGAGTAATAAATACTTAAAGTACAATAAAATACTTACTCTATTTTTGAATATGAATAGTTCCCCTCGAATCAGAGCAACAGCATCATAGCTCGTGTTGCAGGTGTCAGGCTTGTCTGACGGAGGCGTAGGCCTGGCCGTCGTGGTCGGTCTTGGGGGATTGTAGGGCCGCCTCGGGTGATCTTGTCGCGGATTAGTAGGATGATTTGGTCTGGGGTATGAAGGATATTCAGTATTGACCGTAGGGTATCTCACTGGTCGATAGGTGGATGGTTGTGTGGTTGTCTCATGAGTAGTTGGGCGAGGGTAATGATTATGATTTGTTCTTCTCGGGTGTTCGTCAGTAGTGTTGTAATGACGGCGATCTGGGGGGTAGTAAGGGGGACGAGGTCTAGGGTAGTAAGTGGGGTATTTGTTGGGATTTCGTGGATACTGCGGCGTGTGATCTGGTCTGTTGTGTCTGTTGTGGTGATGCCAGTAAGGTCGCCTGGTTGTAGTGGTCGTTGTGGTCGTACTGGTGGTGGTGGTTGGGGGCGGCGTGTCTACTGGATAATACGGTATCTTCGCCCAGGGTTTGCGTACTTTTGGACCTGTAATCAAAAAAAAAAAGAGTGTATTTATTATGTCAAGAGGTCTCAAGTGGGGGGTATTTAAGTGGTCTCTCTCAAGGACCGTCCAACGAATGTATTTAGGTATATCCTTACCATACATCTGTTGGATGCCGTTTCTGTCATCTTCTGGCAATTCAAAGTTGGGTTGAATTCCTTGATACCATGGGAACATTAGAGCTCCCTTGACTGAACTGTGGCTGAGACCCAGGGAGTGGCCGAATTCATGAGCTGCCACAGCCAGGAGGGATGTTCCTGTAAAAGAATGTCAAAGATTCAAAACAATTAGTTGAAATTTCGTTTTTTTTTAAAGATGTTTTCTAATCACTAAAACCAAAATCCTTCGTATCAAAGAAAAAAGAAAATTTTAAAATAGAGATTTCCTAAAGAAAATAATTGAAAACGTAAAATGTTATGCTGCCCAAATTCTGCGGGCGCGAATTCCGGCTAGTTATCTCATATTTACGAGTGGTTTGTGTCAAATAAAGGTGCATATTTACACATGGCTTGCCGAACACAATCCAGACGGCATTGCAGCGCCCGTTGGTGTAAATGATCACGCGTCCGCGATGCGGTCGCTCTGCTATCGGGTAGTGAGGTTGCGAACATGTTCTGTCGACACTACATAACGTAGCTTGCGGGGACAGCTCCAAACCTACTACAAATTCCAGCCACGAAATTGCAGTGTGATTGAAGCCACTGAATATTCAAAGCTGAGTTTGGATTAGAAGCTTACTGACATACATGAGAAACGCCAAACGATTGTCAAGCTCCACAAAACATAATAAGTAGGTATCTGATATAATTAGGTAAGTACTTAACAGCACACAATTAATATGTATAGGTCTGTACCTTAGTACTCTTTTGGTATAATCTCAAAATTGGTCAATTAGCCATTATGGGGAGGCAAATGCATAATTACCAATAATAACGAGATAATCGTCGAGGATGTCAAAATCTATCCTTTGACCAAAATCTTTTAAATCTATAACTATTTAGGTACAAAGAGACGTGAAGTCTTAAAAAAAATGAATTAATTAAGTAAATAATTAAAAGTACGAAATATAAACTATCAATGTAACTATTTTTGTTCATAAATAAGTAATTATTGTAAGAGAAGAGGTAAACACACGCAAGTAATGAAATTATTTAAAGCACGTGCTAAACTTGATATATTGAGCCGTGTAGTCGCTCGCGCGCCCGGCGTGCCATTTGCATGTCAAAACAGTTGCGACCGCGACATGCTCATTTCCGAACGTTACTCCCAACTTTTCACAGAAAAACTGTAATTACTTTGCGAACATTCTATTTTACGCGTCGACATTGTACTGACTGATGCATTTATTACCTCACCAGTGGTACCTTAACAATATCTAGACTAGCAAGATCTGAAGAAGCTATTCTTTGATATACTTTATTTATATACCTACTTACCAGTTTATATAAATTGTTTTGATGTTAAAACCAAATGAAGATGGCTTAAAGAAGACCTCTCTATTATCTCTAACCTTCTCGTAATCGAGGCGGTCTGTCTCTACCTGGTCTATTATGGGCTGTTTTTACGTGTCAAGAGCTAAGAGCAGTTTGTAGTTTAGTTTTTCTCACCTTCTTCATCATCAACAGATTCGTAAGGATCAGATGTCACTCATCATGGTAAAGAAGCTTTATGTCATTGACGTGCTATCCCTTCAGTCGTTATCGTAACCTCTCCGTCTCCAGTTGCATCGATGGATTAATCTATTCTTTATACGCTTTCCAACACATTGTACAGGTGGCTGCTCTCACCTTTCTCAACGTCGTTGGAGTTAAATACCCTTAGCTCGTCATCGTCGAAGAAAAAGACTCTGCTGTAACCGGAGCCCGGGAAGAACGCATGAGCAAGTATTGTTAAATACTCGTGGTCATGGTAACGAAGTCTCATGGTCTACCAGTCATTTCAGCCTAGCTTTTACAGTTATCCATTTTCTCACCTTCCTCATCGTCGTTGGAGCTGAGCACCCACAGTTCATCGTCGTCGAAGTGCGCGTCCCCTCCGCGGCCGGAGCCTGGGAAGAACGCGTGCGCAAGGATCAGGCCGCGCCCGTCGAATGGGTACGCGTCGTCATGGTAACGTCTGTTGACAAAATAATTATTTTGTAAAAAGAGTTCCGTCATAATTGGTTTTGGACAAAGTTACATAGTCGTATCTATTCTACCTATGTCACTAGATTTGTGTAATTACAAAAAATATAATAAGAAAACAAAATATTGCTAAGTTACTACTACATTTACTTCCAAAATTCCTTTTTCCATTCCAATTTCTTTGTTTTGCACTAGAAGACTAGGCTCTTAAGTATCTTCTAAAGAAAATGTAAAGAAAAATTTGTTAATCATAATTGTCACACATGCGAAAGTATCCTTAAATCCACCTAAGCTTTTACTGTTGATGAAAACATTCGAATTGAAGTAATATATTCATTCGGCTACAAACAACAGTTGATGGAGTGGACGGAGTCTGCCGAGCAATCAAACTTGTGTCCCCTGGGCCCGGCGCTCGACCACTACCTACCTAATCATTTTTCGCGCCTACCGACCAACAAAACAAGGGAAAGACCTCACCCATGCATATTTCACGCAATATTAGCTGACCGCTGCGTTATTGAGTTTTCATGCGAAAGTTCTGCTATTAGTTCGGATGGGCGCGGCGGCCATATATCTACGACAATGACAATCAATCGCTTTTAAAAATCCGATATGATGTAGATCTGTGGGACTATTTTAAAGCATATTAGGGTCACTGAGGATATATTATAGGCAAGTACGGACTTTGGGTAGGTGACAGGGCAGTCACCGTAGCCAAAAACTGGTCAGGTTCATTGTAGTTGGGTAGGTAATATAGCCTTTCGTCTTGAGAAGAAAAGGTACTTTTGATTTGTTTGTAAAATTGACTAGTTTTAGGTTCACTCTAGTGATAAACTTTTGATACCTATATGTAATATAATTTTGATGAAATATAGATCCTTTAATCATTCAGTTCATTACAAAATCTATCTGAGCTGAATTCGTAGCGGCGTAACACCAAAATTTAAGTATTAAGTAAAATGAAATATGAAATTCTACATCTATTAAATAATTGACAATATTGTTTGATATTATTTAAACTTAAATATTATTGATATTTGACTTTAATTCATGTTTGAAATTAAGTTCTACGCCACTACGAGATCTATTCTTTTGAAATAGGTTACCTAAAATGCATGAAGTGAGTAAATAAATGTACCTAATGGAAGTACCTAAAACAGTTCAAGTATATTGATAACGAGATGCGAATAGTAGATTGTGCTACAAGGGGATAAGGTAATATTTTGAAGGCGAGGGCGCTACTTTGAATCCAGAGCGAAACGAAGGATTCCACAGTTGATTCTATATATATTCGATTCTACGGTGGAATCCTGAGTGTAGCGAGGGCTTCATGTATATCGCCCGAGATAAAAATATTACCGTACCCGAGTAGCACACTCTACTTTTCATCTCCATCTACGAGAAAAAATTGCACATACAAAACAGAATATAAAGAACAGTAGAACACCTACAATACCTAACAGACTTCAACTGACATTTTAATTCTAACCTTTGTTTGGTGTTGTTTTCATACAATAAATACTAAGAAATATTTTTTCGAAGACCACCAACTTAAGATAAAATGTTCAATCATAACTTTGTTTGCGTGGTCCTTCATATCTTTTTATTTTTATACATAAACTTGATAACTATTCACTATTGGCTTAACTCACGAAAAAGTATTCAAATTTACATAAATAATTACATTTCAATACAAATAACCTAAAACTTCTGTAATTACTTGAATCAAAGGGAAAAATTGCGCTTTTTAATTATACTCATTTCTTTTTCCGAAGCAAAGAACATAAAAATTTTAACCTACATTCATCCACGACGATTGAAGACGATATGTATTCCAAATTTTACAAATGACGAAGTCTGTGCCGATTATTTTTTAATTTAAAACATAATTCTTCTTTTTTTTTTCTGGACTGCCGACATTTTTTTTTATTCTACATAGATTAAACGCGTGTTCTCCTTTCAAATTGGTTTTAATCCCTAGAGATCTTCTTTTTAGTCCCACGTTTTAGTCCCGAGAGAATAACCAGTAACTTTAGCCCCAAATGTTTTGGGATGAAAACATCGTCTTTTGAGCAGATGAGATGAATTGAAAACTTATTAATACGAGAACCTATTACTACTCGTATAAGATTAGGAAATTATTAAATATCTTATCTATTCTTTTTGTACTCATATGCCATATTCTTAAATAAACTTTTTAAACCTCTACTCGTATACCTATCGAACGCTGGAGATAAAAGCAGTGTTTCGCTGACAAACCTCGTCAAAAGTAATGGGTTGGGAATGGAAAGTTTCCGAGAGGGATGATTTATTGCGTAGCTCTCGTCGAGATATACTGAGGGTCCAGTAATGCTATGATGCCTTTATGTTTTCTTACTTCTGCTAGCGGCATCAAATCACACATCTAGTGTTAAGTAAGTATTTATGAAATAAAAGTATAAGAAAACACGCTTGTAGCAATGTGCCTACAAGCGCGTGTTCTTTTTTATGAATTAAGTTATTGTTTTATGTGGATTTCTAAGTTCTCATCTGCTAGATTTTTTTATACTACGAATTTCATTTATAAGATTTTAATAATAAGGTAATACATTTTTGGGTATTTAGAAGAGACTATTATGGATATTTAGTGATTTAATAATTTCTACCCTTAGATATACTTCTATTATGAGCTCTACAATAAACGCTGACATCAGAATTTTTACAACCTGCAAATGTTACAATTCTGCAATGAGGAAAACTGCAGAATTATGGAAGGAAGATTATTTGTCGTTTTATTACGGCTTATACCATATAAATATGTAACGATGTTACAATAACCCTCATCCTTCATGTTCCAGTTTAATTTTTCCGTTTTCTAAAAAATAAGTTTATTTTCAAATTCAATTTTAAAATTTTAGATTCCTTCCTCATCTGATTCATTCCACTACCATCTCTCGAGCTGATAACATCTAAATCAGCTGATAACATCTAAAACCTACCTCTTCATGTAGGAGCTCCAACTGCCTCAGCTAGTGCGCGGCTACCTCCATACTAGGAGCTCCTACAAATATTTATCCGTTTATGTAAATATTATCGCTTTTACGTATTATTTTCTTAGTGTTTCAAGAAGATGCCTGTTTTTATTATGTAACATATAAATGTTCGTATATATTTATTGATTTATTTATCTTGATTGTAATTTGAAGCTAGAGCTGTATACTTTTTGTAGAATAAAATACAAGCTTGTGAAAAGATATCTTTCAATCCTTAGTTCATATTTTCGTTAAATGTGTCTAAATTTTTAGAGCACTTACCTGCCGTACCGTAGACTCGAACTTTTAAACATTTACAAACGCGGGCGGCCCATTTTTTTGTTATCATAGCGCTTTTTGCTTTTGATTTAATGTAATTTTGGTGAAACGGTCGTTCAGCTTTTTCGTTGTATTGTTTTTTTAGATAGTTTCTACTTTAGATATTTGCAAAGCTAAACTCACATTAGGGTCAACACAAACGAGACGCAAGTTGCGTCGCGTAACAGCGCAAGTTGCGCCGCGCAACTCGCGCTCCGTGTGGCCGCTCTACCCGCGCAAGATGCTCTAGGTCAGAGGTTCCCAAACTTATTTTGTCAAACGCCCACTTTAAAAAATCAGTTATTTTGTAGCGCCCCCCATTTTTTTCACCATAAAAACCTGAGTCACATATTTGTCTTGCCTGTAGTTTAATTCAACCTATATTCTAAACGAGAGAGCAATAATAATACATACACCAGTACATTAGAGTATCTTTTATAAAAAATAACAATAATCAACATTGTTAATTTTAAATAAAAAAATAGCAATAATAATACAATTTTACAATAATAAAGAGTATTGGAAGTGGGGACCTCACCTGCGAAACTTTAAAACACGAAATTTTTTCAGTGTTTGATTCCTTTAACGATATAAATAGCGTTGTGAACGCATTAAAATAATAAATATTAATAACATTTTTAGTTTATATTTGTACAATAAAAAAGGATATAAATATGAACTAATAAATGGATGTTGTGTAGTAAGAGGATTTTAATTTCAGTGAATTTTAAAATATAAAATAGCTGAAGTTATAAATCACTCATTGCTTAAATCACATCAGCGCCCCCCAACTTTATTCTGGGCCCGTTACCGGCCCTTAAAGCCTCCAGCGCCCACAAGGGGGCGTTATCGCCCACTTTGGGAAAGACTGCTCTAGGTATATAGTATCGCACACAGGTTATTTGGTCAGTTTAGCTGGCCAAAAGACATTATTGTCATTGTAAATTGTCATGTCAATGGCATTGTTTGAATGAAGATAATTACTATCATTGTATATTTCACTAAGACAATGAATTATCTTAGTGGATTGGCCTGTCAATGTTTTCATCTGAATGAAGGCAATCATTGTCTAAGTGAATTGTCCTGTCAATGACTTCGTCTGAATGACGACAATCATTGTCTGAATGGATTTTCCTGTCAATGGCTTCGTTTGAATGAAGATAATGAATTATCTTTATGGGTTGTCATGACAATGGAGATGACACACTGTCTTAGTGGATTCCACGAAGACACTGATTGACTTAGACAATGATTGTATTCAATTCATTTAGACAGGATAATCCACCAAGACAGTTCATTGTCTTAGTGAATTGTTCTATCAATGGCTTTGTCTGAATGAAGGCAATCATTGTCTTAGTGGATTGTGCTGTCAATGGCTTCACTTGAATGTAGATAATGAATTGCCTAAGTGGATTGTCATGTAAATGGATTCATCGGAATGAAGGTAATCGTCCAAATGAATTGTTAATGACTTCGTCAGAACGAGGATAATCATTGTCTTAGTGGATTGACCTGAAAATAGTTTCGTCTGAATAAAAAAATAAAATATCTTTGTAGATTGTTCTATCAATGACTTCCTCTTAGTGAAGACAATAAATTATCTCAGTATGTTCTGCCCTGTCAATAAGGTCGTATGAGTAAAGACAATCATTGTCTTTGTGGATTGTCCTGTCAATGGCTTTGTCTAATTGTAGACAGTCCACTGAGACAATAAATTCCCACAGTGGTTTGTCTAGTCAGAATGAAGAAAATTCACTGTCATTTTTTTCTGAGGACAACCCGCTGCAGTGGAATCATTCATACGAAGCCATTGACAGAATTTTTTTTAAATTCGAATTGCGTAGTCTCCTTTATAGAAATGGCCTATTTTATACAATTGTCTTAATCATTGTTCTGAGAACAATCCACTGGAATCCATTGACAGGAAAATCCACTAAGTCAATGAATTATCTTAGTGGCCACTGCAGTGGATAGTCCTCATGAAAATGATTACAGTGTATTGTCTTCATTCAGACTAAGCCGTTGACAGGACAATCCACTGATATGGCACTGTCCAAATCTACTGTCTTAGTGGATTGTCTTCATTCAGACGCCCGCACAGAGATCGCGGTGTGTTAGAGAGCGGGACAAAAATGTTTTGAAAGACTTCATTTTAAATACAAAACAGACCTTGTCTTATGGAACTTCTTTGCATAATGGTGCCGTTTTTTCATATTATCACCATCCATCGTTTGTGTGGAATAAATCGTTATTAACGATAAGACTGCCCATTTTACTTTTTTTCGTATTTTGGTATACAATAAAGTACTTACTGATTATGATGGGTTTCAAAATAATAGGTTTTTATAATTTTATAAATGAAAATCATTCACCCACAGAAAAATCATAATCATAATCGACATGGGAAATGATAATTATTTATGACAGAGTAAATAAGAAAATCTCAGAATTTCAATACGAAAAATATGAATGTCCTTACCTATACCAATAAATTGCTTACTTAATTATTATGTCGGAAGAAATAGATTTTTTTGTAATGTGTATCTGAATGAATTCGTCTGAATAAAGACAATCCACTGTTATCATTATCTTGAGGCCAATCTATTGCAATTAATTATTTTTATTCTACAATTCATACATTTTAGTAACACAATTTATTGGTTAGGTAGGTTTACATTTATATTTTCGGTTTGAAATTCTGAATTTTCTCATTTTCTCCGACGAAACTAATTATTATTTCTTATGTCGATTATGACTATCATTTTCTCTGTGGGTCGACGACAGTAAAGAACATACTTCTTTCTAGTTCTTGCCTCGTGTCGCCGTCGCACAGTGGTTCGAGAATCAGCCTGCACGTGCATAGAAATTAAAGTGTGGTTTTGGTTTTGATTCTTTGCTGATTATATTCATGCATTAAAAACAACAACTTTTATATAAGTTACCTTAGACTACCATAGTGCTTATTATAATTTACGAGAAAAAAATCTATTTTTTTGTATGGAACCAAACATAAGTAACACTTTGTTATACACCAAAAAATTATAATAGTACATAGAAAAGTATACATATGAAATGTATCTTTTCTGATATTTTTTATAGATGTCATAGACAAGGTCTGCTTTGTATATAAAAATAATTCAAAATGTTTTTTTCCAGCTCTCTCACACTTTACGACCACTGTGCAGGCCCGCGCGAGCACGCGTAACGTAGCGCAAGTTACGTTGAGACGCAACTTGCGCGTAATGTGTACGATTGGTACAAATTGTATAAAATGCTATGTAAGCGCGTAACGCAACGCAACTTGCGCCCCATCTGTTCCGGCACTTAATTTCATTATTTATTTAATTAACATGACATTATTAGGGTTGGATCTTACTTGTCAGCACGGAGCAGAACTTTTCTATGCTGCTATCCTTTTCTGTCGCTCAGAATCGTCATTTGCCGGAGCGAGAGAAAGTGCTGCTCCGTGCTGACAAGTGTAATCCTATCCCTAAAGTAATACTTAAATTATCACAGCAGCTTCGAATTTGATTTCATTTCTGCTTATTTGGATATAGACAGCACTAACTCACGATTAGTCAGTCACTTCTGTAAAATGATATACGGGACCAATGTCTGCACCACTATGATTAAGTAAGTAAAAATGCGATCATTAAAAGACCCACTTGAAAACCGTTTGCCGAAATTCAATTAACTTACAGCTGCGAAATGACTACAGAACCTCAAAACTATACCTTGTAATTTTATGCATTACCACCTTCTTTTGAGTCTTTAGATGAAAATGTAATGACTCAAAAGAAGTATGATTCTCTTAAACAGTGAAAGACTCAGATCTGTAGAATACCTAAAGAAGCGAATCAAATGCTCTAATGCCTACAGATGGATTTTATGAGTGCCATTAACTTATATTACAGTGAATAAAAGCGTTCCATTACGTAAATGCACCACCTTATAGTAGACTTATAAACTAATCATATTAGAGTTGGCAATATTGTGTACCAATATATGACTCCCTCACTACGGAAGGATTGGTAGGTACTCTGAATTTTGATATACAAAGTTTTCCGAATGTTTTTCTAAACTTTTTGAAGTGAAATATTTGTTAACTTGTTTTTCTATGCTGGTCTTTTTATGTTATAGATAGATAGTACACTATTTTCGGCCTACGGATTTGTTTAATTAATTTAGCAAAAGCGTGGCTTAAGTTTTTGATAATCCCACTTCTTATATTTTTTGGGATTAAAAGTATCATAAATGTTAATCTAGGTAATAAAGTATATAAATGCCAAATTTCATTCTTATATGATTAACCGTTTAGGCGTAAAAGCGGAACAAATTTCCATATATTTATACGAACTTATGCTAATAACTGTATAGTCATTTTATGGAATTCATTTTAAGCATTAAAATAAATGTTTATGTTTTATTGGAAAATGTATTATGGCTACAAAAAATCTCATATATTTTAGAAAAATGCCATTATAATTATTATATTATGCTCTTCAAATGCAAAGCGATGCACAAACGCAACGACAACGGTGGGGTACGCGTCTGCGAGATTTATTACCCCATAAACTGTAATATTACCCAGTAGTAAAGCGTAGTACTAGTACGTACAACTTAACTGCCTTTTGCAACTCGCGAAGTGCAATACTGACTGATGGGTGTGCGGAGTCGTAACTGTTCTAGTATCCGCACCGCAACATTTTGTGTGACACAGATTTTATAACTTACCTACTAATTCAAACGAAATAATTTCACCCAAGTACTTCATTTGCAAGATCTTTTAAATATCTTCAGTAGAATATCGAATGGCCAATGCGTAGTTTGTGAATACGTATAACTAGGTATCTAAACGTACTTTTGTAATCCTTACTAATATTATAAATGTGAAAGCGTGGATGTTTGTTACGCTTTCACGCAAAAACTACTTGACGAATAATCATGAAATTTTGTACACATATTCTGGGAGGTACTAGAAGTAACATAGGGTACTTTTTATTAAAAAAAAAAATATTTAAAAAAAAAAAAATTGTCAACAAATATCAACATTTTCCAATTAAAATCCTCTTAGACATATTTTCGACTTCCACGCGGACGAAGTCGCGGGTTAAAGCTAGTAAGATAATAATTTCTTCTAAGATTAGATATTTATGGAGTAAGCTATAATATGTTTAAGGGTTGTCACGAATTAATGTATACCATAATTAAAATAAATTTCATAGATAAATTTACTATTCCGTTTACTTGACCACAAAAAGAGAGATTTCAAAAAAAAAATTATGCAGGCCGATCAAAGATCGCTGAGTTGGTGCAAGTTTATGCAATATGGCGACGCAATATGTCCGCAGCGGAGGTTTTTGCCGTCTTTTCTCATATCGCCGTCTACAGTGATCTAATAAGGCAAACTTCGCCCTTTGCTCATTCGATATGCCAGGCTTGTCGGCAACTCTTCGTCATTTGTCAGCTTGTGTTTTGTAGTCGGTATGCTATCTCTGTGATCATAGGCATTACATTTCATTAACTGTAGTAAGAACTGATATATTATTTGGATTATCTTTTCGGCTAAGATGCAAGATTAAAATCGTATTGTTAATTATGTGCATTATTAGATTGTAAAAATTGTTAATTAAGTTTAAACTATTTTATTATCCTTTCATTTGAGTTAATTTAAAAGGTTATTTGTAAAATGTCCTAAAAGAAGACATTGCTTCTCATCTCATAGACAAATTAACCAGGTATAACTACCGTCTCCATAGATAAAAGTATTAATAAACTTTTAGATTGAAATACATATTTATTTACAAATTCGTAGATATACTTATAATTACTGTACTTATTACTACCTAGGTACTTATTACTTACTTATATTGAGATGAGGATTTAATAAGGAAACCTCGGTTAGTTTTATATGTTTTCACGCTATTTAATTAATTACCTAAAATTAAATATCCATTAACAAATTAAATAGGAACATTACTCTATCACATCAAAAAAATGTACGTTTAGGCATAACTTAGTTACTTACCCTTTGTACCTAATGATTTTCGGAATTTAATTACAATATAAATCTAAGTAACATGTATGTACGTTAAGTCTGCATACCATATTTGTTCACGATTTTCTTTTAAGTGCTATATGTCTGCGCATCTACTTACCGATTTTAATACAAAAAAAATAACATTCAGTCTTCTAAAATTCTTTTTTAACTAACACGCTACAAAGCGTATCTTATATCCGAGTTGAAAATTGACATTTTAAACGTGAAAATGTATAGAGAGGGCTTTCCTCTGAAACGAATGACTTACGCGTGCGGTGAATACGGAAACAACACCGCCCAGTACAAGTAGGTACGCTAACGAGTTCATTTTCCTTAAATATAATTTAAACTGAGATCTTACGTGTAAAGTAGCTTCAACTTTTTAAATGGAGTCTTAAACTACCTACGTAATGGTAGCGGGTTTGCACGTGCGATCAAGTAGGTATATAGTTACTATGGTTTTTATTAATTCCTTAATTTGACGACCTCCGTGGCGTATTGGTCACCATGCTAGTCCGCCACCCAGAGGTTCCGGGTTCGATCCCCGGTCAGGGCAAGTAGGAAAATGGCCTTTTTCAAATTGTCCTGGATCTTGGGTGTTTATCTATATATTTATTTGTTATAAAATATAGTATCGTTGAGTTAGTATCCCATAACACAAGTCTTGAACTTACTTTAGGGCTAGCTCAATCAGTGTAATTTGTCCCTATTTATTTATTTATTTAATTTCGCCGATAGGATTTGTTTTGTATTTACTTAAGTACCTATAGAACTTGTTTTATTTATTCATGACTGTGGCTAAGTTTCTAAATCACTCTTAATAAATAAATAAGGTCATCCTTAGTCAGCTTATTAAAAAGGCACATTAAAATTATATCCACGAATTATGTAACTTTACGTACATGCCTACAAAAATTTTCATTCTAAATAAAAACGTTTTTAAAAGTTACATCGTCAATATATTCAGACATACATCTATCACGTAGATACTAAAACATAATATTCTCCAAATAAAGTAACTTTCCCTTCTTCATATTAGTTCATGAATCCAAGAATCCGCAAAAATACGCATGTATTTTGTCTTGTTACCCAACAACAAGATTGCGCCTTATGAGGATGTACATTCACAGACTGTTTTCCAGGTAATTTCGCACTCGGTGACGGCGTGTAGGTAATACAGCGGCGAATTGTAGTCGACTCTAGTGTAAGATAAATGGAAAAGTGGATTTAGCCAGTCACGTCTTTTGAATGAAAGTGAATCGTGAACGAAAACACCCACGCCGCTCCCGTGCCAACACTATTTGTGTTCTTTGAACTCCGTTTACTGAGTTTAACGAATAAAAATCTATCGCTATTTGTCGTAGAAAACGTTATTTATCATTATTTTCTTATATGTGCTTTATTGTAATTGTAAAGCTTTTTATTTACTTATCATAAAATATACTACGATGTTTAGGGTTCCGTAGTTGACAAGGAAATCTTAAACCTTTATTGTTTCGCCATGTCTGTCTATCTTTCAGTCAGCGGTTCTACGCAAAGGCTATATGTACTAGAAAGCTGTAATTTGGCATGGGTTTGTATATTAACCATGCCGACCACGTGGTAAAATAAAATCATGAAAAATAATTGGTTTAGCTTAGGCTAGCTCAATTATTTTTCACTCGACTTTACTCATTAAATGGGGTATCGTTGAATAGGTCTTTCGAAAATATTGTGAGTTGTTGAACACCATTTTTTTGATTTAGGTATCTGTTTCTGAAATATTTGGTTCTATATTGCAATTTTTTGTTACAGTCAAGTGTGGAATCTTAAATCCCAACAGTTCAAGTAACAAGGAACCTATTGACCCATTGCTATTTGGTGTAAATTGTTTAAATCTCTTATGAAACGACAAAATTCATGGCTTTTTAAACTAAATCTTTGAAGTCGATCTTCATATTCAGGTATTTGACGCCTTAAACCGAGTCTACCGCAATGAGTTCTACAGAAAGCAAAGCTGGACTTGTTCTATCCTATCCGTGTGCATTGAGGAGTTCGGTGGCCCGGGTGGAATGCGCATTACTAGCGCTTTTGCAAGTTAAGCGACACCGAGCGTGGTCCGCACATGAATGGGTGAACACAAGTGGCACAAAAATTGCTTGAGTTCCTCCGTGCTTCAGAAGGCACGTTTAAGCCGTTGGTTCCGGCAGTCATCATTGTATGGCAGCCGTCAAGATATGTCAGATGCCTTTAGGCAGCCTGAAAAATCTGACACCAGTGTTGGTTACTTACATACACGAAAAACAACAACAAAACATCCGTGTGGATCCTATAAATAGGCGACCAGGCAGACGAGCAATACTCTAATGTACTCTGCATCAGTGATGAACATATAGAATGATCCAAGATCTAGTGTCTCTGAACGTTTTAGCTATAGGTACTTACGAGCCACAAAGCCTAGAGTTCTTTTAGCTTTAATGATTATGTGGTCATAATGAGGTTTAAAGGAAAGTTCACTGTCAAAGATAACTCCAAGGTCACGCACAGTATTTACTAGTTTTGAGGATGGTGGACTACATATCTCAACAAGATTGGGCTCTTTTTCTTAGTCAAAGTTCTATCCTATCCTATTATGTAGACACCACTCGTGAATCTTATGCAGATTATTCTGTAACCTCTCACAGTCAGTTATATCAAGGATTCGAGTAAATATTTTAACGTCATCTGTATAAGCAAGACACTCACAATCAATCATTTACAAAAAGTCATTAACAAATATAAGAAACATGAGTGGGCCTAAGTTAGATCCCTGAGGGAATCCAGAGTGTAATACATACGGTTTAAAATCATATCCATACAATGCAACTAACTGGGAACGATTAAGTAAATATGATTTCAGCCACCTGAGGAAGTTACCATGGATGCCGTATCTGTCCGACTTTCTTACCAATATATTTTTATTTATTTACAAAATTCATGTACACAAAATACAAACATAGGAACGAACAAAGTAAGATCATTGAGTACATAGGTACTGCTTATTTCATAAGAAATCTCTTCTAGCAGACCCAGGACAGGAAAAGAGAAGAAAACAGGTAGTAGTAGGCGGGTACAAAATAGACTCAAGTTAAATACAAATACATAAAATAGGTACTTATCTAAAAGTTTAAACATAAAAATACATATTATATAATACATAAACTAAAATATACCTAACTATAAATGTAAATAAATAAATTTTATATATAAGTTAAGAATAAATATATATACCATTCATTACGTTAAGGAAAGATAATACTCTTTTACTCGCTTCATAAAAACAGAAAATGATTTGGAGTCTCGTATAGTGTGTGGTAGTGAGTTCCATAATTTACCGCATGAACAGAGAAGGAGTGGGAATAGCACGCAGAAGTATTGTCAGGGATTCTAAGTACGGTTCTAAGTTGGGACCTACAGAGCACATTAGACGGACGGGCAAAAGAAAACCGATCACGTAGATATGTAGGATAAGTAGGAATATACAAAATTTTGAAAAGGAGACAAAGGATTCTATGGTTTCTACGCAAACGAATAGGGAACTCAAGTTGTTTGCGGTATTCAGACACATGATCAAACTTTTTTAATCCAAATACGAACCTTAAGCATAAATTTTGCAATCGTTCTAGCTTGTTTAGTAGCTGCTGTGTAACGTCTAAATAGCAGGAATCTGCATAATCAAGGAGTGGCAGTATGAGGGACTGGCATAAAGATACTTTAGTTTCAAAGGGCAAAAAATATTGAAGTGTTCTGAGACTATGAAAGGAAAAATATACTTTGCGACTAACTTCAGTTATATGCGCAGTCCAACTCAGCGTCGGTTCAATTAAAACACCTAAATTTCTGGCAGTCTCAGAGAATGCAATGATGTTACCATTCAGAATCAGAGGAGGAACAGTGCTATGGTCAATGGAATTTCATGCATACCGACTTCCAAGATTTTTTTTGGTTTACTAATAAACCAAATGACTTAGCCCACCCAGTTAGTTTTTGCAGATCACAATTAATTGCATCAATGGCTGCATCGATGTCAACAGGTAGACAGTGTCTGTAGAGCTGCAAATCGTCTGCGTAGAGATGGAAGCTAGAAGAGAGAATTTGGGTAACAGTATTAATGAAAACAGAAAATAAAAGAGGAGACAGAACGCCGCCTTGTGGCACACCCGCACTGAGCTCACGCCAATCGGAGGAAGTCTCTTCGACGCGAACACACTGCGAGCGACCGTGAAGATACGAATCAAACCAGGATAAAGTAGAAGGAGAAACATTTATAGATCGGAGAATGCCAAGAAGAATGTCAAAATCTACTGAGTTAAAAGCACTGCTGAAATCAAGAAGGACCAATAAAGTAAGACATTTAATACAATATGTAAGACAATATAATGTGATCAACTCAATCAAATGCCTTTGTAACATCCGTATGAGCAGTATCTAACTGACTGCTATTGCTAAAAGATTTACACAAGTACCTAACTGTTAAAGACAAGCATATAATCGAAGTTAAAATGAAAACTATCAGAGCTTATTAGGTTTTACAAATTAACTACGAATAATAATTGTCAAATTAAAGAGTCAAGCATAAAATAAGTAGTATATAAATGAAGTTAAAAGGAAAACTATCAGAGCTAATTAGGGTTTATAAATTAAAGAGTTATGATAGGAGACCTACTTTTAAAATTTACTCGGAAAAGTAAAATTTCATGTAATTCAATAGAAAAAACTTTTTACGTCGTCGGCATTCGCAACTACGGAGCCCTACACTGCACGTGGCCTGACACGCACTTGGCCGGTCATTATCAAACAATTTTAGAATAAGAGTTTTGAATAGGCAAGATGACTAAAAAAATAATTTTGACGCATCAATTTCTTTATAAATATTTCTCACGTATTTTTTTCCTCTCACAAAACATGTTGAAGATATAGCGTCTTTTAAATAAGTCACGGTTTCGTTTAATATGACACTTGATACTCCTTATCTTTGTGAATTTTTACTAATTTTATAAACTGAAAAAATTATGGACCCGTCATATTTTTTTGATAATCTAATGTAATGAAAATAAAACCGGACAAGTGTGAGTCAAACTCGCTCACTACGGCTTCCTCACCCTACCATAAATTCATATGATGACAGTTTGTGATCTTATAAGGGTGCCGTTTATCTTTTTAGGTACGAAACTCTAAAAATTGCATTTTCGGCTCAGTCATTATCCCTGTTCTATTATAACACATTCAGATAAATAAACAGAAACAATTAAGAGTAAGAAGTTTTGTGTGAATTTCATCGTGGATTTTTCAGTGTCGGACCTTTTATTCTGATGCTCGCAGCTCCGAACGAGCCCGCAAATCCCCTTAAAATGGATAGGACGTTTCTCTAAATCCTCACTTGATTATTATTTATTATCAACGCTATAAATCAACCGAATTTCGGACGCTTCTTTGCGGAAGTGATCTAACGTTTATTTGATTTAACTTTGCTGTTAGAATTGAATTCCATTATTGACAGATTACCTACCCATAATATGTAGGTTCAAGTAGGTATGTTAATAAACCAATTTTTTTGACGGGATATAAATTAGAGCGCGACTAGACTATACTTATATAAGTATATCATTATTGATAACGCTAAATAATCGCATTGCTGTTGCAAAGAATCACTATGAATTTTCCTTGAATAAATGCTTACAAGTACGTCCATTATTACGAGTACGAGAAAAATACTGTACCATTCTCTTCTCACACAACTCTGTCCATGAACACTGGCGTATGGAATAATTATATTTCCTTCATCTGCTGGTATACTCACTTAGCAAAAGACACGACGATGTCTGCATCATCCGAGTTGATCTCTCGGAAGGTGAGCCTGGAGGCCTGCTCCCAGACGTCGAGAGCTCGCGCCAGCACATCGCGGGTGCCATACGGGTCCAACTGCGAAGGGTGCCGGTCTGATTTCAGGCTGTCAACAAAAAAAAACTATAATTAGAGAGATATCTTGTTTTACTTAATTTGAAGTCAGCACCAGATTGGTCTATGAGTCTATGAGTATATATAATGTGTACCTAACTAACAGCATAACTTAGGTATATTCCTTCTTTTTTACTTGTCTTGCCTAATAGTTAAACCCGTATTATTTTTTTCTTTGAGTATAATATAATACTTATGGTTCTCTAATGATCCCTACTGTATATCATATCACTCATGTCGATTATTTTAAAAGTGTGTTTGAGGATCGTAATCTCGATCAAGTCATTAAAACAAACGTTTATTGGTAAAGTATAGCGTTACATAATTAAATCCAGCCAGAACATCAAGTGGTGAGTTCGTGGAATAGATTAAACAGATTTGTTTACTCTAGAGCCGAACTTCGAAAGTTATAATTGCTGTCATTGCTCCCGTTGTCACTGATATTGTTGTTTTAATTCCACGCAAAATGTTAATATTTGTGATCTGATATCATACACACCGCATTTCGGTTTATCCGGTTGTAGTTATGGTACAGAGAAAATGTGCGAGATATTTAAGGAAACATGAAGTGAAAGCTGGCTCTAAGTATCCAATGAATAGTTAATAAAAGTGGACATTACACGTAGAGGCCGCCGGGCGCAGTCGGTAGGCGCCTCGGCATCACGTGGAGCGTTGTGTTTCAGCGTTCGTGTCCTGCGGTCGGCCAGCTTTGCAGTAATGGAATAATCGCATTGTGGACAATTTGAGTGACTCGGCCCTATTTAACGCTCGCTGCGTTCATTACTTGGGATTTATGCGTTGTCATGTTCACAGAGCGACGTCATTAGCCCTGTACGCAGTTTTAATTAGAGATCTAGTTGGGCTCGGATATACTGTTACCGCTAAGCCTGATTAACGCGGGATAATAAAAATATCCTGTCCGTATAATGAAACCCAGATACATGGATAAGTGTCAGCGAGCCCACCGCTACGAGTGCTGCGGTCACGTTTTGTTCATATTTACGCCATACATTTTTTCGGATAAAATATCGCTTTCGCGGGGAATTAAAAGTACACTAACCAACACGGGATCTGACCGCTGCCGCTATTGTTAACGATTATTTTAATAAAATTATTAGGTGACGCAAGGGAAATATGAACTTATGATATATTATGTTAATTTCAAAAGCCCCCCATGTTTGTTCCGAACTAGAGGAGCATAACTATTAGCACGACACGATACATGGTATAATTTAAATTCATCGAGTGTTTTTAATGGACCGCGCCAGGACAGTCGGTCGGATGGAAACCGAAATTTATTATTGCCATATTAACATTGGCCGGGCTGCCAGCGTCCGAGCACGCACTATATCAGCCAACTAGTTAATTGCAAGCCTTGGATGAAATTCGCAACCGCATTTCAAAGTTAATGTTGCTACGTCAGCTCAAAATAATGAGTGTGGTCGAAATGCAGGAGGGAATTCTCAGTACAGCGACCATTTCTTTTTCATTATGCTAGTTTTGTATGCGTTGATTAAATTAATTAAATTAATATGCTTTTGTTGCCACACAATTGTTGTCCACTTGTTCGACAGTGTCTATCAAGTGCAGGCGTCATCGCACGTCCCTTTACGCTTAAACGAGCTGATTGTCTGATAATCATGTCCACGCACGCCTGCCACGCAAGGTAGACAAATATAACTCACTATACTGTACTTACCTTTATTTTTTTCCAGTTCGTAGCAGTTTTTGTTTTTCATCAACAGATATTTTCTTATAAGTAGTATAGGTATTTATTTATTTTTCTTCAATTTCTTGCATAAAAAATGCTAAGCGTTGTCTATCAGTTCATCTTTGATTCGTAGCAGAAAATGTACCAAAGTATCTTATCGTAAATGATTGATTTCAGGGTAAAATGTCGTATTTATTAAATATCCAAACGAATTTACTAGAGCTAGACTTGTATAGGTTTCACTTAAAAAGTTTTGAAGCCAAAAAGTGTACAAAGTTTTTTTACGAAACAATGTCAGCTGTGTAATAAATTTTCATCAAATGCGCACGTGACTTGGAAACAAGTTTCCAGTGGTTTGGAGGATTCATGGAACGTTGTATATCGGAGGGCAGTTTGAAGGAGTTACGGGTAAACAGAAGCCTAAAGACGGGCCGAGGGGAATATTCAGAGTATAGGCCACGTGAGGCCTCGGTGGCCAGTACAGGGCCACGTGACCACGTGACTTCACGCGCCGCTCACAATGACGGGTCACGGCTTCCTGCCGACAAGCCGGGGATATTGACACGTTACCTACTTACATACGTTACACCCTACACAATGCCGCACAAAATTTTGCACATGAAGTGTAAAATTCATACAATTTATTGCCAGCTCTGAAGAATATCTGAAAATTTTATCAGCGCAATTTTATCAATAGAAGGCGTTTGATGGAATTTCACACGAATTTATCATATTCATTGGAAGCCCGCATGAGTTTATGAATATTTTTATTTTCAATAATATAATTACTTCATTGTAATATTTATTGTCATAATTATAACATCAGAAAGCACTTTCGGAAATTTACATTAATTAAATATGTTTCATATATTTAGCGCAAGATGGCCGGGAAAGCGTTTATTGCGCGAAATAATAAAATAAAACATGCGATATGATGACGACATGGCGACGTCTTCACTACAGAACGGACATAATCTCGTTACGATGTCGTAACAAACAGATTTGTAAGCACGAACTTTATGGTCTGTGTCCAACGAGCTAAAATTTAATTTTCTGAAATAATCTGTCAGCGCGCCATTAAAATTATTCGCCCGTGCCATCTCTACAGCTAGGTTAAGTTTTACTAGGGTAAGACACGAGGGGCAACCAGCCATAGCAGTTTTGAAAAGTTGCTTTTTTGTGTTTTGTTATTAACTTTTATTTTACACCAAACTTCGTTATTGAAAATATAAAGTTACAGGAACATACTTTCTCAGAGATATATTACAAATTGTCAAGCACATCTAAGATCCTGACTGCAATATCTCAACGTAGAGGATATGGACGGACATACCAAATTACATTGTCTTTTACTGTTCGGCAGAATTAGCATAAAAATAATAAAACGTCAGTGTCCCAACGGGCGGCGGCCGACGGGCGTCGGCGGCGCCTCCTGTCACACCGATTGTCACCAGCCGACGACACATGGAGCCGTTATCTCTCTCGTTAATAAATCATTGAATATCGACTCATATTTTCAGAAATACACCGTAATATCCCACCTCTATATAAAGCATGTTTTCGTGATAAAATATATTGATAGACAGCTACGATAATCATGTAAATTTACGCTGGCTCTCCGAAATATGCTTAATATTTAAGTTATTCAACAGTTAACATATTATTTTTCTTTAGAGCAAAAAACACTTACATGGAGAATATGTCAGATTACAGATGGTTTTCTTCAAATGAAGATAGAAAGAAAATTAGAGATATTTACTTCTAGGCTATATACTCGTACCTATTAATTTTGTGGAGCGGTGAACGTTTCAATCTCCAATCTTGATAAACGTGGCTTTCGATATCTGTATAATATTTAGAGAAAGCAGAGGAGCTTTCAACCTCTAAAACACTCTTGTGTTGCTAAAATATTTAAAATGTGCATAAATAATGTTGTTTGTAGTGGCAGCTGTTATACAAAATTTGCTGATTCGGCTTATTCCTTGGACTGGACTACTTACACATGAAAATTTTAGCTTGCTTTAAATAAAATATTTGCTGCCAAATTTCTACTTGATGCGAATTTTCAATAGCTATACTAATTTCTATCGCCATAATTAAACTCATCTTCCATAAATTATCTTTCTTTTTATTATTTAGACTCTTTATTTTTTAGGGTTCCGTAGTAAACAAGGAACCCTTGTAGTTTCGCCATGTCTGTCTTTCTGTCCGTCCGCGGTTTTACTCAGCGACTATTAGTACTAAAAATCTGTGATTTGGCATGGATATGTAGCTATAGTATATACAACGAAATTTAAAGGAAAATTAGGCGGAAAAAATAGGAAAAAAAAATATAGAAAAAAAATTTTTTTTTGGGATAGCTCCCATGCAAGTAAATTAAAAAGGCAATTTTTTTTCCTCGACTAAGCAGTCATGTGGGATATCGTTGAATAGGTCTTTTAAAAATATTATGAGGTTGTGAACACGGTTTTTCGATTTAGGGATCCGTTTCTGAAATATTTGGTTTTAAAGTGATTGTTTGAGTCAAGTGTCTTCCCCCTCTCTGCTAAACGGTTATATATAAACACGTGAAAAAATTCACAGCTATAGTATATACAACGAAATTTAAAGGAAAACTATCAGAGCTATGTAGGGTTTACAATTTCAAAAGTTATGGGCGATCAACTTATAAAATGTACTCGCAATATGAAAATTTCACACAAATTGAAAAGAAAATTAGTTTTTAGACGTTTTTAGTGGCATTAACTCAAAGTGGGCATTTGTAACTAGGGAACCCTTCACTGCGTGAGGCCCGACACGCACTTGGCCAATTATTATTTAGTAAATAACAGACAAATAAATAAAGTCATAAGGCGGACACCTTGAATTTTGTGTAAGAGAACCTATATGTGCGTATGTGTATTGTGTATATCATCAGCCCGATATCATGGGTATCTATAGTAAGTATAACGACTGACCCGCATCTCGATCGCTTGATCGTAATTCACAGACCGGCGATTAGTTGCCCTTTGTCAATTCAGGTTCAGCTATGGATAGCTGATCATCTAATTTTAAATTACCATAGGTATACTGATAATAAACTGTACGAGTATTCTTCAAGTAAGTACTAACAATTTTATATTTTATTGTGAAAGAGTACTACTGATATATAGAGTACCAAATCTAACGTTTATTCACGGGATCTAAAGATACGTAGAATCGTTTAATAATTTGATTTGCAGCCTTTATCGACTCAGAAATGATCGCGAGCGTTCGGCAAAAATTCTGCATACAGACGATTGTGAGTAGTTTTGCTGATTGCAATAATTGTTCACTCCGCTGCAATAATGCACTCCTTTGAACGCTCCCCTCCGAGCTGCGCCGTCTCTGGCGTCTGAGACTCGTGCCGCACATTGCGATAAGCGACGTGGCAATAGGCATTGATGCTCACTGGGGATTTCAATGGCAGTCTTCCTCCTCGATTCTTTGATCTATAAAAGGATTAAAGCTCCTATCCTCAAGAATTTTCAGTACGTGACGTGTTATTTTATAGTGCGAATGCGCTTGTATTCTTCACAAGTGACCTAGTAAACGTTTTATCGGGGCACGGATAGCCAATCTCGGCGCTCAGAGAATTTATTGAGCAATCATTAGTGCACAATAACGGCAGATGGCCGGCTACGTTACGTCAGGCTCAACGTCGAATCCTAATTGACCTTTATCGGTTCGCTCCTTTAATAATGGCTCCTTTGAATGTCTGTCGATCGGCTCTCACGTGCACCATTGTGGAGGAAGCATTGACGCTCCTTAGGGATTCGAGGGGATTTCTAGACATCGCTTTAGTCTATCTAACAGTTTAGACGGTGTTGTGAGATGTTTACGGAGTTTGCTTGTCTAATGTATATTGTCTGTTGGAGATATCGGTCTCGAGACGAGAGCTAGGGTTCAGAGTATATCTCTTTACATCGAGTTTGCTCAGTGGCGCACATAAGAGAAATTAGCGAATCTGGCCGCCGGAGCCGCTGGGGGCGGAATTAAGTCGAGAGTAACGTTGTTATGACGGTAATGGCATATTACCGCTCGCTCGGTGCGGGCATTTTGCGCGCCAGCTCTGCTACGAAATTGAAGCGATTTTTCAGTGATACGATTGCATCGGCGATCAGCGTTCTCGCTTTTATTATTCATGTCTTTACACTTTATGGGATCGCTCTTATTAAAGTCGACGAAACTTATTCTTGACGATGTCAAATGATTGGGTTAAACTTTTTATGAACAAGATTATAAGAAGTTCCTATGTGAAAATTTTACAATTCAGCTAGATAGCTCAGTTGGGAGAGCGTATGCCTGATATGGTCGATGTCCCCGGTCCAAACTCAGCACACGACAACTTTTATTTGGAACCAACTTCCTTTTCGGACGGTACGGAGATAGCGGATGGGGGCTAATCCACAAAAAGTATAAGAATTTTCCGTCACTTTTTTCCGCCACGAATTAAAGTGAAAGGTAATTTCACAAGTCTGACTATCTCGTCAATAGCTTAGTTGGGAGATCGTATACCTGAGATGGTCGATGTTCCCTGTTCAAACCCACCACACGCAAACATTTAAAAATAATTATTATTCAATTTATTATTATGTTTTTCCTTTCAGATTCACGGTTTTTTTTTATCTCGGTCCTTTGAGAGGCTTGCATGGGGATACAGATCCAACACGTAGAGGGCCTTTGGAGAAGTTGATGTAATGTGCCGCTCTCAGCCACGGGATCCGGTACTTCGAGGCGTTCATGGGGCCAAAGCCAACATGGAGAGGCATTTTTGTACCTTTTTATCTAAAAAGTGAGATGGTTGCATCTATGGAGGCCTATACCTTAATGTACCATTGAGATGCCGTAATAATAATAAAAAAGAGTAAATTTTTCCGTCACTTCTCCCGTCACGAATAATAATTTATAACGAAAGCAACTTCGTTTTTACTGGGTGTTCCACGACACTCACGTTCTTTTTAATTCTTGCGGAATAAAGGGTTGCTAAATAGTAGGCAGACACCTAATAAACTCGTACCTAGAGATTTGTTCTTTAAGGTCTTCATGCTGGGAGTAAATAAAAAACGTCGAATGTGCCAGGTGCTTGTCTCCCCGCGCAGATCGAGATAACGGGCGAAAATCTAAACCGTCTCAATAGGCGATGCGGTCAGCAACCTATCACTATTCTGATTCCTTTTATCAATCTTCATGCCCAGCATCACGCTATATGTGGCTTTTGGTTTAACGGCCCATGGCCCTGTCTACCCCGCTAGGGATAAAGACGTGATACTGTGACTGTACTGTTCCTTTAAAACCTTTTAGAGAGATTTTTTTGAACAACTTTATTTAAGAAACGACCCTGCCTGATAAGTTTATGTAATTGAAAAAAAAAAAACTATTTACTAACGCGAGACGCAGAGCTAAATTTAATAATTTCCTCACATCGTAATTATACGTTCAAATAGAATGATATTATATGACCCCATAAAGATCTAATATCTGCAAAGATATAAAAGCTTAATAGCATTTTATCTAAAGCGCAGCTAAGGACACGTGTTGTTAGAACTTTTATATGAGTTGGCTAAACTAAAAGAGGTATAATTGGAAAGCCGAGGCGGTACTGCGATGTTACGACGTTAATTTCTGCTGTAAAACTATAGTTTTTTTTAAGATAATAGGCTAATTAAAGCTAAGTGGTTAGCAGAAAAAAATACCTAAACCTGTAAGTAAGTACCTAGTTATTTATTTTTAGGGTTCCGTTCCCAAAAGGGAAAAAACGGGACCCTAATTAAAATTTTATAAAAATGATAGCGTAATATCGAATCGACCACCGAAAATATAAGGTCACTCATGTCAAAAGGTAGAAAAATCCTATTCGGCAAATCACTTTTTCATACGCCACATGGGTGTGATAAGATTGATAAGATAACGAGATATGTTACTATAGAAAGCATTAGAAAATATTTGCATTTTGCTTATTTACGAAACTACGAACAATCTTCCAAAGTTTTAGTGTTGTGTGTAAAAATATGGTCTGGCTCTGCTTTTTATCATTTTATGATTAAAAAAGGAGAAGTCAGAAGTACCCGTAACCGGCAGGCATGCATAAAGAGAGTGATGTGTGTAGACGAAGCGAAAGAGGTCTGTCAGGATCGTAGCAAGTGGAGGTCCATATTCTCTGCCTACCCCTGTTCGTAACAGGCGTGATAGTATATATGTATGTCAGCAATATGAAGTATGTATGTATGTCAGCGTTTATCCAATTAAGAACGTTAAACATCATGTAAAACATATTTAAAAATGAATTTTTAGTTAGGTAAATAAATCTTTATTTTGGATTGTGTGAATTTTGTCATTTGAAGCATGCGGGGCGATAGCGTGCGCTCCGTCGGTGGTTATCGCGCGGCGGCGGAAGCTCGGCGGGTTATGTGCGCCGCTCCGCCAGATTAGAGGACATGATGCCCTCAAAAATGTACGCCTGCCACTAACGGATAATATTGCTGCTTTAAAATTTTATAAGAAACTACGTCCCCTTTAGTTTTAGTAAGTTATCTCTTTAAATATCAAATTCATAAAGAAACAATGTTTTCTATAATACAATTCGATGTAGGTACGTATGTAAGTAAATGTTAAATCTTTAAGTAAGTACGTACAGTCAAGTACCAAGATACCTGACCAGGCCCTCTACTTATATCTTAAATTTTCTCTTAAACTAAAAATAATATTAACATAAAAAAATTTATTCAGAAATACTTAATTAAAATCTGTCTGAATATAAATTATTCCTGTTAATATCATTTTTAGTTTAAGAGAAGATTAAAGATATAAGTAGAGGGCCTGGTCAGGTATCTTGGTACTTGACTGTACATAAATGTATCAAAAAATAAATTGTCTAACCTTACTGAGAAACAGAAAGGAGAAAGTTTCTCCTAAAACACTTTTAACGTAAATATCGCACAGTAGGTACCTACCCAAGCAAGCGTTAAGGTCTCTCAGTTTATCTATCCTATAACCCCATTGGCTAAGTCAACGGGCCCTGTTTGATGTTCCGACCGCGCCCGTTGCACCTCGAGAGCCGAGCTCTAAGTGTCCTGAGTTATTTTTACCGTTCCCTTGCCGTGGTGCGCTAAAAGCATTTGTCTTGAATTTTTAAAGTACCAATTGAAGTTTCAGAGCAAAGGATATAAGTACGGGTTAAAGTTCTAAGCTATACTAAAGTTGGGAGAGTCAGTTGCGGCTCGTTTTGGAAAGACACAGATGTAGCTTGTATTAGAAGTGTAAACAAGAAGGGATATCAAGTATTCAAAACGGAGGCGCGCGGCGGTCGATTGCGGAAATGACAAACCGATTAGTTGCAAGCCCGCGCCCTGGGAGAGATATATCCGGCGGAACCGAGCAAAATTACTTCCCTCGTTGCTCCCGATGCACCACAACAATGTCCAACCAAACCGCGCAATTCGATTTAAGAACGAGTTACAGCGAAAAGTCCGGCCCCGAAGTTCCGAGTCGCTCGCTTCATTAGAATCGAAATTCCCACGGTTCATTAGGATTCCCCAGAATTCTCAGCGTTCATTAGAAATACTCGGGCGGGAGTGGACCCGGGCGTAAATAAGTGATTAACGCAGTTGGGATTGTTTTGAGATGGCCGGCCGATGTCGGTGCAGTGCCAGGGGCGGGCTGCCGGCGCCGGCACAGGGCCGGCCGTACACTTTGTACATTTCAGATGAGACGCTGCGCCGCACACGGTCAATTCTATCCGCTAAGTAATTAATGTTTTATAAGAAGACCAGCTTAAATCCCTTATTTTCATCATCACCGATTTTAGAAAATAATATTGATACATTCTAGGATTACTTATATTATAAATATTAATTAAAATACTTAGTGAAAATAATCACGTCCGCCTTTCATAAACGTCTTTATACTTCCAAACCGAAAATATTTATATGAAAGCGACGACCAGTATACTAGGTAATAGGCACTTTTAAGCTGAATTTTATTACATCGCCATGAAAGAGGGTAAACGTTGTACAAGAGAAGTACTTATATTAATCTGGATCGTGGACTGCGAGCTTTGTATTGAAGTTAATATTATATACGGATCTCTACTATTATGGCGGATTTTCATGTTACATATTTTAATTTCAAGTTTTTAATTATGTACCTACTTATTGTTTTATTACAACCTTGATATGTGTTTCATTGAAATATATTTTGTATTTATAAAGAGAAAATAAAACAAGTATAATTCGTCAGCAAATTGATTTTACAATAACTCATTTTGCGCCGGAACCTTCACAGATTGAAACAGAATTAGAAATATGCTCGGCGCTGTATTTTGAATAGTTGGAATGAGTATAATTTTATCAGAATACCTTGGTAGTTGGGTTGCTCAGAAGTTAGCGGTTGGTTTAGGAGCTAAATGGACCCGAACGTCCGGACAAACATCGTGGAAACTCGCAACTCAAACAACTTTAAGCAAATTTATAACTTCCGCATTGAAAGCAGGCTGTTTCTGGAGTGCGCTTCATGTCATAGTTGTAGCCACAACACATGTCTAGAAGTTTTATATATCGAATTGAATTTTGAATAGGAGCAAGCAGCATAGTACCAGGCCTGTGTCAATACCCGTTTAGGTATCGAAAATATACCTACATAGGTGAGGAGTTCTGACGCGAGCTAAATTAAAGCATAGCGCTAACCACATTTAGATATTTATTTGAATTTCTTTTCTGAGTAAGACTTCTGTTTAGTTCTTATTCTGTGACAGTACTGAGATAATCAATGAAGATAGGCCTATGCTCAGCAGTGGGCGAAAGAAGGGTCAGAATGAGGAATCTTGTGTATAAAAAGATCCCAACCGTAAATTAAAGTGATAGAGCTGCAACTATAAATCTTCATATACCTAAGTAGTAAATTGTTACGAGACAAATCAATCTATTATTCAGAAATGTATACAAAATGTTATGTGGTAATGTAAGTTTTTGACAAGTTTTGCCAAGCAAATTTAAGACGAAGTGGTAGCTAAAGTGGCGCCCTCATTTGAAATAAATTGTTTAAAACGAAATATGGTCTGTCTAGAAAGACCTTTAAACTATTTTATGAATAACCTTTGAAATTATTACTAATAGTCCGTCTAGTTTTAAAACGGGTTTTCGCCAAAAGTGGCCACTTTTGACAAAAACCCGTTTTAAAATTAGACGGACTACCAATATTACTTTATAATTAAAATATTAAATTTTTAATGTGTTGGTCTTACTATAACAACAAAGCAGACAATGAAAATAAAGTCAAAACAACTCACAAAGTACTTTAACGTTCACTCATATAGAGGTACGTTATTGGAATTATTTGAATTGCAGAATCGAAGAAAATGAAATGGCAAAAGTTGTAATTCAGTGCGAAGGATGTTCCATAATGATAAGAGAGGGAAATGATATGTGAATAGTTTCCTAGCAGGCGATGCGCTTCGAGTATTTAAGGGCATCGACATTAGCAATGTTAGCAAAATGTCCTATGGTCGTAAAGAGACCATTCTTGAAACCCAAATTATTGATTTTGTGAGTGTGTATTTGAAATGTGCCTAATAGTTGATGCGCTATCCCGCGGAAAGATGATTTGTACCGTGGCTTAAACTGTGGAGAATTCTATACAATTATGAGAGTCAAAGAGCGGAAATGGTCAGTTTTGAAGAAATATAATAACTTATTTGAAAAATATCCGTTCAGATTTGGCTTGTTATTGTAGGTAAAAATAATTTTAAATGTCATAAAAAATATATTAACACATCATGCAGTTGTATTAGTTATTTAGCTCAATATGATGTTCAAAAAAACAAGTAGTATGTTAATAATTAATTTCTCAATAGCTTTTTAGTGAGTGAGACATTTTCCGAATGTTTTTTCATCTCGACAGAACTGAAATATATATAGGAACCTCGCAAAAGGTCGTCTCGTCACCCTGGTTGCAATCGCATTGACTATTAATGGACTGGAGCTCAACTCTGAACTAATGCATGTGCATAATATAACATGCATTTAATTGTTATTATACGTCTCTGAAACGTTTAGATTCGATTTAAAATTTCTTATCACTTTTCATTTATTTTTAGAGCTCATTCGAATGGGTACTTATTCGGTTTTATAATTTAGACATGGATTTATGATTTAGGCATCTTATCAAAGAATAAATTAAAGGATTTAAAAATCAGAATGAATCATATTTCACTAACTTGTATGCCTAATTTTTTTAATTTTTTTTATTGTAAATACCATTTCTATCTTTATCACTTTGTCATTAAACTTTTTGAAAGTCTTTATATTTTTGACATAATTTTTTTTTAAACATTGTGTATCTGCGCTCCTGCATATAGCGAAAATAATTTAATACAACTGCAATTTAAAATTGTGAAATCCATGTCGTTACGTTGGATAATCCATTTTTATAATTTTGTCGACTGTTCCACGCTTGGATGGCATGACGTGAAAGAGCAGAGAGTATTATCTGAAATAACACGGACAAATAGAGTGGTACTGTGAGGGTGCAAGGCCCTCAGGGGCGGCGCTCGGAAGGTGCTTGCCCGCGCTAGTACTCTTTGTCTTCGCCCCTTACTACACTAACCCCTGGTTTGCATCTGAATCATGTTAGTAAAGTAAGGCAGGTTTTTACTCACGTGAATTTATTTCCTGTTTGCGTCAGGATGACCGTAGCTATTTAATTTATATACCTATTTAAGTAAGTTGTCATATAAACAAAAATTACTTCTTGAAGGTGGATGACGAATCTTAAAATTAGCTTTAAATTAATTAAGTTAAATTAATGATATAGTCTGATGTGTTCTAAGTAGTGTTAAAATAAGTAGGTATACTAAATTGTATGTATTAAGTGACTTAGATGATCAAATATCTGAAGAGATGCAATTTTCCTTTATATGGCAAGTATTTATTTTTAGTATATTTTAAGATATTCACAATGTATTACAAAACTACGAGTTTTACAAACAACCGGCCAAGTGCTAG
The DNA here is from genome assembly GCA_943193695.1 of Acrobasis suavella. Taxonomy (NCBI): domain Eukaryota; kingdom Metazoa; phylum Arthropoda; class Insecta; order Lepidoptera; family Pyralidae; genus Acrobasis; species Acrobasis suavella. Next base: position 7,654,877 of record OW971937.1, on the reverse strand, counting down.
TCGGACTCGCACACGAAGGGTACCGTACCTTTATCTATAAAAATCACGTTTGTTGTATGGGTAATTTGATCCTGTTTTTATAGTATTTGTTGTTATAGCGGCATCATCTGCGAAAATTTCAACTGTCTAGCTATCGTGGTTTATGAGATGCAGCCTGGTGACAGTCAGTTTTTTATGTACTATATACTTTTATCTTGCAACCCACATTTAGACTATCGGTATAACCCAAAGGTTGATTGGTAGACAACGCTTTAAGCGTTCAGTTCGCCTATTGTTTTGTACAATTTGTATTTGATGAATAATAAAAATTTTAGAAATAAATAAGACTGACAGACAGGAAGACGAACGGACGGACGAACAGTGGAGTCTTAGTAATAGGGTGTCGTTTTACCTTTTGGGTACGGAACCCTTAAAAATAATTTTGACCTATGGCCAGGATCAGGTTCAGACCAACTTAGCTGCTAAACATGACCTTCAAAACCTTTTCCTATTTCTGCGACACTTTGTATAAGTTAATTTAAAGTTTGAACTAAACGCAGAGACATGGGTAGATGTGTTGCATAATAGTTTGAGATGGCGTTGACCGCGAGGTGAGTGAACAAACTAGTTCGGGTTCAAGCTCCGCGGGTCGCGGGTTCGGAGGTCGGAGTCCGCGGCTCCTTTGTTGCATAACCCGAGATCTGATAATGTTCCATGTATTCCTTGCTCTTCGATTTATAGACATGTGGAAATGTACTTTTAGAAATATTGTCTTTATTTCTCGAATTGGTATTTGTGGTTGGAAAGCGATTGTTTGTCTAGCGATCATAATGTACGAGAACTTACTTGGACATCGTATTACTTAGCTTAGATTTACGGAAATAACATGTAACTGTGTGTAAATAAAATCGCATTTCACATGTCCTTTTGATTCTTGTTCATCATCAACCATGATTTACAGCTTGCAACCTTTGCATTGCTTGCGCTTTCGCAAGTTAAGCAATTTAGGGCGAGGTCCACACATAGATGGGGGACCAGAAGTGGCACATACATTTATCGAGCTCCTTCGAGCTGCAGAAGGCACTTTAAGCCGTTGGTCCAAGTTGTCATCAATCTGACACCAGTGTTGGCCACTTCCCACGGAAAACAAAATTCCTCTATATTCTATAAAAATATCAGAAACATACATACATATTTTTATAGTATTTTAAACATCGGTCCCTTACCAAATAGGAATCTACAAAATAAAGCGCTTTTATGAAGCTACCAGTAGTCTGTGGTTGGGTGCGGCTGTTATTGTAGCTAATAGCAACACATTAGATAGGTTTAATAGGTAGGTATATATTTTGTACATAGTATGATTAATATCTACTCATCAAATTGAGGACGTGCTTACCTTAACTTACCTAAAATAAAAACCTTGCAGTTGATACGTAATGAATAATGTAAAACTTAGTACTAGAATTTGAACAGACAGAGGGTCTACCTATTTTTCTGTCTCTAGTTGAGTTTTATCACATTTTTACACATACCTATGTGATATTCAATGGAAATAAGTGTTTCCATTTTCAGATGCCTGCACAGAGTTATTTAAATTAAGTCTCGCTTTTCAAAGCGAACCTCATTTGCGTTTACAAAAGTGCAGATCATATTTTTTCTTCTGTGTGTTCGAATTGAAAGAGCTGTAATATTCTTTTTTGTCTCGGAGCGGTGCGCGCGGAGACCGCGTGCGCCGCACAAAGCCTGGGTTTGTATTCGCTTCCTCACTCACCTGGAAAGGAAAGAAAAGAAAATGTTAATTAAGAGCCACTGAGCAAAATTGATATCGTCGGGAATGAAGCTGTTCTGTTATTGTAAACGGATGCCAACAGTTTGTTATAGCGGGGAAATTACATTTCATATCTTCGAGTTGAAAAATCTGAGCAAAATACGGACGGTGTAATATGAAGCGTAACGACTTTCGGGTAATACGGGACTCCGCGCAATGCCAAACGAGCCTGAAACGTACATCTCATTAACACGTAGCGGCGGCGATATTTAGGGAGCGGTCGCGCGCGGTGAGCCGCGAACTAGCATTTGGCAGCGCACGCGCCCGGCACAGCCGGCTCGCGAACTAAACAACTCGTAAAAGTGTAAAACTCGTAACGATAGCGGTGCAGAGAGCCACCTAATATGAGCGGCGGCTGGAGCTGCGCCAGTCGTGCTCATTATCAGATGGGACGTTTCGGGTGCAACCCTTTCGTTTTACGATTGGCCTCTAATTACAGCAGCGCTCAAGGCGGCGTGCTTTTTCAGTCGATATGAACGCAGAACGGGCGCGCACTGCCAAATGGACATATTTATCGCTGCAAGCCAAATCGTTTACGTGGTTCGACGGCATTCGTAGTGGCAGCGCCGGTTACGATGGCCCGGCCTTGTGCGATATGAAAAAAGTCTCGGAAAATGTCGCGGCAATGCAATAACAGAGCGCTGGTTTACGAGAGGCTGCTGATAAAGCCGCGCGGATCGCAGTGTGCGGGCCGCCTTAACGACGTGTTGCCAATTTATGCCGAGCGATAAGCAGAGTTTGTTTAGCCTCCGGCGAAGGCGAATAACGAAAACTGATTCATATGTCGCAATGGTTACTATTTGCAACGTAGCTGGAATATTGCAACCCACGAAGTATAATACTCATTTTGAAGTTAAGGAAAAATTCGAGTAGTAAATAATTATGTTCGGAATTTGATTCGAATACCCAGGCTTGCAGCAACATACTCTGGATTTTGGTTGTTGCACAATCGTGGCGGAATACCGAGTGGCATTACATGGAATTGCTGGCAGATATTAGTATGCCGGCGGCGATGGCCACTGGAATGAGTCGACGTGATGCGCCGCCTCCGCAGCGACGTTAACATGTAACAACAACATCGTAAACCGATCAAACCTTATACATTAGGTACTGCTTTTTAAAATTAATTAAGTACAGACCTCCGTGGCGTAGTGGTCATCATGCTAGTCCACCACCCAGAGGTTCCGATTTCGATCCCGGGTCAGGGTAAGTTGGAAAATGGCCTTTATCAAATTGTCTTGGATCTTGGACGTTTATCTATATTTGCATTTGTTATAAAATATAATATCGGTGAGTTAATATCCCATAACACAAGTATCGAAATTACTTTGGGTCTAGCTCAATCAGAGTAATTTGTCCCTATATATTTTATTTTATTACAGATGCTGATACATTTTCAAGTCTTTGTCCCTGACTACCCCGACCGAGCCCAGGGCCATAAGAACCAAAGGTCTAGCTTAGCGTGATGGTGGGCGCTAAGATGGAAAAAGGAATCAAAATAGTGATGGGTTGCTAGTTGCTAGCCGCATCGCCTATTAACAAGCTTTGAATTATGCCCATTCCCTCGCGATCGGGTTTCACGACACAGCCTGGAAAGAAGAGCAGCTGATACATTCTTAGTTTTTTTCTTTTCTCCCATATCAGCATGGAAGTATTTACACTGTCATGGAAGCTACAAGTATTTATACTTTGGATCGTTGTATTCGAAGTACAGATAAATACACGTCTTTATTTTTAAAGGTGTACACAAAGCCTGAAGATTTTAAGACCACGTTTAGCGTGACGGTGGGCTAGTGGGAGAAAAGGGAATCAAATAGAGACCGGTTAGAATTATTCCTGGAAATGAGTTTAAATTCCTAGGTAACAGTTGGCTCTTGGAGCTACATACTTGGGGTTTTGATGCAAAGTGAAATACCGAGTGAAATTAGGTGCAATTGCTCGCCACTGGACTGAGCCGACGTGGCACGCCGCAACTCCAACGTGACGTCAACAAGCAACTGTCGTAAACTGATCAAACCTATGCGTTATTGCTCGTAAATTTTATTTCAATTAACCACTATCGTATTTTATCCCTTACGAGCTAAACAGAGCCAAGGGTTGCAAAGACTACAAATTGATGAGTGAAAAGATTGTTCCAGATGAGAAAATAGAAACAATTCAGTTATTGGCTATATATTTGATTTTCCTTTCCATTTATAGTTTCTTTATGAAAGCAAAAAATGAAAATTAGGACTAGCAATCAATAGTTATTTCAAATTGCTCTTTATCTACTTATTCATACGCCTATACTCTTTGCTTAATTTTATGTTTGTTTCCCTACTATCTACAACAAAAAAAATATGGTTTTATCATCAATGATAACTAAGTGTACAAAAATTACAGGCCACACTGTTACAGGATGTAACCTCATAATGATTGAGTATTATTACAAGGATAATATATCGCAAACCTATTTGGAAGGAAATCGGCCGATGAAAGATGAGGCTTTTTTGTCGGCGACTCAAAACAGGGCGCGTGACAAGCAAAGTGAGCGAATGAATTCTGTGGTAATCCACCCATATTGACGGCGCATGACGTGCATGGGTTTCCATCGCGCAAAGCAGGACTATTCCTTGAGAAGATCAACTTTGATAAAACAGAGCCAGTTAAAAATGTTCATTTGATTGTGAAATGCCACCCGTATTGATTCCATTTATGGCTCTAAAATAAGGATAGATAATAAAGATGATTAACTTTTACAAGACACGACAAGAAAAGCGTTATTGATTCAGATATATTGTCAGAAAATGGAACACTAAGTTAGTCTGATATAAACCAGCAAAACACAGTGACAGCTAGACTAGTCATTATAATTATAAGATTTCAGTCAAAGAAAACCTTTAGAATTCGTCGTCTTATTCCGCTAACACTCCACGTCCGAAAGAAGACAAAATATTTGTTAGTCAAATTCAAGTTTATAAATGCGAAATTTAATTGGGGCATTAAGATTATGCGTGAAGATGAGGCGGCTAGGGCGCCGCCGCCGCCCGTGACCCGCGCTGGGGGACCGTCAACTCAATCTTGCCCCATTACGCGCGACAAATTGGAAAAATATTCAATTACACTTCGCTAAATATTGAATTATATCATGGCAAATTACAGTTTCGTACTAGGACGTTGCACTACCGCCTATGTAATAACTAGGGGTGTCGATTTTACAACTCTACTCTTTTGCAGTTTTTTTAGATATAAGGACGAGAAGCTGAGAAGAGAATAGCTATTTTGACTAAAATATACACAAAGATTTTTTGGACTGACTAGCCATGGCCTTCTTCTTTTTTAAACTAAACAAAACATAAAAAATATATATATTTAAAAGTAAATAAAGAAAACATTAGATATCTTAAGTAAACAACTGATTAACTACTAAGCAGGTTGCGTGAAGCTTACTTCAAACTAAGTATATAATTCAAAACAAATCGATCAATATCGAGGCGTTCTCTCTACATTACTTTTCCGGGTTGAACATGTTTTGCATTTATTATTTAACGGCAATCTACAATCCAAAACGCACAGCGATATGAATTGTGAGAGCGGGATTAATAACAATAAAGGTAGGGCCCCCTATCGCAATCGGTTCGCCGGCGGCGCCTACCGTCAATTTATTTACTCGATGGAAAAATAATATAGGAGCTTAAACACGGCGACAAGTGGGCGCAGAATCGCCAGTTGAAGTAATTGCCAATTAATCACCAGCGTTTTCTATTTCACACGACGACAGGCCGGCGGCGACGGGCGGCGTGCGCCAGTACCTACTACTCCTACTGTGTGCTCCGTGTGGCCGCTAACGAGGTTTAGACTGCACCGCGTGTGTGCTCTAATAACAGGACACTTGTTTTTTATTACGAGCGATCGTAAAAGCGATTACACTCGATGGAACAAGCGAGACAGGGAGTGGCTCGAACAAAGATGATTGCTGTTGTCAACTATATTACTAACAAAAACTACACACACGACACACCCGCCAACTTTTATAGTGAGCGAATGTTTTGAATTTGTTTTGCTGCGGATGTTGGGATCACAGAACTAACAAATTGACGTCGGTACCCCGAACGTGATAAATAACAAATTGGAATAGGCCGAAGTTTTAAGCCGCGCCGACGACGGGCGGGCCGGCAATTGTCTTTCGATCCCTCTTCATACTTTATTCTGATCGGCATCTTTACAACATTATTAAGTAAATTTTCTTAGCCTTAAAAAGGACTTAGATATCCCACAATTTAATGTATTCTGTTATTTTCCTATCGGCGTAATTAGGAATTTCTTGGCGAATAAGAAAATCATTTGTCGTATCGTCTCCTGGGAGAGATTTTCATTCGGGCGTCCTTTGTCGAAATATTTCGACAGTTCCTCGATTCGAGTTACATGTTAACGTTATCCAAAGAGACAATTTATCGGCTCCCAACTTTCGTATTTTTTCCAAGTTATAATAATCATTTATTGATTTGCGGCGGTTCACTGCACTGCTCACAAAAGGTACCTGTAATTATCGATAGCTTCTGTGAATTGTAATTTACCCATTGAACGTTCCAGGAAACATTTTTGTGGTCGGCTTTCCTTAGCTTATTCACGGCTTCGTTTGAACGGCATACATGAACATGATACTTACAACTTTATTTTTACGAATTATGTAAATGAAGTTCGCATATAAAATTTATCAGAATCTAAAAGATCTTTATGTTGCGGTTGAGGTTCGTAAAACTCTTTGGCTTTAGTCAAATTTTAAAAATATAGGCACTAATACAGCCTAGTTGATAAAATAAGGAAGAGTATAAAATCTTAAAAAAATATATGAAACCCGTATTAAAAAGGAAATGTGTTTTACTATGCTCTAATAATTAATATTGTGTTTCAAAAGTATTTTCACTGAATTGTAAACACTTAACAGTGGCTTAATGGTCAACACGTTAGTCCTCCAATCCGGAGGTTCTGGGTTCGATCCCCAGCCAGGGCAAGTTGGAAAATGGTTTTTTTCAAATTGTCCTGGGTCTTGGGTGTTTATCTATATGTATTTATTATTATATATAGTATCGTTGAGTTAGTATCCCATAACACAAGCTTACTTTTGGGTTAGCTCAATCTGTGTGATTTATCCTTATATATTTTATTTATTTTGAATAATTCTTGCACTGTATCAATAATACCAACATTGTATACAATACATATCGAATATGTGAATAACCAAAGTCCAATTTTGAAAGCGGTTTGTGGTGACAAATACAGTTGCCAGAAGCTATATAGCATCTTTTGCAATATCAGCGAGCAGTGTGTTTAGAATTCTGTCCGGTTAGGTAAACCGAACGGTTATTTCCTCCGAGTGATTTACATCTAGATATTTCTAGACGGTTGGGCTAAGGCAGTGATCGCTGAGTGGATTGCGCGACACCTTTCAAACAAATTGTCTTGAGACCGACCCGAGACGGTAAACAACTCGCCCCTATGCTGATGTTCTAGTAAACCAAACACCTTCAATTTTCACGAGGCGTAGTACCGCTCTGAAATTGCTCTCGACTCGTTTTCACGTCGTCAAGAGTGACATTACCTTAGACCCCTTTTTATTTAATCTACGAAGTGCCGTTTTTCAACTTTTATATTTAGGAACGCTTTTAGTAAGTAGTTATGTAATAATCTTAGTGAATTGTAAGTACTTATAGGTTTGTGGACCGACATTTTCACTATTTTGAGTCATTTTTCTACATTCGCGACGACAATCACGCTGTACGTGGCCCTACGGCCCTAGACCCTGTCTATATTGTTCGGGATAAAAACGTAACAGTGGATGTGTATTTCAAGACCGACAAGGAGACACCTATTAATCCACCGGATGATTTAAATTTGAAATTCGCATTGACTGGTTCAGAAAACGACCTTTGGAATACGGACTTTTTGGTTACAAATCGGAGGAACACGTCCGACATTTTCAAAATGCCGACATGCCGACCAGAATGGACGCACTGTGCCTTTCAGATTTTAAAACCTGGAGGATTTAAAGATAAATTGTCACTAGTGAGTACTCATCATGCATTTGATTTCGATATAGAGATTGTTGCTTGTGAATAAAACTACTTTAGGAACATTTCTTTGATCCATGTTCACATATTCAATTAAAAACGTTGCATTATTAAATACATAGGTAATGTTATAACAAACGTCGGAAAAGTTGCATAATTAGTATGCGCTTGCACCTCGTCTAGTTATTCTAAACAAGTTGATTAATTACTGGACATGAAGAGAGGGAACAAAGTTCAATTGTTAGCCTGCGCTGCGGGTGACGTCACTAACTATAATAGAATCGAATAGGATGGTTTCATAAACAGAGGTCAGACAAGTTGGATTGGCGGTATGTTATACCTTATGGGTAAATTTAACTTAATTAGTTTTAGTAGTTACCTACTCAAATATTCATAAAAATGCTACCTTCCTTAAATTGGCAATATAGTATAACGCTACTGATTTAAAATATATAAAAACGGTTTTACTCACTTAGTGTAGTCGGAAAGGGCCGACTAGTTTCGATCGGTTTAGACGATCATCATCAGGGCGAGTGTCAGTTTTTATTTATTTAGTTATGTCATCTCACGTTACTTTTAATAATATTGTATCTTAAATTGTTAGCATTATACTCACAATTGATTTAGGAGGACGGATTTTTATGAATTTGAGGATTGGTGTTTGCTATTTACACATATTTAGTACAATAGGCTTGAAAAAAGCCAGAACTATAATTTTTTTATATAAACCATGATTAACATAAGCAAACATTATATTGAGTTAGGCTACAAAAAGCGTAATGGAGTTTCATAAGTTGCACAATAAATAATAAATATTTGAAAAAATAATTGGATATTGAATTGTCTGTACTGTTCGTGGAATCGCAAAATAAAAGCAGCCGGCTTCAAATGGAAAACGTTACCAAAATTGTTTTTATAATTTTCGCCCACAAAAACGACTTTACGATACACTTTCCATGAAAAAAAATGGATGGAAATTAAATTCAAACATTTAATGAACATTATTGGAATTTAAATGAATTTAACATACGCTTTTAAAAGTTTTACCCAATGCACTTTGCTGGATTAAGCTAGATCCACAGTTTTTATGAATTTAATTCAATGTTTAACCCGAAAAAGTATATAAAGTATATTAACATGTAAATAATAGTGTACAAACTACTGAGTAACGTTTTTCTTATAGTTTTTGTTACTAAAGTACCTTTGCGATTGGTAAGGGATTTATGTGCTACCATAGATAATGGAAAAATGAATCATGTAACGAATTTACCATCAATACTTAGTTATATTTATTTTTGCTTTACCTAATGCAATTTAATTTCATTCGATATCCTCAAAATGAATGTAATTTCTAACAAACATCGAATTCAAAGTATTCAAATAGCAATTAATTATTTGTCGTAGCTCGTATGCCCGTAGACGTCTACGGCGTAGACCGAACACCGAGCTTAGTCGTAGGCTGTAGTTGGCAACGGCTACGAATGCACGAGTTGCCAGCCTGGGGATAAGCCGCACTACAGACAAGACATGGTGTATTGGTATTTGCTTAGGTTGCATGTATAGAATGTTAATCTGATTAGATATATGTAAACGTTGTTGTAAACAATGTCATTAAATTATGAAAGTAAATTCACCGAAGTTGTAGCAAAATTGAAAAAATATATTGTTTCCAAATGTGATAAGGTTTTTGTAACTGCTATAATCCATTATTTTCCAACAAGTCAAATTAGATACTTTTTCTAAACTTCAAAACAAACATCTATGGGATTTCTATGAAATACAGGCAGATGACGTCATAGTTTCTTGGAGTAAAATAGCACTCTTATTATCAGTTTTATTGCAATAATAAATCTAAAATCACTTTAAGATGGACATGTTCAATGAGAAGTGACGTTATTTTGCGACATTATTTACGTATCACTACAAAATAATTTAATTTTAACCCAGGAAAATACCCAAAATTATTCTTCCTAGTAATCAATATTAGCAACCATTATAGTTTTACCCATTTTTCTTCTCAGGTTTATCACCGTGCTATCCAGTTGGATTTTGGGACCCTCAGTTCTGTTGACGAAATAAGGAAAAAACGTGATATCACGTACTTATGTACTTATATTGTAACATTCCTATTATTGGAAAAAAAAACAATCTTTGAATTAATAAAGCGGAAAATTTTCCATAGCGGGAATGCCACCCAACGGATACGCTCATACGATTATACTAATAAAGAGTGATATGCATATTATATCTCATTTGCGCGAAACATATGTAAATTGGTGCAATCAGTGCAAGTGTGAAACATCGCACGGTGCCTAATCAACTGCATAGCGAGCGCATATCTACGCGGTCAGGTGTAATACGCAGATAGTAATAGTCATACGAGTGTAACACTTGATTATTATACGGGATTTAAAGTATTTGTTATATAAATAAATGAAAAACTAAGGATTTTGTACAAATCGAGCTTATTCCAAGAAGAGATCCATTTCAGCCAACCCTTTTATAACAATATACTTCTATTAGCTTCAATTTGCCTATTTTTGGCCTCTTGCAATGTACTTAATATTTGATGAGCGAAAGCCAAGAAAAATTTTAAAGTTATCTATCAGAGTATGGACAAGATATGTATTGTATATTATACAAAGTTAATTAAGTTAATGTTTGTTTTTATACTTGTACTTTGTTTGTGAGGCTTAATTCTCTTCTTTATTTCTATTTGTGCCGACTTGTTGTTTTGTATACTTTGTATTTTAACCTTCAGTCTTAGTGTAACTAATATTTTGTTTTGTTTAGGTGCCCCGTGGTTTAGCGGGCATAAAAATTCTTGAGCTCCTGCGTGCTTCGGAAGGCACCTTAAGATTTTGGTCCCTTCCGGCTGTCATCTATAGCAGTCTTCAAGATATGTCAGATACCTTTAGGCAGCTTAAAAAAACTGATGTGAGTGAGAGTTAGTGCCCAACATGGGCACTAACTATCACTTAATTACACAGTTTAACAAAGTAAAATAAATAAAGTTAATATTTTGATACTCGGTGGCCCGGCGGGAGTGCGCATTACTAGCGCTTTCGCAAGTTAAGCGACACCGGGCGTGGTCCGCACTTGGATGGGTGACCACAAGTGGCACAAAAAATTCTAGAGCCCCTCCGTGCTTCGGAAGGCACGTATAAGCCGTTGGTCCCGGATGTCATCATTGTATGGCAGTCGTCAAGCTATGTCAGATGCCTTTAGGCAGCCTGAAAAATCTGACACCAGTGTTAGCCACTTACACACTCGAAAAACAAAAACTTATTCTTATCCAGTCGAAATGGTTAAAATGTAGCTTCAATTTCAAAACATTTTTGACCAGTATGTGGCCACGGCGATCCCTCTGTCATTAGCCTCATTAAGATCCTCAATAGTACATGACGTAGGGCAGCTTGGACACGGCAGAAGGTGGTCTATTGATTTTGACATGGAACACAAAAAAGAACTATGAGTTTACTAACACTTTACATTACGTAACAAAATAAAAGAATTGGGCTACTTTAAGTTTTTTAAATGTATGTTATTTCAGGTGACAACGGTACTTGGAGGCGCAACAACGTTGTGACCGGTAATTGGATGAATAGCACCTAAATTGTCTAGAATACTGGAGGTGATTGAATGCGGTCGCCATTGGTGGACAATGAACTCCATGGAAGTATGTGTAATACAGAGCTGTTGCATAGCACTTATTTAAGTTTTTAACATTGCCAAGATTCAAATAGGTTTATTAATGAGCTTATCCAAGTAGTAATTTTGTCCCAATCAGTTACTAGTAGAGTATTATCTTAGTGTCACTAAGTTTTTTTTTCAAACATAAGATAAAAGATTTCGTTTTTATTAAACATACGGATAATACAAAATTATTAAAAATTTTAATTATTTAGGAGAGAAGCAGCAAATCCTACCAATGGGTTTTACTAAGATCGTTTCTCCTACAGAGTTAATAAACTTATATTTGGGTCTTGTCCCAATAAATGTAGAAATATATGCTCATTGACGCTAATTTGAATTTCGAATTTCTTCCGAAAGTTTGAATTTCATCGGATTTCGCAAAGCAATTAAAAATGCACTGGGGCCAGAAGACCCTTAAAAATTCTTCTCAAAAATGTATTATATTGTTTGTTAGATTTCTTTATCTACACTCATGCTATAAATCCTCTATAAAAGTTTCTGAAACAGTTAGGTTATTGCCAACATCAAAACACTCAGTGTCATAGTAACCATTATATCACCCAAACGAGTGTTATAATGTTGTACTAAATTTCATTATGCAACGCCAACTCAATCCCTTACTCATCAAACAGCTACATTCTTTATGAATTTCAAAAGAATTTCAAAAAAAGAACATTTTCATGTACGCGCGGTTCACTACCACAACTCCGTTATTTAAAAAAGGAACTTATTGGTTATTCGAATTCACGTCGTACCCCGCCATTTTTGTTAAAATAATTGTCATTGCAATAATTGTACGAGTCAAAATTGAAATAATTATTACAATGAATAATTTCATTATTACCTATACATACACAGTTAGTTTGTATTACATACTCAGCTATTAGACTTACCAGGAATTTAAGCAAGACTTCTTAACACTGTACAACACCCTATGGATTTAGAACCTTTTATAGAGGATGCATATCATGGGTGCAGATAAAGTTATGTATGCAACTGTAATAATTAGGTATTAAAACACTTATGTGATACTATTATCATATTAAGATAAACCGCATTCGTGTTTTAATACCCCTTATTATACTACAGTTGCATAAATAACTATTATTTATTTATGTATATTCTTATTATGTCTAAATGTTTACGTTATATTCAACGCACCTATTAATTATTACGTTTATTCAGTTTTTATATAAGGTACGTACATATAAATAATTAAATAAAATAAATAAACTTTGTATAAACATGCTGTACAAAACACATAGTTTTGCGTTACAAACAAATGCGTCAAAGCGAACTAATAGTTAGAAAATATTAGATGACACATTCATATGCAATAACTGAACACCTGACATCCTTTCTTATAAGTTGTAAGGAATGGTATGTTTTCCGCATAGTTAGTTAAATTTAACACATCTGTGTCACTTGCGTAACTTTTCAGAATAGTCAGTCACAGAGTCACAGACCTCTTAGCACAGTGTCACAGCTATGAAAATAAATCTTTTGTACATATTACAATGGCAGCAAGAAAAGATGGCGAAATAGATACCATGTTCCTCCTTTGCTACGGTTCCGTTTTCCTTTGTCAAAATAATACGAAAATAAAATCTTATGAATCAGATAACCGAAAAAGTATTGGTGAAAACTACGTGTCTTCTTGTACCAATAAAAATTTTAGAAAGTATTTTTGAGACCTTCGACACGCTAGTCAAATTAATTTATAATTGCTTTCCTTAAGATTTGAGTCATAGAAAAATATATTTTGAAACGATGGCTATCGTTCAGAGGTGTCTTCAGATTATTTATGATTTTAGTAGGTGGTTTTATTCAATTGTCTAAATGGTGAATCCAAACCATAGCCAATGGGAAGCAAGTCAACTAGAAGGTTCGTAGACGAGAACAGAGATCCTTGGCAGGTAACGATGTTTGCGAGTCCACTTAACAGCAGACAAAAGCCGGTAACGTTGCAACTGCTGCACTATCCGTCGCATTTTTCTAAATATAAAATCGCTTTCTAGCGCATGATCGTTGTTACATCGTTGAAGTAAAATCACATGTCATCATGTGTTTCTTTAATGGATGATACTTATGTAATATTTTACATGTTTTCAAGTTGTCTATCATTAGTGTACCGAGTTCAGACTTGTTTGTCTATATTTTTCATGTGTATAAGTGGCTATCATTCGCGTTGAATTTTTGAAGAAGCTTAAGCATCTGACATAAGTAGCATTTAGGTCTGCCATCCAATTGGCTGCCGGAAATAACGGTGAGCTAAACCCATACACCTACAATTTTATGGCTAAACCTTTGTTAATCATATAAACAAAGTTATTAGTAGACATTAAAACTTAGTTTCTCGAATCTTTATCGTTAATACAGCATAGTCTGTAAACATTTTTTTTTATGAAATGAGTTTATTAAACTCATAGTGAACAACGTCGCGGGAACATCTAGTATCGTATAAATCAAGATCGAAGCGCGTGCCTGGTTTCTGTACGTTAGTGGATCTATTTTTACCGAGGCCAATCGTTTTTCTATCGAAGAATGTTACCATACACCTATCACGATTCTGTAGTGTCCGCTGGCACGACTACTTGCGAGACAGTAAAACGTACATAAACTATTTAATTAGGTATACAGGTTTATAAGATATATATTTCCGAGCACTTGATTTAATGGCTTTTTAATGTGTGGTACGATTTGAAAGTAAAATGTATAATAATAACTTTGGGCGGTGTGGGCAGTACGGAAAGCGAATTCGCATTCAGAAGAAAGCTTTTTTAAATTGAAGTTTAAAACCTGTTAATACCACTACAGTACCTAAGTGTCTCGTTTATTCTAACAGTCAAAGATAATGTTTATATGAGAATCTTCATCGATTTTTATCAGATCAGTATACATTAGTAAAATCTATAGCTATCATAAACCATAGTTTCACGAATTTCTTCATAACATGGATATTGTTAAGCAAGAGTTTTGCATTTGAAAATTACAAATCTCACACTATAGAGCTCGCTTCTTCCTCTAGAGAAACTGACCTTTCATTTTAAAGCCGTTTCCTTCTAATATTTGTTTTTATCAGTCAGTAAGAACTAGTAAGTGTCTACTCGTACAGATGTTTGATAATATCAAATAAAGAATGGGTACCTATCTACTGGTATAAATATGACAGGTACTTTTTGCTTGAAAATGATCAATAGAAAAAAAAAGTTTAAAAAATCCAAAAGTGCACTCATAAACGCTAATAAAAAAAATAGAATAGACTTTTTTAAGTATTTTTATTATTAATTAAACGACACTGACTTATCTATACAAAACAATACCGTGGCGTGATAAATCTATTTAAAAATGATACAGATACATTAAGTATACATCCATACAGGCATCCGGACATCCACGAACAATTTTTTAAATCATTTTGAAGTGAAAACTTCTTTAGCGGCGTTGTACACTTTTTATGGAATGGGTAAAAATGTTAAACTCGCGTCAGGGCATCAGGACACGTAACCCTGATCGAAAATTCGTAAGACTGATGGAGAGTAGACAGCCGACGCGGCGTAGGGGAGGAAGTATCCCCCTCTCTTTCTACGGCGCGGCGAAAATGTATGCAGGCGCCTGCTGTTTCGTTTAGGCGGCGCAGGGCGCTTGCGCGAATGTTCGTGAGTGTTTATGTTACAGCATGCCACCCGCATCCATGGATGGTGACAGTGATAGCTGATGGCTCGACCGTCTGTGTAGTGGCCACACTGCTGTGTTTTTTGTAAAATTCGTGTATATAAAGTATTTAATTAATGTAATATAAATTGTCATGTTTGTGTACGATAGCGCAATAAATAAATATTGTATTCTACCACATAAATGATAGTACTTTTATACTGATAATTAAAGCAATTCGTGCAAAATTATTCCCTAACCATTTCAAAATATCAAAAATGCACAACGTTAATATTTCAGTTTTCACTTCTGTCGGCACTCCCGGAGTGCAACTCGTCGTTTTTTTTAAATGTTATGTTGGACAAATATTTTCTAAAAGTATTAAATGTGTTTATGAAAGGGTTGTTATCCATATTTCTATACTTATATTATTGTATTCATACATTTTTAATCTATGATTGTATTAGTGCAATATGAATATAATAGAGACAGTTTAAGTTCAGAAAAATGCTTAACCCTGACACATGTTGAGAGTAGAGCACTACCTCAACGCTCCGCTTACGGGGCGTGCAATACATTCATGTTATATTTTAAAAAATGGACTGTCTCTTGTCTTCTTCTATGGTTGGGGTTGTCTCATCCACGGTCGCTCACTCAAGGAGGTTGTGATGGGCCGAGCACGAGTGCACACATCACACCCAGGTTGAGTGAGTCACCGGGAATGAGTTTCTTCTCTCTTCTCTCTTCTTTCTTGTTCTCTTCCGTCTTGATCTGCCGTTACCTTGAGTTTTATTATTATTAAAAACTGAATACATTTTCATATTTATATTAGGAACGTCAATAAAATCTCTATCTTAGCGGTTGTAGCCTTAGCTGTGAAAAGTTTATGCCTCGGTCCATCATAATTTATAAATATAAAAAATTGCTGGTTTTACTAGTCTTACCGGGTAAATGGATTTCAAAAAAAGTAATAAGAAATGATTTTTATATGGTGAAAACGCAAACCATAGAACAAAATATCCTGCTTGTCTACAAAAAAATATATTCATTTCATTTTCATCATAAATCCATAAGAGAGTTTACGGGGCTTGTTCGACGTGCTGCAAATAGCTCGCTGTAAAGCTTCCTCGTAAACGCTCCACGTCTTACTCTAGCTATTTCGGGAGAGCCCTGTTTCCACAATAAACACACTTATAGCTTTCACCTTCGCATCTTGACCGCGGTGCTACCGATTGATTGTATCAATTATTTTACACTTTGTCTATTTATTATAGTTTTAATATTACCTATATAAGATTTGAGATAAGATCACGACTGTAGTCCCTAACGGGCTTCACAGAGCCTAGGGCCGGGCTTTAGGCCACCTTTTAGCGTGATGATGATTTTGTATATGAGCCATATATATTCCAAATTTAATTATTTTCATGTGAACATGCTTTTTCATTCATTTTACATACTTTCTTGTACCTACATTGTTTTAGTTTATGTGATAATTATTATAGTTATTTTCGAGGTTCATGTCCCATTTAATAAATATCCAATAACGTAGCGATCAACTGTCAGGTTGTTATTCTGTGGTATTATGCAGGCCAGCATTAATTAATTGGTTAAATATTGAATCATAACTACTATTGTCAATCGTCCAAACAAAATTGTATTGTGGAAGGGGTGCGACGATGGTGCCAATGCCATCTATTATTTACAGGGCCTACTGTACTGGCCTACCCTCGTTTACATCACAATTAATTTAATTTGCTTTTTCACAGGCTTCTTCCATTCCCTCATTGTGATGTGGAGGGTTGTACGCGTGAATTTTCTCGTGATTTGGTAACGGAGGCGGTAATTAGAGCAATTGTGAGGTTTCTCCATTTGTTTTTAACTGTTTATTACTGCGAGCGGTTGTTTTGAATGTTTGGAGAATTAGCTTAATGTTTCGCATTGCTGTGTATAATTTGTATTAGCACCTTTCGTTTGAACTTTTTATCGAGATTTAGTACCGTGGGATACCTTTGAAGATTGGATATTAATTTCCTATCAAGGTTTTGCGGTAGATCGGCTAACGGCGGGTGGATATCAAGTGTCAGGCAAGGCGACACCGCGTGGCAGGGGTCGGGTGTCGCGGCTGGTCTGGTAGGGCTGCGCACGCGCCGACGGAAGCCGTCCACTGGATCTCTTCCGTTCGCTTTAAGTCCGGATGCCTGCATAAACGATATGATAAGGCTTCCTGCCATATTTATCAGTCAGTGTAAGTGGTCCATAATTTGTTCCATAATTATTTACGTAATTTTTAATATCATAATTGTAGTTAATATACCTTAATGATATATCAATAAGGGAGGAAGAATGTGACATTAAGTTGACAACAACAGCACACAGTGTGCTGTTCTTGTCAACTATTGTGGCAAGTCGCTAAACTCTGTGTAAAGTTACTGTAAATCTTCGTCTAAGTGAGGAGATAGTACAGTTTAAGCACGCGCTCGCGTCGTCGCCTTCAATCTAAGTTTGTCCCGACCGTCCCTGTCCGCCACACTCCTGCATAATGAAATCGGGACTGTTTCTGAATTCTCAAAGTTACCGCCTCGATACCGCCAATAATTACTTCCAAGTTCTAGCATGATGCGGGTCCATGCTTCCAACCAGAACACAACATAGCTTTATACATTTTCGCACGCCTTTTCCATGCAGTTGCGCGATATTTTGTCGACCTTTTTATGCGCTTGCCCTTATCTAACGAGCAGTAACATTTATCTAGTATCTGTCACTTAAAGCCTTTGCTCTCGTGTAAACGGGCGACCTTATTTTTTGCTAAGGGCCGGAGCTATCAGTTGGTCCCGCGACACAATATTACCCCGCACGAGGATATATCGCGTTCGAATCACGTCATCGTTCACGCGCTGGTGTCAGCGGGCGTGGCTCTAAATGATGAGTTCACGGGAAGCTCGCATAATGCCCGTGGCAGATATGGCACTACGCCCCGTTGACAGCCACATCCTAAATGTTAAATTTTAAAATAATATCACTATGTATATCCATCTTTTCCAGTTTTACTGCTGCTTTTTGGTTTAGTCATTATAACTTAATTACTTAAATTTTTATCCCTAAGATTTTAAGATACAAGGCTACAATCAGATTGCACATGTCTGAAACGAAAATAAAAGTAAACAAAATTGTTAAGATAACGAAGAATATTTGTTTGATGTGCTTTCACTATTGATCTTTACATTGCATCTAAGTTTTAGCTGTGCTTCCAAGCCAGAAATATAAATACAGGGAATACTAAAAAACTACTAGAAATATAGTATATTTACTTTCCAAATAATAAGTTATAGACATCATAAACATGCAAGAGTACTTATCCGTTAAACTAGCTCCTAACTACAACGTTACATAAATTAACAGTGACACTGTCGACGAATAAGCTCGGTGTGATATTAGTATTACCACTATAACACATCTGTTATACCGTACACGGGACATCTGCAGGACTGTTATGAATTCTGAGTGTGATGGATGGACGGCCAGAGCCGCCATTGCACATTTAACTACATAATATCTATTTGTGTTTATTTGTGAGTACGTCCAAATTCAATGTATTTAGTACTCGCTCCATTAAGTTTATTTGATTGTGAGAGGTGAATAACGTCTGTGGTTTAATTAAATTTCAGGCCTCATTTTCATTCAGGTTTCCGTACCCAAAGGGTAAAAATGAGAATTGTAAAACCCTATTACTAAGACTCCGCTGTCTGTATGTCCGTCCTTCTGTCTGTCACCAGGCTGTAACCCATGAATCTTGATAGCTAGACAGTTGAAATTTTCAGAGATGACGTATTTCTGTTGCTGCCGTATAGAAACAGATAAAATAAATATTTAAGGGTGGGCTCCATACAACAAACGTGATGTTTTATATATAATGGTACGGAACCCTTCGTGCGTGAGTTCGACTCGCACTTGGCCGAATTTTTTTGACAATGCTCCATGCATTGTTATATTATATTGCATGTTATTTTAAGTTTTTGAATGAGAATTGTAATTATTTTTACGTTTTAGTTTTTTTTTAACACAACTAGTTGGTTGTTAATAAACAAACACATATATATTTTTATGGGGATAAATGAATTTTTTGGGGTTCATTGCCGCCCCCGTATGAAATAAATTATTTAAAAGGAAACGGAGATAACATTTAAACTTTTGTACTCATATGGCTCTAGATAACCTTTCAAACTATTTTACGAACTCCTATTTACAGTTGAAAGTGAGAACGTAAAGCTTTTGCTTTGCAAAGAATGACTATTTTTCGCAAATATGCGTGGAAAAGCTTCACGTCCTTACTTTACACTAACTGTGAACAGTACAGTAGTTCCTAAAATAGTTGAAAGGGTTATCAAGAGCCGTATGAGACCAAAATTTTAAATGAAATAGAAAAGAAATAAAAAAATCTTTAAAATATAGACAAGAATAAAAAATACAGAACATAAAACACTTACAATCAACAAAATATGCCACTAAAATGGTTGCATATTTTGTTGAATGGTTTCTCTCAGTCTAGGCTGTTCGGGGCCAAGACGCTGGTTTTCAGAGAAACCGATTGAGCAGACATGGATCTGCCTTGCATTATACCTATTTAAACATAAAAAGCATTGTTTTATTTTAAACGTACATTTCTTATCAGTGTTATTTGCACAGAATATTGTAAATAAATTATTGGAATACATAAAAACAGAAACAAAAAATTAAATGAAAGAAGGTTGTTTGATTGCACAGCACAGTTACTTACGTGTTATTACATTGTACATTAAGCAAATGCCTCTTGAGATTGTATTTGAAGGAATAAACAGATTTTAAATTCCTAATTTAAGGAGGCAGGTTATTCCATCATTTTGTGGCGGCATAACGAAAGCTGTCACGAAATGCAGCTGTACTGTGCTGTGGTACTAATAAAACTGGTGCAATTCTCATTCTGCTCTGTTTCAGTTTTAATTTATTATACAAATATGATGGCTGGCAACTCTGCATCACCCCAAATATTAGTGCAGCAAAGTGCAGGGTTCATCTGTTATTCATATTTAATCATTTATTTAAGTTTAAAAATAGTGTGATATGCGAGCGATGGGGAATCAGGAAACAAAATTTTACACATGCGATTGGAATGCGTTGTACTAGGGAATGATATCTCCGTTTTCTTTCCAATAATTTATTTCAAAAGGGGGCAGCACTAGACCCCGAAAAGTTCATGTATCCTCTAAGTATCGATTGTAGCACTTGAATTTTTGCCGTTAAAAATATTGTAAGTATCCCTTAGGTTGGTCAAGGATCCTTTGGTGCTAAATCAAATATTATATAAAGCAAGACACAAAATGAAATTAAATATATCACGTGACTCGATTCCCATTCACAAAGTTGTGGAAATTAATAAATGTTTAATGTTTTTGTATTTTCAAGCGTTGATAAATGCTGAGACGTAGTCGCATTGTAAGGAATTTTGGTTGCCGATGGAATATTCAGCAGAAAAACTTTAAAAGCATTTGTAAAGTAGATTAAGCGTAGCTGCAGAGCAATTTGTCCAGCGATTCTTTTTCACCCTTTTCTGTCGAGTGACCTAGTGAAAAATATTTTCTATCTTTTTCAGCGCGTCTGCGAAATTAGTAAGTAAAGTAAACTTTCAAGATATGCTGTCATCTTTACGTTGAAACGTTGAGTATCATTAAGAATAAGCTTGCTATTTTGCCGGCTCTCGCTGAATTTTGAAACTCGAGGTCTCGTCGGTTCGGAATCACTTAATATATGCTCAAAAATATGTGAAGTCGAAAAAAAAATCAATTTTTGTTTTGCACAACTTGCTTAATTATTCAAATTAATATAATGTAAAATTATATCAAGTATTCTATTTATTGAGACTGAAGCAGTTGTGATGTAGTGATAGTCAGTATACGGAACGCAAACACGCGTATTAGATTATCCCTGATTGCACTTCAAATATAATAAATACAGAGGCGGTGTGCAGTTTGATTTAAGTATAATATTATGGTTTAAATATTACGTATTGCGAAGTAGGTTTTATAGAAAAAGACCGGCAAAGATCTCGTAATATAATGTTTTTATGAAAGACCTATCAAAGTTCAGGTAAAATCGTGGAAATCAGTGTTTTATTTAAGCATAATGTCGCCGTTTATTTACGCGGCGCCGACAGGGGCAAGAAAATGGCTTCATTTATTTTTGCCGGTTGATTGTGGGACTTGCTATGATATTAATGTTTGAATAAATGAGAGATTTGTTAGAATGAGTGGCTTTTTGTGTAATCTCAGTTTATTGTCGGCTTGTATAAGTATTTCAGTAAATAAGAAGAAAAAATCACATTGTTCCTATTGGTAAAATGTCTAAAAATTGACAAAGTATATTATCTAACCCTAAATTTACAACGCCTTGAAGTATGTAGCAGTAATGTGGGCGTAGGCAGTTTGTTTAAGTAGTTATTTATTCAAATACCTAGCCAGATCCTTCAATAAACTTATTCCTGAACACTATTTCAAAAACATAGAGATAGATTGATTGTTTTAATGTAACGCCATGTAAATACAAGAAAGGAAAAATCGGTTCGCCGACATTACGGAGCGCCAGAATAAATGTGTACATTATCTACTTTCACGTGTAATGCTCGTACATACATTACATGTATAGCACTACGACAGAGCACTTAGCGAGGCGGGGGCCACATCAATCACAACACAATTTTATATCAAATGTCGCTCTCAATCAATTTGTGCGGGCTCGAGTTCCCCACTACACTCACCTTCTTTCACACTTGTCTACATGATAAGGGTGATGTGCTTTTAGAAAAGCAATATTGACGCTACCAACTTGCCGGGTAGTGCTGGGAACAGATATAGTGAATGAATTAGGATCAGGATGAATGTTGAGCATCGCGTTTTTTGGATTCATGTTTTTCGAGCCAGAGATTGTATAAGGTTATTCTAGGTAAATTAATATTTATTTAATATTTATATAGTAAGTCGTGTTTTGTTTCATTAACATACTTTTTTGGATACTCATCAAGACACGAGAAATATAAGAATGGTTTTACGTCTATGCCATAGAATTAATAAAATAATTGGCCAAGTGCGTGTCGGGGCACGCGCAGTAGGGTTCCGTAGTTACGAACGCCAACTTTGTGTTCATGCCACTAAAAACGTCTAAAAACTAATTTTCTATTGAATTTGTATGAAATTTTCCTTTTCTGAGTACATTTTATAAGTTAAAATCGCCTATAACTTTTTAATTTTTAAACCCTACTTAGCTCTGATAGTTTTCCTTCAAATTTCGTTATAAATTCTATAGCTGTGAATGTTTTCACGTGTCCATTTATAACCGTTTAGCAGGTAGAGGGGGGGGGGGGGACACTTGACTCCAACAAATTTTTTCACCTTAAAAGCAAATATTTCAGAAACGGATCCCAAAATCAAAAGACGGTGTTCTTAAACTCAAGACCTATTCAACGATACCCAACAAGATTGGATAGTCGAGAAAAAAAAATTGTCTTTTCATTTTACAAATATGGGAGCTACCCAAACAAAAATTTTTTTCAATATTTTATTTTACCGTTTTTTCCGCCTAATTGATATATATATATATAAATTCATGCCAAATTACAGCTTTCCAGTAATTATAGTCGCTGAGTAAGACCGCGGACAGACAGACAGACATGGCGAAACTATAAGGGTTCCTTGTTTACTACGGAACCCTAAAAACTATCGAAATAAGTAATTTTTCTCAAGAATGTTTCTTAGATTTGTTCTGTAACAATTTAGGAAGGACTCAATTTTAGGCGCTAACGTAGGAATAGCAGTTAGAATACGTCAGTTTTGATGCTATTTAGAAATAAATAATTAAAAGGTATTTCCATCGCTAGTAACTAGGTAGGTAGGTACTTAAATATGGCTTTTTAATTTAAGATCGAATAAACATTTTAATTGCATTACTCAAGCTTTAGATAAGAAATCGTTTAGCATGAGTAGGTCCTACGATATCCAAGTGGATGAGTAACCGCTAGACGCCTACAAGCACGACTCCTTTGTTTCCATTTTCCTGTACTCACACATGACTAATATAATATCGAGTGACGCTGTGTTTGGTCCGCGATGTGACGCAGGAAAGTTAACTAATGGATAGCGGAGTTTTGAAGGAACCACGACAGATAATTAGAGTTAGCTGTTTGCATGACTGTTCTTAATTGACAAAGACGTCTCATACCCTCACTAGTTAACCCGTAAACCTTTATTGCGATGAAAATATCTCATAACAATTCATAACAACAAACTATCATATTTATAATAAATATCTCTTCACAACAACAAACTATCATATTTTTGATAGTAACCTCATTAAAAAGTTTTTCAAATAGTTTAGATGTCAAAATAATAATTTTAGTCATATCATAACACAGTTATAAAATCGTTAAGTAATTAAAATTAATACGTCTCAATTTCTTTCTTTAATGTATAAAGCGACTGATAAGATAGAGCTGAAGTCCATCCTAAAAGATTTCGAGAGCTGTCGTCCCTACAAGAGTTTATAATACTTATACCTAACATATAATTTGTGTTTGAAATTTGTTTCAATTTTCTTAGCTGATTCATTAATGTGTTTCGGAGGAATAATAAATACGGAATTACAATTCTGTGATATGAGTGAATCGAGTAAGTTTTAGGTACAAGTGGGCGCACAAAGGCGTTTGTTTATAAAACAAAACCGCTCGCAATGCGTATTGAGAGACTATGAAAATAATGGTCTATTAAAGAGCCCAGCACATACCTAGAGCAGCCTTGCGCCTTCCACCATTGTTCGATGCCCGACATACTAGTACGTATAACATGTAAGTGTAGGAACTACGGATACTTTAAGGTCCAAGAATGCCTATGCTCTAAGTGATCGTGCAAACCAAGCGCACTATAATGTAAGTGAATTAATGTTTAATTAGTTTGGAGTATAAACTCTTATGTAGTTCGATGGCATAAAATAGCTACAATGATTTGGTTAAAATAATATGAAATACATACTACACAATACTAAATTTGAATCATACTATATAAAAATCGATATTTTTGACTTTGACATGATTAACCATACGACCCGAGACTGTAGCAAAATATATATGGAATATAATAATATAATGTAAAAGGGTTTGCAAGCTTTTTGTATCGGAAGTCTTCATTAGCTGGTATAGTTTTTTCGTTGACGGAATGACAGTGACAACGGTAGGGGCGGGCGAATCGAGATAAACTATCTTATCACCGCTATCTCGGGGAGGCTGCTCGATCGATATCGAGATAACGACACTTTTATGACGGAACAAAACACTACTCATTTCATTATAAAAGGCGTCACTTGGACCAATGTAGTCTTATAATTTGTACAGTTTTGTGACAAACGGAATAAATAGTTTGGTTCGTCAAGACTTTACTTTTTTTACTTTTCTAAGAACTAAGCGATCGATCCAAAAAAGTAATTCTTGTATTCTATTTCTTTCATAGTTTACAATATTTCAATACTTATATCTATATTAAAAATGCACGCATCATAACATTATTATCAATCATTTCCTCTAATGGGTTTGATGTAGATAAATAATTTTTACCAACATCATTTAATTACAAGCTATGAAAAGTGTATGGCCCTTTCGTAGAGAAATCGATTAATCGATTGAAGCTCGACCGCGATAGTTCACTTATGTAAGTACACTCGTTCGTACAATGTACTAACTGGTATTGTGTACTTTATTGATCGTATGCGCTACTGTGACGAGATGACTTTAAATGGTCTAATAGATGTTTGTTGATTGCTTGACAATGCGCGTGAGTGCCCGAGGACCGTTCCCTACTATGATACCGTTCAGCCCAACCAGACCATTCTATTTATAACCAAAACATATTGATTCATTTAGCCTATTGAAAAAAAATATTTTTATAGGCTAACAAAGAAATTTTAAAATAGGATTTGAACACACAAAATAAAAATCTAAATTGATTGTTATGTTGTTAGCAATAACCAATAACACAAAAAACTCACCATTTTGTTACCGGCTTCCATTTCAGTATACGCACAAAAACCAATAAAAACAAGAATAACTGCTCAAAAAATAATATGGTTTGCGTTGCTCGAGTGCAATTGCATTAGGAGACGTGAAATAAAAACGTAAATAAAAAGACCGGAGTAATAAAACGTTACGTTATCGCCGCGAGATACAATTAATTTATTTGATATGAATTGTTCGCGTGGCGCGGGCGCGGTCAGCCGAGTCCTGCGGTGGTATGATGAAGCTGCTTCGATAGGACCCAAACCAAGTGAGTGGAATGTACTCGTGTTACTCGTGTATAATGTACAGTGTACAGCACGGTCACGCCGTCGTCGGCCGCACTCGACTTGCGCACCCAACAAACAGGGTGCCGCCGCGGCGGGCGGGCGGTTATAAGCGACCGAAGCGGGGCGGTGCCGATAAATAATACGATAATATCGCATTACATACCTATTAAAAGCTGCACTTTACATGCCTGTTAAGAGATAACTATGAACATCTGTAAAAGGGTCTGTTGCTTATCTGCCAGGTCAGTTTTTGGAGCATTTAATTTCAATGCATCGAATGGAATGGTTTCTATGATAGTGATACACGATGATTTAATGGTTATGAAATTCTATCCCTAGCAGGTATTTGTTTGTTTCAATTTCTTAAATTACTCGTATTTTTCAATTTTACTTATTTGTCTCTTGCATACGGCGAACATCTAGTGATCATAACTTTTATAAATACCATATCGTACCTAGATATAAGAAGTACGCGGATTTTCAATTTTATACGATACGAAGAAGTTATAACATTTTGGTTTCGTATTAGTTGAACGACCTCCTTGGCGTAGTGGTCACCATGCTAGTCCGCCACCCAGATTTGGTCCCGGGTTCGATCCCCGGTCAGGGCAAGTTGGAAAATGGCCTTTCTCAAATTGTCCTGGGTCTTGGATGTTTTTCTATATATGTATTTGTTATAAAATATAGTATCGTTGAGTAAGTATCCCATAAAACAAGTCTATAACTTACTTTGGGGCTAGCTCAATCAGTGTATTTGTCCCTGTATATTTATTTATTATTTATTATTATTAACTTTTTATGAAGCTTGGGACCTTGTAACCTTGGCTGAAAGATCCCGATTTTGAGTTCACGTTTTGTGCTTTTTTTGTAATATTTATTCCATGCTATGTACAATACAATTATTTCTCATACCTAAAGTAAGATTTTTTATCCGTGCGTGAATTTTATAGTAAGTTCAGTCCGTGGTCCTGGTTCCCAAAAAAAAGAAGTATGAAAAAAATCGACTTTCTTTACAAATGCGCAGTAAGCTGATCATCTTTAGTAAGGGTAGGTTGATTTTTTTAAATTGTATTTCGCTAATATGTGTCTTGTGAATCCTTGTGGCCTGTATCGTGGATTGACCTCACTGTAAAAAAATACGCACCGGAAAAAAATATCCTGTATACATACATAAAATATAGTTGTCAAACCAATTGATTTACAATTAGGGAGCGGCGCTATCACGCCCCGAGTCATCGACTCGGGTAGGAAGCCACAATTCGGCGACTTACAAGTGCGAAGCCTTATCTAGCTCGTTACCGAGTTGACTGAGTCACACGTCGTTTATCATGCCTCTAATATAGGATTACTAACACCCCGTCCTGTATATGGTCTAACAGAATATACTGAAACCATTTTAAGGCTTGACATTGTCCATGACATTGTAAGCTTTTCCGAAAACACAATATAGAGTTCTTCACTAGCCAATAACAGTTCAATGCTTGGCTATATGTACACAGCTTTTCAAAGCTAAGATATTCCGCTTTTGGTCACCAATTCAAGCGTGAACCGCGCCAGGGCTTGCTTAACAAGCGTAAGAGCTTATAATTTTAAACGTTCGCCTGCCCGGTCATCGAACTCCAAAACTAGAAATATATATTTATATATGCAAACGACTGTCAGTACCAGTGGTCTTTAGGAAATCGATAAGAACCTTGAACACGACATGGTAATCAATTTGGGATTTAAGCTGTTCCTTTCTGTGTGGCTAAGAATGCGACTGGCAAATACGTTTCTGTCGATAGCTCTACAATTAATTGATTAAATGTCTCCTGAAACCGATTAGAGTAAATGTATAGACATAACACTCCTCCTCGTCGAGGGTTAAAATGACTCTTAACGTATATTTATGATTTTTTTTTCAATAAACTTAATAAAAAAAGGTCATACGAAAACAATAAAGGCCTGGAAATTATCTAAATTTTAGATAAAGACATGGGCTACCTGTGTATTTAAGTTTCATCATTCCAACTGTTTTTGGAAAAACTAATAATGACATAATATATGTAAGCACAGAATAAAACATTTGCATAGGAACACAGTACATACCGTTCTATTTTCCTAAACATTTCTCTATTAATTTTATATATGTAATCAATGAGAAAATAAACATAAGTTACTGTTTTATTACTAGAACGGTTAAAAGCTAACAAATCAGAATACTTCCTGTGGCCTTTCGGTTGTTTATTTGGTATAAATATTTCTCGGAAATTTAATCCTATTTTACCGTACGCTCCTATATAATTAAGTTATTTGAATGAGGAAAAATGTTTGTGTTATGTAAATAAAACAGCAGTTACGGAAAATAAGTGACGTTTGAACCATGATTTCATACTATAATATAAATTGATTGTGGAATGTTTCTTTCCATGTATATGTATTTTATGTCGTAGTCTTATCAATGGAAGCGTTGATGGCCAAGCGGTTTAGGAAATAGGTGCGCGTCAGTAAGGTGCATAAAAATAAAAATAAAAAATGCTTTCACCGAATAGTCGCGTTTCGGGCGTCCAATTGATTTTAACTATTTTGAGGGTCGCGATTCGTGCGCTTTACAAAAACTGTCGTACGAAGAGTCACAGATAGTCAAAATATTTAAAATTAATTGGATGCCCGAAACGCAACGATTCGGTGAAGGTATTTTTTTTTTTAATTTTCATGAACGCCCGGAACGCGACTATACGATGAAGGCAAAAGTACAAATCGCGACATTCGCGACTAATTTACTTGTTTATAAAAATCGACAACGCATGACATGCGTCCAGACCACGAGTTTAATTGGATGCGATTGGTACTTCTGACTTTGTTCTCATATATGATCATTTTCTAGTACTCCTACTTGTTCCGGTGAAGGAAAACATCTTGAGAAAACCTGAAAACTAGTTCACTAGTGTGTAAAAATACTGTTTGCAACTAGAACTCTATACCTAAGCATAAGTACAATTTGTGGTGAATGTTTCAGTCATCTCAATCATCTTTTTTTAATTATAGGCTGTCGAGACGTTGGCTGAAAGTTTTAGTTAAAAGACTCGTCACACGTGAAGGCTCTCTACATGACTCATATTGGTACATAAGAAGTAAATGTAAATAGTCCCTGTATGCCTATGTAAATGAGGCATCTTGCGCGTCATATAAACAGGCGACGGTAAATTGCAATTTCACGGCTCGCCGAAAATTTTCATTGGCGATTAATTCTTGTTCGGGATTTGCTGAGGTACGCGGTCGCCTCGGGCGCGTTCTAACAGTTTGTGTCACCATGCAAATGCTGATTGAGACGTATATGTAAACTTAAGTACCTATTTATTCATTAAACGTATACGTAACGTTATTTCTTGAGTTACGGACTCAGTTTGTAATACATGGTCCGTTTTAATGAATGAAAAATATTTAAAATTAATTTGTTTTTATTAAGTTCTTTCCATAATTTTTAACAACTTTCCCTAATGAATGTATACCTATTTATACAGATTAACCTTTTTTTGCACCTCGTGATCTTGTTACATTGTAACAACAGTTTATCGAAATAAAATACCCTTCATATAGGAAGAGTATTTTATATAGATATACTTACCTAAGTTTATTGGGGCAAGCTGTTCAGTATAATAGGCTGAACTAGTCTTTAAAATTCCTATGTGCAATAAATTAAAAAAGACCTTAAATATGTTCCAATGAGAAAAAACTAATATCCTGCAATAATAGAACACAGTCGTATAATTATCATTCCTACAAATCGCGTTGTTTTAATAAGAGTCGCGGTCATCTCTGGGTTTAACACATTTTACATAAACGCGGGAATCTAATCCGGCTCTTGAGCTCGCCAACAAACATATCAACGCGGCGACGTAATTCAACCCACTGCAGTAAAAAATGAAGTGCGAGCTTGGCTCGTTTGCGGAGGGTTCAGTATTTTTGGGCTTTAGTGTTTCAATGTTACTCGTATTATTTTTTGATATCTTATTAATAGGGATATCTATATTTGTTTTCGTCGTATTACGATACAAGTTTATTGGAAAAAAACTATTTTTATAAATGGACCTTGTGTTTATAGAATCTTTGCACTTAAATAAAAATTACCTTGCTTAACAATTATATGTATTAAAACAAAAGTGATCTAACATTCTGCAGATAATGGAAAGTGTTATTTGAAAATGAATAGAGTCGTATCATAATATTTAGCTACATTCCTATAAAACGCATTGGTTTAAGATGATTACAGGGCAGAAGTGGCACCCTTATTTGAAATAAATTGTTTAATCATATTGTTTGACCTTCGAATTATATCATGAATAACCGTTGAAAGTATCATTGGGAACCTTCTAGCTTTAAAACTCGTTTCTCCTAAAGGTGGGCACTTTTGGTGAAAACTCGTTTGAAAACTAGACGGACTCATATAATTATTTTCAACGGTTGTTATAATTAAAAGGTTCATCTAATACCTGAGCATGAGCTAAATGTTAATTATCAACATATTTACGATTAAACAATTTATTTTAAGTAAATTTTTAAATTTTTGTACCACTTGGATTCTTTTAACAAAAAAGTGTTACAGTATTTATATAATATTTATATTGGTATTCGCTTCATATTACACCGCTGACCGCTGTAATTCGTTATTGAATATTTATATTAAATGATAGCTTTGTGAAGCAGTGGCACACAGAAGGATGGGGAGTGGCATCAAGGGTTGTTTGGTTGGCGTTGTGCACGAAACCCTGAAAACGTCGGGCAGCCGAGGGCTTCACTGGAACCGCAAATTGTGACAAATTGTGTTATTGAAATTTATGTCCGGCAGTTTTGAGACATAATTGGATGCGGAGAGTCGGCGGCCATGTTTCCAAAGTGACGTCACGTGCTCTAATGACATTTATTACGGACAGTTCATTGGCGCCGTCCGTCTCTAACTGTCGGCATATTCGTATTTTGGAAATTATTTTTTGCGGAGGTTCAATTGAGCCGGCTAGGCTAGCAAGAGTCATATGAGGTCACGTAGTAGCTATATTTTTACTATGATTTATTTTTGTTTGTGTCATGTTAGTAGTTGAGGTCTATTTTGGGATTAATGATTACCTTAAGCGGCGTTTTATGATATGTAAATACTTCGTATTGACGTACCTGTAACAAAAAATTGCAACATTTTAATAAAATCCATGTAGGTAGATGCCCAGGGAGGATCCCATATTAATTCATCATTGACTTAAAATTAGTGGTCAAAATGAAAATGTAGCAGCTAATATATAGATAGAGGCGATAGACTATAAAATGACTACTCAACATAGGTATATGTACCCGTTAGCATAAATCCAGAGAAAATAAGAGTAATAAATCGCCAGGCGGCCACACAGGTGCCAATGTATTTTTTCAGCATTGGAAGATTGCGTCTATAAATAACCGTAGTAGTGAGACGTCCGCACTGCTCGGCTGCCGGTGAGTGATTGCCGGGAGCAATGCATAACCGCCAATAGATGGCGTTTATTAGGTGATTAATCAATCTACGGTCTACGGGGCTAAGATTGCCTCCACGTGAGTAAAGAGGTTGATTTGTTGGATCATATAAGCAAATGACACACATATGTATAGATGTAGTGTACTCTCTATCGTGAAGATATTTATTTACGTTGGTGACGATTTGATACTATTTCGAATTACTTACTTTAATTTCTTAATAAATCACGTACAAACATCAATATACGGCGCATTACTACAAGTCAATAAGCAAAAATACTATGCTTGAATGAATATAATACTTATTTTATTATTATTATTATTCACTTCAGAAAGAACACTTAACGATTTACAGGTATACATAAATATACATTCTGCTAATCGAGATTCTTATAGGGGGCGGGGGGGGCATGCCCGGATAATTGCAAAGTAGAAATTGAACTTCAAGGATGATTATACAAAGATAGATAGATGTACGTACAGTATGCATGATATGAACAATAGTTTGTGGTAAAGTAATAATATAAAAAAATCTGGGAAGAGTATACCTCATTTAGTCGAATAAATAAAAACATATCAAAGAAAAAAAATGGGCAATGTACTCGTTACTAGAACAAGTCCACAGATAGTCTACCTATAGTAAGTACATACGATGGAACACGAAAAAAAACCAGCGTCCTATACAAACTCGCAAAGTATCTCGTAGCGTAAAGCAAGTAAGTAGCTATAGTAGTCAAGATTTTGTTATTTTAGGGTTAAATAAAATTTATTTTATATTTCACCAAGTAGACTTGTTTGTTAGATAAATGAATGTAATTAATCAATATAGAATAAACTTGCTATAGAAAATTGTGAATTAAACCAAAAAAAAAACACTCGCAAAGAGGAGTCGCGCTCAAAACTGTCAAATATGACAGGAAAAAGGGCGGGAAAACGTCAGTATATAATGGATGTGTCACCGCCATGCTGGTAATTGCGGCCTGTGCATAGGCTCGGGTATTCATTTCGCATCAAAACATTTTTTTTTATGAATAAGTTGTTTTAAAGGTGGAGTGAAGAGAACCGATTTAAGTATAAAGAAATGTATACGCCTCGGGAAACTTATGAGTACTTATAATCCTTATATTACTTACAAAAAATACAAGTATAAAAAAATACAAGTTTTAAGTTCTGGATTTTTAAATGTATATTTGTCTATTTTATTGGCATAAACTTCTACACTGTAGTTTAAATATTTTAAAACTGGTGTAAAACATACCTACTACATATTTCAGTTTTGATTTCTTATAAAAAATTGTATTACCGATATTAGGTTTAGGTACCGGACTGTTTATGTCCATAGGGATTATTTCGCCCTTCTGTAAGACCCAGTTTTTTTTTTGTAAAAATTGTAATAAAGGTAATCTGAAGGCATCTGAAATAAAATATTTATAGACGGAAAATGTGAAAAATGCCATCCAAATTATACAAAGTATAAATACTGTTTTTGTATTTGTTGGTTGTGTTTGTATTGTCTATTGTTTCTGTATAATTTGTTTTGATGAACAATAAAGCTAAAATAAAAAAGTATAAATACTAATTCTACATAATCAGAACGAGGATTGCGATTGCTCAATGCGATAGTCAATAAATACGGGTCGGAAAACATGTCGGTATGATGGATGGCGAAAGCGCGACGTGATGAAAGATAATCGAGATACGTATCGGCTCATGATCTTCACTGAACTCCCGTGCTGATTACTTAACGAAAAACACTTTTATAATTTTTCATTAAAAAGATTTTGTCATAATTTTGATGATTGATTTATTGCCTGATAAAGGGCGTGAAGTTAAACCGTTCTTACTACAAAATATAAGGAATTATTCACATTGGGATCAATTCTATGAAAGAATTTGGGGAATCAAAAAAGAAAAATGTTTTAAGTTATCATATTTAAACATTGTTCTATTGATACACCTTATTTGAATATCCTTTGATTTACGTGCAAGCATTTTTACCTATTCGCACAGTACTTACATACATTCTAAGGTGCACCTCCGCTGCTTAAAATTAATTTGAACTTCAAGGATACCTTACAGCTCAACGTATTAAAGAAATTAAGAATGTGAAAATATCTTTCAATATCAGCAATTAGCTCATATTAGCAAAAATTATATTACAAAATACTTAAATCCAAGGCGATATAATTGTGTCGACATTTACCAAGGGCCATATTGGTCGTTATCTGTCACCGCCCCCCCCCGCGATCCGTTTCACTTGCAACCCGATAGGGGGCGACATCGACCAGCGACTACTCTCTTCATAATGGCTACCACGGCCCCTTTTTTATTACTGACCCGCTAGTAAACAGATCATTCGGGTTTGTGGTGTTATAAAAGCGAAATTAACTCTGGACGGTGATGCCCAGATACTCGGTTTAGCAGGGTATGTCGGTCTGTCACGCACATTCAGCCGTTTAAAGCGAGCAGGAACGTTAAGCATGGCATTACTTAGTAATCACGTCTAATGACCGCATTAAGTACGGTCCGCAGGTACCGTGGAAACTTACTTCGGAAGTAAGTATTTGTCTCTTGCTTGTCCTTATTGTTAAAATGAAGCTTTTCCGTAATATAAACCTTAATGTATTAGTCGATATTCTTGGACTACACCTAAATTAACATGAGACAGTTAGTAATTTAAATTAAACTGTATTGTTTTATAGTAACTATTTGTAAAATGCAGACGCGATTGGGACCATAAAGTTTACACTGTACGTACCTAAGATATATATGGGTGTCTTGTAAGATTTTTAGTTGTGAATCAAATTAGGAGTATCAATCTACCCACGATGACTTATTTATTTCAGTTCAAACTGATACTTCAATAAGCAAAAGATTTACTATGAGTATATTATACTAGCTATAATAATAGCTTCCTAAGTAAGTATCTAAATTTTAGCAAGAAAGAGGACTTCAAATCGAAACAATACAGCATGCTAAGATAAGAGTGAATATCAAGATTTTATATTTACACAGTGTAGTATTTCGTTGTTACTTAAACATAGACTCATCTATTAAATTATCAAGCAATTTCCGTGCGTATTTTTACACCCATAACATATCATCTCACGGAAATGAGAAACAGAATGTAACAGATAAACGTCATTCATTTTGTTATCTGCGCGTAACATTAGGATTATCGCAATTCCAGCAAACATGTGTCCCGTTTCAACAAAATATTTAACGATGATATCACATTTTCGTGTGCCATGTCACCACGCGTTTGAGAGACCGTTTTAATTACCGCACCTAATTTTTTTGAAACTTGTTTTAAAAATTATATCTGAATTTACCGAATATAACGCTTTATTGCTTTTAGTAATATACCTAATATAATCTATAATCTAAATATATATAACTCAAAGGTGACTGACTGACTGACATAGTGATCTATCAACGCACAGCCCAAAGCACTGGACGGATCGGGCTGAAATTTGGCATGCAGGTAGATGTTATGACGTAGGCATCCGTTAAGAAAGGATTTTGATCAATTCTACCCCCAAGGGGATAAAATAGGGGATGAAAGTTTGTATGAAACTTTGTCAATTTTAAACCGATCGGGCTGAGACTTTGCATGCATAAAGCTACTATGACGTAGGCATCCCCTAAGAAAGGATTTTTACAAATTACACCCCTACGCGAGCGAAGCCGCGGGAAAAAGCTAGTTTTTAATAAAGTGTTTAATGTAAATAATTGAACTATTCATGTTTTGCCTACTCACCTTTTAGCTTATAAAAGTCAAAAAGTGGACCATGGATTGAAAATTAGATACCTGTTACAACAACTAATTATAATATATATCCCAAAAGCAAATAAAACCGAAGCAAAATAAGGGGATATTACTTTTATCTTTATAATAATTGGAATACATAATGTGTGATGTAAAAAAACAGACGAAAGTAAAATCTGTGAGACTCAGGCAGATCAGCATTTTTTAGCTTGAATAGTATTAGGTCATTTGTACCTAACGCGACAGAATTATAATCTATCCGTACAGTCGCAGTTCGAAACAGCGCGCCGCAAATGTATATGGCAGAGCGCAGGTTCATTCCCGCAAGTGGAGCTATTGTGCCGCGGATATTCTGTTAATAGATTAATCCAATCAAAATATTAATTCCAGTGCGCGGCTCGTAGTATTTACATTTCAATCGCGCGATTTATTCGACGATATTGAGATGATGTTCACTGACAATAGTGTTCATTGGTTCTATTGAGAGCTGCTGATAGCGATTGTGCAGTTTGTGTTCGAGGATAGAATGTTAAAAGGTTTTGTAAAAATAGAACCTGCTTATTGGTGATGCAATTTGAGAAGTAGCAGTAACTGGAACTCGTGTCGGAAATCGAGATAAACTCAGTTGTTTTGAATAAAAAAGGTTTTTTTTTTTGAAAATCCTCAACAAAATGATTGTATCTTTATACTCGTACGTGTATAAGAATCAGTTCTAGAGTCATTATATTTAATCTTATCCGCGTTTAGTTAGTTAATGCAATGCTAATCTAAACCTAGCTTTTAGCTTATTTATACGCAAAACTACTCTACTTAAACAAGTTGAATTATGAAACAAGGTGAATTACAATTAAAGATTTAGGGATGTCGAGCATGCATCTTTTGTTTTCAATTATTTTTAAAAATAATGACTCGCTTACTTGGCTTTTTATAAAATGCATAGGCTGAGTTAGACCGATGAAATGTTATAAAATATTTGATCCCCAATAGCAGTACTAGCTATCGATAAAGTTTATAAATGTGGACGCGAATTGTAAATTATCCAGAGGAAATGTGCGGGCGCGTGCCTTTCCCGACCAGTACGGGATTAGAGTGCTAGTTGCGTGATTGTGCTGCTATATCGCCATTACGTACGGTGTCTTTTGTTTTGAGCTTATAGATTTCATACACGGCCTTTGTGACGTATTGGTTAATATGCTCGTTCGCTGCCTGGAGGCTCTGAAGTTAATTGCGTACGCTGGCAAATACTTGTATTCAAATGAATGCCATTGCCAGCGTTTGCCTAATGTTTGTCTGCAAAAATCCCGGCACTCTAGTACATTTTTCATTAGTGTGGTTCACATTTTCTAGTAGTGTGGGAAATAGGTAGTGTGCGTTTTATACAGCCAGGCTCTTAAAAATATCAGAAAAAATTATATTGTCTTATCGTTTTTGTTAAGTAAATGTGGAGTCCAGCCGTAATGGGTTTTCCAAAAGACAATTGAGTTCATATGGCCGGACACAAACGCACTAACAGGGGTGAAATGAGCCGGGGTCAGTGTGCGCTCTCAGGCCCAATATTTGCGCTGCAATACAGCCTTTATTGCGAAGATCAACACGCCGCACCAAATAAGCTTTCGAATGACCCTACGTCTGCGTCATCTCTTTAACAAATAGCCTGGTCAGATTTATTCATTCGTCCTTGGAACTGGTGGAAACATAGACCGAACTTGGTCAGTTCTATAAACATATTAAAACTTCTTCTTCTTATCGTGTCGTCGGCTCAATTTCCAATCTTTTTTCTTCCAGAACGCTGCCATTTTTAGGCCTTCCTGCAGAGCCTATGCTCTGCCTCGGAGGTATGCAAGCATGGTACTACTGGTGGGGCACAAAGGGCATGAGAGGAGGTGCTGCTTAGTCTGGTCGTCATGACCACACGCGCACTTAGCTTCTGCTTGGTCAATATAGCGCCAGCGCGCCAGATTGTGTTTACATCGGCCTACCTTCGTTCGGAGACGATTCAAACACCTCCATGTGAGACATGGCAGTTTATGACCTGGCGGTAGCTTCTCTGATGGTTGGATGTAATCAAGGGGTGAAGCATACTGTGCGTGCCAGATTATCAATCTACATGATTTTAGGTTGATCTTACAGTGGCAGTGTGGATATGTATATGATAACTAAGACGATTCCAAATTTACAAATAAAACAGCC
This sequence comes from Acrobasis suavella, assembly GCA_943193695.1. Classification (NCBI taxonomy): domain Eukaryota; kingdom Metazoa; phylum Arthropoda; class Insecta; order Lepidoptera; family Pyralidae; genus Acrobasis; species Acrobasis suavella. The sequence continues at coordinate 7,617,880 of OW971937.1, read as the reverse complement.
TTTGCTTTAATCAAAACTAGGTATCATAAAACCACACTGGCTGGCGGTTTGACTACGATGCAAGTTTTGGACACCAGCTCCCAGGGTAATTTGTTAGTGTATGAAGGCGACATAAACAGTCCAAATTATGGCGAGCGTATGGAATCCAGATCATAAATCTTTCGAAAAGTATGCAGCGTGCTCCCGGCTGGATAGAACGCTGCGGTCTCTCAGCAAAATTGATTAAACTGAATTTTGGAGTTATTAAATAAAGAGGCTGTCATAAAGCGAATTCATATAATAGTCTCAGTTGAAAGTTCATAACTGTTAGTACTTTGCAAAACAGGGGGTTTCCAAATGGTACTCTACGAAAGCTGATTTTGTTTATTTTTAATTTTTATGGACTTGTATTAAAAGGTACTTCGTGGAAATGAAATTGGCCGTCAATTATTGAAATAAATTTCTGTAGTGATGACAAAATATGTGAGGCCCTACATGATAATTACTTAACTTAGAAAGCCGATCACTTTAAATCATGATTATATTTAGTTCTCTTATTTTTGTTTATCTTGACGACATATTTGCTGCAAGAGTAGATTTTTTTTCGTACAAAGAGTTCATATCAATGACGTGATGCAACTGCATATTCTTTGGTTCCGCTCGCGTGTGTACAGTTCGGATGAATTACGTCTGTGTGACGAAGACGAGCGTGTACTGAAGCACTTCGCAAGTGCGACGACAGCTGGTCCGCTTTATTTGATTTCCAACTGTACGGAGGAGCATTCAAGTTTTATGTCAGCCTAGGATTCGAGAATTTCTAGACTGGAATTCATTGATGAGTTTCATATTCCCAGTTAACGTTTGATATCTTCCAATTTGGTTCTTTTCTATTATGTATAAATATGTACTAGTACGTTTGAGAAAGTTGCAGAGTTGTCAACATTGTTTGAAAAGAACCATCAAATTTTTTTTATGACATTGATGAAATAAAATTTGAAACTTAATAGTTATTTATGCAACTGTTGTATAATAAGGGGTATTAAAACACGAATGTGGATTGATAATAGTATCACATGAGTGTTTTAATACTTAATTATTACAATTGCATACAAGACTTTATCTACACCCATGATATGAATTCTCTATAAAATCTATAGGATTTTGTACAGTGTTGTAAAAACTCTATGTAAATTCCTGGTAAGTTTAATTGCTGAGTAACTCATACAAACGAACTATGTATGTATAGGTAATAATGAAATTATTTATTGTTATGATTATTTACTTTTTGGATCGTACAATTATTGAAATGCAAATCATAATAATATTGAACAAAAATGGCGGGATATGACCTGAATTCAAATAACTAATAAGTTCTCTTTTAAATGAGGGAGCTGTCTTAGTGAACTGCGCGTACATGACAATGTGGCTGTTTGATGAGTAAGTAAGAGATAGAGAGTTCGCGTGGCATAATGAAAGTTATTACAACATTATAACACTCGTTTAGATGACATTATGGTTACTATGACACTGGTTGTTTTAATGTTGGCAATAAGCTAACTGTTCCAGAATTTTTTATAGAGGATTTATAGCATGGGTGCAGATAAAGTATAAAATATTATTCTTTTTTTTTAATCTATCACATTAATGTGACAAACAGATGTTGATGAATTTATTTTGTATGGCTTTGATTAACCCTTTATTACTGATATATTAAAATAGTTAATGTATATGTGCCATGGATGACGTACGTGAGCAATACACTTTGGGACAGATGGCGATGGGCGGTATGTTTGACTGAGCTGACGGTGGACGGTCAACAGTGACAGCAAATAGCCGTGGGAAATGTCACGTGACCACTGCCATTGCCCGTCTTGAGCTGAGACAATTCATTGATGGTAAGTACTTCTGAATTACAGTGCGAAATGTCTAGGTAACGATCATCAATACATACATGCAAAAAGCAACACACGCTTTCGCAGTTTCTCACGAAGTCGTGGATCGGTTGCGTTCATCATACCACGGATTCTTTTACACGTTATCAAATTCTAAATGAATTTTAAATCTGAATATAACTACTTAAAATGTGATTGTTATTTCGCCTTCATCTCCAGCACTTTTTTGGCTACACACAAATTTTTTAGTTTTCTCAAATTCTCCAAAATTCTTGAACAGTTAAGGAATACCTAATAGGAAAACAACATCAAAGACGAGTGTAATAATGAACGAAATGCGGAGTATTTAACTGTAAATGCCTTGAGTCACTAACAAATGTCTGGGCTTTTAAATAGGCGGTGTAAACCCGAATTTATAAGTGTTTTTTTTTAGTTAGGTGAATACTGGCCTAAGCGGGTGCCACAGTTGACTGGTGAACATTGTAAGCAGAGTTGCAAGCAATGAAGCTGAAACAGATGTTAAATTATAAACTGGCCTTTTAATTATTTTTTTCTTTTAATACCTATTTTGTTTTAATACTCTCATAAAGTTTTGATGGTAGCTACAATGATTGACCTAAATTCGCTTAAAATTCAATTTGCAACTCGAGTTACGAGTATGACTATTAATTCATCGTAGTCATACTGACTGTACAATTTAAGCAAGTATTATCATTTACAGAAAGCTGAAAATTCCAAAGTTCTGTTGGAAAATAAAAACACGGAGGTAGTTAAATCAAACAAACAAATATAAATGAACGAGCGAGTATCAATTAAAGTTTCGCATGTACCAAAGTGTTGTTATTTCCAGCCATTCTCTAACAAAATGGTGTATGGCAGTGCATATGCTTGATAAGCTGCATGCAAGCCCGCCTCCATAGTGCACATTTATCATCGCGTTCAAAGTTCCGATACAATAATGGTAGTGGTGTGAGTGACATTTTTTGTAGTGCCTGATACCACAAAAATATGCGACCGGGCAAATTGTATGCATACGATTCACAGACTTACCATTTTTAAAACATTGTAAATGAATTTTTCGGTGTCCAGTGCTGGGGCAATTTAAATTTATTTTTTGAAAAGACTGAAAAATATATCTCCGTTTCTTTTCAATTAATTTGTTTCAAAAGGGACCCCGAAAAATTCATGTATCTCCTTAAAAGATTTCGTAAATATTTTAGCTGTGTGATAAATTAAGCATCGATTTAAAAATGTAAAGCATACCTTTTCTTCTTTTAATAAGCCAGATAAGTTAATATTTGATGTAAGAATATATTAATGAATTAATATATACGGACAAAACACACAGATTGAGCTAGCCCCAAAGTAAGTTCGAGACTTGTGTTATGGGTAACTAACTCAACGATATTATATTTTATAACACATACATATATAGATAAACATCCAAGACCCAGGACAATTTGAAAAAGGCCATTTTCTAACTTGCCCTGACTGGGGATCTAATCCGGAACCTCTGGGTTCGGAGCTCTGCGTTCGCCACGGAGGTCGTCATGTAAGAATATATTTATGTACAGGGACCTTTACAATCTACAGAGAATGTTATCTACTAATAGTTAAAAATAAATAAAACAAAGCTAAGTAAGCGAAGGAAATAGGACACATGATACTATGAAATAGCGTAGAATATGTTTAGCCTTTGGCCTTAGCGTGACTATTCCTCGATAAGTTCGGTCACGAGAAGCACACTGAAACGCAAAATTCCGCGGATGCGCAAAATAAATAATAATTGAAATGTCAGGATACGCTTATCGCTTCCTCTTTGCTTGCGGTTGTCACTAAAAAGCTAGCATTTGTTTGTGTAAAATATACAGTTATCAATATATGTTACAATACAAAGTATTACCTAGTTACTGTTTATCAGCGTAAAAAAATAATAGGATAAAGTCCTCCTATATTTTTTTTACTTTTACTTACATATTTAACTGAGCGGAAGTTCGAATACTTTTAATGCAGATGATGTGCTAATAATACTCCCGAGATAAAATTAAACCAATAACAGGTTTTAGTATTACATATTATGGTAGCAATAATGGATTCAGAAATTCATGTATCATTATGTCATCCACGAACTAAATTAAAGCCTTAATATACATTTTAATATTTTACTCAGAAATGTTGATAAATTTATACTCCTTGCAAAGTTATACATTTACATTATTGAAATGTGATGTAGAATAACTACAAACAAAATATGATTATTCCCAGACCAGGAACACGTAAAAAAAATGCACAAAGAAATAAATGCAATTCGTTTTGGAATTGCAGCACCACAAAGCGCTGATGGAGATTCATTGGAGCGACGCATCATTTATCAAAGCAGCCCGCTTCTTATTCAGTTTCATAGTGGCCAGTAGGGCTGGCAATCACGCAGCTCTGAGGGATCTCGGTGTTTGCGGGATTGGAAATTTTGATAAGAACAAAAATTCAAAATCACAGAAAAAATTGATATTAGTATTTATTTTGTGCCGAATAGAATTAGATATTTGTAGTACAATTTAGTAACATACCTACATATTTTATTTTGCAATTTAGAAAGAGTTTTTAAGCGATTTTAGTTTCCGTACGGTAGTTAGCATTAGTGAGTAGTAATTAAAGAAGGAGAATTAACATTTGTCTACGATCGCTGCCGCAAATCTCGCAGTAAAAAACGGAAAAATCACGCTGTATCTAGATATTTCAAGATTACAGTCGATATCTAAACTTGAACGCCCTAAGTCCTGCTAGATTTACAGCATTTCAGCGCTAGAAAAGCAAGCGCCATGATTGGAGCGTTATTTTGAGACTTTTGTCCATTTCTTACTGTAATGCATTTTTCAGTAGTGTTTCTTGGAGCAATGGGATGATTGATGCACGAGGATAACGCAGAGATTTAACCTAACAGAGATTTAATGTAGCTATAGAATATTTTTAAAAGTCGCCGTCGCTCTACTAATATTAATATGTACGATATTCAAAAGAAACATCAATATTATAAAAGTCCAAGTAATAATTTAAAAAGGTCAGTGGAACTCATGCCATTAAACCAGAAATAAATGAGCATAAACTGTTTATCTAAATGGTTTATAGCTAAAACCACAAGTCGGAAATAACACGCATACCTACTTTACAATGTAAAAGAAGTTCTTTTTATTATTTTGAAAGCGAAAGCTCACAACGCTTTTCTATATTATCCATATCCGATGAACTGTTCATCACAAAATCGTTCGCATTTGGTCAGTCCAATAAATTATACTTACTTCGAAGAGAGAAAGGTTCGTGAAAAAAATAAGGTTTATATTTGTATTGTAACCACTAACAGAAAGGTTATAAGATGTGCTTGGCATTTGATGAAATAACGAAAAAATTGAGTAACAAACGTTTTGACGAGTTTTATAACGTTTGCGGCGGATTGTGCCAAGTCCGCCTTCACACCGAGGTATAGCCTATCTGCGAGCATGTCACGTTTGCCGATTTTCCATACATATTAAATTCGTTCTCACTGGGCCAATATTAAAACATAGATGCAGTCGCTCACTATTTCTAAATGGTCTCCGACTTTGATTTCACTTATTGAAGTTTAACATGACTTTGAGTCGGCTTACATGAGCTGGCTTTTTAAAATGAAATATCAAGAAAGAGTGTACGGTATCTTAGAGTCTTTTTGCACTAAAACTAAAGTCCGGTCTACCAAAATTATAATTTATTCAAAGGCCGATTGAAACGACTCAATTACTCTTTTACAGTCTACTTGCATGTAATATGATGAAATGTTTTTATTTCGAACATAAACCAGAATAGACGTGGGGTTGCCGAGATATGTGGTGGTGAGAAGGATCATGAGTTCACGGTTCTGGGCGAACTACCAGTTTGTACGGCAGCGGTGTGAACACAGCCTAAAAATCAATACATAGTGTGATGGCGGGTAGCTGACGTTGATGACACTTGTTTTGTTTTATTTCCTTATGCTCGTTTGCTCTCCGGATGAGAAAAAAGTTTCCGAATACACAACCATTTTGAGGAAATTGACTTTTCGAGTGACAGCTGCCAGAGTATCATTTATGCTGCATGAGTTTTTGGCGGGAAGTCAAGGGGTTTAGTTGGAGTTTGTTTTAAATGATTTTGCAAATTGATTCTAGTGGACTTTATAATAATAAAATCGGTGTAGTTTAGTGTTATAAATGCTCATGCTCATGGACAATATGTAAAATGGTTAAAGTGGACACTCATAGTGCGGCTGTTATAGTGATATTTATTTGCGGACTGTGGTGGGCGTCTTTAGACGCCGTCCGCCACTCATTCGGCTATGAAAACCAGTGGACTCGTATGGATTTGTTGCCAGAAGCTCCCTTGAAGCAATCAAAGGACCTATACCAACCTTTGATTGTATAGTTAGGGTTAGGGTTAGGAATAAAGAAGAGATAAAACAAAGATGGGCTCTAAAGGACTAGTATCCAGAGCCGTAAAAAAATAATTAAAAAAAAATTATGCTGCATCGCGTGGTTACACTGAACCACGGAAGTATAGATAAGAAGTACATATAATTCCATGCACTGAACTTTGATGTATTCCTCTTTCGCTAAAGGCTTTATGAAAATATGTCTATGTATACGATAGTCGAGATAGCGGGTGATATTTTAAAAGATAATATAAACTTATTTGCAGTTTATAGACCATGTGCTTTCTATTGATGCTATCGATAAGTGTTGAGTGTTGTCCTCTGTTAGCACTATCAAGTACGTGCAGGTGTAACTGTCAATTTATTCTTCTTCTTCTTATCGAGTCGAAATGGCTCATATTAGATATTGTTAGACCAGAACCTAGCCACGGCAACCGCCCTGTCATTAGCCATATTCAGATCTGCCTTAGTACAAGGAATCGGGCAGTTGGAACATGACAAAAGATGGTCCATGGATTGTGTGACCCCACAGTCACACAAACTGTTGCCAGAGTTCCAACCCCATTTGGCTCTTTGGCTATTTATTAAAAGAGGGTTAAAGAATAAATGTTTTATTCAAGTAATATTTACGTTATTATGAATATATTGTTAAGTAAGAAGCGCATCGGCATCATCAACATACTCATGGCAGATACATTTAGTTATTACCCAGCTAAACAAGTGTTTTGTATTGTCTTCAATACACTACAAAGTAGGGTATGGTTACAAAATACTTGGTATATTATATACTCAACAAAGTTGACATTCAAATGTATTGGAACAGACAGCACGGGTACATTTTAATAAACTTAAACACGTCTCGGAACGGCGTTTCACATTTATGAAGTCGTAAAGTAGGCTCCAATATTCTCTAGAAAGACCGTCAGGATGTCGTTTTGGCTAAATTCGTTTTAATACTTCATACTTACGTACATTTGTATTTTACAATGCAACCAACACATTATTATTATTATTATCATCATTTATTAATAATGTACTACAATGCGACACAAATAAGTTCTTCTTCAAGGCGGACTTCAAAACATTTTTGTACAAATTCCCGGCACGTAGGTTGTACCAAAATGGCGGTTATCGACGCAGGTACAAATAATGCGCCGATGACTGCCATTTTGGTTCAATTTACGTGTCGGGAATTTGTACAAAAATTCTTTGAAGTCCGTCATTTTTGTTCAACTTATTTGTGTCGCATTGTAAGTACTATTATGGTAAATAGATATATGTGAGTTAGTAAAATTGAAATTGTTAAATATATAAGTATATACTTTAAATCAATAACCAATTGACCATTATTAATGATAAAGTATTTTGAGTATGTAAGTGAAATAAAACTCAATTAAATTTAAGATTTTAATTTTGGTGATGATCAAACTTTTTCATTTTGGTTTGGTGGCTAATAGTATAGAATAAATATACCTACCTCCTGGTAGGTATATAGATTATTACTAAATGGAACGGAAATATTAGCTCAGAAGGTCTAACTAAAGCATTACATGATATTATTGTATTTATAGCAAACAATTGGTATTTATAGACAAAAGGCGTATATTTCACTGCAAAAAATATTCTAGTAGCACTAAACTTCCTCGCCGCAAGTTTCTCAAACAGCATTAAAATAACAATATATAACACTTGAGGAATATTGAAAAATGTGAAGTGGCAACATCGGGAACATCTGAGCAGCGACAAGAAAGAAGTTGGGCGGCCGCAGGCGCTTCCTCTACAGCGCTGCCAACTTTGCACGCGCCGTTACCAACTGCTACGGCGTCGGCCATATCAAAGTTTCAACTAGGCACTTAGTTTTATTCCACGCCCAATTTATTCCCAAGAAATCAGAACCGCAATAAGTGCTAATCAGATCGTTCTATAAAATATAATATGATTTTTTTTATATGTACAACGAATTCGATATTTTATACCTCAAATGTAAAGATTTATTGTGAGCACATAAAAAACACATATTGACTACGTCAAATATTTACACTTTTATTGGGCAATAAATAGAAGGCGAACTCTGTACACAAGTTGGGCATGTAACGCCCCATAATTAACCGTTCCTTCAATGACGACCCGTTAATATAATAACTGGAATTGTCGTAAAATCTAAACGCATAAAGACGCAATATTGGTCTGAACGTAAAACCCACGGTTCATGTCCAAAAAGCTCTTAAAAGTAGTATCAATCCAATTTCCCTATTGGGGTTCAGGGTGTCACTGCGTAAAATAAAAATACCTACGTAACAGCCTCCCTATGTTAGCGGGTGGTGGGCAGTAATAAAAATTCGTTAATGGATTTATTTACTGCATTAGTATTTTCTGACGTACTGAAACCTCTCTGGATACAACCGATAAACATGGTTATTGATACATTTTTCGCAGGTCTTAAGACTACCGTTTGTGTACATAATGGAAGTAAAATGACAAGTTGGTTACTTTCTTAAATAAAGTTTATCAATAATTAGGATTAGATATCGTCAACTAGTTTGCATCGAAAGCTTACTAAAATATTTAACGTGTGTCTGAGACTTTAGAACGAATCGAAGTTATCGGAGAAGATTCCTTCAGGATTTTCAGCACTATCTTCAGATTTGGTTAGTAAGTAAGCTCAAGATGCAACATTTACATTTATAATATATATACAAAAGTATAACATTGGAAATGACGAATGCCACAAGGGTTGGAACGAGATAGCACAACAACATAGACATAATGGTAAAATTGATACCCAAAATCAACAGTGGGCTCACAATAAATAATAACCATGTCTGCATGTTTGTCCAAACAGCTGAGCAGGCGGTGGTAAAAGGGTAATATAGGACAAGGAAAGATAATAAAGGTTTTAATAAACTTATTTTCATCATGATTAGCCCAGATAACGCCTCTAAAGGCTTACTGGGGAGACAATGCAGGCGATTATCTCTGTGAATGCTTGTCACCAGCATCAGTCTCCAGTTATTGTAATATGTAAACGATGCCGCGGATGCCGAGTTAATTGTTCGACTCTATTACTAACGTTTATAGTAATTGAGAGAAATATACTTCTTGTTAAACTTATTAGAATGTTATATCTTATTACTGGTAGCAATGAATATAGATACAAAGAAAAAAATCTAACTACGAAAATTAAGATACGTTAGTACTCCTTATAATAAGTAGCTACTTATTATAAGGCGTACTTACGTATCTTTATTTTCTTAAATAATGTACACGATATTTTAGGTGTACTAAATGTTCTTTTATATGCGGATTCGTATTTTAAAAATAAATAGTGATATAGGAATTTGTAGAAAGTATTTACGTAGCAGATACACTCTGTGCACCACTTACGTGATCGAACAACACAGGTGTCGGGCGGCAGGTGAGCAGAAAGCTTTGCTAGTTTCGTGTCATGAGTCAGCACCGCTCAGTGCCAAAACTGTACCAAAAACATTTCCGAATTCTACTCCGACGCTTTTATATTAAGTTTGTTTCTTTGCCTGATTAAATTGCCCCATATTATCGTGTTTCTCCCCGAAGTTATGCAGTTCGATAAAATTTTTCATTCAGACAAAATAATGCCCCATTAATGTGCTTAATTCGGCAATTAAAATTTAATTTGATTGCGGCGCAGGCTGCGGCCGCGTACACCTGCAGGCTGTACAAAGTAAAATGAAGTAATTCGAGTCGCTGCGGCACGTCCCCGGCATTACTTACCATCTAGCAACAATTTGTTTTTTCCCGCCCTCGAGAGAAACTCTAGCAAGCGCTGCCTTCTTTTTAGTCCCAATTTATTCTACCAATAAAGTTTTCCGCTTTGCTTTTGCACGGGGAATGTGCTTCAAATATTTAAGCAGTTTAAGTTCCGTTCACATTCTCACTCGAATCTTGCACATATCAATTTCACGCGGATACAAGTGGCCGCTTGCGTAAGCCAATTTTAACAAAAGTCGAGAAAGTTTAGCACAAAAAGATTCAGACAAGACGTTGAAAAAGGATGAAAGGAAGAAAGAATCTTTGACAATCAGTATTTGAGGAGCGATGCGGAGGGCGGCTGTACGCCCAGTGGCTCGCGGCTCTAACGGTCCGTGACAATCGCTTCCATGCTAAATGTCATGGTAGCTATTGTTCTTCACCCACCTCTCCTCACCCCTTGCATACCTCGCACCACCCTTGCTTTACCTATTGAAGCACTGGCATTTACTTCCCACACCCTTACCTGTTTGCTGTTTGTAATGAAAAATGTAGGCCTTGGGTTATTGATTATAGTTTTTAGTTTACCGTACCGATATTTATTACTAGCTAATGCAGACGTCGTAGAAAATATTATTATGATTGCAGACTCTAAAAGGGTAAATGCGCGGTCATTAATGGGAGTGAAATTACACTGAAACATAAAGTAGGAGAATTAATTTCGGTAATTTGTCTAATCATCTATAATGAATCTCCATTGTAGACTTAAGTAAATTATGACAATGGAATAGTGAATTTAGTAAGTTAGAGTAAAATGTGGAGTGTAGGGGGAGGGCGGAGAACGTTAACTTAATATGGCGGGGGCATCACGGCAATTTGTTCGAGACGAACCTCCAGCCGCCTGAGTGCTAGCATTGCTCAGGGCTGCCAGGCTTCATAATCTCCTCGCACTGCTACAATGATAGTTCATTTATTTTAATGGTTAGTATTCTCGCGGGCAGTCTCTCATAATGAAAGAAAAGTTATTTGGTTGACGTACAATTTTATCTAGTCGTCGTTTTAACTTTTCATATGTCATAATAATAATAAGAACCATTATTTAAGTTTTCATTATATATATATATATATATATATATATATATATATATATATATATATATATATATATTTCAATTTTCAAAAAAAGATGAAATAAATAATTTGAAAAATAAAAAAACGCGATTTTGCCAGCCCTATGAAAAGTTTACGCTTGCGCTATCGAAGGAAATCGCGCGAAAAGTGATTATGGATCGCTAAGACCTTTAGCTTAAAACCTATACATATATTTTAGCACTACCACACTGCTAGCGTGTCTTCATACACCCACACAAGCGCAGCGCGCGACAACTTCATTAGGAAGCCATAAGTCGGCGAGCGTGAAGAGGCATGGCTCGGCAAACTCGATGTACTACACTGTTTGCTCTTTAGCGAGTTACGTACGTGCTGAGAAATAACTTGAAGTACTTTTGGGAATCGCGTTACCCTCTAATTCGTTTGAATTTTAAGCATTATGTGGACGAAGAGAGAAATATAGGGAGACTACTGAGGAATCGACTATCTCTGTGTTCTATAACTTCTTTTTATTTAATAAAATTATTGTTTCGATATATAAGGATGAAAATTTAAAACTAAGTAAAATTTAGGGAATTTTATATATGATATATTTTCAAATTAAGAAAAAAATGCTTTTTATTTATGGAGGCATACTGAAAATTATTCACCCCTATTCGTTTCAGCGTTTTCCGGTGTATCTATTGGCGTTGTCTTAATTTTCAGATCATCCTTTTACATTGTGTTTTTTCCGCGAACCCGTTTAGAGCATTCATAAAAATCATAAAACGTAGCAAGGGCACTAGCCATTCGTTCCACTATTTGCATATAAAACAAAACGGCATGCGACGACAACGACGTCTGCAAAGATCGTCGGTCGACAATAAAAGTGTATTTGCGAAGAAATTTAATAAAGCGGAAGTGGACGCTATTAGGGCGCGCCCTCGGCCACGTTCCGGGCACGTAGGTGGCGAGCTTGTTATGCCGCCCTATGGTAATTCATATTTATTTGACGCGAAACAATCGATGCCGGACTGTGTGGCGTCGTTAGTTTGACACGAGTCATTGTTACACTATGTTACATAACGTTAGTCGGGAATAGTATGCCAAGATGGCTCTTCCCTCTGGCATACTATTTGTTCGTTGATCGATACTTAAGTTTGACAGGCTAAAGAACACGAAATTACAAAAAGTTGTCTTGTAGAAACCAGTGTTTTAGCAAAATGTAGATATGCAACAAGTAATTATATGTCATATCATGAACCGCCACATAACAAAACTTTTTATTACTAATGAGTTCACTGACCTCTTTTTGGTTATGTATACCGAACAAACACTCGTGACACAATTCATGTTCAATGACGATAATGGACCATCATTGTTCGTTTTTCGCTACCCTTATCGCATTTTACAAAAGAGCACGAGGATACATTTAAGAAGCTACATTGTAGCTTATCTGCTATCGTTATACCTACGGAGTTTGTAAGAAACATAATTTAATTCGGGAAGGAAGTGGATTTACGTGGGATTTTAGATTGGGATTTGTCTATTTGGGCGAGCCGTAAGCGGCGGATGAGTGTGGTGAAGCGGATGAGTCGCAAGCCTGAACACACTTCTTGTACGAGGAATTTACGAATATAATATTTTCCACGAAATTTAATAACTTCACAGATGTCTTTTATCTTCTAAAGACGGCATATAATCTTTATTATATTATTATCAGAATTACCATCATAGAAGGGATAAAATTAATAAAAACGAGAAAGACTGCCACGATTAAACCCTAATTTTAGTTTTTTCTTTTAGCAGTAAGTTGTATATAAGTATGAAGACCTAAAGTAAGAACTGAAATTATTGCACAAGTGCACACATTATAAGTTCGATATATTATAACATTTTAAGTGGGCATTTTTAACAATATATCTAATTTAAAAAACATATATTATTCGCATAATTTAGGAAATTATTTCAGAAGAAATTATTATGAGGCAAAGTTTTAAACTTGTAACTGTAGCTCGTAGAACTTTCGTAGAACGTCGTAGCACGGGTCGTAGCATCGTAGCAGTGAATATCAACAAACTTGAGATAGTGTAGGTACTGTACACGTTGATTTCGGTGCACAATTGACGATAGACAATATAAAAGTAACAATAATCATTTTGCAATGGAATGGAAGTAGTCTTTACGTATAATGGGGCAGACATTCAACCAGCCTGGACATTCAACGCAATGTGGGCAGTCGATAGAATCAGCTCAGCTCAGGCAGGTCGTATGCATTTGATTGATTCAGCTTCTTAAAGTATTTTCAGTAGATATATGTATGTCCTATCACTCTTCTAATTAAACATGTTTATTAATTTTAATAATCGTTATTAGGGAGACCATACCCAGCAGTGGAGTTTTTAGGATAATAACACGTTTTTACAATTTAATAGTTTAAGCTACAGCAAGTGCTCACGATAAGAAGTTAATACTTTAACTAAATTTTCAAGAAAATTACGCTTCGCTCTCGACGTGATACATAGCTTGATTGGTCCGGACTTTAAGCGAACTGAAGTTAATTTAATAAGTAGTTACGGCTAATCTTTTAAAGCTGTTTAATTAGACTAATCGAGACGATAATGGTCTAGGTGGAGTGGACTCGCGTAGGAGAGGTGCCGACGCGACGCCCTATTCGCCCTACTTGTTGCATGGTGCCCGATAGCTGGTCACGCTGTCATGCGTTGTATTGACTGTTTGATGTTAATACTCGATTAAGATTCAATTATCGATATATTCTTGACACATGAAGTCAACTTCATGTTCATTAATTAGTTAGGGAAATTAAACTTATAAAGTTCCGTATACTACTTACTCGTAAGTAGGAGTTTGTGATGTGACTGCTGTGCATGAGTCAGGACTCCCCGAATTATGCAAGAGTAATATACGAATATGCAAGTCTATGCAAGAAAACCAGTCTCTACCAATGTTAAAATTAAGAGAGGGTGTATTATTGTTATGTACTTCCGACGATAATAGTATCCGATAGCATGAAGTCGATAAAAGTGCTAGTCGTAAATAATATCTATCAATTGAAATACAGTTACTAGTACTTAGCTAAAAATTTAATAATTTGCAAGAAAATTAATATTTTATTTCATTCCTTATTCAAGGCTGTCGTCGCCTATTTAACGGTGTGTTCTAAAAGTCTTATAAATAACTGTGCAAGTTTTAGTATCGTTCGTGAATTCGTAACGAGGGCACACGGGAAATAAAACAGAGGCTGGAACTCCTCAATTAAATTTAATGACTTTAAGTACAAAGCTTTTAAGTTGTCGCCATTTGTATGGGCTTATGTTCATTAGTTCACTTGAAATACAGGTCTCATGTTGTTTTCAGTTCACTAATCATTTAACTTTATAGTCAGAGAGGCTACATCAAGGCGACAAGAAGTCATATAAGGATGTTTCGTTGCTTGTAAGGTTAGCGATTCTGCTGAAAACAAGCAACATTTATACAATATGTAACAAGAACCCTGTCCGATCCTTGTAGGAGCAACTCAAACATCAATATGAACAACTTTTCTTGAAACTCGAAAAAAAAATATCGACATTTTCATACAAAAGTGTTAGGCCGGCCCGGCAATTTGTATGAAAATGAAGATTTTTCTGAGTTTCATGCATTGGTCCCATAGGAAAAGTTGTTCATATTGACGGCCTCAGTTGCTCTTACAAGAATCGGACAGGGTTTTTGTTACATAACGCAAAGATATATTAAAAAATTTTTTTCTTTAAACAAGATGTTGCAGAAAGGTTAATTAATACAGTGTAAAGTACTTTACTTTGCTGTCCGTTCAATAAACTGCATTATAGACCAAATTTCTGAAAATGCTAGGTTTTCTATAAACAATACCTATTACATACATACAAGTGAGAAAATAAATGAGAGGTTTATTGATCTGAGATCGATACATATTTTTTGTTTAGTTGAACTGTTATTGATTATTTGAATTCTTACAAATATATAATCGTATGTAACAAATATATATCAATATAAATTAAAAAAATAAATTTAATTACTAATAAAGTCTAAACTAAACGAAAGCAAACTCACTATCATGTATAACCTCTTGCTAGAATTTGATAAATTTATATCAAAATGTAAATGAGGTTTCTTACTGTATTTATAAGGCCGTTAATTTTTACTTTAATTTTAAATAAGTTTTTCCAAAAACACGCCACCCAAACTAAAATGATAGAAAGTCTTAACCTGTCTTGGTGCCGAACGCTATTTTCAATATCGCCTTCTTCCTCCGATCAAAGCTCCAATCTAACTATGATGTTGGTTGTCACGCTGCTGATAAGTGGAACGTGAACAAAACAAACTATCTGATAATAGCGTCACGTATAGTTATGACGCCACGCGTGCAACAAGTACACGCCAGACAGTCGCCGGAAGGAATTTCAATCTGGTTTTCGTCCAGGAAATGAAAAATGCGTGACAATTTTGACTGACATGCTATGAGGAGCTAAATTGGTAATTATCACATAATTGGGCGTTATTTATATATAATGACTTGCGAGACAGTGGACACTATTAAAAGATAGCTTGTTGCATTAAAGTCTTTGTTTCAATAAACTATCGTTAGAGATGGAAGGATGTAATTTGTGCCTTGCTCAGCTCATTTAATATTTATTTATATATTTATTATTTCAACGATATTAGCATTTCTTGCTGCACGTCATAACATGATTTCTCTTGTGTGACATCGTTGTGTTAATGTCCTGGTTTCTATAAGATATAGTAAGAGGTGGAAGGTTAACTATCTAGGTGTAATTTGTGCCTTTGCTCGGCTCATCTCAACCAGACTAAAATTCCTCCCAAAGCCGCGCTGGCGTCTCACTGGCGCCATACTTGTTGCACGCCATGACATGACTTCTCTTACGTGACACTATTATCGGGTAGTTTGTTGTGTTAATTTCTTTGTTTTTACAATCTATTGTAAGGGTAAAACGTTGTTGGTATAATTTGTGCCTTTGCTCAGCTGATCTCAACCAGATTAATATTCGTCTCGTAGCCGCGCCGGCGCCTGTCTGGCTCCATACTTGTTGCGCGACCTGATATGACTACTCTTACGTGATACTATTATCGGACATTTTGTTGAGAATATGAACATCTTTTTTTCTATGATCCGTAAGGGATAAAAGGATGGAAGCTGTGTGTGATTTGTGCTTTTGCTCAGCTCATCTCAACATATTGAAATTCCTCTGGTAGCCGCGTCGGCGTCTGTCTGGCGGCCACACTTGTAGCACGCGTCAACCGTCAAGATTCTAAAGTGACAATATTATCAGATAGTTTGTTGTACACATTCTAATAGATTGGATGTTTTGGGATTAAGAGTTCAGGGAGCCGTTTTTGTTATTTTATAAAATAAAAGATTGTTGTAAATATATCATTGCTCATACCATACCAACACTAACCAAATTGTATAATCCTAAAAAGTCATGGAAAATATCAGATCTCCGAGAAATAATCTCTCTAAATTCCTTATTCAAGAAACTAGTAGGGTGTATGACAAGACTACTCTTTTCATACCTATTCCAAAATGTTAACTATTCGAATATTGTATTCTTTGAAAGTCATTTAGCGGGACTACTCAACTCATACACTTGAAAGCTACAATTTCAATCTTACCATTTTAAAATAAACAGTGTATCTCATAAAATTTGAATAAAATTCAGCAGAACTGACGACGGATATGAAGTAATTCAATGCATACATATGTGGGCGGACGGAGGAACAGCAAATAAGAGTGTCTATATAGATATGAAGTAAGTGACGTAATTTAAGTGGAAACTTGTATCGCTGCAAGTTCCCGGCAGCTTTACAAATGGAGTTTCCGTTGGAGTGCTGCCTTAATCAAACTGCGACCAAACAATGCATATGGGAAGTCTTCACTAACAAAACTTAGACGTAGTAGGTACGCATCACGACTAATGTACTTGTATATAAATATTAAAAAGTAAAAAAAAAAAACTAAAATACAACGTTACAAGAGTCATTTAAAAAGCTGTTTTCCATGATTATTTAATTTATTATTTTTTACTTGTATAGGAATAAACTGACTGGATTCTAATTATTTTTTTTATAGATCAGGAACTCTCAAAAATCTATCCAGAAAAAGATGTGATTTGCATAATCGAAATTCGATTGTTTGATTATTTGGACAGATTTCATTGCTTACTTTATTTTAATTTCTAGATTAAAAATTATCAAATTAAAATCATCTCTTTCCTGTATTAACGTAAATTAAAAATAAATATTTTTAGTAACTGTCTGTCAGTTAACCATATAATTACATATTGCGCTGCGTTATTATGTCACTAGGCTTAACTTGACAACGTATACTTAAAAAATGATTTCGTACTCGTATAGATCCGCCTTGATTGGTCAAGAAAAAGTATGAACCAATTAAAAAAAAGTCTACAAAGTTCACAGTTGCAAAAGTGATGTTCATTTAAACGAAATTAAGTTTACTCCGCACAATAAAATTCGTTATAAAATAAATCCCGATTTTTCACACGCGGCTCGCTCATAAAGAGCGGCGGTCTATATTGGGAGTACATTGTTAAATTTCCTCCAAGTTTGAGGGTTCGTGGTGCGTTGATGAGTTAGCCAACTTTGAGGACGCTCGCTGCAAAATATTAGATCCATCCAAACTTACTTTTTCTGCTTCGGATATAAATCACCATCGTTGATTTATGTCGGGATAAACACATTTGTCCTAATAATATTATTGACAGTTTTGTAATCGATCATCCCTTTTGTTTCAGGAAGTCTTTAGTTGTTTCGATGTATTACTCGTATTTGTTTTCTCAAGCCTAACTTAGCTGTTACTAAAAGGTTGCTTAATTTGAAAGAAAAAGGTAGATGGAGTGCGTCAAGGATGATGTTTAAAAAGAATATAACAAGTAACACGACAAAAGTTTTCTGATGCTGTTGTAACCTTGTAACCCCATCCAAAGTGGGATAAGGTGAGAAAGAAGAAGTCTATTACACAAAAATCGAGTAGGTAAGTAGTCATAAATTGTAAAGGTAGAGCAAATATTTTGATATAAACCTCGCAAATGTAATGAAAATTTTGAATAAAAACCATTTATTTCACACACTTGTAAGGCTTACTGAAAAACACGTATTACCTGAAACAAGTTTTATGAAATTTCTGCACCCTATAGATAGTGAATATTCGTTCAATGGATAGTTAATAATAATACTATTTTTTATAATCATGATTATAGCAGGTGACGTTCCTATTGCAATATCCCATCATCAGTCCATCCCAATCTCATTCCATAACCCATAGACCCTTTTTCTTGCACTGGATCTTTCTCCAGCCGAAACCTATTCAAGGGTACACCTTTCATAGGTATATTCAGGAATGAGTTTTGGCGCACCACATAACATCAACTTCTCCAAAGGGCCTCTACGGCCTACCGGGCCGGGGTGAAAAGACCCGTGAAACTAAAGGAGATACTAATTTCATTCAGTAGAATGCAAACCGTGACCTCAGGCGTTAGCGCCCTCTTTTTGGTTCGACTCTTTTTCTAGCATTGACGACAGAGCGGCCGGGAAGTGCCGCCTTAAATCGTATTTCCTTTATAAGAGTTACAGGTTTAGACATTTTTAGAAGTAGATTAGCTTTTACTCAGACTAGTCAAAAAGACATTTTAACTAGGTACTTACCCTTCTAATGTTAGAAGATCTAGTCTACCAATATGTCTTTATAATACAATTACAGCATCGTAAATCAGTAAAGCATCGGTAATGTATAAGTAAGTCTCCTTACTATAATTTACCGTAACTGTCCATTGTTTCGAAGCGTAGACGGCAACGTGACCGTTCTGATTAATGGCGAATGTTCACATGTTATTAATTAATTAGTCTGCAAATTAATAATGTGGGGGTGCACTTGACGTTGCAGCCGCCGCGCCGTCGCCTCGCCCGACTCGCCTAGCACACTCCTGATTGCACATTTCGTCATACCACTGAATTAATTAAAGAAGACCTACACATTCCGTAAACATCGCCACGGCACTAGTTTGCAGCGAAAACCCACTAGTGAACATGCAAATTGATTATATTAAATCTTAGCGCGTGACTTATCGGTATTAATGTTAGGGCTATCTCATAACGGATGAGTTACTTGACCTAAATCGATTGTGCGGGTTGCTAATGGAATTGGACGCTAATATTTCATCAACTCTTATCACAAAATCTCGCCGAGAATCGAGATAGTGGGGCTACAGTATGCGACATAAAAGAAGTAAAACTGTTATGTCGTAAAGATGGAAATCTGTAAGAAAAACACATATTTGAGGGCAACAAAGCCCCGAGCGGGCACTTAGCGTGGGCTATTAAGGATTGTGTGACCGCCAGCGCGACGAAACGACGAAAACTATAAAACTGTTAAAGCAACGTTTCAGCTGCCGTAAAGAGCATCGCAAGATCTGTTGACAATGTCGCCCCAGCCCGCCATAAAACGTATGCACCCGGGGTAGTAAAACTTAACGGCTCTCTGATTAAACTTATCTCCCGGCGAGCAAATCACGACCTTTCCTAATATAAAGCGTTCAAATGCAAAAAATATTTCTTTCAGAAGCCTTGGTTTGTGTGCGCCCCGCTGCTGTGTTACCCGTGGAAAAAGTAGCTTATGTGTTAATCGACCCTGGATTCTTGCATACCAAATTTTGACAAAATTGGTACAGCCGTTTGCGCGTGAAGAAGTAACAAACATACACACACACACTCACAAACTTTGGCCTTTATAATATTAGTGTGATATCAAAATTTGCTTATTTCTATTATATTTATTTTTGTCATAATACAATTATTATGTATTATTTAATTAATTGTAATTAATCATTTGTAATTACACAACGTGATACTAAACGTATTTTGAATGAGTATAGAATATTGATTTCCCAATATTCCAACATACGTATGTACCACACATAAAAGTCGATATAGTGTCTACAAAGAGATATCAATGCTTTTGTTTCGCAGCATCAAAAGGCACTAAAATGTCCATAATATTCGAGCTATGGGAATTCAACCGTTTTTATTTGAATCCGACTCTTTTCTCATCGGTTGAACAACACAACAGAGTGTAACATTTAAATAAAATCACCCTCGATGTGTGTAAGTGCTGTTAGCAGACGTTTTTATGTACAAAACTTGTATACTTAGCATTTTCTCGCAGACA
The DNA here is from genome assembly GCA_943193695.1 of Acrobasis suavella. Taxonomy (NCBI): domain Eukaryota; kingdom Metazoa; phylum Arthropoda; class Insecta; order Lepidoptera; family Pyralidae; genus Acrobasis; species Acrobasis suavella. The sequence continues at coordinate 7,597,518 of OW971937.1, read as the reverse complement.
GGCCAAAAAGTCTGGATGGCATGGGGTAATCTTAGGTCGCATAAAACGGCACGGAATCTCAAAACGCTTTACAAGTGCTGGAAAGATGTTATAAAGGTTTTACGGTCGCGTTCCGTCAGCGAACGTTGCAGTGGCCTTAATGGACGACCTAAGTGCATAGGGACATTCATGACGGGAGTAAAATAGCGAGGAAACGTTAGCAGCACGAGCCATACTGCCAGTGACGCCTCATTAAAAGGGTATTACTACTCTTTGAACACGCAATACAATAAATTGAAAACTGTGAATTGACATGAATCATGAACGACGATCCTTCTATGTTGGTTTGGGAGAAAAGAAAATACTTAGAATGTACCAGCTGCTTCTCTTCCGGGAAGAGATTCTCATCGAGGGAATTGGATGAGGCCAGCGACTCATCACTATTTCGATTTCTTTTTCAATATTCTCGACCACCATAACGCTAAAAGTGGTTTGTGCGCGTTGCGGCCTTAAGCTCTTTCTTCTTAGACCCGCAAGACCCGAAATGCTCTGTCTGCCCCATTAGTATAAGGACGTGATAGTATGTATATACTCGTATTTATGTAATTGCCAAGATGAAAACCTCGCAAAAGAATGATTACTGAATTCTCGATACGATTATAGCGACTGCGATATATATGTAGTTGTAGGTACGTACATTAATTTCGATGAGTCGCGCAATCGCTAACAAATGGACGATTAACGATCGCTTTACATAAAACAGAGTACGTTTAAGCCGAAACAAAATGTAAAATAAATAGTATGTTTAATAAAAGCTTTGAAAGTTCCTGGCGTTTGATTTACTTTGCTTCGAAACGTTTATCTTGGGTGATTCATCACATCAAACAATGATGACATTTAGCTCGGGAAACAAATCCCCATATCGATTAGTAATTTGAAACCAACGAGGTTTGTACAATTTACCATTCCATCGGAAAAATTTAACTCGCTTAGTAAGCCTCTTTAGATTGATTGACGAATCGATCATTCTTTTTATAGTTCTTTTTAGTTGTATTCTTCAATGCTTGTGATCATTATACTGAAAGAACTATTCAAAACCTTTTTTATTTTCTAAGCACTTATTTGATAACCCCTTACCTGTCACAGGGAGGTAACTTTGCCCTTTGCTTAAAAAAATAGGAATTGTATATGAAATCTGGTTATAATTAACCACACCATTTAGACCAGTGGTCGACTGTTTAACGCTTTCTATGTAAGTAGTTGTATAGATATTAAGCAGACATTGAAATTTCAAATATTAACCAATCTATTCACTAGAATCATTGGGTAGCTAACAAAATACAAGTAGCTATTCACATCTGAAACCTAAGTGCTGACCCCTTTAAACCAATTCCAAACACAGGTCTATTTTAAGTTTCAACGTGTCCCGAAATCGTTTACTGGGTCATTGTACCAGGAAAACAGACAGTCGCAGGTGGTAGGCTACGGAGGGTGTGCTGTGTGGCTACGGCTAGACAGTAGCTAGCTTGTTTTAGCCACTGATCGATACCCGCCACTGCGCCCTACTTAGCCACAACTTTATTTTCTTTTACCCTTTATTCCTAATGAATTGGTTATAAGACATGCGATAACACCCATTTCGTCGAAACCAAATGAAAAATTTAAATAAAGTGCTAAATTATTCAGGGATTCACCGTTTTGTAGCGTAAAGAGAAATCATCCGACGAAATTTTCCACGATGTTATGGACTTTGAATAGCGGTGTTAAAGAAAATGGTCTGTAGAAAGGGTGAGTTTTAAAAGATGTGCCGAGTTCACTACTAGTACTTATACTATAAATTCCAATTGGTATCCATACTTACGAAAATAAGGTGCTCTTTGAAAATGTGAATAAAATAGAGCGAGAGATACATTTGATCGCCGACAAAAGGTAGCAATATTTTACGACATAATTATATAGTATTTTTAAGAAAACCTGCAAAATGTTTAGAAATACCTAAATAACGCGGCGATTGATAAGTTTTAATGCGAGTTTGAATAATTAAAGGCAGTATCTTTTCTATTTTATTAGAAAGTTTAGCATTTGATTTAGTATTAAGTATTGGGCTCGTGTACGTACTCGTACAAGAAAATATCTTGTTCACTCACTCCCTTGTAATACTCGATTTTTATTATGGCAAGGTGGTAGAGCTGATTCCGTTTATTTTTGTAGGGATTTCGTTCATGAACCCATGGGTTATAATTCTATAACGAATTTTATCGTAACCAGACAAATGTACTTGGCAGTTCGGAGCTGTGTGATGTCAAAGTAACTGAGAATGTAAAATAGTGGAAATAACTTATATTTCCGTTTTATGTTTCCCCTAAACCGATTAATTATCAGTAAAAAGTATACAAATGCTAAAAACTTTAAGGATTTAAAATATAAAAAATAAGCGCAATCGCTTGTCTTATGTTATGAAGTATGAATTTTTTATACATATTTTGTACGATTTCAAACCAAATAAACCAATTGTTTTTTCAATCAAGAATCAAGAACCATTTATTTGCATAATACAATCGATTTTTTAGATGTTAGTATGTACACTGTATAAACCTACAGGCAGGATGCAAACATTGTTATCGTTTAAAATCAATTTGAATACGTTTTCGTTTCGTTTAAAATCGTTAAAATTAATACAAAGTTAGTTACTTATTTAAGAAGACTTATATAAGTTTGTCAGTTTTTTTATTCAAAAATATTTTATTTCATAGAGCACACTCTTAAAATGGGAACCGTCATGGAGCAAAAAATATACAAAATTCCCTGTATACATAGGTAGTTTCTTAAATAGCGACTTCTGTATGCCAGTGTTTCAGTGCGCAAGGGTTATAAAAGGTTTTTCTTTACGAGAAAAAGTTTTATAATTAAAGGACATCAAAGAACCGCTGCGATGGGGTTACACTTTGAATCGTTATTCAAAGCGGCTGTAACCAAGATAAGGGATCTTTTAGCGCTTGTTTAATGGAACTTTATTTTATGAGCTGTGACAAGTAGATTTATCTGCATCTGTACTTGATGATCATAGGTTCTGCAAAATTTTTGCAGAAAAACTATGATTAAGTCAATCAAGCACAGTAATTTGAAACATAAATATGGTAAAAGACTACAATACCAGACCAAATACCATAGGAGAAAATAAACAATTTAGAATGTACCCGCTCCTTCTTCTACTTGTAAGGGTTTTATCTTACCGGTATCTTTTAAAAACTTTGCTCTAGAATTTATCATCATCATCTGAGGCTCTACAGCCACGGATGGGCGTGGGCTCGGTCAAGTATTTTCTTCCAGATAGTTTTATTTTGGGCTTTCTGTCTCCTGCTTTTGACGCCGACATCTTTAAGATCCTGTTCGACGCCATCCAGCCATCTGAGTTAAGGTCTGCCTCGGCTTCTACAACCCTCGGTTCGAGTCACTAATAAGCGTTTTGTTACTTCGGCCTCGTCCATTCTCGCTACATACCCTGCCCGTCATAGGCAGGAGCCTCTCTTGATGGTTTTAATAACCTTAGGCTCGTCGTACAACTGGTACAGCTCGTGGTTGTAGCGCGAACGCCATCGCTCTTATTCAAACACAGCTTCGTAGATAGGCCGAAGTATCTTTCGCTCGAATACCAACAGGCGGTCCTCATCATCCTACCTACTCAGAATCCAGCATTCAGAACTGTATGTCAATATGGGCTTCAGTAGGGTTTCTAAAATTTATCAGGTGATTTTAAAAGATACCGGTAGGATAAAATCGTTCCTAGGACTGGAGTGACAATAGATCTTAGAAGAGTAATCAAGTCGCTGCGACTGCTGGGTAATTGATTGGTCTCAGTCGCAGACAACAAAAGATAATGCGAAGTCCCGCGGTAAATGGATTTGTCAACAGCTGTGCCACTAATTAAATAAGTAAGCATTTTTAGGGTTCCGTTTCAGAGCAGACGATAAAAGAATCAAACATTTGGCATTCTTTTCTCTAGGGTTATGGTCGATTGGAAGAGATCCTTGGCAGAGTTAAGTGCTTGTATTGTATTCTATTACTTGTATTGTATTATTGGTGTATATTTTGTGTTCTTTTCGTTTTTTGTTCATATGGGTTCATAAAATCATTGCACATAATCGTAATCATGACTACTCATTTTTGGAAATGATAAGCGCATAGTCTTTATTTATCCTACCGGATAAATATGAAGTATATATGAAGTTGAAGAAGTTCTTCAATTATGCAAAATCTCATTTTGAAGTTTTTGTCTTTGAGGCCTTACTTTAAAGTTTTTTATTCAAACAAGTCCTGAACTTTACAAGGATTATAACGTTTGACTGTACTCATTTATTGGTGACTGGTTATTCTAAGATACATCTTTGAAAGGTCTCATGCAAAGTCCCGTAATGTTATACAAAACATCGTAGTACGGAATTCACAGCGGACGAGTTCGATTCACACTTAATTGTTTTGTAAAGCCGGCGACAGCGGCCGGTTCATTTCTATGCGCTAATCACTTATCACAGTCCACGTGTTTTTTCTCCACGGGACAATTATGTCCCGACTTGCAAATTAGCTGAGCGATTCTTTGCAGGGAACCGAGCATGCGACAGTGAGAACAAACACGAGGGAGTGTCACTACGGATTTTTATTTATCTTACAAGACGACATGATAAAGATTAATTACTTATTAAATTGCAGCCTAATTCCTTTACGTACGACTTCAGGAACCTGAAATAATATAGATTCCACAAATAAGCAACAACAAAAAGTAAAGTTAAGGGTCAATACTAAACTGTTCAGCTGATTTTGTAAATTTTGGACTTAAAAACCGGCCAAGTGCGAGTTGAACTCGCGTGGAGAGGGTTCCGTACAATGCCAAAGTTTTAAAATTAAGAGGCTACCTGAATTTTCCGGGATCCAGTGCTGCCCCCATTTAAAATAAATGATTTGAAAGAAAACGGAGATATCATTTAAAAAATTTTCTTGATCAGACCCTAGATGACCCTTCAAACTATTTAATGAACTACTGTTTAGTGTTTGAAGTGAGAACATGAAGCTTTTTTACGCACATACGCCAAAAGTGGCCGTTTTTCGCAATTGTGCGTAGAAAAGCTTCACGTTCTCACTTTAAACTGTAAACAGTAGTTCATAAAATAGTTTGAAGGGTTATCTAGGGTCTGATCAAGACAATTTTTTTATGATATCTCCGTTTCCTTTCACATGAAGGCAGCACTGGACCCCGAAAAATGAACGTAACCCCTTAAGTAGGACAGTCAATCACCTTGCTACGCGTTACGTCGTAGCAAAGCGTAGCTTATGTCGTAGCATGCTACCGCTACGTATGAGATTATGCCTTTTATCCTTGCCTTAGATGCTTGTCGAAGACAACAGCAAAAAACTTGCGATTGTGCTTGTTTTTTATTTTACTTGTATTGTTATTGTAGTATTTGATCAACGGACAAATATTACACTAGGAATTCTCCCAAAGATAAGGCATAATATTTAAGAAAATGTATATGTATGCGGGTAATGCCGGTTCCATATATTCGCTGTGGATATATCCGTAGTATAAGTAGTAGCGGGGTGTCTCGTGCGGCGGAGGACATCAATCACTCCCGCTTTTTGTCAACTCGCCACTTCGACACGTTCCCCGATATTATGGTTAATTCAAAACACTATCGAAAGCTCTTACGTTGAGGAAGTATAGTCATATCTCGCTAAGAACACTACAGGGTAACAACTACAGAATAGATTTGGTTTTTTTTCAATAATAGGGTAAACAATTTTGTATTATGGACTAATTTCAATTTTGTTCGACACTGTGTACAATACAATGTTTAAAATAAAAGACTACGTTAAATTAAAGCCAAAATCGTCAACCATAGCTCATAGCAGAATAAAGATAGAAAAATAATAATAACATAAAATAAAGTCTAGGTACCTAATCACTAAGAAAACAGAGCAAGGTTGCAAGACTTTAAGCCATGTTTAGCGGTAAATTTAAATTTAAGAGTCTGAAACTAATTCATTGTTAAGTTTATATTCCTGTCCTTCCTCCATTGTAATCTGAGCGGGAAGATTAACAACTCTCAAACCTTTAAGAAAAGTTATAATTTATAAAAATGTTGCACGGCCTATTTTCAAAGGAATCTGATCATGATAAAACATTTCTCAGAGATCAAATCATATCGCAGTGAAATTATCCGCAAAGATTTTATTTATGTAAATAGTCCCCACGCACCGACCACCTGATCCTCTATGCGCTTTTTGTTCTCATAACTTTTTAAAAGACCTTCCACCGACAAACAATTTAACAGCCTAACTTCGCTCAACAGACTTTTCGGAGGAGATTTGTTATTCACTCAAAAGTTTTAAGTGGCTGTGAAACATCATTGTCAAAGAATTAAATAACTACTTGTTTTATACAATTTGAAACTTCAAGGGTGTGTGAATAGGGTGTATAATTGCGTGTAGTGGGGTAAGCGTTCGGGTGAACAGTTGTTAGTCGACACGTCGATCTCGAAGTTTCTCCGTCAGGTTGCGGTGAATCGACTGTATTTCACTTCACGGAATGTAGATTTACGTGTTTGTCGTAAGGATCGGGTTAAACTTACTTTAATAGCTTTTGGTGTACTTTTCGTTGCTAATTTATATGAAAATTAATTATGTTCTTAATTAACACTCTAATTACAGTAGTTTACTTTTAGTTTATGCTTAGAGATAACGTTCACTCGTAAAGTTGATCACTAATAAAACTTCATTACCGTAAGTTTACAATATTTATTCGAATGATAGATTGCGAAGTTTAATGACACGGCATAATTTGGTCTTTGTAATTTAATTGTTAAAATTATATCCAATTTAATTAACATCGCGGAAGAAAAGCATGTTTCTTAACCAATTGTCTATAGTTATTTCAACTATCCCATTTAATTCTCAAGCTTTTCCAATACGTTCGTCGTATTGTGTTTGCGGAAATATCGAGAATGCAACAGAAAAAAGGCAAAATCTTCCGTTATTAAGAAAGTGTTGGTTTTCCAATAAGAGCAATGTGTGTAATAGCCTCCCGGCGCGGGGCTGGGGGCTCCATTAGCGGCTTGTATCGGACGCAGCGCCCCGGGTCGCCCAGCGTGGCGCCGCCCTAAACTACTAGCTTGTGGAAGAACGAAAGCACACCGATAGGCGTGCTTTAGTTGACTCTGTTGCTTAGGCTTCAGTGGGTTTAAGAAATAAAGTTTTTAATAAATTTATTAATACCCGTAATTTGTTAAGAATAGTATTTTATACAACAGTCTTTTTAATCGGGTGACAATACAATATTGTATTTTCGTCCGACTTACACAAGTATGCCAAATTTCAGCTTAATCGGTTGAAAATTGAGTTGCAAGATTTGACCTAAACAAATACGAGTACATACGTACAAGATACCTTGCAAGTGAAATAAAACCTTGAAAAAAATAAGGTCGAAAAATCAATAAAAAGACAATTCCTTCTTAGATATACCTCTATAAAGGGTAAATTAACTGACCATAACTGTCTCTGCCGCTGCCGGGTAAGACATTTATTGATTACAGCCGATAGAATGTTAATGATGCCGGCGAATGCTTGTTGTTTTTCAACTTGTGTAAGGCAGAGGTGGAGGGCGGAAAATGTAAACAGACGAACGCAGTAGGTATACGAGAAGAAAGAAATAATTACCTTGATTTTAAACATTAAATTACGTTTCAGGCACGACATTTATTTTTTGAGTTTGGAAGAAGTATTAGAGTTGAAGTAGACTAGTAAATCAACAACATCCAACAAGTAATATGCGCTGTTGCACTCAAGGTAAGTTTAATTAGTTGCCTACTTTTGCGATTCTTATACTTCATTGAAACATATAACGGAGATTTCTATGATCAATGCAAGTACCATTTTCAATTATAATTTTCACCACCCATTTTCATACTTTGTATCCGTACGAATGCAATCAGTAAGTAATTTGCAACTACAAGCAAACGGGTAATTCTAAACGGCGTACAAATTTCTATAAATCTTATACCATAAAACAGTACGTCTACAATATGAAACGTTCGTTTTGGAAACAAAACGCGTTACGTATTCTCGCTGTAGCTCGTTAGTTACTGAACACAGGATAATTGTGATAACCACATTCATCCGTGTCCGAGAACGCTTGGATGTAAAACTTAATTGAATTATTTTCTCCCGTGGCATTCAGACGCCTCGACTGAAGGCACCGCTATAATGTATGTACATTTGTAACTGCGTCTAATTAATTATCTGGCTTATTTGAATATAACTTTAATTGATTTAATATCCTGTATGGTACTAATCAATACATATTACCCAGTGGCTCCGTGAGATATAGACCCCGCGAGATCTTCTACCCCCTGAGACACTCGACCCCTTGAAGTTTACTGGATGTAATAGATATTCGGAAAAAAAGGTCACGACTAAGTGTAACAAAAAAGTTCTAGGATACATACATACATACATATATACATATTTTCACGCCTGTTTCTCATGGGGGTAGGCAGAGACTATAGATTTCCACTTGCTACGATCCTTGCAAACCTCTTTTGCTTCGTCAACACTCATTACTCTTTTCATACATGCTCTCCGGTTATAAGTACTCCTTACCTCACCTTTTTTCAGAACGTCTGCAATTTGGTCGCAGAACGTTCTTCGAGGTCGACCCGGTCCAGTTCTAGGATATTTTTGAATATTTTCGAAATGGCTTAAATATAGTATTTTTTACGTTAGTTTGGATAGCACTGTGACTGAATTTTTTTACTATATTGGCCCATATGAAGTATGAATAGACGTGCTTTTTCTAAGAAAAAAATTTATGAAGGTAGAGCGCATGTTAAAAGAGAAGGTCGTACAGCGAAATAAAACGACTGATGGACGAGAGAGACAAATGGAAGAAAATTAATACTCTAGCGACAAGAGCATAGCTTTAACTAATATAGCCAATAGACGTAGACAACTCATTTAAATTTCGTGATACCTTGGTGCAATTTTCACTAAGGGTCAATGCATACTAGCGCAGAGTCGAAGCGCATCGTAGCGTCAATCTAAAACTAAACAGAACAAATCCACCCTTATATCCACAATATGCACATTTCTTCTGCGATGGAAAAGATGCGCAAATTCGCGCTGATAGGAGCGTGCGCGATCACAAGCGGCTATTACGCGAACCAACATGCGTCATCAATCATCACTTGTCAGTCGGAACATAAAAACAGAACGGAAAACAAAAAGAATTCACGTGAATACGCACGCGTTCGTGCGACTTTGTTTGAATTGTGAAGAATTTGACACATTGATACGCTTTGACTCTGCGCTGGTATGAATTAACCCTAAGAGGTGAAGCCACAAGCCCCCATCACGGGACTTAGACACTCTGTATCTTTGTGATTAAAGTATTGGATAAATAGCAAATTATAATAGCATATTAGACAAAAACACGCTCTAAACAATTTCTACAACATCTTAAAGTTGAACCGGAATTAAAACATGTAAATTATTCCTATTGACGTGTAAAAGTGCCTGTGAAGGTCTGATTACTAAATAAACATTTGAATTTTGGAAAAGCCAAGAAGTGTTGTTAGAAATTTCAGAAGTTAGTTTATTGTAAAGTTGTAGTGCACACACTAGTGCAGGACCCGACGGCTGCGGTTTCTAATTACAAACGTGAACGAACTTTTTGTTGGCTTGATTGTCGCAAAGAGTTATTCGTCTGAAATTGTATATTTTCTCTCGCAATTTTAAATTCGTAGACTGACTCATTGTGACTCAATTACAACCCTTAATAATTTTTGAGAAATGCACCTGTATTTGCAATCTTAAAATTTCTTAAAAATGATAAATTTGCTAGGTGGTCTCGCTACCTAAAGCACATTTGGAGAACAAAACACTTGCATCGTTGTCTTGATAATGAGACAACCAAAAATAGGAATAGACAAACTGTTTGAAAGGTCGAGATAGTTCGAGGTTGAGTTCGATTTCAGACTACCAAAGTGCACTTGAATGTAAACGGTGTAAAGAAATGCATCAATGTTTCGGCAATGCGGCTGCATAATCCGCATCCTATTTTGTGACAGCCGCATAGCGTAACAATCTGAGCTATTCGCGTCGTGGAGGCGCGTCGAGCGGCGCGGCGCGCGGCGGGCTTCGTCAGCGCTCGCTCGACAGCTCTCGAGGACGGCTCGAGGCAGCTCGAGCCCCAGCGCTGAGAGTGCTGGCGCGGCGGAAGCGCACCCTTACGTGCTTGTCGTCACGACACGCCGCCTTTGTCCACCCACTAGGCTTATTTGCTGAACAATGAAAAAGACGAAAGCCTCCCACATATTTCTGTATTAAGCTCCGCGAACGAAAAAGTATTTATCGCGAAAAATATGCCATGATCTGAAAATAATAGACGCCGCCCCCTGTCAGTTTCGAATTTCATTGTATTGATTGATGAAAAGGCTATTATGAGATTCCAGCAGATTTTGCGAATTTTTCATTTTCGCTTAAACGCGACTTTGCCATAAATCGATTTTGGGCCCAATTTATCAAGCGCTCTAAATACTCGTCTTAGCCGAGTCGTGTCTGTGAAATGGAGAGGAACATCGAAAATGGCGAAAATTATTTTAACATTCTTGCCGCATCTGACGTCGTTCTAGAGACGCGGGCGTCAATCAAATTGGAGAGAGTGCGAGTTTTACGTGTTTCACTGAAATGTTATTAAGGTAAAATCTTGATTTCATTTCGTTCAGTGTATAATTATGTGGGGTGCGATTTACATGGTAGCGACACGCGTTTTTTGTGATTAGATACGCATTTCAATTTCTCAATTCAGTCGTTCCGTCACAGCGTGTGAGCGATGCGCACGTCGAACCGTGTGACAGGCGTCCCCTCGCGACACTGCTCCCTGCCCGCCCCACCACTACCTACCATACCAACGACTCGCTGTCCGGTTTCCATCTATGTTTCCAGCTATTTCATTCTGTTAGGAAAAAACTCCGCTATTCGTTTCTTGCGTCTATATTTCTTCCGATTTAGTTTGTCGTAGCTTCTACAATAGAGTACGGTTTGCCTCGACGACCTCCGTTAATAGAGTTTATTTTGTTTCATCAAGTTTGCCCGTACCAACTTTGTTGCTCAGAAATTTATCTCGGTGTTTGGTATCAGTTGTGTAACACATACAGAGTACGCCGGGTGTTAACCGCAAACGCCTATGCATCCAATCCATATCCCGAATCAATTAGTTTCCCAAATCTGGACAGCCGATACATTATTCATAGTGATGTTCAGATGTCGTCATTTTATCACATTCAGTAGCGAATTACTAGGCACTTATTCGTTCATATAGTAAAAATATCGTATTTTTGTTCATATAGTAAAAATGAAGCAAAGTAATAGTTTTATTTGGACGGGTTTTAGCAGGTTTTATCAGCTATCTTATTGTGCACGTCACTATAAAGCGACGTGACGCCGCACTAAAGCATTTTATAACTTAATTTTGATACTCTACTTTTATTACATGAATTTGGGTTAAGGTTCTTTATTACAGTCTGCAAACTACTAGTAAATCTCATTTTGTTTTTTTTTTTATAGGATTTAGAACAGTTAGGTCCATAATTCTCTAACAGACTCAAGGTAGACTATGGCTAAAAGATCTAAAGGCAAGTTAAGAAAGAGGGCTAAGAGTTTAGGAGGGCCATTTTATTAATTTTCCATTCTTTTTCAATATTTCATTCCAGAAAGTCAATAAGAATATTAAATATGTAATATCAGTGCCAGATACCTATTCTAAAATATGTGACAATTAGACAAAGCGAAAAAATATTTCATCCAATATCTGGGTATACCTTGATGTAACTTTTTTTTTATTTTGAAAGTAATTTTGCTTTATACTTGACTTGAAAGATCTTACATATAAACAACAAAAAAAATTTTCGAATTTGCTAACTTGCTATCGGCATTTAAAAATCATGTCAAATCAAACGATTTTAGTGTGGAGGATCGGCGAGGGCTCTCGAGGCAAGCCGGCGAGAGCCCTTCTGGCGAGCCGTCACATTATTCGACCTACTTAGCGGCGCAGTAGGAGTCGAGGTGTCGCTACTTGATATTGTCACGCTTGTGAACCACTGCTATTCATGGTTAAAAATGATAAAGGTTTTCCAAGCTCTGTTGACGACGTTGAGTTTTAGAACGATAACAGTCATGTCTCACATCGTGATCTTGATTGAGGGCTTGTATGATTTGTACTCTGTACCTAGAGGTATAAAGTGCTTTAGGTATTCGTGATTAAGGGCTTTGTGATATAATCTATTATTAGGCCGAATTTTTGCTTAAGTATTTTTTTATTTTTGAACGTAAGTTTTTACAGAACAAAGTTTTCTTTTCTTGAATAATGCTATTTCCAAGCCAATGAGAGATATCAATTTAAATCCATTGTGTGAAATCTCTAACCAGGTAACTAAAGTACAGTTATCAGTCAGGTAAAAGGGTAGGTAAAGTGCAATTTTAATGACTGGCAAGAAGTGTCGACGTATGTACTACATATAAGGACGTCGACTTGTGATGTGAGTGAATGACATATAATATGGCTACCTACCACAGCGAAAACTTAAGCATTTTCACTGACACATCTGGTCCGCTTAATAATGCTGTAAAGTCATATTCCTTTTAACTTCGGTCAAGTAAATCGCATTAGACGATATGAGCGGTTCGATATCGCCGGACGAGTGACAGCAGCCGCCATATTGGCCGCATAAATCAAGTTGGGAGAGGTGACACCGCTCCGTAAGCGATCGAGTGTCACCCGCTAGAAATAAAAGCAAGGAAAGCTCACACTAGTTGAGTGGTTCACTCCGAGGCATGCCGGGAAATTTGTCTCGTCGGCTACTCGCTGTTTTTATCTGTCGCCGCGTTTTATAAGAGCCCCTCCAGCTTTCTTTGATATATTTTTCAAGGGCAGAGACCACAAAGCTAAATGGATAGGTGAGTTATGGGCGCCTGGAAATGAATTCAAAGGTTTTGAGGACGGAAGCCGAGATTCTTTTTCCTGTATGTGTGCCTTGTATAAATTTTAATTTTTTTTATTTGTTATTCTTTGTTGTTTTTCTCAAAGACCTTTCAATAAGGCGTGCATATAAGAATAATTTATATGTTTAAAGAAAGTTAATGGGCCCAGGACGGAAAACGAATTAGAATTACATTTTAATTTACAATTTCCAGTATTCCATCGGTCCACCATTTTGCGAAGAATAACATTTGGATTTTGGTTTAGTTTTGGGTTTGGCGACCATAAAGTACCCACAAAATAAAAAAAAAATACCTTCATTATCAAAGTTGTTTTTAACTAGAGATAACAAAATAACCACTTGTTAATTAGCCAGTGGAGTGTAGTAGTTACAGTCATCGACACCGCGGAGCCGCGCGGCGTCGAGTTTCGCGACGAAGCCGCAAGTTACGTTCCCGCGTCTCGGCTTAGATTCCTGTTACAAATCAATCCACGTGGGACATCGTCTATAATTTTGAGCAGAAATTTTGTACTGCATCCTCATATTTTTAGGCCCGAAAAGAGGTTTCCAATATTACTTCAAACTAATGGAGCAGACAAAGCCTAAGACCGGAATACCCACAGGTCGCTTGGGTTTTAGCAAGACGTGATTTTTTTACAGTCAAGATACAGCTACTTATTTAAATTTAAAAATGAATGAATTTTGATCGAGAAATAATATACAACGTACATCGGCAGTATAGTAGTAGAGTTGCGCCACTTTCAGTCAATATTATCTCATCTCGAACCATACAAAACCAATTTCAGTATGGGCAAAATCAAAATAAACTCAATGTGTCGGCCGAACGTAGTCGGTCGGATCGGACAAAGAAGCTCGGGAACTTTTGAATAATAAAAACAACTCCACCGTACTTGATATCCAATATTTCAATAAAGCTCTAACTTTTGGGTAGACAAAATGGAGAGGCAAAAAATTACATTACGCCGGTTCTGAGGAATTGAGGTTTTGTCGTCTTGTATCGTGGATCAAGTCGAGAGCTGTTTGTTTAAATAGAATGATGTTGTGAATCATTACAATGGGTGGACTTTGGAATTCAGGTAAACACATAGTACGCTAAGGTGGAAGGGACATACCCGTAATAAATCGAACCACGGGCTATACTAGATCACTATAGCATAATGCAATTAAAATAACGGCCAAAACACAAAAAAAATTCGGCATACAAGTGTACAAGGGGCAATTTGTATGGGAATATCTTTTTTTTTCTTTTTTGGATTTTATTTTGATATCATTGTACTATAGTGATCTAGTATAGCCCGTGGTTTGATTTATTACGGGTATGTCCCTTCCACATTGTATACGTACTTCTACTTCGATTAAATTCTTGAAACTAATCATGATGAGCTTTTTTTTGTAAAGAGTAAAAAGGAAAATTAGCGCATTTGGATTATTGAAAAGAGCTCAATAACCAGTAACTAGGTATGTTAAACTGTCGAATGTACTCTACGACGACGCGACAAAACGACATATTCTTTAAAAATAAGACGGTTGAAACCCTGACAATGAATCGAACACAGGTTCAAATAATTAATCGATTACGTTACTAGCTACGTTATTGGCTTTGCGATTAATTTACTTACAAATATCGTACAATCATACGCTTGTTTGCTCGTATTATGCAGCAGGCCGTATTACAGGCAGTATATAATGTATGAACGCCGAGTTTGCACCGAGATGCATAGAGTAATTGAAATAACTGTTTGTACGCGCTGCCGATACATGATTCGATTTTAGTGCAGTCTAAGGCGCGAATATTCTAAATAACTAATATTTCAAAACAATATTCAGATCAATAATAAATCTCAATATTGTTACCGATATTTGACGCAAGCCCGTCAAATATCGGCATTATTCGTCTTTTCGGAAATTGGTTAAGCTGTATTGGTTTAGGTGGTAGTTATAGGATTTGGCTAATGCCATTAAACTTGAGAACGTAAAGTTTTTCTTATCATTTTTTGCCAAAAGTGTCAGGTTTCGCAAAAATGCAAAGAAAAGCTTTACGGTCTCACTTTAAAGGGATTCCTGAATTTTCAGGGGTCCAGTGCTGCCCCCATTTGAAATAAATCATATGATAGGAAACTGAGACATCATTTAAAATTTTGTCTTGACCAGGCACTAGATAACCTTTCAAACTGTTTTTTTAACTACTGTTTACAATTTAAAGTGAGAACGTGAAGCTGTTCTACGCACATACGCCAAAAGTGGCCGTTTTTCGCAATTCTGCGTAGAAAAGCTTCACGTTCTAATTTTAAACTGTAAACAGTAGTTCATAAAATATTTGAAGGGTTATCTAGTGCCTGGTCAAGACAACATTTTAAATGATGTCTCCGTTTCCTATAAAATGATTTATTTCAAATGGGGGCAGCACTGGACCCCGGAAAATTCAGGTAGCCCCTTAAACTGTGTAACGCTGTTGCAATTAACCCTATTCTTCATGTCCTTACATACCTTTCTTAATCATTTCATTCTGTCCACCATTTGCAAATTTCATTTTTAAATTCATTTTAAAAAAAATTACACATACATTCCATTCCCACTTTTATATTTATTTTATATAATTTTATTACTAATAGAATTATACATATGAATTATATAATTTTATTAGTGCTCAAAAAAAAATATATAACCCTTTTTAAGTATCTTTCTTGCTCTAAGACTGTTTTGAATCTATATAATTAATGAGGGAGCACACCTTTGTTTTTGCTCCGTGAAGCACACCTAACTAGGTGGAGTTCCTACAACAGTAAACATTAGTTCATATATTTTTTTAAATACTAAAAATCGTCTTTGCTACAGTGAACACAACCGATTTTGATAAAATTTCTATACCCTTTCAAACAAAAAAATATTTTTTCAAATCGGTCCGTAAATACATACTTAAAAAGAAATTAAAAGATCCCGACGAATTGATACCCACCTCCTTTTTTTGAAGTCGGTTAAAAATAGTTTAAAGGGTTATTCTAGAGCTGTATTAGATAAAATTCTAAATGATTTCTCCGTTTCTCTATGAATAATTTCTTTCAAATGGGGGCAGCACTGAACGTCGAATAATTAATTTACCTCTTTAAGTACATAACAATATTAATTATCGTTTCTACTTTTAAAATTATTGCATTCTTATTCTCCGCCATAAACATCAAAACTCGTAAAATAATGTAAATTGCGTCAAATTTAATAAAATGGAATTACGGATAAACAAGTCTGAACAACGACTTCAAAGAATACCTCGCATACCGTTTACGCAACATGCTACCAAAGTATACTTTTCGTCTATTATCTTATTGAATATAGTAAAAGCCCTTGGTAATTCATAGAATATTCCACTCGTTCCCTAAACGTTTAATATTGGATAAAATACACCCTAACGTTCTCCGTATTCCCCTGTTGTTCATATTGGCATGTTATTCAGATTATACACGAATATTTCAATGCTTTCTACTAAATTACAGCTCACGAAACTCTTTTACTTAATGTCGTACGTCGGGAGCGTGCTTCGCTGCTACGATAGATCACAGGAAAGGGTTTATTCCATTACTTTATCAAAAATTTAACTTCCTTTTGTTTCAATTTTAGAGTTTTTTTCTATAAATGTATTCATTATTTTCGATAGAGCCGACCTCAAATGAAATGGGGTAAGACTAGGCAAAGAGAGAGAGAGAGAAAAGCACGTTACTTTCTAAACTTATTGAATATGTTTTATCATACATAGTTACAGTATTAACATACTTATATTAATTCAATGAGTTTCGATAATAATATCGTTAAAGAATTATCAACACCTAAGTTACCTACTTAAGAAATAAAGTCAAATCAACAATATTTGAAAAACGTATTAATATCCAGTTCATAACAACAATAAAAATGGATTTTCTTAAATTTGAACGAAATCAAATACCTACTTGTTAGACATATACATATAAGAACAAGCTTGCAGCGTTGCTATATGTGAGTTCATTTCTTGCCTCCTTTTGTGATTAATATACCTTTACAATTCCTATTAATTCTTTTTACAAAAGGTTTGTAATACGTAAAATTATTGAAAGTGCTACCAAATTCAGAGGAAAAAAATATTTTAGCTTCAGGAAAGCTTTTGATTCTTCAGCAAAGTTGCTGATGGCAAGGGCAGCACATATATATCTATCATAAAATTATGTGTTTTAATTGTTCCGGTGTTCCCCTTATCATCAGTATAAATACAAAATAATTACTAGATGTCTGCCAACTAAAGAAATTATGCCAACCCTATTCAGCACGAAACTGAGAAAGTTTACTGTTCGTCAGTTTTTAAATAGGATTGGGGAAGCATTTCAACAGCAATCACCAGTTTCATTCAGAGGTCAAGACGAATTAACATCAATTGTATCAACTCTTTACTTTTTTTTCTTCATTGGATTTTACAATATTGATCTTTCTCTGCCACGTTAGTCATAGAAGACGGCAATGCGACAATTACTTATAAAAACTAACGTAAAAATAAACACAATTTTACCTTTACCATTAAAATTTTTCCTGCATCACTTACTGTTCTCCTCCAGAAAAATCTGTGAATAAATAACTAATTTGCATACTGTTATGATAGAGAAAAATTACAACACATTAGGCGGCTTCGTCTTAAATTGTTAAAGAATGGATTTCCCTGAGCAAATACGCCCGTTTCATTATTCTAAACAACGAATAAATTTACCAGGGGAAAACAAAACAATTGTATTCATTTTGAGCGACTGCGGTTGCTGCATTACTTGATCAAATTATTCATTCGTACTTCTATTCGTTTTCTTTTTGGTACAGGTTGTTTGCAGCTCGCAGTCACAAAAAAATCTGTGAGAATAATTTAAAGGGATCGGCAAATAGGGCGGTCTTCGCCGCAATTAAAAATCTGTACTTTGCTTAATTAAGTTCGCGGAGAAGAATCTTGAAAAATTTTAGAATACATGCGCAGTGCATGCAATTTAATTTGCCTGGAATGACATACAGCGATCAGGCGCAGTGGCTCAGGCTGAGTTACATTGCACAGTTGGAAATACACGTTTCATCACGCCGTAAAAGGCACATTGGAGGCGGATTGAGTAAATTTTCTACTTGCCAAAGTATTAAAACAACGCCATTGACCTCAACTGCATTGGTATTAAACGAGGCCGATGAAAAACCTTGTTTAAATGGCAACTGTCAGCATTTTGGACAAACGGTGGCCTTTAATTAGATTCGAACTGGACATAACCGGCTTATTCCAGCTTAGGCCGGTTCCCCGTAAACGGAGCCGTGCCACTGCAAAAATGACCAACTAATTGGCTTAGAAACATTGTATGTTACGTGTATCAGTATCCAATATCCCGCTAAATGGTGTTTCGTTAAAGGGCACAAAGCGAACAGCCGACTTTTCAGTATCAAAAATATCAGGGCTTTTGGTTTGATCTTCGTTGGAGCGATACGGGTTAATCGGAATGATAAAAAATATCCAATTAAAATAAAAGGTCTGAAAAATTACAAAACTAATTGGTCTAAGATGAAAAGAACCTACGTTTGTATTAAATAAAAGAGCCGTATATTTTATTTTAAAAGTTTTTATTAATTTTATTAGTCCTTGCAGTTGCCATTGGTTTTACACATCACATAAAAAGTATAGGTAACGTTATTAAGTAATACTTTTTATGTGATGTGTACAACCAATTATATTCTTTATTATTTATACACGAAACACGAACTTATCAAAGGTTTGGTGTGTCCCACAAAATGGCATATTGCGGTGTGTTTGTTCCGTTTCATCTTCGCATTTCTTGTTTCTGCCTCTTGTGCACATTTATACCAACGCGTTTGAGGGTAAAATTTTATGTGGGCCTATTTTTATATACGATTTTATTTTATAACGAAATATAATCCGTTTAAGTGAACTGCCTCTTTTTATTTATCGGGTAGAATACAATAGTTTTTCCAGTTATTGAATATTTATTACACAAGTGCATTCAGATTTAAAAAAAACAGCCGATAGTTTGAATGTACTGGTGTAAAATTATAATATGGGGGTATTACCGACCAAACTAGTTTGTCTTAGGTCAAATCGGTTCATTCTGAGCGTGACAGGATATACCTTCTAGTTTAGCCCAAGACAGTCTATGTAGTCTCAATACTTTAGGCCTAACTAATTTAAAGTTTTTATTGAGTTGTGTCAAGCCTACAAGACCTGATCTCACTAGTATAGATAGGTAGTTTCCTTTGTATTTACAATTAGTACGTAAGTACTATTTAATAAAATAATATTTTTAAGGTAATCTTCGAACTGCATCTAGATGGTACTCGCCGGCCAGACTTGATATTAAGCGAACGGCGAGCGGCGAAACACGAGAAGTCCGATAATTAAAATCTTAAGCCGGGCTTAAGATACTGTTACTATGTTTTAATCTACAGTGGCTAGATATATTAACACTGTATTTTAATTTAAAAATACCGATTAAAATTGTATGCCTGACTTCAGAAAATATGAAGCTAAACCTTGCCTAATCATAAAAGAATGAATTTTACATAAATTAAATTCTAAAATCAAAATTTTGGTAGTTACTAGTAATTCATTTTAAAGATCGTCTTTCTTCGAGTCGGCGAATGTCGATTCACAATTTTGTTAGACTTCGTCATACGGCATTTCTTCACAACTAACTCCTTTTACGCCTTTTTGAAGAACTTTATACTGTTCTGTATTTTAGTATAATCAAGCATAAACATTTTAATACTATATTGTCCATGATTTTAATCCCTCAACATGCAAAATTTAAAGAAATCTTGTGCCAAGTCTTATGAAACCAAGAAAGACGACCTCTGTGGCCTAGTGGTCAACATGCCACACTGTCACTTTGAAAATGATCTTTTAAATATAGACCTGGGTCTTGGATGTTAATCTATGTATGTATTTGTTATACAATATTAGTATCTTTGAGTTAGTATCCCATAACACAAGTCTCGAACTTACTTTGGGGCTAGCTCAATCTGTATGATTTGTATGTATATATTTATATATTTAAAAAAAGAAAGACAACTGGGAAGAACGAAGTAAGCTCCTAGTTTGCTCAACAACGTGAGACGTAAACCATTTCACCGAACATGTAATTAAGACGTAAAGAACGAGGCTCTGCTTGTATTTCACTTGCCGCCTATTTACTTAATATTCTAGTTGAATTACAGTAACCGACTAGGGACTACAAACTTGTAGGTACTTTAACGTTTCGGAAACTTTTATGGCATTGCTTATTTTGACTTATTATTGCAGCCTCCTTTAAATACTTATTTGTGTGGTTTATATACGCTAGTCAATCACAACGGAGGTTTTGGTTTCGATCCCCAGCCAGGGCAAGTTAGAAAATGGCCTATTCTAAAATTGTACTGGGTCTAGGGTTATTAATTTATTTATTCATTAAAACTTTATTGATCCACAATCAACTATTGTTTACAATTGGCGGACTTAACGCTAAAAGCGTTCTCCCCCAGTCAACCCTAGGGAAAAATTTATGGACACATGTATATAGTATCGTTGAGTATGTATCTTATAGTACATGTAAAATTTTACTTCAGAGCTAAGTTAATTAGTGTGATTTGGCTAAATCTATTTATTAATTTTTATATATTAGGTGACACTAAAAGTCGAATTTTAAGGTAGGTTAATTATAAAAGGTGAAAGAAATTATTGGATAGTGAACTTTATTGAACATATTTTAGCGATAAATAACCAAAGTGTTTACTAAGAAAGGGAAAATCAAACAATTAAATCTATACTATAATAAAAGAGTAAAAAAAATGTGTCTGTACATTGAAAAATTTTCAAAAAAAAATATTTGGAAGGATGGAGATATAGTAATAGAGTAAGAAAATAAAAAAAAATGTCTGTCTGTTTGTCTGTTTGTTTTGTACACGCTAATCTCCGGAAATACTGGACGGATTCGAATGAAACTTTTTTTGTTATATAGCTGTGAAGCCTGGGCAACATATAGGCTATAATTGATTTTGGAAAATGGAACACATGATGCAGAACTATAATGGTCCAGCTAAACTATAAGAAATATTAAAATGCCGCCTTAGCAAAAGTTGTTAAGTCTGATGAGAACTTTTTGTTGAGTTATAATACAACTGGCCAAGCGCGAGTCGGACGCGCGCGAAGGGTTCCGTACCATAATCTATGAAAAATCACGTTTGTAGTATGGGAGCCCCCGATAAATACTTATTTTATTCGATTTTTAGGGTTCCATAGGGTAGGGTAGAAACGGGACCCTATTACTTAGACCGTTCGACTGTTTGTCTGTCTGTCTCTCACCAGGCTGTATCTCATTAACCATTATAGCTAGACAGTTGAAATTTTTATAGATGATGTTTTTTGTTGCCGCTGAACAAAAACATACTAAATGTATACTATAATAAAAGAGTAAAAAAAATGTGTCTGTACATTGAAATTTAAAAAAAAAAAAAGTTGTTTCGTCCGAAGTAGAACTTATAAGTTCAGTATTTGCGGACCTTCATAACACACCAGAAAATTCTTGGTTATGTGAACGCGCCATATTGACACCAAAAAATTAAAAATCAATTAATAAAGAACTTATGACGCAAATTATTGTTAACTAGCTTGTGCCCGCGGCTTCGCTCGCGTAGGGGTGTAATTTATCAAAATCCTTTCTTAGGGGATGCCTACGTCATAGTAGCTTTATGCATGCAAAGTCTCAGCCCGATCGGTTTAAAATTGACAAAGTTTCATACAAACTTTCATCCCCTATTTTATCCCCTTGGGGGTAGAATTGATCAAAATCCTTTCTTAGCGGATGCCTACGTCATAACATCTACCTGCATGCCAAATTTCAGCCCGATCCGTCCAGTGGTTTGGGCTGTGCGTTGATAGATCACTATGTCAGTCAGTCAGTCACCTTTGAGTTATATATATTTAGATATATAAATATATATTTAGATTTATTGGATAGTGTTGTTGACGACGCCACCAATTATCCAGTTGAGTTTCTTAATTCACTTGCAGCAAATGGACTCACGGCTCACAAAATAAGTCTTAATGTCGGAGGGCCAATAATGCTGATGCGAAATTTGACTCCGCCGAAACTGTGTAACGGAACCCAACTTAATGTCTCAGCACTGTATGCCGAAGTTCAGCGGCTGAATTTCAGCCAATGCATGCCTGCAATGTTATTTGCATTACTAGCAACACATAACGCCGAACTTCCGATGCTTTTGCCTGAATCGGACCCGTACCCGTACCCGTACCCGTACCCGTACCCGTACCCGTACCCGTACCCGTACCCGTACCCGTACCCGTACCCGTACCCGTACCCGTACCCGTACCCGTAACCGTACCCGTACCCGTACCCGTACCCGTACCCGTACCCGTACCCGTACTCGTACCCGTACCCGTACCCGTACCCGTACCCATACCCGTACCCGTACCTGTACCCGTACCCGTACTCGTTCCGCTCCCGCTCCCACTTCCGCTCCCACTCCTGCTCCCGCTCCCGCTCCCTCTCCCGCTCCCGCCGCCACCACTTCCGCCGACGCTGCCGCCGCTCCTTCCGCCGCCGTCGCCGCTGCCGCCGCTGCCGCCGCCGCCGCCGACGTCGTCGCCGCCCCCACCGCCGCCGCCGCCGCCGCTGCCGCCGCCACCGCCGACGCCGCCGTCGCCGCCGACGCCGCCGCCACCGCTTCCGCCGACGCCGCCGCCGCACCTTCCGCCGCCGCCGCCGCTGCCGCCGCCGCCGACGCCGCCGCCGCCGCCGCCGCCGACTCCTCCGCCGCCGCTGCCGACACCTCCGCCACCGCCGACGCCGCCGCTGCTGCCGGCACCGCTGCCGCTTCCGCTCCCGTTCCCGTTCCCGTTCCCTCTTCCACTTCCGTTCTCTCTTCCGCTCCCGTTTCCGTTCGCCGCAGACGCGCCAAAGACGGAAGATTAAATTCTCATATCGGCACATCACTACTGTCCGGCGTTTCCACCGAACTTCAGCAGCTGAACTTCAGCTTATTTAGTGTGTCATCCCCACCGAACTTTAGACACTGAACTTTAGCCACTAAACTTCGGCATAGTCTGCTGAGACACTTAAAGCTCACAGTAAGTGAGTGATGCCAGTGAAACTGTATTTATTCCGCGTATGCCACTCATCCCCAACAATTTTCCTTTTGAAAATACACAGTTCCATATGTTAACTTGCTTTGCTATGAAAATAAGTCACAGTTTTAGAGGCTTAAAGCTGCTGATGTCGATCTAAGGACTGGTTTTTCGCATGGCCTACTTATTGTGGCTTTCTCCAGGGTTAGTAACACTTCAGCTCTTTTCATATTGGCTCCCGAAGGAAAGAATTAAATAATATTGACTTTTAACTCCTAACACTGTTACAAGTACTTTCTCCCTCTGTCTCTCTCTCTCTCTCTCTCTCTCTCTCTCTCTCTCTCTCTCTCTCTCTTATTAGTTTTTATTTATATTATACGCCGGAGTCATAAAGTCCACGCGAACGAAGTCGCGGGCATCAGCTAGTAAAAAATAATGATTTTAGCAGATTAGTTAGACTCAGATCATAGCTTAGACGTATTAAACTAAAATAAACTTATTTATATATGCGTAGTTGTTCATAAACAATGAACCACTAATAAAACAATAAGAAAAACAAGGAAAAGATTTTTTAATAAGCTACTGGGCAGATCTTCTACTTTCAAAAATAGAACAAAACCCACTGGAACGCGTTCTCAGTAGCCAGAAATAAACTTTAGTGCTTCTACATCATTCTTCAATGCACGTAGGAAAGCGTGACGTGGCTGTCCTAGATTGCCGCCAGTGTTTAAAAAAACATTTGAGTGTCGCACCGCACCACACTAGCAGATTGTTACGACGCTGAAGTTATGCTCAAGGTATTTCCTGCTTTACTAGCTACTACCCAACTACCAGGCAGATTTAAACGTCACATAAGTACCGAAGTAGATTAGCCCAACCATAGAGTCGGGCTTTTAATTCACTTCCTTCCGTTCTGATAAAGGGACACTGTCCAATTACGGCTTTCTTGTAAATAGGCAATAACCTGTCACATTTTTAGTCTTGTAACGCTTGACTGACACTTTTCAACCCCTTACAAGGCAGACAGTGTAAGGAATTGAGACGTTACAGTGTATGTTTATTCGTATGTGTATATGGACTTAAATATGGCTTCTAAGAAATATTGTGTAGTTATGTTTTTTCAAGGAAATCTTATGGCCGTTTGCTTTTTCTACTAGTCATGATGAACTCTTACGGAGTTAAATAACGGTAAGGTAGTTAGACAATTTAAAAATACTAGAAAATAATCGATGGCGTATCGTCCTCGTGTGACGAGACAGGCCCAACTTAGTTTAGCCGAGTCACCTCAAGAAAGCTTTTGCGTGTATTCGAGCTATAACAAACTGTGAACGTACAATACACAACGTCGGTTATTCAGTGGTTTTATCGAGTTATTTTCGGAGGCTTTGTAATGTATATGATACGGCCTCACGATGACAGCTTTAAGTCCACTGCCTGTGCTTGCGTTGTGCTTGTAATTCAGAAATACATTATATTGTAACAGCTGCTTTTGATTGTAATATTTTATCGTCGTGTTTTATTATCTTAATAATAGAATGGGGTAATAATTTTGGGATAAAAATTAGTTTAGAAAAATATTAACCATCATTTGCTCGCGTAATCGCGTAAGTACTTACTCCATTTTGAGTTAACATATTTAAATTGTCTTTGTCAGTTTTAGTTGTTCATTACTGGGTACAAGCTTCTACATCCAGTTATAAAATAGAAAACCAAATAAGTACTTAATTTACACTGTTTAAAAATAAGTACTAAATACAGACAGAGGTTTTGCTCCAAGTGTTAAATAGCTATAAATTACTCGTATAACGCCAGTTTCTTGAGAATATTAGATTTTTCTTTTCGGAGATATCCTTATTTTTTTTAATGCAAGTCTTTACTTGTTGAAATAAAGACAAAACTACGAGTAAGTAAATCTACTTCATAATAAGTTAGTACGATTCGTGTTATTACTTTACGGTCTGGAAACGTAGTAAACTGGAAGCGACAGCAATTTTTAAGTCATATATGAAGTCTTAAAATACTGCTGTCAGTGTTTAGCGTAAATAGAACATGGGGCAGCACGCTAGCGCCGCCACAGTCGCGCCGGCGCCGGCCGGCGTTAATCTTTAATTACTGCCTCGCTTTATTGTATTACCGGTTTCAAATGGCTTGAAACAAGTTTATTTATTGCTTTGTAATTACATTTTTACGAAGCCCTTTGCAACGGAAATAGATTTTTGCACTTACAATCCGGGTGCATGACATGATGACACATAGTCAAATTGGGGTGGAAGGTGGAACTGGCAGATGTGCTTGTAAAACTTAATATACGAAATCATGTCATTATTTTTTACAAATGTGCAGCGCTCTTGTAATCTTGTTACGTGAACGAGCAGTAGCGGCGACCGTGAAACTTCAGCGTAAAAAATATTTTCAGGTTACTCAAAAATTTCGGGGCTTAAAGCATTAAACGAAAAGTTTACAAAATTTTACAATAATAAATGTACAAAACATTTTTGTCCAAACAAAATAATAAAACTGTACAATGACCTAACAAAATATGTTGTTAAAGTTAAAGAATGTTTTCAAAATTGACAGCTTATCTGAACGGCAGTAGTTGGTGCATCAACTAACTACATTTGGAAGTAAACGGCCGGCTAAAATGCCATTACGGAACGGCTCGCATGAATTATTTGTACGAGTAGTAGTGGGAAGCACGCGACGCGCCGGTAATCGACTAAATTATTATCCCAGCGATACACTGCTCTTTGGATGCTAGATCTACACAGTGGGGTGAAACTTCAGCCAGTTTACACTATATAATAAAAAAACCCCAAAAAAATTAACTCATCCAGTCTAAAAAAATAAAAATAAAAACATAAACGAAGAAAGTATTTGAAAAAACAGTAATTCGAGTAATATTGTAATATTGAGATGACGATGACTTTAGATTAAAGCAATCAAAGAGTTGGATACCAACCTATTTAAAACAAAAGAAAGTTTTGCCGCTACACAACATTCAGAGTGGATTTGTTTGACACTGAAATGCATGTCTGAAACGCATTGCGTGCTACCCCGAGTTGGGTAACTAAAATACTGCAGCATTTTTGTGCAAACGGCTACATTGCTCAATATTCCAAAAAAAAGTTTGTATCAAATACACTTTTTTAAAACAAGTTTTTTTTCTTTCTATTAAAGTCGTTATTAAACTCACTGTGCGCCATCCCGTGCCGGCTAGCTAACTGAAATTCTGACCGTAACCGGCAGCAGTTTTGTGCACGCGGCAACAAAATATTCGACATTCCAAAACAGCAGATAAAGACTGGTCAATTTATTCAGGTCGGAAGTGTAAATCTGTACGGAAACACTGTTGGTAGTTGTGGGAATAAATTGATAGCATAATATTTTGATAATACCTAATAAAGATTTACCAAAAAAGTTGGTATGTTTTTATATTACGGTTCTTTTATAAGTTAGGATTTGTCAAAGCTCTTCCCTTTAGCACCTTAGCTATGCTTTCGGTACAGAAAATATTGTTTTACGCCTGTTGTTAACTCCGATAAAAAAGAGGGGTGTTATAAGTTTGACACTAATGTTTGTCGGTCTGTCTGTCTGTCTATCTGTCTGTGGCATTGTAGGCTTGAACGGATGGACCGATTTCGATGCGCTTTTTGGGCCAAGCAAGTTCCTATGCAGTGGTTCTTGGCTATGTTTGATGAAAATCGGTTCAGCTGTTTAAAAGTTATTGAGGGTTAGCGCTTGAAAGTCAGGGCTTTCTCTTGCAAATACACACTAGATGGCGTTCTTGACTTTCGGGGGAATTTTTTAATTTGCCTAGCAAATAATATTGTTTTCTAAGGTTATCTTGGATGAGTTCGTCCATGAGTGGCGGTTCATTTTCAATTCCTCCGTTAATAAGAAGGTTCAATAAAGCAGGCAATCGTTAAACTAGCTTAGAAAAACTATCACTATTATTGGCCACTAAGTAATTTTTTTACGAAAGAAAGAAATAAAGTTTCAGATCGAAAACTGTGCAGCTAAGTTATAATTTCTGGCGTCTATCGCTGACGTCGTTCCCAGTTTAACTTCATTAAGTATAATACACGTTTACAACATACTCGTTTAAGTCCAATCTAAGTTCAGGCACGAGAGTTTTCACGTGAATAAATTACTATCTTACAGTCGGCAGTTGGTGTGAACATGCGCCATTGACGCGCTTCTAACTTTCGGTCGGCAGTTGAAATTTAATTATAATTATGTACTTACGAGTCTTACAATTTCGACTAGGTACTATTTATTTCTTAGTTTCTTTCTTTACTTCTTTAGAGGCTCTACTGTTGGACTATATATAGGATTTGATCATAATCACTACGGTAGGGTTGGTGATCGTAGTAAAGTATAGCATATTAGGTCATATATATAGAAAGATAGATAGGTAAGGTATAGGCATAGGTTTTGCATAGAGGATGCTTCTCTATTAACTAAACTCGTACCTCCAATAGACGCTTGTGATGACATTCGTAAGAGAAGAAAGAAGTGATAACAAATTGTCTTTATTAGTTTGATTACCTTTATTCATCAGCAAGAACTAAAAGCCTATTTACGAGTTACACGATAATATAGGTTTCAATTTCGTAATTCACATGAACCAATTTTGCTTTTCATAATATTTGTATTTGAATATTATTAGCTTAACCGGATAAAATAACTGTTTTGCTATATACAACGTGTATCGGAAAGGGGGTATCAGCCCGAAAGGGGGCAAACATACTAATTAATGTGAACAACTTTTACTATGGGACCATCCCTGAAATCGTAAAAGAAATCTGTAGCTCTATACTGGCACGGTAGGTATTGAATTTTGTATGGAGGTGAAGATTTGTTTTTTACGATATCAGAAATGGTCTCATAGTAAAAGATGTTCACATTGATTAATGTTTACTCCCTTTCGGGTTGATACCCCCTTTCTGTTACACGTTGTAGAATAAAAATGAATCACTACCCCTGAACCTTGGGCATACGGGGAATTCCAAAAAAAGTGTTACAATTATTAAAAATCTTCCACATAGTATTTATTTTCAGGGTAAAAGTAAACGCTATCAATGTTTCAAATTATGTAAATTAATACGGGGCTGGAGCTTTTCCTCGAGTCAGTGTTCAAGCAGTCATAATTTCGGAGTTTAATGGTCTTAGTTACAGTTCTAATTTCGCATCAGCCCTTCGGGTCGCCATCTTGTTGGGGTTTTGAACTGAGTGTCATATTCACTCCTCGTTAAAAAGAGCCTATCACGGAGTGATAACTTCGTGATAGGCAAGCGATTTTTAATAATGGTAAAAATACTGTATACTGATTTAAATGACCGCCGTGTAGTTTCCGCCAGAGTAAAACGGAACCACTCCAAGTCTTCCTGGAAGTCATAAAAGACGTCTTAGATAAACAAGCTAAACAAAGCTTATATATCAATGAGATCTCTCAAATCCGTCCGGCCAGCGTGGAGAGTATTAACAAATTTTTCTGGCAGATAGGGTCGTGCTCCAGCCGTGGAGACAAAAAGAAACTAAATATAAGACTGACTTATATATCTTGAGATGCGTACGTTCAGCTATTGATCTCAGAAGGTATCAGCAGTCGACAGTTTTTTTTAAGAACAAATCACTTCGAGTATTATGTTATGGGATACTTACTCAACGATACAATAATTTACAACAAATACATATATAGATAAACATCCAAGACCCAGGTTAGTTTAAAAAAGGCCATTTTCCAACTTGCATTGACGGGGGATAGAATTCGGAATCTCTGGGTGATGGACTAGCATGGTGGCCACTACGCCATGGAGGTCGTACACCTAAGACACGGACAGTGCTAAGAAGGAAATATCTTTTGATCTAATATTTAGAAGTAACTAAATTTTACGCTTTAAACGATATCCTATGTTATACAGTCCCTACTTAAAGTTAAATATTCTAATAAAAAAGAAAATTAACAATTTCTAGTCCCAGATGTAAAAAAAGTATTTTAAAGATACAGACACAGATACATTATCCCGTTTTTATTCCGGGGTAAACAGAGCCTGGAGTTTTATTAATTAAAAGGTTTATTTAATAATGATAAATATATAGGGACATAATGACACTGATTGAGCTAGCCCTAAAGTATGTTCGAGACTTGTGTTATGGGATACTAACTCAACGATACTTTATTTTATAACAAAAACATACATACATACATATATATATATATATATATATATATATATATATATATATATACAAACATCCAAGACCAAGGAAAAATTTGTTAAAGGCCATTTTCCAACTTGCCTTGACCGGGGATCGAACCCGGGGCCTCTGGGTAGCGGACTACCATGGTGACCATTACGCCACGGAGGACGTTGTAATATGATAATTATGATGATCAAAAGGATCTAACAGTCTACTAACAGTAGATGAATTCATATCCAGAAATAACCGAAACGGGCCGGAATCAACTCCCGCTACCGCTCGTATCCCAACAATAAAATAAAGAGAGTCACGTAAGAACAAGAACATATATAATAATAAACTTCATCCAATTTTAATTTTACATGAATTATTTCAAGCTAAGCAATGGCATGAAAGTTTGTGTTTAGAATCTCGGCAACAATAGGTATTATTTAAAAAAATAATTAGTTTATTATAATCTAAGGAACTTTACCAATAGCACCTCGGTTGTTCTTAAATAATAACCCACGTATATTATAATATATACTTATATTAAAATACAAACGATATACAATAAATAATAATAATAAATAAATAAATACGGAAAAATCACACAGATTGAGCCAGCCCCAAATTAAGTTCGAGACTTGTGTTATGGGATACTAACTCAACGATACTATATTTTATAACAAATACACATACATAGATAAACATCCAAGACCCAGGTCAATCTGAAAAATATCATTTTCCATCTTGACCTGACCTGGGATCGAACCCGGGACCTCCGGTGTGACAGCGTGGCATGATGACCACTAGGCCACAGAGGTCGTCGTTATATAACTAAACATTATTTTAAAGTCTCCTTATTTCAATGTTAACTATTGAAAGGAGAGATAGGGACAAAACGTATTTAAATAAGTTTTATTTACTTTGTATCAAGTGTTCGATCTGCTCCTTTTATTATTTGAGCCTGAAGTTGGTCAGTCCACTGAATAATTAAGTCCGTAATGGCCACTTCATAAATAAACTTCAAATGACTGCACATAAAGTAGTATGTTTAAAAGTTGCAAAGGATCCATAGCGTAGCTTGCAAGCTACGCTATGGATCCTTTGCAACTTTTAAACATACTACTTTTCAATTTCTGTTTTACCATAATGTGGATAGACTGGAACTAAAACATAGCACCGCCATGACAGGGATTTTAAAATGTTTGATGGAGACATCTTTTAGTTGCTAACCTATATATACAATGTGATGAGTCGGATCTGTTACCTTTTTATTTCTGCCTGAAGTAGTGCTCTGAATAATTAAGTCAGTAATGGCCACATCACAAATAAACTCCAAATTATTGCACTAACTGCGCTACGAGCATTTAAGCGTAATTTATGGTCTCCACTCTTTATTAACTTATATGTATCGCGTGATTTATCTACAAAAGTACTTGGACGAGCTCGATAGTCTAGAGCACGTAATAGCACCGTTTTCTCATGTAAGGGACATAAGACATATGTAGTTCAATTTTAGATGGTTACCAAGTGGCACAAAAATATCTTAAACTTCGTCGTGCTTAGAAATGCGCGTGAAAGCCATTGCTTTCGACTTTCGGTTAGATATATCAGAAACTTGTAAGCACCAGTTTAAAAACTAACATGTAAAATAATACAAAAAACAACATGTCCTGGATTAAGAACTTACATTGTTACACTTCGAAATATCCATTTTGTTATTTTGCCAGTATTGGATATGTACATATATATTTATATATATTAAATTACAGCGTTCTACGATTCTGGTAGTACGTGCTCAATGTATGTAAATCGTCGCAGCATAACAGTCTCTATTGGGAGCGTAATGCGATCATATTGCAGCTCTGTGGACACTTCGCCCTCTAATAGACAATATGCTCGAGATTGCATCTTAATGCAAACCATGCAAGCTATCTTGATGGGCTGTTATCTATTGAAGCAGATGTTTTGTAAAACTAACACCTGAGCTGAATAAACATATCAAATTATATCACAATTTTTGAATTTTAAAACGAAATTGTTTGTTCTTGGTATGCCAAGTTAGATATCATATCACAAAGAGGTTGAGAACATGTCAATACCGGCCTAGAAAATATATCGCAGAGGTCATTAAATACTAACGTTAACTTCTTTTGGCAGCCGAATAGATTAAATAATTGGCCAAGTACGTGTCGGGCCACGCACAGTGTAGGGTTCGTAGTTACGAATGCCCAGTTTGAGTTCATGCCACTAAAAACTTATTTTCTATTGTTTCACTAATTTGTGTGAAATTATCATTTTGCGAGTACATTTTATAAGTTGATCGCCTATAACTTTTTAAATTGCAAACCCTACTTAGCTCTGATAGTTTTCCTTTAAATTTCGTTGTATATACTATTACTGTGAATTTTTTACGTGTTTATATATAACCGTTTAGCAGATAGAGGGGGGGGGGAGCACTTGACTCAAACAAAAATTTTCACTTTAAAACCAAATGTTTCAAAAACGGATCCCCAAATCGAAAAACGGTGTTCACAACCTCATAACCTCATTAAAAGTTTTTTTTTTTCAATATTTTATTTTACCAATTTTTTTGCCTAATTAATATACATATCCATACCAAATCACAGTTTTCTAGTACCTACTAATAGTCGCTGATTAAAACGGACGGACTCAGACAGACAGACAGACAGACAGACATGGCGAAACTATAAGGGTTCCTTGTTTACTACGGAACCCTAAAAGGTGTATTGTACGGTACGCCTCAGAACCTCATTTTTGAGACTTACCGTACATATTCTGAGAATAGTTACCTATATAATTTTATGTAGAAAAGCGACGACTACTTTACTTACGTTTAAAAAATCAAGCAATCATTTATCTAAACCCAACTGTAAAAGTGTAAGCATAGGTTTACTTCAAGAATAAATAGATTTCACAGTAAAAACTTTCTTATTTATCGCTACTACAAAGAAACACATTTTGTAGAGACAATAAAAATATCAAATAAATAATGATACGAATTCGTAGACGTGCTACCAGCGCAGCGTGACCACTTGCCCACTCTCTACGGGAGATATAAACTTTACCGTAACCTTTTCAACTTTATTTTTACGTTTGCAATATTTATTCCGTACTTTTGGAGTAAAAGTTTACATGGGAGACATTAAAGTAGTTATAAATCATAAAAACTATATATCGCCTAAACCTGCTCAGATGTTACGATATCGTAGCACTGTAGCAATGTCGTAGCACTTGTAGCCATCATAGTAGTAGAGAAATTTACAAACAAATTTTGCGTCGATAAAAGGGTTCACCACATCGTAGCGATATGTCTTCTATATTTTTGAGAACATATAACAGATAGAATTGAAAAAATAAAATAAAATTCAATAATTTATATTAAAAACAAAAGAAAGGCATGCGTGATAAAGGAACATTGATTTTTTTAAATTAAATGTGCGTGTAGATAATAATAATAACGTGGACTACGATGAGATGGTAGAATCACGACACTACAACGTTTGTTATAACTTTCACGGAAAATGTACTAAAATAAATATCGCAAATACCTGCATTGTTATAACAACGCTAATTGGAGCAACCGTAACGAAAATGTAAAAGCTATTCCACCGCTTTATAATCAAATTCACCAAAAGTGCATTGCAAGCTAATTGTATGAATATTATCATAACGTTTTGGTGAACATTACTTCATAAAGCAAGTTAACTTTTATGCTCCTATTAAAACTTACGACTCTCTTCCCCGAGCCTCCATAACAAGTGTAAATTAAAGTAAAAATTGTGTTATTACATACTAAGTATAATATCAAGCTTCGCTTTGCCAAATTTTACTTGACATTAAAATTTAATCCTTATATAATAAAATGGCAGTTACCTACAGGGGTGGGTAGGGAATTATAATTATATTAGTATGTCCTCGCTCGATAAAATGGATATTGTAACCGCTGTGATGTCACAGTACGTAAACGGGTTCATTATTATTTTGCAATTCGTATCTCTGTCCAACGAAAGTTGTAACGAGTTAGTATCTTAAACGCAAATAATCGGCTAGTTTCCAATAAGTCAAATTAGAAACTTTTACCTAAACGTCAAAACAAATTTCGTCTGTGGGAATTGAATGAAATAGAACAGCGGGACGTCATAGTTTCTTGAAGTCATATAGCGCTCCGATAAAAAATAAATAAAAAATAATTAAAAAATAAATCTAAAATCACATTGAAAATGGATATGATCAATGACAAGTGACATTATTTTGTGACGTTTGATTCTCTTATCAGTACAAAATAATTTATTTTTGACCCTGGATACTACCCTATCTATGTCTGTGGTTGCACCTCATAATGCAAATAAATGCATGCAAAATTGTAATAATTGGTTTAATTATTGCATGCATTTTTTCCGTAGTAAACAAGCAACCCTTATAGTTTCGCCATGTCTGTCTGTCCGTCCGCGGTTTTACTTAGAGACTATAAGTGCTAGAAAGCTGTAATTTGGTATACGAGTAAGTATGTATATTAATCATGCCAAAAAAGTGGTAAAATAAAATACAAGTAAAGTAGGAGTCAATTTTTTTTCTCGACTAACCCATCGTGTGATGTATCCTTGAATAGGTGTTTCAAAAATATTGTAAGCTTATGAACATCATTCTTTGATTTAGGGATTTGTTTATGAAATATTTGGTTTATATATAGAAAATTTCTGTTAGAGTCAAGTGTCCCCGTCCTCTATCTATTAAAGGGTTATATATAGACATGTGAAAAAATTCACAGCAGTAGTATATATAACGAAATAGGAAAACTATCAAAGCTAAGAAGGGTTTACAAATTAAATAGTTATAAGACTTTTAAGCGACCAACTTATAAAATGTACTTGGAAAAGAAAAACTTCATACAAATTCAATAGAAAATTAGTTTTCAGACTTTTTACTGGCGTAAACTCAAAGTGGGCATTCGCGACTACGGAACCCTACACTGCGCGTGGCCCGACACGCACTTGGCAGGTTATTAAGAAACTATGTCTAATCAAACAATTTAATGAGCGGTCTGCGGCTAGGACTCGGTAGTATAGCCACTGCCGAAAGTCTCCTGCCTGCCAAAAAGCCTGTATATGGTTTTGAAAACACACAAACTGGCTAGCTATTATGTAAAAAAACATAATCTATTTTTATCTAAGTATATATATATATATATATATTGAAGTATATATATATATATATATAAGATATTCTTTGAATGACCTAAGTGTGTACTAAAAAGGGATTTTCGGAAATTCATCCTTTAGTGATTGAAATGAGGGTTGAAAGTTTGTATGAAACTTGGTCAATTTTGAAGTAAGAAATGTAAATAACCAGCCAAGTGCGAGGGTTCCGTACCATTATCTATAAAATTACGTTTGTTGTATGGGAACCCGCGTTCATATTTATTTTATTCTGTTTCTAGTATTAGTTGTTATAGCGGCAACAAAAATACCTCATCTATAAATCTTCTTCAAATGTCGAGCTATCACGGTTCATGAGATACAGCCTAGTGACAGATAGGCAGACGGACTGACGGACAGCGGTGTCTTAGTTCAAGGGTCCCGTTTTTACCCTTTGAGGAAGAAACCCTAAAAATGACTGATATGAGTTCACAATTCAAAACAAAAGGTTTAAATTTCTAAAAAATCATTATCTAAGGGTGTAAAATAGGGGATGAAAGTTTGTATGAAACTCAGTAAAAAGATACAAATTGCATCATATACCTACAGATAATTTTTATTCAGTTAAATGATTGATCGTATTCCTTTGGCTTCCGATTTATTTTATAATTTTATTAGTTTACAAGAAATAATCCAGTTTTGAAATTCAGCTCATCCTCAGTAACAATATCTAACCATATTCAATTTGCAAAATCGTTTTTTTTGTGTACTTTATTTATGTTTTTTTTTAAAGTTGTCTACGTTCGTAACATAGCTCTTCGATTGCATTGATTTGTATTTATTATTAAAGTATTATATTTCTATAAGTACTACGGAATAACATAAATACGCTGATAGAATTATTTGTTATTTTTTTCCCTAATCAAGGAACGTATTGAGTAACATATAAAGATATTTCAATCATATAAACAAATATTTCTCAGAAGTCGAGCTAATCAGAAACATACCTGCTAATTCCTTCCTTTACATAAACAAAACGGCCTTAAAATAGTACCTAATACAATTTCTAACATTGTTGTAGATTTTTTCTAATTAACCTATACTGTCCCACTGCTGGGCAAAGGTCTCCCCCATCTGCTTCCAAATATCTCGATTGTGTGCCACTTTCAACCATTCCCTTTCAAACTGTCGCAAATCGTCACACCAACGCTTCTGGGGCCTACCTCTTTTCCTTCGGCCATCTTCGGGAATCCACTTTGTTGTCAAAGTAGCCCACCTATCAGGATGCATTCGGCAAACGTGCCCCGCCCAATCCCACTTTAGTTTAGCGGCTTTGTGTCCGATATCAGCAATGCCGGTTTTTGAACGAAGCGTTGTGTTTGGCACCTTATAGAGTCTGGTGACACCCAAAACATCTCCATTGCTCTTTGGCAAATCTTGAGCTTGGACTTCTGATCCTCAGTCAATGACCAACTTTGAGCACCGTAAGTTAAGACGGGCAAGATACACATATCGATGAGTCTATGCTTTAGGGACAGTGGAAGGTTGCCCTTCATTAGCTCTTTCCTAGACCAGTAGCTCCTCCAAGCATTTTCTATGCGGCGGTTAATATCTTTTTCTTGCCGGTTGCTGAAGGAAACTACCTCGCCAAGGTATATATATTCATCGACGTAGTGAATTTCTTGCCCATCAACCTTGACCTTACGTTTCGTGCTGTTGGTCATGACTTGGGTCTTAGACTGATTCTGTGAAAGTCCAACCTCAAGACTTACCCTGCTTAGGTCTTCGAGCATTTCCTGTAGTTGCTCTGAATTTGAAGCAAAAAGAACAGTATCATCTGCAAACCGCAGATTGGTAAGACGCTTTGTACCGATTACTATTACTTTTGCCTTCCACAAAGCTGCGATCTTTCGAAAGATCTCCTCCAGTGTACTCGTAAACAGCCTGACTGACGCGTCTTACTGTGAGGTAAACAATATTTTATTTATTACATAATAATATAGTACTTTAAGTAGAAGTTATTATATATATAAAGGAATTTTCTGTTTCACATTTTCGTAAAGGAAATCCTTTTAGCCGAAAAGTGAAAGAATTTATGATGATTTTATTTGATTTAAAACAGGAGTGAAGAAAGCAAGGTATTCTTTACCTTTACTTAACACAGAAAAACTCCAAACTGCGCCTTTCTACTTGGACACTCCTTTTGGATGCCCCAGGGGTTCAACGGAAAGTAACTATTATATTACATACACTCCGTCAAGATTTTTCGCAGCTGGAATATATCATGTCTTTCACTCTTGCATAGTGGACAGAACCAAGAGTCGCAAATCCCCAAGGCCATGCTTAGCAAAATAGTGGGAATAAGAAGGTGGAAAATGGGAATCAGCATCTTATACTTATCTTTTTATATTCTCAAACTGGATGACATAGATTTGAAAAAAATATAAAATTCAACATATTGAGAAATCAAACGATACAAACTGTAAACTAAGAATGCAGTTTCTAAACCCGCCCGCCGGAGTAATGGCCCAAGTTGGGATAAGCCCGGGAAGCCCCGAGACGTGTGAGGAATGGGGAGCATCCCGCCTTATTACATACGTGATTCTTATTTATATTATATTCGAGGCATTGGGCGCCGATATCGGGGGATTAGCGCCGCTTTTAGCGGGAGATAGCCAATATTTGTAAGTATCTTACGAGTTGCCAACTTCAGCTTTTAATCAAGTAGTTCGGGACATTATGGAGCATCTGACCTTGGTGTTTTAGTTAATTTAACATAGAACCTACGTATTTTTATTAACGTATTGTTTAATCGTTTAAAATTGACTAAAGATATTTATTTAACGACTTTATATATATTAAATATACAGTATGTAGTTTTTTCTTATGAGAATTATTCCCATGAGTATATATATATTTCACAATAGTCAAATACGTAAAGAGGCTTAGTTGTCCATACAAATAAATACTGATACACTACCACGTCTTTATTCCTTTTATGAAGTAGACAGAACTGAGGGTTTGATAGTTTAATATTTTTGGGGTTCTGTACAAAAAAAATAAAAACGGAACCCTTATAGGATCACTCGTGCGTCTGTCCGTTCGTCCGTCTGTCACAGCCAATTTTCTCCGAATATACTGGACAAAATCAGGTGAAATTTGGTAAGATACTGTAATACAATAGTTACAATCTTTTCTTATAAAACTCTACTCATTTTAAGTTGAAAATAATGACTGAAGTTCAGCGGAAGAACGTGTTTTCAAAACTATTTTAATAATTTATATGCTGTAAACTTCAAGGATGCAAGCCTTCAAGCCAGCTTCTTGTTCATATCCGAGAAACCTCTGACTGAATATTGTTATTTAGCATCTTCAGGTATTATTGAACATAAAATATAATCGATTAAGATATAGTTTTATGAAATAATTATTTCATTTGAAATTAATTTCCAGAACATTGCAAGCCGTAGTACTTTAGACTTATCTTTAAAAATAGATACCTAAGTTTTCATTATGTTAGACAAAATATTATTATCTCTAATGAAATAACTAAGTTTCAGGAGTTTAATCCTTACGTGATTCAGCATGGAGGTAAATACGCAATACGAAATTGAAAATCTTTTCACAAAATTAATGTAAGTGGTAGAGTCAATTAAAGTTTGTGCTCTGATAAAGTCTCTAAGGATAAATTAAATGCATGCCACGTCTGTTTCTCTTGACATTTTCAAAGCTGTCGTAACATCTTCATAATTTATGCATTTCATGCAATGCTTAGCGAATTATAAAATATTCTTTAAAATAATAGAGACTACCTAATACGAGTTCTCTCGGGTCTTTATGACTGTAGCAGAGAGAAAATAAAACTTTTTGGAGATTGGTAAACGTAAAGGGCATTAACTTTTTTTTTCCTCCTAAGCAGAGTATGAGACAACAAACTACTGCTATTCGTGGTCTCTGCTTATATAAATTGGCCTACCATTTTACTACGCCCCAAGGCATATATCTGTAAAAAAAACCTAAACACAGATACATAATGTACTTGTATATCTTCTTATAAAATAGCACTTAATATTTTACTTTCTCACAAAACTCTTCTTCAATTTAACCGTTATAAAAAGTGACAAATCCGAAATCCGATCCCATATTACAAGACCGTAACAAGTTCACGTCTCCATACATTTCCTTTCGAGTGAAATCTATATAAAACATCCGGCGACAATTTATCAGCAGCGAGTGCCTTTATAAAGTATTTCGGCAATGTCCTGCGGGGTTGTCCGGGTAAGAAAATCCTCACCCGAGGGTCCGGAAGCAGCATTTCCGCCCAAACAAATGGTGACAACTCGCTCAATATTTCCGTATATCGATTTGATGTGAGAATTATGTCGAATGTTACAGAAGTTAAAATAGTACTCGTATTATTTGATTCGACGAATTTTAGAGCTTTTTGAAGAGTACATCTCAATAAATATAAATAAATAAATATACTTATAAGACAAATAACACTGATTGAGCCAGCCCCAAAGTAAGTTCGAGACTTGGGACTTATGGGATACTAACTCAACGAATATATATATATATATATATATATATATATATATATATATATATATATGTGTGTAACGTATATGTGTATATCGATTAACACACACACACACACACACACATATATATATCGATAAACATCCAACCCACGAAAATTTTAAAAAAGAGCATTTTCCAACATTTCCTGACATCGAACAATTAGTAAATAATGGACGGATTTACATCGAGGGCCATAGATAAATCACGAGCAAACGATGGATTCTAATTACTGAATCGTAGGGAGTGATTCATGATGTTTGATTTACGTAGCGAGTGATTCAAGTTTTAGAATCCTGAGCGACGCCAGTGATTCATGGCCCTCGACGTAAATCCGTTTTATTCAAGAGTTGTATGCGATACGAGAAAAATAAAGATTTAGCGAAAACCGACATTTAATGAAGAAAAAGGAAGGTTAAATCAATTTAAAAGCAAATTGAAATTGTAACAATTACTAATATTAAGACTAATTATTTTAAACTGTAACACCAAAATAGTGATTAAAAGTAAAAAAAATAATAATTTTTATTCACTGTTTTAAGTTAATAAAATAAATAACTAAAATAGTGAGTAAAGTGAATTTTATTTTCTGTTTTCGGTGAATAAAAACTTATTAGAGAGGGAATAGTATAAAAGATACTTTAATATGATAGTAAAACCTAAGTTACAAAAAACTGACATTTAATTTGTAAGCTAAGTAAGTCCAAAATGAATTATTATTGTATGTATTATTAATACAAATACATTTTGAGGATGATTAGAGGAGCGCTTCTACAAATATCCTCTTAAAGACCCGAAATATGTAGTGTAGAGGGGCTAATATATGCGCAATAATGGCATAAAGACATTTACTAACCTTATTCGTCAAACAAAATTTGACCACCAACATTGCATATTCATGCACTTACCTGAAACGAAGCAGAACATAATAATTAAAAACAAAGCGCAACACTGGAAGAAAAAAAATGTTGGTTCTCTTTCCAGAAAGAGAATCAACTTTCCAGAATCTTAAAAACCGATCTACGGAATGTTAATAGGCGATGCGGCGGTTAAAGGAAATCCAACTACTGATGAGTTGCTAACCTATCACTAGTTGAATTCCCTTTTTCCTTTGCCGTTCATCATCACTCTAAACATGTCTTTTGAAATTTACGGCCCGGAGATCTGACCCCGTTAGGCATAAACATGTGATAATGTATCTGTATCTGCGCTACAACATAGGAAATACGATTCATTTTCATAATAATTAAGGCAGATTTTCATTAAGAAATAAACTTCGGTGTAATACATCAGAATAATAATTATAAATTGCGGTACCCTATTCATTTTCATATCCGTTCATCATAATATCGCTCGCGTTTATACCAATTAAGCTAAGGCATAGATACACGTGAAAAAAAAAATGGAACAGCATAAATACAATTTAGAATGTAATATCTGGCTAAATTATAACCGGGCGCAATTATTCAAAATTAATGGTGAAAATAATACTTTGACCGCCGGTGTTAATTAAAGGCTTTGTTTACTGCCGTTTTTGTTAATACTATGTCGAGTTCCTTGCAGAGTTGAGCGACTCCCGAAACTGGGTCGGAACAAATTAAAATTCATCTGGCTTTATTATTATGTATAAAAATTAAAAGTTTTGTGTAGCTTGATAAGTAAGCCTTAAAAAAAACATCAGAAGTTTAGATTTTTTTGCAATTTGGTTGAGAGAATATTTGTTTACGTGAAGAAAATTTAATTACATAGTTTGTCTGTATATATTTATTCATTTATTTTATACAATTACTAACGTAACAGATGCCCAACGCCGCAGAAACTATTGGAGGGCCCGTAAGTAGGCAAAACTGGAGCTGCCGGTAGGCACACAGAGACCGCAGCACACACAGTCGTGTGTGTCAATTTACACTTTCTTTGTCACTTTTTTGCTAGTCAGCAAAAAAGTGACAAAGAAAGTGTTGAATATGCTTTAAAAATATTTTTGGCATATCATATATATCATATTTAATTAAGAGTATTTTTTTATTTCAATAATAGAAATAAAAGATTTTAATATTTTAATAAATACCTATAACGCCACCTAGTGACAAGGAAGAGAAATAATTATGTTTATCAGACGATGGGTAGGCATAATATAGTTTTCTTACAAATTACATGGACAAAAACTCACTCAACAAAAACACGGAGAAAAACAGGTTCTTTAAAAATGAAACCCAGCTTGATCGATTTTTCTTCGTCAAAACTCCTCCATATCAATTTTTTGTAATCATTGGAGCCGTTTCCGAGATCCTAATTATTTATCCTAATTATATATATGTCGGAGCGTAATATGCAATGGCTGTATAAAACTAGATTCCTTTACTTTGAATAATTCGATGACGTTTGGCAGTAATTCCGTGTCAATGTCATTTTGGACGGTTGACGAAGAAAAAATAGAGGACGCGGTATGAGTTCAATGTAAAATTCCCGTTTTATGATTTTACACGCGCAAAGAGAAAGTTGTTTACTACAAAATGCAACGGTTGGATTTGAAATGGCAATATTCGTTATCAACAAGTTATAAGACCGGTCGACCTAGCGACAGGGACAGTCTTGTTCAGGCGGCCATATTGTGCACAACTCGTTTGTGTAGTTGGCTGTAGCTTGGCCATGACTCTTTTAATTGTGATTATTGTAATAGATGTGGATTGGTGAACCGATTTATTACAATGACAGTTTGTTTAAGCAAGACGGAAAGCCAAGGTGTATACACAGTATTCAATTCTGTGGGGCCAGGGAATTCAGACATGGTGGTTGGAATTCATGTTTCAAGTGCGGAGGCGGAGCACTGGAATTCCGTCACATTTTTATAAGGCTCACGGAAGGTCTCTCATGTGGCAGCATCGGTAAGGTGACGTGACTGTATGTAAGTTTTCATCCTGACATTATAGTCTGTTTTCGTACTGTAAGTAAGAAGTGGGTAGTTCACGTCACTCGGGATGTCACATGCCGATCACGCCATGCTCTACCCGCCCGCTTTTACTCGGCCGTTCTGCGACATATATATAAAAACATATATTTCTATTGCTCGTTAAAGAAGGCATATTTAATGAAATGACTTTCAACCAGTTCCTGGAAGATGTGCTGGCACTACCTCAACTTTCTTAAACGTAATAGTAATATTAACTGAAAATCTTGGTTTATTTTCAAATCTGTTCCTCAAATCTTTTATAGGACGCCTTTGTTCAATTCTTAGACAAAATATACGTTAACTTATTTTAACTTTACCTCTGAAGTGTGTTTTTCTTTATATATCCGAAAGTATGTAGTGTATTTTCTTAATTTGTCGGAATCTTTTATTTTTCTTGAAAATCTTTGAAAATCGTAAGGATAATATATTACTTCGCTCGCTAGTTCAATGAAGATTTTTTAAATTCGGATTAAAGTTAATCAGCGTTTATGGTTTGGCTAAACAAAACGCTAGAAAAGCGTTGTGTCTGGTGTGCGCACTACTTACTTAGTTCGGTAGTTTT
Organism: Acrobasis suavella; assembly: GCA_943193695.1. Taxonomy (NCBI): domain Eukaryota; kingdom Metazoa; phylum Arthropoda; class Insecta; order Lepidoptera; family Pyralidae; genus Acrobasis; species Acrobasis suavella. The sequence goes on along the minus strand of OW971937.1, from coordinate 7,554,941 downwards.
TTAATTTTAATTTAATTTTTAATAAATATCTATAGTTTTAATTTAATTTAAATTTAACTTTGTTAGATTACATATTTGGACAGTAGAGGTTAAATAAAAAAAAAGATTTTATGTTGTCAGATTTTTGTTTAATGTACTTGATAGATGGAATAATCGAGTAGATCATTTTGTTTGGTTCGCTTGTGACATATTATGTTTTGAACGTGAATTTGTCATGCAATGATGATTTCATCGGGCCAGGCTAACCGCTGGTTTATAGCCTCCGAAATAATATTGCAGCGAAGCGCATCGTTGAGAATTATCGGGAATTAGTGCGAACTGTGCAGTGCTATTCAATTTTATTGGAGATTATTGAAACTGATCACTATCTCGCTGTAAATTACTTTGAGAGAGATTAAACGTTATTGATTTTATTTATTGAAGTTTTATTGTATGAGCTCCTATTAATTTATTGCCGATTTTGCCGGAATAATGTGGATGAATTTTGAGTCGAAACTCGGACCAAGGTTTTTTGGATCGATTCAGTAGGTGACGACGGACAGAAAACGTAATATAACCGAAGACGTTACGAGATCTAGTTCCGTCGGGCGTTATTTCAGTTACGACGTTTTTAAAATTTATTCTTTACGCAACAATTTTTTACCTTTTTAAAGGAGTGAACATTTTTGGTTGTTGGGCGGAACACAGCACTTGTAATGACCAAATGGTGAAATGCCATCATAGTCCAGTAATTTAAGCAAAAACTTATAGGACAGCCTCGGAATTTAACGGAACGAGCTGGATTTTTGTATACACCTTTATTTTGGAACATTTTCTAAATGTTGTCTCGAAAGTCACAGAGGATCACGTGATTGCGTCCGTAAATATTTAAGGTCAAAAATGTCAAAAATTTTTTTTGATAATATCTTTCTTCTTTTTGCTCTTATCGTATTTGTGTGTATGAAAAAGTTGTAGAATACAAAATTCTATCTACGAATTATGTATGATATATTATATTTTTATTAAACTAAACTATTTTTGAAATAGAGCGCGGGGCAGACATTAAGAAAAAATTTAGAAAACCAAAATAAAGGTGTATACAAAAACTGGTTTGTTCTGCAACTTTCAGAGGTAAAACCCTAAGATGACTGTACTATCAGTCAGATACATTTCAGTCGGTTTGCATTAAAATGTTATCCTACAAAAATATTAAATATACTCAACATAACTTTTGGATTCTAAACAAAATAAGCTTGAATTAAGTCGCTTTTTACTGGAATTAGTAATATGTTTGTAGAGAGCGAAGCTCATGATATTTCATGTGTACATTGTATTTGCGTAACCCGACACACAGCGCGCCGTAAACGAAACGAATTAAAATTTAAACGTTCATTATACAAATGGTAGCCACCCGCAACGGCTAGCCATAGAATTATGAGTATTATACTTTTGGTCGTTTTCAAAGATTATAGAAATTAAATATAACTTTTACACATTTGTATCCCAGATTTTATTACATAACAAGCATTTGGAAAGAAGAAAGAAATATTTTTGTCAAAAAGATAAATATAAAACTAGATCTGTTACTTATGTTCAAAAGAAATATACTATGATCAATAGAAAAGGAAACACATTTGATTTTTTATTTAAACTTAAATTACAGAAATAAATATGATTAACTAAATATATAAAATATTTAATAATATTAATTATGACTAAGTTGCTTAATTTTTGTTTAAATGAGTTCGTTATACACAATTTGGTACAAATTTCAGGCTACTCGTTTTTTTGAGGTATAAAAAAACCTGTGTACAACATGTACCTCTACACTCTACAAATATCCGAACTTTATTTCTTTATTTCTTTTGGGGAATATCTCCAACGCCTAATTATAATATTCAAAGAATTCAAAGAAACTTTATTTACGAGTGGAATCCAATATGTTTGTAGACATCGTTCTGCGAATCCGTGGAAATAATTCGTGAGTTTCCTTAAAAACTTAACTCATGAATATAATTTATTCATATTTCGAACATAGAAATACAATTTATTGAGCAGGATCTATCGTCCATAACTGAGATGAAACAAACCGAAGTCTTTTGAGTCAGTAATGCGATAGTTTCTTTGACATGATAACGACCCGCCTTCACGGGCTCATATAAACTGAATACATTATATTGTATAGCCGACTTACTGCCGCATGCCGTTGTCCCGATATTGAAGAATATCTAGACAATCTTCTTATGTTATTCTATTATTTTGATTCGGTAAATATCGTCTTTTTCTTTATTCAACAAGTTACTCGACGCTTCAATATCTAATCTATTGTAATAACTAGTAATTATTTAAAAAGTATATTTTAAAACAAGCTTTTTCTAAAGTGCTCCTCAAGACGAATCAAACGAGCCGAAACTCGACGGGGTTGCGTCGTTTCAGATTACAGAGTTCCTATGGCCACCTTCCGGCTCCATCATTAGATCACCTCCATGTCATTATATTATTGTATTGTCACGCGATATACGTATGCGTGCAAAATTTTAGCTAAATGGAAACCGGAAAGTGGGTCAAATTTAACTTGCAAGATTTGATTACAGATAGACAGACCGACAGACGGTGAAACTAAATAAAAGCTTGTAAAAATAGAAGGAATTATGCATTTATTGGTGATATGTAAACAGGTATGGTATGGCTGACTTTGACTTCCAATATTTTTTTCCTGTATGTTTATGATAATAGTTTTTATTTATAGACTTATAAAAGAGCGCCTGCTTAATATGTTATATCATATACGAGTTTAATGACGACATTCTTATTATGACTAAATTCGTAAAATAAACATTTGAGTGAAGTTTTCGAACAAAATGGATACAAACGAAAAGACACAGCGGCCACTGCAAGTCGGGCCTAAGCTCTTACAGAGATAAAAAACTTTTAATTGGAATTTTAGTAGATTAAAACAATTATTACAGAGTTTGTTAGAAGTGGAGCTAAAGAAAAATATGAAAACCCCAGCGAAATATGCTTAATTAAGCAGAAGCTTTATACTATCTTTCCATAACTAATTCTTGAAATTGTGGCTCGATAGATGATGAAAATAGTTTCATTTTATTATGAAATATTAAAATAAAGCATTATATTAAAATAAAGCATGCGAAAAAATAAGAATCTATTTTGAAACGTAATTTGTACTTACTGCTTTTTTCTTCGGCGTTATAGCTTTACAGTTTATGCTACTGAGAATTTTAATCCGGATTAAATAATTTGTGAATATCGATTCTGAATTTGAGCTTCGTGCGCGGCGCGATAGCGAGGATTGCTATTGTCTTGCGAAATTGGCGGATATTGCAACAATGGAGAGTTTGTCGCAGCGCGTCGATGCGTGCACGTCGCGCGACTTGATCGCTTGCCTTTTGCCTTGTCGCGCGTACTAAGCCACTTGTGTTGTAGCGTGATACACAGTTTAATCGGTGCATTTGGTGTAGTTTATTTTAGATGATTTGATGTAAATGTAACTAGTCATGTGCAGAAACGTAGACTAGACGTTTCTGTGTGACTCTAGCCTACAGTCAGTGTATTTTACATGATATTGTATAATTCAAATGTAATTACTGCTTTGGTCCATATTTTGTTGCTGTTTACGTTATACTCATAATATCTAATTTTAATAATTGACTACTGTTCTTATCATGAACTTACTTAATATTTTATAACATAAGTCATAAGTCGTCCTTTATTAAGGTGAAGACAGGGCAGAAGTTGCACCCTCATTTGGAATAAATTGTAAATGTGGCGATAATTAGCATTTTTCAAATTGTCAAGCATTAGACAGTCCTCTTTTATGAATAATTTTAAAAGTATCATTGGCTAATTTTGGCGGAAACCGGTTTACAATTTATTTCAAATGAAGGCGCATGTTCTGCCCTTCGCCTTAAGAAAAAATCGGTTGATCTAACAAAGGAGCTAAAGCGTTAGATCTCGATTCTATTTAGTATGTTACTAAAGTGGTTCCGAAAAATGCTAGGAAAAACCATGTTATCTGGCGTGCAGAGGGAAATTTTGGACAACAGAACCACTTTTTATGGAAATAAAGGTAGATCCTGTGTTTAAATGAAAAAATCTAGAGATCTTTTATTCTTTACAAATAGTTATTGATTTCGTTCGTAAATCTGGAGGTCTAACTGAAAACCTTTCAGTTTTTGTGCGAAAAGTTTTAAATGTAGTTTGCACAAAGTAACTAAAAGTGACGAGATGAAATCTAATTTAAATAGCCAGTGAATCCCTAATCCTTAACCAAATATCAGGGAGGGGAAACTGCCGCATTAGCCGCGTCAGTCATCAGCAGAATGAATCATTACTTGAAGAGTGCGCCAGTGGCTCGTGTCAAAGAGCTTGTAGCTCAAAGGTCCTCGTGGCCCTCCCTCTTCCTTCCCGCTCCTCCCGCGCCCGGCAGCAAGGGCTGATTGAAGGGCCACTCTAAAACCTCGGCCACCCGCTCGTTCGCTCGCATTCAAGGGCCGAATCTGGATTATAGGGCGTCAAAGTCTGCACCTTCATCAGATATGTATAAAATTGTTTGCAGCTCAGCAATTCAGGCGCGGAAAATTGTAGCCCTTACTGTAATTTTGGTTTATTCAATAGCGCTGGCAAATGCTACGTCCGTTTGACGCATTACGTACGGTCGCCTTATTATTTATGAGACAATTACAAGGCTCGCGTTTCTTCGTTCGGATTTTATTGAAGCTATCATTTGTGACGTGATATTTTTTGTAACAGTGTAATGTATGCTCGTAGCAAAATATCTGTGGTTGAAATCCCCACCTCACATTTTTATAATGAATGTATTGTATGTTTAACATAAACTTATTAAGCAATTTTCCTTACAGTCTCAAACGCGCCCCATCGCGTCCGCGCACATATTCCACGCCACGGTACCTTAAGGCGAAGTTCTCGTGTAAGTTATAAGAGAGGTGCGCCAAGGGAAATGAATGTCGAGTAGGTCGACCCGTTGTCATTCATATTAGCTGCGACGGCTTAAATTTGTAATCGCAGTGCGCCAATTCACGAGCGTTCGGCGACGTTACGGTGATGGGAATAGGGAAGAGAGGCTAGTTAAAAATAAGTGCAGGCTGTAAAGTAAATATTCTCAGATATAACGGCTGGCGGGAGCAGGCGTTTTGCTGCGCTCGTAACCTTCCATAAAAAGTGGGTGTCTATCGACCCGCTTGATACGGTAATATATTGGGGCGAGAATCAACAGTTTAACGTGAAGAGATAAACCTGTGTCGATACAGTAAAGATTTTGTAAAATGCTCGCAATCTCTTGCGAAGGAAGTGTATTAGATTTTCGTTCTGCCTTTTATGTACATAGGTATTTTCTCTTGATGCTTTAAATGTTGTTATAATAAGTATATTATCCAGTTGACAGTTTATTTTTAAAAAATTCTGAAGTCACATTTCAATAATTTTGATAAGTTCTCCTAAAACTTATTATAAAGTTTAGTTTTCACGATCACGGAGCAGTGAAGCCATCTGTCGATCCGTAACAAGCCTTGTATATAGCTATTACTCGATTAGATACATCAATACCGCAGCATGTTTAAAATTGCTGTTCGTAAAATATTACGACAGCCATATGCTTTTAGAACTAACTTTAATAAAAATGTAAGCACTAAAGTCACGAACAGTTGAAAATTTAGCCCACAAGTCGGTATAATCTTAACTCGGGGCGCGGCGCAGCGGTCAGACCTCACTCATACATTGTACACTTTAAAATCACGGGGCGTAAAAGCTTAGCGGGTGGGGACACAGCGCCTTAATAACACTCACGAGCGGCGAAGTCCATCGTAACACAAAATGATTACACACATAAAGAACCTTATCTCTTTACACTCTGCACCGACATAAACCGGTTACAGTCGCGAGTAACCGTTCCACAACCGCTCGAATGTTTACGCGAATTTTACGCACCAATCTCGTCGTCGACGACGCACTCGCTAGAAATTGAAAACGGAATTATGTTGAAATAAAAATGGCGTACAAAATGCCCCCAAACGATGGCCTCCCGTGTGCAGCCTGCTGACTAGACGGCAGGAAATGTGCGATGTGCCGCCGGAAATCGACGAATGTGTTCGAATTTTAAGTGAGCCAACGAAAATTGATTCAGCTCGATTTTACGTAAACACGACGGCGATGCTTTGATTGAGCTAAATCCGGCTTGTAGCAGCGCTATGTGGCGTAGCGGCGGCGTGGCGGCCACTACGCCGCCGGACATAGCAGCCGTAGCTATGATTGTGTTTTAATACTGCACCGCTTGGACAGGATAATTCTGTTACCTAAGCAAACAGAGCCTGGATTAGAGAACGTGGCGATCGTCATTCGAATCTTAAATGCGTTTGTAAGCGCATACAACCTCAAACTCAAAGAACTTTGTGTGTCATTGGATACAATTGGTGGTACAGTCAGCATCAGAAGTACCTGACCTTTCCTCTACCTACATCTTGAATTTTCTCTTAAACTGAAAAAAATATTAACTTGAAAATGTATATTCAGAAAGATTTTTAATAAAGTCTTTTTGAATATACATTTTTTTGTTAATATAATTTTCAGTTCAAGAGAAAATTAAAGATGTAGGTCGAGAAGGGGTAAGGTTTCTCTGATGCTGACTGTACATACTAGTATAATAAAGAAGAAATAAATAAGTTATTTAGTTGATTAAAAAACATGAAATAATTTACATACTTGTAACATTAAGCAGAAATATATAAAAGGAATAATTGTGAGTTTTATTTTTGACTTCTGTGTAAAATCCCTTCGGCAAAGTTTAATGCAACTTCCAAGGCATAAGTGTATAACTAAGAATAAGTAAACATAATATTCAGAGATGTATTTTAATTTGTACAAGTTACCATTTCCGCAATGCTCTTTGGATTCGTGCAAATAAAAGTAACATTACATATTCATAGAACCAGCACAATAGAAGGAGGAAGCATAGAATCTAAGAGCAGCATACGAGTATAATACTGAGAGTGTGATTTTGTGGAGTGCTGAGAGTAGGTTACAATGTCCGCATAACAAGGTGTTTGTAGTTTCTTTGTAGTAGTTTCTTTCCTTAAAAAGGAGGATTTTGGGTTTTTGTCAGTGAATAAGCACTTGCATTTAGGGTGTATAAGGCCTTATATAGTTAAGTTCGCCTTTCGATAGCAACCGAGATTAACAGCTTATTGTCCGAGGCCCAGGTTTTTCACGGCAGTGAAAATACGACAAGTTTCCTCATGACTTGGTTTTCATCCTCACCCCACCTGCTAGATGATCAGATGACCTGAGCAGCGTTGTAGAAAAGCGCTGGATGCAGACTTCTTCCGATCGGTCGTTTTGGAAATCCTTGGGGGAGGCCTATGTCCAGCAGTGGACTTCTTGTGGCTGATGTGATGATGGTTTTCACCGAAGCTCGATGGCCTGTTCGGATGTTTACTTCAACCAGCCGGGTTCATATTTAACTTACGTAATTGTGGGTACCGACTGCCGTCATTAGATGGCAGTTTTCAACTTATGTCAGATATGCCTTTAAGCAGCTTGAAAATTTCAGCACTAGTGTAGGCCACTTACACGAAAACAAAACATACATAAGCAAAATAGCAAACGAATCCATAAGTATAAGGATTGCCATCGACAGCTGTCGACGGTTGCCGTCGACAGCTAGCGTGGCGACCAGGTGCCGCTCGTATGAATGAGTCCTTAGCACCGAAACGCGGCGATCGCATCCGCAAGACCGCAGCGCGAGTGATGGCGAAGCGATAGTAACCGCGGTTGCAATCGCAAGATTGCAAGCAATAGTTACAATGCCAATACAATGCAAGATGATCAAAAGGAAAAACTAATGAGAAAAAATTTAACAACTTTTATTTTGTCATACATACTCACATGTTTAGAAGTGTATTAAATCGTAGATATTATAATGTATCGAAGTAGTATAACATAAAAAATGTAAGGAGATAAAGTTATTTCCAAAGATGCACCTGTTTTTCACAAAGAGAGTTTTTTCGTCGTATTAATATTGCGGTACCTGCATAGCAATTCAGCATGTTTGATGTATTTTGCTTTTTAGATTTTTTTTCTTTGGATTCGAATTGCATATAAAAAGGCGATACAAAAGACGTTGATGATCACGATCCACCACGAGGATATAACTAATATTCTTCTTCTGGCGTAAAAAAGCACACCTCTCTCCTTTGTAGTTTTATTTTTTTCCAATTATCAATAAACACGGCCAGCCAGACACATGAAAATATTTTCACAGTTTGAAAATAAACCAACGAGGGCGGTCAAGTTGCTTCACGTAAACAATTTAAATTTCCCCCGGTCGCGGACGGTTGGCAAACTGCAATCTGCATTTTTCTCCGAGCCGATTCAGCCGCATCACACAATGTCGAGATTACAGAATGATAACTACGAAAGAGCTATATGAAAGCAAGCTTTTATCGCTTTAACATTTTAAAATGGCAACACTTAATATTTTTGCATGGAAAAGAAAATCGAAATGAAACTCACTGCAAATGCGTTAATTAGTATCTATCTATAATTATCTATCTTTTTGTCACTATAAAAGTCAAAATTCGAGTCACGGTCGGTGCCCTATGCCACAGAATTAACGTAATACTTCTTTTTTTGTATTGTACTGTTACATATTGTATTGTAACAAAACTTTGTCCGATCCTTATAGGAGCAACTCAGACCCTCAATATGAACAACTTTTCCTATGGGACCAATACTTGAAACTCGAAAGAAATCGACATTTGCATACAAAAGTGTTCGGCGGGCTCGGCCATTTGTATGAAAATGTGGATGTTTCGTCTGAGCTGCTCATATTAGGATCGGACAGGGTTTTTGTTACATATTTTATATACTTAGCCTACTACAGCGATGGTGTCAATGTATTTTAAATAATAAGAATTTTCTTTTTGCTTATGTTAAGGTAACTAATTTGACAGTGTTTGGGAGTTTATTCTAAAATCTTTAATAACAATGTACGAAGCGCTATTCCGTCTGTTTTTTATTTTAGGGGCACGGCCGCTGAGGCTGCTTCGCGGCAATTAACAAGAATCACTCGTTTAGCTTTATTGAAATAAAGGAAACTTAATTAATGTCTATTTTTATTACGGAATGCACAATTGCTTGTTTACGTGAGCTACCTTTTGCCGGTTAATAACTTGCTCGACTTTCCAGGAATGGACTCTGCTAATTGAAAACAAATGAATGATTTTATGTTAGAGATACCATTCTCTAACATAAAATCATTCATTTGTTACAATTTGTCATTGGATATTTGAAATATGTTATTGTGTAGTTACATTTATTTTAATTTTATTTAAAGGAGTTAGTTGCAATGCAATTTTTTTCTGTGGGAAATGGACAATTAAATAACTTTCGACAAAATACATTAATTGGAGAGACTTTAGCTTTAGCTTTAGCATCTTATGACAGAAAAAACACAGGAATTATTAGGGATCTATCCATAAAGACTATAAATGAATTGCTAGAGTATCTGTCTACACTGCCTAAAAGTTAATATTATTTTTATACAAAAACCGACGCCTTTGATTTTTAAACATTATCAGTTTTATTTATTCGTTCGTCAGCAGTCGCGGCTGCTTATTCATTAAGACCGCTGTTACATTGTGCAGCACAAAAAAAAAGACAAATAAATACAGAGATTCTCTATTGTGCCTAAGAGTTTATTTCTCTAAATCAAGATATATCGTTAGAAATCTTGAATATTCTGACAAAATGATGTCACATCAACGTATACACCGGGCTGGACCCAGGAATAAATACTTGATTACTCAAGTGATAGAATCCTCATGTTTTATTAATTTGAGAAATTACTTTATTTTTGAGTGTCTCTTCTACAACTTTTGAAAGTTTATTTGTTTGTTTGGAGCCTATAAAATCTAAAATTACTTATTGTGTAAGAAACATTTGGCTTAATGGTGTCACATCATCTTGTTCACTGCGTTAGTGCCGTCGATTCGGGTGCCCGTATAACTCATAATATTCGTAACGAGTGTAAGACGTGCACGGAGACCAACATCTCGATGTTTTCCTCACGGCGGCGGCGCAGCAAAGAATTCGTGAAGTAACTGTATATTTTGCTTTTTTTTCTGAAAGTTTATATAAATATTTGTTTTGAGAGTTAAGCTAAACTAAGCATTTTACAAAAAACATTCTGGCTAAATGGTGTCATATCATCTTGTGCACTATCTCACTGACATCGGTTCGGGCATAACTCATAATATTCGTAACGAGTGTAAGACGTGCACAGAGACCAGCATCTCGATGTTTTCGTTACGGCGGCGGCGTAGCAAAGAATTCGTGAAGTAACTGTATATTTTGCTTTTTTATCTGAAAGTTTACATATATGTTTGTGTGGAGCGCTAAGCTAAATTACATGCTGTACAAAAAAACATTCTGGCTAAATGTTGTCACATCATCTTGTTCACTGCCTCACTGCCGACGGTTCGAGCATAACTCATAATATTCGTAACGAGTGTAAGACGTGCACAGAGACCAATTATATCTCCACGATTTCCTAACGACGGCGGCGCTGCAAAGAATTCGTGAAGTTATTGTATATTTGGCTTTCTTCTGGAAGTTTGTTTATTTGTTTAGAGCGCTTAGCTAAATTACTTAATGTACAAAAAATATTCTAGCTAAATGTTTTCCTTACGCCAGCGGCGCAGCATCAAATTCGTTAAGTTACTGTACATGTTTATCTCTTTCATTAAAGTTATATTTGTTTGGAGCGCTAAACTAAATAACTTATTGTACAAAAACATTCTGGCTAAATTGTGTCACATCATCTTGTTCACTGCCTCACTGCCGGCTCGGTTCGGTTATAACTTATAATTTTTTCAAAGACGTGCGCCTAGTCCAACATCTCGACATCTTCCTTATGAAGTCATGAGCCTTATTTAGTTTATTTCTTTATGTTATTTAGTAGCATTTGAAATTTTGTAGAATTTTTAGTTTTTCGGTATGAATTTATTGGGCATTGAAAATTTTCAGAGTGATTCATAACATTTGCCCTCAATTTTTTGTGTGTCACTTACAATAATGGTATCAGATTCTAAAACTTCCTAACTAATGGTCAGCTTAAGGTATTTGATAGCTTAGCTGTTTATTTATATGTACTCTATGGTACAGCTTTAAGACTGACATCTGATAATGACACACATTCCACATAATTAGAAAAGTAAACTATGAGGAAAACTATGCTGGAAATGTTATCTCTCAATGTGTGACCGTAACTGCGGCGATTACAGCTTTCCAATAGTGGTCGTTGTTGTTTTTCGGATCGGCTACCTGACTCCGGCGAAACAGGACTCGCAAACATTGCTCTTTTTGTGCTTAAATTGTTCTTTTTGTGCTCAAAAACAAGAGATTTACAAACAGCCGCACTGTTCGACTGGTTAGAGCTGTGTTGTTGCTTTTGTTTTTTGCTTTTTAGCTAGTTTGTCAGCCGACTGTGGCATGTTTGGTTACAATAAGAGTATTATTGCTTATATGAAATATTTTAGTTCCTCTAATATACCTATTCATAAGTCTATTTTTAAGTATATCTTTTTAAATAATTTCTCAAGTAAATACGATTAAGGTAATTTAAATTCATTCATCCAAAAAAAGTTAATATCGCGTAAGATTTATTACGCTCAAATTATAGAGCTAATTTGTCAGTCCTCCTGCTTTTTGCTATATAAGCTATCTTCTTTATTTAAAGTGATAAAATAAAACCCATCGTTAGGATTATAAGTATCACGTCCTTATGCTGTCTACCTATGTATACGTAATGCAGGTTCCGAGGTGAATACGTAATGGCAGTCTACGGTAGGGGCCGATATTGGAGCCTAGTGCTCCAGTCAACATTTTTGATTGAGCCGCTACCTGCAACATTTTTCTTTGAATCTACCAAAGAATTTTCCCATTTGCATACGCAACTTGTTCGCTAGTAAAATTGTTTCTCAATACCGTTGTTTACAGTCTAGTAGAGTAGTACGTAAATATTTTATAAATCGGAAAGCCAAAAGATAAAATTGTCACTCTTTGATTGGATTTAAAAGATCACGTTGTTAAGGTGAAATAGATTTGAAGGGCAAGTGCAATCTCTTACATTCATAAGTAAGATGTTCAGACTCTGTGTAAAAACCCGATTTTCTTATTTTGTATATCCTTAGGAATATTATGATTCATGGCAGTATAACAGTAAACAGGGACAATGTGACACCATTTAGCTAGAATTTTTTTTACAATAAGTAATTTTGGCTTAGCGCCGCCGAGTTTGGGCGTCCGCAAATAATTTAATAGGCGTGCTTTGCGTATTGTCATTGTAATAAAATTGAGATAAGAAAGAAAGCAGCCGACATAATTAAAGGTGGCTCTGCTTTTAATGTGCTAGTAAATTGCCGCTTTCGTGTCGTACCCTGGCAATCAGGGCTATCTTGATAGTGAGTCGGTTATTACGGAATGGTATTTTATTTTTACTTAATGTCCTAGTGTAATAACTAAAATAAATAATGTGCGTTTAAATCGTGTGAGTGATTTGATATTATTTTTAATATCATGCTTAACGTCTCGTATAAGTGATTTAATAAAGTTTTTATAATCTGCTTAACACGTCTTTTTGTGGGTGTAGATAAATATTGGATATTTTTCTTCTGACTGCAACTTGTAGTCTACCCATACATGACTAGCGTAAGTTTAAATAAAATATGCAACGAACAATATTAACGGTTAGGTCTAATAAATACAAATATATAATAGAAAACTAACGGAAAATAAGACAAAGCTTTTACTTATCCTGAAAAGTATACAAAATTCACTACAGAGTCACGTAACATCGCAGGATGTTCTACGATATTCCTTCTACATTATGAAGTGAACTGACCTTTCGGGGGCTGTTTTGCTGACCGAGTTTTCCCTATTTATTTGGAGTGGCCTCCCCACCTGACATTAAAATGTAACTGAGTACACGCGGCATATATTTGAACATATTGTCCTCGGCTGCGTATCTAAAATTCATGCTCTAAATACTGAGCGCGGTTGAGTACACACTTGGCGGGTTTTATTGCAAACCGCACGAAAGCAATCTTGCGGGGTAGTTAGGAGTGGGACTTTTGTTTTGTACCTTCGTTGCTATAAATCCAACATTGGATATCCTATCTGCGAAATCGTTCTTGTTTATTTTTTCTTGTTCCTTTGTAATGTTATGTGACTCTTTATTGATTTATTTTCCGATTATATACCTACTACTCTTTCAATTATGAAATATTATAAAACTTGTGTTTAACTATTTTTCCTTTATATTCTACTTGCGGCACGCGTATAAGTTATAAATGTAAAACTTCCCGATAAAATGCTCTACCGAAAATTGGCCCAATAGTTTCTGAGTTTTTCGAGAAGATATAGACAGACAGTTATGCCGAAGGACTATTTATAATAAGTATATTAGACTAGCCTTTTAAACATTTATTATTTGAAATTTATCAGGATAAAACGCAGGCATTTATTAGTTAAAGTATGAAAACAGAAGTATCGACTATTAAAAAGAAGGTTGTAAGTTTAAAGTTACAGGTTTGGTCAAGTCTTTTTATAGTGGATTCCTATGCTATGACTTGGAAGCAACACAGGCACCGATGCAACTGGAAAAACAGTACGATGATAGAGAAATAAAAACTTTCAAAAGGTTCCACTCACTTTAAATTCTGTTTTTATTATCTGTGCAGAAGAAGACGCTACTGTTACGTTCCTGTATTCCTTTTCACCCGGACTATTTCATGTAATAAAATGTTATGGATATCAAGGGCACGGCATCGTAGATACCCGAAAATAAAAGAATTAGATCTCCAAACATTAGAAACAGTTAATATAATTTCCTTCTCAAATAAGCTCCCAAATACCAAGCAAAAATCCCCAAATTTACATGCACATAACATTTAACAGGACTATATAACAGAAACAGGCGAGTACATTAAACGAGCTAATTGTCGGTGGCAGACGCGCGACGTTTTAAAACAATGCGCATCATTCAGATATAACCATTAAATCGTGCGATTAAGCCGGCACGGGTTCGGGTAAATTAAGCAAATTAAGACCCAGCTCCTGAGACAGTAATTACGGCGCGTGTACTTGGCCTGCGACCAAACTCGGATAACCCTATGTCCCGCTTTTTCCGTTAGAGCCACCCCTATGTTTCCATGGTTTTTGTGGTTGCAATTATTCTAATTGGGTACTATCTTGGAGACATTATTCTTTTTCGGGACATTTACGAAGTATTTTTCTTGTCTTTGGTTGAGCGTCCCTTAAAGTGTTAAATTTGTTTTAAACCTATTTAGGAGTTTTAGTATTGAGAGAATTGAATTCTTATTTTTTAACTCACATCTTGATATCTGTAATCATTGATTTTTTTTAATTTTTGCTTGCGGTCCGCCTTAACTTCGTATTAGATATGTATTATACATGTATACCTTTCCAAAAATATGTTATGTCTACATAATATGTAGAATTTTACATTTCTTTTCATATTATGAAATCGTAAGTATAGAAACAGGTTATATTTACTAACGTAATCGTAGAATTGTAAGTAAGGAATTATTAAAAGTAATTAAGTATGTATAACACAGACATTTTATCTATCTAAATAAAAAAATCAACTCATTTCAGTCGGACCTGGCCGGTGCTAGATGCTACGAAATAAGTTTATTTATTGTATATGAATTTAGCACTGAAAGGTGCTACAACGCCTATGTTATTTAAGTATTAAATACTCCTTACTTTATTATTCGTGATTTAGTGATATTATTTAGTTCACAGACAATGTTCAGTATACCTTCTTAGTGGAAACACTCTACGAGTGTGTTGCTATGAGAGAATCATTCCTTAGCACCATTTCAGAATGTTCTTTATCTACGAATCATTCATCAACCGATCTCATATTGTGCTTACAAAAATGTTTTGGAGCTTTGAACCATTTAATTCAGTCAAGTTTTTCAGGAAAACTAGTTACGTTTATTTAATTATTTAAATAATGTCTGGTACTTAAATGATTTTTTTATCTTACATATATTTCAGCCAAGAAATATAAAATTACGAAAGTGTCGAAGGCCATAACATTCTCTAAAAAAAATAAATGAAAGCAATGAAAATTAATGGCAAAATAAAGTTATGATCGACTGATTTTCTTCTCTCGCTTCTCGATTTGTTAGAAAATCGTGTTATCAAAGTATTGAATTAACCGTAAGAATAGGTCTTCAACCCATAAGAACTTCTCGTCACAAGATGCGAGTGCGGAAGAAAAGAGGAAAAATAATAGAATAAGCAATGTTCGAAACAGCTGTAGTGCAGGCGCGTGGGCGGGCGGCGCTGCCGGCCTATCGACTCGCCGCGCGTGCACTCACTCACCTCAAGGTCACCGACGCCGGCAGCCACCTAAACCGCCGCGCCTACCCGGCCCTACACGTAACCCCTCATCTCAACCCTTTCTATACATTACAACTGACTACTTAAAAATTTCAAGTATCCCTCGTCCTTCCGACACATTTTCCCGGGTGGGCGGACGGCGCCCCGTCGTCCCTGAGAAAACTGACGGATGTCGCCGGCGCTCCACGCGTTATATAGCCGGTGGCGGGGCGGGGCGCCGGCGCGAGTTGCGCCGTCGATCCGCGAACTCGATAAATAAATTAATTAAAAGTGCAAGTGAGTGATCGCGGTGTGCATCGGACCTGCGAACTCTGGAGCTTCTCTTAATTAGAATTTCAGACGCACCGGATACTTGGCGAGCGGATTGTTTTCTAGTTGGCGATTTACGACCGGCAGCGGACGACATACGCCGAGGCCGGGTGGGTTCGGCGGCGCCCGAGATTGGGCCTGATTTATATGAAGACGAACGACGTGCTGTAGCTCGCATCACCACTCACATATGTTATTCACGTTTCAAAATTCATATTGCAGTATATGCATTTGAGTGAACACATCTTACGAATTATCATACTGAGCCACAATATATGGGGAGATCATGGGCGCGTAGCACTTTAAACGGAATTTAAATTTCTGTAATATCTTATACGAGTATTAGGCAACTTTCAATAAAAATCTATCCAAGTATGTTTAAATCTGAAATAATAAATACTAAACTCCTAACAAGAACTAAATAAATAATAACTGATATAGTCAATAGTTGCATAGTTAGACATATAGTCATATTAGTGAAAAGTACATAATCTTACACGCCAATACCGTTAATACCTGATCACAATCAATCATTTACCTAACGTGGTGTAAATAACTCCTAGTTTCAATACATACTTAGTTAAAAAAACATATCTACTCGCCTATTCTAGATCCTTAAAGAATTAGAAGTCCAATAGTGTGTTACTTAGCCTACTTATTTAAATATTTTAAGAATATACCGTGGGAGCCTATAGCCTTGATTGAAACATAAAAAATTTAAAAAAAAAATAATTTCCTTTAAGTATCTATGAGTCAAATCACACGTAGGTGTATGTTAATAAAATAAGTAAATAAAATAAATACTTGTTTTAAGTACTTTTTAACTAAGTCGTTTTCTAAAGTTAGGAATCTAAAGCAGTTCTAGTTGTGGTTTCGTTTGCTTTGATAAAACATATATTAAGATCGAGTTGTGTCTCTATATATGAATGAATATATACGAATAGGTATGAAAGAAATGAGATACTTGGTGGTCGGAATAAAATTTATTTAGGTGCCATGATTGTACTGTAGCCGTTATGCTACGTCAGATGCCTTGAGGAAGCATGAACAATCTGACACCCGTAATAAATGATATACTTATATTTGTTTCGCAATAGGTTTCTAAAGTAAATACATTTAATTTTACTTAAGAATAGGCAAAGAGTCAAACAGCGTACATTGAAATCAAGTTCTTTAGCAGAAATCTTACAAACTTTCTTTTGTTAAGTACAAGTTTGAGTTGCGAAGGACCGCCGTCCGTTGGTCGTTGCTACACCCCAGAAACCGCCTATTTTAGGAAACTATTGCGTCGCGATGCGACTTTGTAAGGTTTCCTCAAAAGGGCTTCAGGCCAATTGTATAAATGTCCTTATTTTATTGAAATCATGGTTGTTGCAACACTGTTATTTTTTATAATTATAATAACAAAGTAACAAAGTTATTTAAATATAGGCATATTACAAGTAAGTACGACGAAATTCATAAACCTTGGGGATAACGTTTTACATCTAAGTACTTATTAGTAAGTATTTTTCAAGAAATCTAATGTTACGAGTATATCTTGACTTAGGTACTTGACTTACGGTCCTATGTCCCCTATCTGGGGCAGAGGGCGTCCACAAAGACTCCCTATTTCGATCTGTCTTGAGGTATGCGCTGAACTTCACTCCATGTCTTGCCGATTTTCTTATTTTCCTCAAGCATGTCCGCCAGGTCTGTTTAGAGCGGCCGACTTTACGCTTTCCTCGGGGATTCCACTCCATTAGTGAACACCTATTTCTGATTCGTAACGTAACTTAGTTCTACCCAATTAAATTAATAAGCAAAACTTTAACAGTACTTAGTTGTTGTTTAAGTGAAGTAGTTAAACCACAACTGATGTGATAGATAGAAATAACTTAGTTTTGTTTCTTTTGCTCACGATAACAATTTTTTATCATTCAAATATCTGTATAAATATTCACACCTGTAGGTTGACTGGTAGAAAAGGCCCTGGGCCTTAAGTCCGCCTGTTACAGTTTTTGTAATAAAGTTAAATAAATAAATATTTCTATATTTCGTACTAACAATAGAATTGTTTGTACTACGTTCAACTATAGCGGACATTTCTGTAAAAGCGAAAAATATGAGATATCTTGTCTATAGTTTGAGAAACTTTCAAAGTCCTGCTTGGCTGGAAATTTATTAAATCACGAAAAACTAAATGGCGGGTCACGTCTGTCTCATGCAACCGGAAAGATGGGCCCACATTCTAACTAACTGAATTCCAACTGATGGCTATAGGAAGAGAGGAAGGCCTAGAACAAGATGGTCAGACGACTTTAAAACAGGGACTGGAGAGAAAAGACCCAGGTTAGAGAATTGTGGAAGGAAAGAGGGGAGGCTTTTGCCCAGCAGTAGCACATAAATAGCTATAAAAACAATCATCCTATCATAATTTTGATTCACAGATAATAATTGCATTATATTACGAACAATACTTAATATACTTTAATTGATTTAATGACGAATAATTCTGATTCATAAAAAAGATATATTTTTCCGGTTTAACCTATACTATTGTTTCTGTCACATCACTATGTTAAGTCTAAATTTTTTTGGTTTGTGCAGATTATGACTAAGGAACAAACTTTCTGTCAAATTGTGGTTTGAAACTGTGGTTTATAACAAAAAAAAAAATACTAAAAGTTATACAAAAGGAGTAGAAGATCAAAGAAACAGAATAAAATTAATCTATAAAAAATAACAACAACTTACTGGTAGAGTGTTTGAAAGTTACCGCCTGTTTTCCATTGGATACGCTGGCTATCTTGTAAAGCTTGACCTTTTAGTTTTGCGGTCCTTGGCTGTACACTTCGTATGGAATAAAGACGTTATATCCTACATTATTCTTAGACAAGATTCCGCGCAATATTTAGGTAAAAACCATGAAAATTCACTTATCTCTTCAAAGAGAGCTTACGCAAACAATGGCGTTCAAATATGAAGAAAGGCTTTATTACGCTTTAGAAAACGTTTTAAGCTCAATCGATAGTATCTCAACCAATCTCCAAAATATCTCAATTAGGGTAAGCCCCACTCGATAGGCGATACTTGACAAACATTGTCTAGTAGCACTTTGAATTATCAAAATTATATCCCGTCATGGAGAGAGTACACCTAAGGGTGGAAATGTACAGGCGAGAATACTTGAAAGCTCGACTCAGCCCATCGATATGAACAACTTTTAATCAGCCTTCAAAAAGTAGGAGTTTATCAATTCAAACGTATATATTTGTTTTTCATTTATTTTCCCCGATTACTTAAAGACGCCTAGACAAATTTGAAAAAATCTTTTTTGGTTTAAAAGTGCATACATGTTACGTGGTCCCATATTAGAAATATCAAAATCGGTTGTGTAGTGGAAGTCGGTTTTTAGTTTTGAAAATTATCTTATGAGAATAATACTGTGACTTATAAAAACTAAAGTGATTATCAATATCGAAATTCTCTTCAGGCTGTTGCATATAGTTTTTTTTATTTTTATTGAAGGGCGAGGTGCTCCTTCAAGTACGTAAATCTTATTTTTGTGGGCTGAATAAGATACCAAAATCGTAACATTTTGTCATAGGTATTATAATATTCTTGTCATAGATCAAGTGATAAATAGGGGCACATTTTTAATAATGCCCGGGCATTATAAGTTTCTTTTTTCTTTTTAAATTCTTGCATCTTTCAGTTTTTTTTTATGTTATAGGGCGGCAAATGAACAAGCGGGTCACCTGATGGTAAGTAATCACCACTGCCCATGGACAACTGCAACACCAGGGTTGTACTACATGTCCTGGTTGGTCTACATAACGTTGAAAGAAAGAGACTGCTATTGGCGGCGATTTTGCCCCATAGGTGATAAGCATTATAATAATGCCCAGACGGTTTGATTATTTTTAATAATTCTTATCTCACTGCTCTCTCATTTTCGGAATTTTTCAAAGTGCGCGGGTTTTTACTATAATGTCTTATTAGTCACTTTGCCCATAATATATGCAGTTTTCACTATACATTTATTAATTTAAAGATTTTTAAAGATATTTAAAGATGGTTTAAGGTTACATCTAAAGATTTGTTTATCAATGAATGATCAATCAATTGATGATTAATGTTGGTCCTTTCATTATCCAATATGTAACAAAAACCTTGTCCGATCCTTGTAGGAGCAACTCAGACCGTCAATATGAACATTTTTTTCTATGAGACCAGTGCTGGAGACTAGAAGAAAAATACGTCATCTTAAAATAAAATTTCGTTTTTTTTTCGATGTTCAAACATTGGTCCCATAGGAAAAGTTGTTCATATTAATGGTCAGAGTTGCTCCTACAAGGATCGGATAGGGTTTTTGTTACCGGCGATGTTAATCGCATTATGTGGCATCTTCAGCAGACGGTTGTGTGGTCCATATTTTGTTATAACAGAAGATACATTCAGAAAGTTAACTTCATACGAAGACTGGGTGGCCAGCTGTCACGTGACTGTTTTATCCTTAGACTATTTATCTCGTACATGCGATACGATACCATCTCTACGGTTTTATCATATATGCAGTACTACATCGTCCTTGGGCGTAGATGAGTGAGTAAAGTATAGTCAAATAGAAACCATGTTTACTTACACCACATTCTCTAATAGTAAGATGGGTGTTTTTTCTTTTTATATTATAAAATATAAAAATTACATACCCTATGGTATGTAATTTTTATAAAATATAGTATCATTGACTTAGTATCCCATAATACAAGTTTCGACTTAGCTCAATCAGTGTGATTTTATCCTTTTATATTTATATACATGTATATATTTATATTCTCTAATCTATATATATAAAAGCGAAAATCACTCACTCACTCACTCACTCACTCATCACGAAATCTCGAAAACTACTTAGCCAATGAAGATGAAATTTGGCAGGAAGGTAGACTGTGACTAGGAGACGTCCGTCCGTCTAAGAAAGGATATTTGGAAATTCCATCCCTAAGGGGGTGAAATAGGGGTTGCCAGTTTGTATGGAACTTAGTAATTTTTAAAGTGAGACACATGAAATTTTTAATTTATTTTAATAGTTAGTAGAAAATAATAATGCATTTATTAGATTTTGAAAATTACATCCCTATAGAGGTGAAATAGGGGTTGCAAGTTTGTATGAATCTTCGTCATTTTTAAAGCGAGACACATGACATTTATGAATTAGTGGTCAATAAAAAATAATACGAAACGGAAACGGGATCGAGAACTGTTATAACACAATTTATAACGTAAAAAACCAAATTAAAGATCCTATTAGAACCATTTTCGACTTCTACGCGGACGAAGTCGCGGGTTACAGCTAGTGTTATTATAAAACCCGATAACTATTGTGTTTTAAAAAGTCAAGTAAGTACCTATACGTTTTTATTTGAGCTTTTTCAAACAGTTGTTTGATTGATATTATAAAATCTTTTTAGTAATACAATACATAGACACTATGAAGTTATTTATTATTAAAAGAGGAAAAATTGACCTGATAAAGAATATCTTATATTTGTAATAGGACGCAACACGGCCCTTCAATGAATATAGATTGAAAATTTCAGATAGACGGACAGGCAAGGATAAATATAACATCTGATTCCTGTACGGTATGCAATTATAAACCCGATACAACCTGCATACTTAGTTGTGGATATTATATAGCGTTACTGAAAAGTAATTTAAAAGGCCTTCATATACCCATTATACTTATATTGGATAGCGTCTACTCAAGTGATGGAATAAATCGACTTCACTTTAACAAGTCTATCATGCCGTCTTGTCGGTGTGCCGTGCGACAAAGGCGCATCGGACTTTTTCACAGGCGTGGCCTTTGTGGCGCCACGCGTCGACAGCGTGGACACTATTTTTAACCGACTTTCAAAAAGGAGGAGGTACCTAAATAAAAACAACTACTACACGGTAGAATATGCAGATGACTTAGCAATAATGATCCCAGGGAAGACCGCAGACACAGCCTGTAACCGCACCAGAGGGGCTCTAAAAATAGTAGAGGACTGGTGTAGGAAACATGAGCTAAACGTTAATGCAAACAAAACAGAAACTTTAATGTTCACCAACAAACACAAACTAGGACACTATAACATGCCTAAATTATTCGGCACGAGTCTCACTCTGTCGGAGAAGGTAAAATACCTCGCAATTACACTAGACAACAAGCTGAACTGGTCAGAATATCTAGACGAGAAACTAAAGAAGTCAGAAATATAATTATGGCACTGTCGTAGAACAGTGGGGAAAACTTGGGGACTAAGTCCAAAAATTATGAAATGGCTTTATATAGCAGTAATTAGGCCCACCATAACCTATGGGGCCGCAATATGGTGGACCCGTACAACTCTGACAAGTGCACAAGACAAACTCCAGCGCTTCCAAAGGACGGCATGTATGGCCATCAGTGGCGGAATGAGAACATGACCAACGGCCGCCCTGGAAGTAATACTGGATATCACTCCACTACATCTACATATAAAACAAGAGGCGGAAACCGCAGCCATGAGACTCTGGACCTTAGGTCTGTGGAAACGCAACTCAAGCTCTCGTCACACAAAAATTCTCACAGAAGCCATGAGTTCATCTCAGCTGATGGGAGCAATAAGTGATAGAATCAAGAAACAATTTGTATTTGATAAGAAATATAAAATACAATTACACGAAGACAACACTGACAACTTAAGGTAAGGGTGGTTAAGGTAAGTGGTAAGGGTATACACTGATGGCTCAAAGATGAGCACAGGAGTGGGTGCCGATGTCTTCTCACATGACCTCAACATACACTACACCACGGCCCTGGGTAAAGAAAACTCCATCTATCAGGCAGAATGCGTAGCCATAACCCAAAAATCAACAGGTTAAAGGTAACAGACATGTCTATCCGTATCTTAACCGACAGCGCAGCAGTCCTTCACGCTTTCAGGAATCCAATGATTGACTCTGCATTAATCCTAGAATGCCACAAGGCATTGGAACAACTCTGTAAGTATAACAACAAAGTCACTATCCAATGGATTAAAGGGCATAGTGGCTCACTGGGTAATGATGCAGCGGACGAACTAGCAAGAAGGGGCTCAAGCATGGTACCGCTGGGACCACCACCACAAGCCCTATTCCCTTTAACCAAGTTCGTTCCTGGATCAAAACTAAAACAAACAAAGAAAAACAACAAGCCTGGAATACCCTAGGAACATGTCGGCAGGCAAGAGAAGCCATTCCGGAATGGAATCCGCGCTACTCACGTCGACTACTGACACTTCCAAGGGTAAAACTTAAAAAAATGGTAAGCTTACTAACAGGACACTGCACTCTTAACAAACATCTATTCACTATAGGTATCACCGACAGCCCCCTGTGCAGAGGCTGTATGGGGACAGAAGAAACAGCGAAGCACGTGATACTAGAATGTCCGTGCGTTGCATCAACAAGAGAGGAGTACCTGGGAACTCCGGGTACACTAGCGGAGGCCTGCAGCACACCCTCTGCACTCCGCTAACTCAACGAGCTGGGCTGGCTCGAATGAAAACATCGTCTCCAGCCCACAAAAAGGGGAGACACAGAAGAATGTCGCTGCCTCCCTCACGTGCAAGGGGCTTAAAAGAAAAGCCTAGGCGCGGAAAATTGCCCACGGAACCAGGATCTAATCGTCGGAACTTTTTTTATGTTTGTTAACTGATTATTCAAATGCCTGGACCGAAATGGAAAATTCTTTTTTTGTTTGAAAATATGCCACATGTCCGGTGGTCCTATAGAAAATTTATCAAAATCGGTTGTGTAGTTTGGGGCTGAAGTAGGATTTTAATTTAAAAAAAAAAAATAACATATGAACTATATTTCACAAACAAACGCGCGATCAACTGATTTTGTACCTATCGGTTGGTTTAGAATCGTATGTTTTTTTTTCTCGTGTGTAAGTAGCCAACACAGATTTTTCAGGTTGGCTTAAGGCATCAGACTTAGCTTGACGACTGCCATACATGATGACAGCCGGAACAAACGGCTTAGATACGTGCCTTCCAAAGCCATTTTTTTGCCACTTGTAGTCACCCATCCAAGTGCGAACCACGCTGGTGTCGCTTTACTTGCGAAAGCAGTAGAAATGCGCACTCCCGCCGGGCCACCGAGCTCCTCTTATTGCATCGAATCGTATGATGTTAATTTATGACTGTAAAAAGCCCGTTTATATGAATGTACTTTGGGGGAATATACTACCTCTAGATCTTAATATTTCTACAGATCTACTTTTTCAGAAACTACACTTTTTAATCCAGGACTTGGGTTGGTGGTAATCACAGAATAGCTACTGTAATATCGATTCAGCTTCCATATTTAGCAGTCCCGGTGACGGTACAGTTTTAGTCGGCCCACTTGCGGCTTGTAGACGTCAGTGGGTCATTCTAAAATGAAATATCAATATACCTACGACCTCCGTGGCGTAGTGGTCACCATGATAGTCCGCCACATAGAGGTTCGGGGTTCGATCCCCGGTCAAGGAAAATGGCCTTTTTCAAATTATCTTGGATGTTGGGTGATTATCTATATTATTTGTTATAAAATATAGTATTTTATGTGGGTGGCAAAAGTTCGCAGAAGAAAGAGACGAGTGGAAAAATAAGGGGGAGGCCTTTGCCCAGCAGTGGGACACAATACCTACAGGCTTAGAAAAAAATATATAGTATCTTTGAGTTAGTATCCCATAACACCCCAATCCCAAAGTATGCGCCATTTGTCTCTGCTAAAATGGATACCTATATTTTGTTTTTTTAAGGGTGCCATACCCAAAAGGTAACAAGTTTATTTGCTAGGCAAATTAAAAAACCCCCGACGACACCATCAAGTGATAAGTGGCGGAACTACATAATATTTCTAACTGATCAGACAAACAGACAGACGGACATTTTTAACGTCAATCTCATAATAACCTCTCTTTTTTATTGGGGGTTAAAATAAGTTCAAATTTTGAACAGCACCATTTATTGGTGACCAAAAGAACTAATTTTTTAAGGATTACTCCAAACCATCGAAATTCTTAATTTTTAGCATTCACAAACAGACAAAAATTTTAGAATCACTATTGGGTTTTATTGCTTTGATAAAAGCCTCCAGAATCAAAACTATTTATTTTACATTAACGGCAATTTTTTTATTTTATTTAATAACTTTATTGAGCATAGCTACAGTAGGTGGACTTAATGCTAAATATATAATAAGATTCTCATAACGAGCCCTTTCATTGATATATGACATAGGTTTGCAAAACCTTTTTTTATTTCCTAGCTTGTCCCCAGAAAATGATCCTTATTTTAAAAAAAAATTCTTTACTTTGCACATCTGTGTTTGGGTCATAGGCCATTCTACAAAATTTCACCTGATTTGGTCCAGTAAGTACCTAGATTCGGAGCAAATTGGCTGTGACCACAGAATAAGTACTAGTACCCACGCTGCTGTGACAGAAGGACGGACAGACAGACGCACGAGCGAACCTATAAGGGTTCCGTTTTTCACGGGCTATTGTAGATCCACTATAATAGTATAATAAAAGTAAAATCATAG
The DNA here is from genome assembly GCA_943193695.1 of Acrobasis suavella. NCBI lineage: Eukaryota > Metazoa > Arthropoda > Insecta > Lepidoptera > Pyralidae > Acrobasis > Acrobasis suavella. The sequence continues at coordinate 7,529,597 of OW971937.1, read as the reverse complement.
CCAAAACACAAAAAATTGGCATGTCTATACAAAACTGTGCAGCCGCCCGGGCAATTTGAATGGGAATGTCGTTTTATTTTATTTTTTTGTGTTGTTATTTTAATTTGATTATACTATAGTGATCTAGTATACCCCGTGGTTCGATTTATTACGGGTATGTCCATTCCACGTTGTATAAATATTGAAGTTGGGCTCCCATACAATACACGCGATATTTTTTATGGATAATAAGGAGTCCGACTTGCACTTGGCCGGTTATTTCAGTTCATTTATTAACACATGCCGGGACACTCAGCCAGACACAATTGAATTACGTACAGAAATAGCTGGCGTTTCGATTCAGCTTCTATTCTTGAAGTCTCAGTGACGATAGGAATATTTACATTTTCGTGGCAGATAAAATCTTATTTTTTTAATTTAAATTTTTAGTCCACGATTTTAGAGGAACTCTTTCATTTGCCATAGTCGGCTAAAGAATTAGATTCATAACTAAAATGTGCTAAGCGCCCAAGCGAACTTGATATGTAATTTCAACAAACATGTATGAGCCCGGATAGCTCAGTCGGTAGAGCATTGGACTTTTAATCCAAGGGTCCAGGGTTCAAGTCCCTGTTCGGGCGGGTCTCTTTTTGAAACTTTTTTAGCTAATTGAGCTCAATGTCTCGACAGGATCATAAGACAAGGCATTAGTGCTTCACGTATGTGGTAAAAAATGTATAATTTTATTTAATCCGTCAACTAGATAATCAAAAAATAAAGAACCCATATGTTTTCGCTAAGCATGATCACTCTTATGGGTGTAGAAAACTACCAGTAAATTAGATTCTCAAAGATACAGCGCTTTGAAGTTTCGGAGTGGGGGTGATTTACGTTACCTTTGGTTGAAAAACGTACCTGATGCGTCAAGTCACGTGTTTAAATGCGCTCTATCTTCGTCATTATTTGCTTAACAGAGAAAAGAAAAAATACGTACCTATACCATACTTTTAATAATCTATACAAGGCATTTTTTTTTGTCACATCCGTATTTACTTCAAAACGTGGTCAAACCATGTCAGATGCATCTTAACCCCATTTGTATCTAAGCAATGTTTTTAAGAAGACCATTTCGGTCTTGTCAAAGTCAAAGTCAATTTTTTTTATTCAATGTATATACATTTATTACTTATTGAAGGTAATTTATTTAATATTATTTTAGTGCAAAAGCTAAAAACTACTAGCGTTTCGAAATGACCCCTGCTGGGAAGATTACGCCAAAAGAAACCCACTTCAGTATTGGTCCCCACGCAGCCTGATGGGCTATGTTTCAGTTACAATACAGATTTACACTTAAGTAAATTACAAGTATTCGGGGGCAGATAAAGCTGACCCCCAGATTTTAAAGGCTGACTGTACCTGGACAAGTACACTGTTCACTGAATGTTGAATTATGATTGTTAGATAGGTATATACAAATTGTAACGTAATTTTATCCCCGACGTACAAGCCCCTGTGGCCTAATGGATAAGGCATCGGCCTCCTAAGCCGGGGATTGTGGGTTCGAGTCCCACCAGGGGTACAATAATGATTGCTTTTTGCAAACTGAATTAAAAAAAACACTGATATCATTTTGAACTTTTTATAAAAATTAGATAGCAGCTAACGTTGAAATATAATACGATGGAAATTGCTTTCTGTTTGTTCTCATTGAAAGCGCTGTCTACCAAAATAAGGTTGTTTGTTTGCCATGAATATTCTTTCGCAGAGCTTTCTTGTCAATAGGTGCTTTAAACATTTTTTTCTTTACCTGCCTTACCTACAGATAAAATGTAAGACTAAATACATTTTATCTATAAGTAAGAATATAGAACGTAGATTTATTTATATTATTCTGATATTTTAAAAAGGGAGGTACTTAGATATTAAAACACTATCTATCTCCAAATGGGATGCGTAGGGATAGGGATTGCAGTAACGAATCGATACCGAATTCCGGTAAGTACCAGATAAATACCGGGAAATTCGCGGTATCGGCACTGGCGTTGTACTCAAAATCAGAACCAGTATTGGATGGAATTCCCAAAGATCGCAAAATACTTACATACTAAGTTTTTTTTTAATTTAATTTCAATCATTTTGGTGTTTTAAACCCTTTTAAATCTTCAAAGTAAAAAAAAGGTGGTTATGAGATCTTTCTTTCAAACAATTTCTTCAGTTTACAGTAAAAAAAATCAGGGTGTTATTATGCTTGGCAAGTAAAAATACTTTACTCAATTACCCATTTAAGGTTGTTAAAATTCAATTGGTTCTTAGGTACCTGTATAAGAGAGACACGTACTTATATCATTTTAATACTGTCTATTTACTACATTCAATATACGGATAATAATCTCTTTATTACATCGTACAGTCGCAATAAAGAGCAATAGAAATTGTGAAATGCCTTCAATATTGAAATGTCGACCCAGTTTGGGTGCCCGCGGGGGGCCGCAGCGGGAATCGGGCGGGGGTGCAGGGCGATGGACGCAGGGTGGCTCTAGTCACTACAATAATTAATAAATAACTCGTCAACTACTTTATTACCAAGACAAAACCTAGTTGTACATCCAAATTGACTTCATATTCTATTATGGACAACTATACAACGCTATTGCAAGATTTGACCAAATAAATATACACCGAAAGTTAAATAAAAGCTTGTAAAATACGAATGAAGTGTTAGTTGAACACAAATAGATATCTAAGCAATGTTGCAAGTAGGAATGTAGTTTTTCAAATAGTTTCATTTCAATTCAATATTGTTCTAGTGTTAAACCGATTGGCGATGACAGCGCCGCGCACGGCGGGTGGCGAAACGTGCTTGTCACAGCTGTCAGAAGCATTGCAAACAATACCGTTATTTCCATGTAATAACTACTACCGGTGCGGACATTTGAAACAGATAGGTAAGTAAGTAGGTACCTATATTATTTGTTTATTGTTCGATTTACGAAGTGGTTTATTATTTAAAGATGTACTTATCTAAAACATTGTTAGGAATTGGCGAATTAGCATAAAATCTGATCGAGTAGATAGAGGTACTTGAAGAGTAATCGTCAGGATTTTTACTTCCAGCTACTTTTAATCTTCTCATAGTTATAGGAAGCTACCTACATCCAGAGTCGGGCGTAGTTAACTACTATTGTGTAGTTTGATTACAAATTACAATTACATGTAATTAACGTAACTACAAGTAGTTGAAATTACATTAAATTTAACTACAACAATTGAAACTACTTTAGTTGTAATTTGTAATTGTAATTACGTAGTTATAACTACAAATTACAATAAGAATTTATTACCGCGGGCGTGTGTTAAAGGTGTTGTATTTCGAAATTGTAAGTGTAAAAAGTTGTAAGCAAGAAACGAAAATTTGTAAGTAAATCTTTGTAAAATATGTAGTTTCAAAAAGTAGTTTGTAATTGTGATTACAACTACTATTTGTAGTTCATAGTTCAACTACTTTTTCAATTACTTTTTGTAATTATGTAGTTGCGATTACTAACTACAAAATGTAATTGTAGTTAGTAGTTTAATTACATTTTGCTCAACTCTGCCTACATCTTATACCTAAATGTAGAAAACATAAGTCATTAATATAGATTAGGGATATACTTAGGTAGGTACTTATTTTTGGTGTAGGTATTCCTGAAACGTTCTTACATAGGTAGGTAATCCTGCACATACCTACTTTATTTCAGTATGATAAGGATAAGCCAATAAATATGTTTGTGCAGCTTTGTCATGGAGCTTAAAATACACACGAGTAGCAGCATCGTTGATCAAAATATGCTATATCTTTATTTAAAATAAATAAGGATGATTAAATTGAAATATGTAAATTAAGTAAGATTGATACATAGATATAAACAAACAAACGTAACAATCAAGCTTATTGTGGGGCTTAGGGTTAGTAATACATTTCATTGACCGAGCGAGCGAAGCGACTCAGTTTCTCTGTCTGTCGCATTTCTCAACCTTCTTTTTTCTTGTGAAATTTTGTGAAAAGATTAAAAAATGATATAGAACTAATTTGCCTTGATTTGAATTTGACTTGAATGAATACTTTAAAAATATAATAAATTTCATAAAAAAAATTACTACCCTAATTTATTATATTGATAAACTTCAAGGGGTCGGGATGACTCTTGAGGTTTTTTCTTTACTTAGTACTCATATTTATATTTTAAATAAAACATTGAGCAAGAAAATTCTTTTCAAAGAAAAGTATGATTGTTTGTCCTTTGTGTCCGCCCACACCGGCGCCGCACTCTCGTAATACGACCGCAAGATGGCGCTGCTCGTTTTATTGCCTGTTTGCACAACAAGCTGTAATGGAGGACTACAATATTGACAGACCATTAATTCGACAGGAAATTGTGCTGAAGCCGCGTTTGGTGTAGGTGATTGTGAACTTTTCAAATTATCCGCATGCTCCGTGGTTGTTTCCACTTCAAATAGACGCGAGCTAGCCAGCTTTTTCACTCTTGGGATACCAAGTTGAATAAACTCTGCGAGCTACGAGCTATTCTGCAACTTGCCCACGTAATAATGATGCTTGCCGTGTGGGATATTATGTTTTAAATAGAACTTTTATTTTCTAATACAAAGTACATTAAATATTATATTTATTTCGAGAGGGAATGTACTTACAATAAACAAACTCTATATAAGTAAATGCCAACTCTAAATATACTTCTGTGAACATCTACAGTATGAATAAAAATTTTAAATACGAACCTAATAATTTATGTATAGAAAATAGGTAATTCGTGAGCTTTGTTTCTAATTGAAACATGAGGATAAACCGAATTGAATACTTCCGTAGATCTACTACTATGTACAGAAAGTGTTGCCTATATATGTATCTATCTAAGAGAAATCACCATAGAAAACAAAACGAGCGGTTTTCTTCCGCAGCTTTCAAACGCAACATAAAACCGTTTTTGGGCGTCGAATGGACGTATTCTTTTAATTAAGCCATGCGGAAAGGTCGTAACTTTTACGAGGTCTGTGATTTAACTATTATTTGTCATCAATTTTATGTGGTAATAAAGCAAATAGTGAATATTTATATGCGCTTTTTAATAGATACTAGCTGTATACTAAGCCAAGTGTATTTTATTCAGTAAAGTAACGAGTGAAACAATTGGGTAGTATGGGTAGTATCCTGAGTAAAATAAAAATATTTTGAAGAATAACGTCACAAAATAATGTCCCTTGTTATTGATGATAATCTATTTTCATTGTTATTTAAGACTTAATAATAATATCGTAGAAAAATTTATATGCACGACCAAAAACTATGACGGCACGGTTTAGTATATCCATATACGTTTGATGTTTAGAAAAAAGTAACTGATTTAATGTGATCGTAATCTAGCGGATTGCGCTTTAGAATCTGAGAAGATCTTGTCAAGACGTGCAATTTAATAAGTAGGTAGGTACTTAATCTACAACTACCTAGTAACCTTCGAGATTTTTCCCAGTGATTAGTGATGTCACTGTAATGTTGGTATTTTTTTCCGAACTATCCGGGTTTCGTTTTTGGTTTCGATGTGATTCGATATTTACAGCACTAACAAGAATATGGACGTGGCGGTATTTTCATACTTAGGTTTTCTTAATGAGGTACATTATGAAATAAATATATTTTTTGTAGGTAGGCTTAGAAGGTAGGTAAGTATAAGTTTAGCCTGCACAAGTTCCATCAATTTTTTGGGTTCCGTAAGCAAAGGGTAATAACGAGACCCTATTACAAAGCTCCGCTGTCCGTCTGTCTGTCTGTCACCACTCACCAGGCTGTATCTCATGAACCGTGATAGCTAGACTGTTGAAATTTTTATACTTAGATGATGTAATTCTGTTGCCGCCATAACAACAAATGCATAATATAAATATTTAAGGGGCTTCCTAAATTTTTAGGGGTCCAGACCCTGGATAACCCTTCAAACTATTTTATGAACTACTGTTTACATTTTTAAGTGAGAACGTGAAGCTTTTCTACGCACAAACGCCAAAAGTGGCCGTTTTTCGCAATTGGGGCAATTGGGGCTACCTGAATTTTCCGGGTTCCAGTGCTGCCCCCATTTAAAATAAATCATTTGAAAGAAAACGGAGATATCGTTTAAAATTTTGTCTTGATCAGACCCTAGATAACCGTTCAAACTATTTTATGAACTATTGTTTACAGTTTAAAGTGAGAACGTGAAGCTTTTCTACGCACAATTGCGAAAAACGGCCAGTTTTGGCGTATGTGCGTAGAAAAGCTTCATATTCTCACTTTAAACTGTAAACAGTAGTTCATAAAATAGTTTGAAGGGTTATCTAGGGTCTGATCAAGATAAAATTTTAAATGATATCTTCGTTTCCTTTGAAATTATTTAATTCAAATGGGGGCAGCACTGGACCCCGAAAAATTCAGGTAGCCCCTTAAGGAGCATCAGTACAACAAACGTGATTTTTTTTATAGATAATGGTAAGGAGCCGGTTTTATTTAAACTTAGTAGCCTTTCAGTGATAGATAATACAAGAATGAGTTATTACAAAGACCTTTTTGTTTTATGTTTCTCTTCGCCGTATTCATAATAGGTAAATCTGTTTTATTTTAGTAAGTAATCTACCAATTCTGGAAAATATACTGACAAAAATATCCGCGATTTAAAAATAGGTTAGCATTTGTACAGACTAACAGAGGATTCAACTATCTAATTCACCTACATTAATTAAATAGGGACGCTCTAGATTTTGAATTTCACTATATTATATTTATTTATCCTATATTATGTTTTACGCAAAATATTTTCAGGCTTCTTATTTATGAATCGGATCAGAGTCAACATGAGATTTTTTTATTAGGTACCTAGATACTTATAAATTATTTACGTCTGTTCAAAGTTCCCTTTTGTTGCCATCTAGTGGAGAGTAGCTTATCATTTTAACGTCATCTTTTGTCGAGTAGGACAAGCAAATAGATTTAATAAAGCATACAGCATCACATGTGCTTCCAAAGTACAAGAGACATCCCATAGATGTCGCTGTATGACTAAACGCACGCTAGAGGGCGCTCGTTAGCTGAGTAGATAGTTTTTGGTACCACTACCTACCTATGCAAGTTTGATGCTAACAACCAAATTTAATGTCAGAAAATAAACTATAATTTTAATAGAATACTAAAATAATGACTGACCTCCATGTTAAATTGGTGTGTTGCCACTTCTCGCCCTGCACCGCGAATCTTTTTTTTCTTCTGATGTTTTCCTCGTCTCCAATCTCCCTGTCCGGCCGTCCGCACCTCTTCTGCTTTAGTAGGCTTTTGGTATCTTCGTCTATTACGCCCGTTACTGGTATACCTCCGAACTCCTGCAAAAATAAATGATTAATGTAAAATTGTACATTACCAAAAATTTTAAAAGCTAGGATTTGTCTGTAGCATTGCAGCGTACTGAACGCGGTTACATTTCTTGTTTAAAAGTAGAATGCAACCTCATGGTTCTGTCTTGGCTGCATGTAGGTGTTTTGTGGAATTTGATGGGTGCCATTGTCGGCAAAGGTACCAATATACAGGATGTTAATTTTTTTCTCCAGTCTTACAAATGAATTATTGACTGCACTTGCAGTTCCTAAATATTGCAATATGGAAAAATATGTTCCTTGACAAACATTTAGGTGCAAATGGGTTTTTTCCTCGTTTTCAAGAAAATAATTGACCTAAATATTTCAAAACCATTTGTCGTATAGTGGACACTCACAATTTGTCTACACAGCCAAATTTTACGTAACTATAAGCACTTACTTGTAATGTTTTGATTGCGATCCTGTAGTCATCTTCATAGTCTCCTTCCAACAGCAGGTTTTCTGGCAAGCCTTTTTGTAAGTACCCAAACGTCTCCAAGTATGATCTCTGAAAGAAACATAACATAGAGTATACTTTTTGCATTCAAGCAAATGTCAGATAAAATAGGCACCTATTTAGGTAAGCAGGCACAATAGTGTTTATCTATAAAACAAAACTACATACAACGTGGAAGGGACATACTCGTAATAAATAAACCACGGGCTATACGAGAACACTATAATATAATGAAATTAAAATAACAATCAAATCATTTAAATAAATTCGACATTCCCATACAAATTACCCTGGCGGCTACACACTTTTGTTTGTATGGAAGTGCCGATTTTTTTTGTATTGTCCATACAAAAAGAGAAAATGTTTTGCAATTTAATAACATACTAAAAATCGTTGAGATCAGATAACATTTAGGAGTGGAAAAACATTTTCTTCATCAGATTTTTTTTTTATGGACGGTGCACATGTACACAGACAGAAGTGCTTTTTCTTAAGAATGAAGTAGGTAAAGTACCTATTACCTGCTGATGTTCTTTAGGTAACTCCTTATACTTTTTCTCTTAAAGAGAATTATATTTTGTATTTACGCTTTTATTGCGTTAGCTAAGTAATAAACGAAGAAGATATCCATCAGACAAGACAAAGATCCATCACAGCTCCACAACTCAAATATTTGTGTGGAACCTCGTCAATACGCCCTAAACAAACTTTTTCCTCACTTCGTTAATTCGCCACGCCAGGTAGTGAGTGCGACAACACTAAACGAACGCTTTTGTATTTTTTATGCAAAGTGCCGTAGTTTTTTATTTGTGTGCCGCTCAGCTGAGTAGATAATCGCATGAATTTATACGGCTTCCAGTTTCACTCGCGTTTACACGTGTTATGAACGAATATTAAGTTATTGGTATACTTACAAGTAAGTATTTACATTACTTAAGTATACCTTTCAGGACAGATTAACATTACGTATAGAATAAAGAAAAGATGTAGGTACCTATCCTAGTAGAAAAATGTAAAGGTAGGTACTTAGAGTTTTTGTAATAGATAATAATAATATTGTATCAAAATATGAGTCAATATGTGTGCTAACTTAGTGAGTGCTCCTTCAAAATGTTATAGATTTTTTTATTTGTACAACAACATAGAATATATAATAGTAGGTAAGTACCTACGGAAGTAAGACAACAATGCCTACAATTTAAGACGGTCTTCTGGCCACAGCTGCAATAAACAACATTGTTTAAACAGCCCTTAAAGTTATCTCCCCGATTGTTATACTTAGATTCATTTGTTCATATCGGTGTTTATAAAGGACAACAGTAACTTGGCCTTTAGAACAATTTGCTTCAAATTGAGTAAATTTTAGGAAATTTGTGTTAGAATATGTTTAGAGATTGAAATGAACTATTTAAATAAATGTAGGTACTTACAGGCAACAAATATTTTTATAAGAAAGTTTTTTTGTTATTGATCAATTACTTACTTATATTTTTTACAATGTGATTTTTTACACTAGGTAACTTTCTTTGCTTAAAATTATCATACTTAAAAATATGCGCACAATTTTTTCTGACTAGCACATATACAATAGTTTTACAATTGAGTTTAAACATTACTTATACTTACATAATAAGTTATGATACTAATTTTCGGATTTCAGTAAAAATATTGTGCATTTACTTAAGTTGACAATGAATTATTGAGTACCTATTTATCTTTTTCTCGTTCGTCCTTTCCTATTATTCAAAGTATCCACTAACGTTACTATAAACGGTAATGAAATTCCAACCGAACATTTAATTATTCCCGGCTTTGTCGGCACAAAATAAAGCATAAAGTTTTCAGGTCAGCCTACAATTTTCCGAATGGACTTGTCCAATATGGCGCCACCGAAACGGTCCCATAAAATAAATGCAAATATTCAAACAATCAGGTTAATTACACAATTGGAAGCGTGTTAATTGATTTCTATTATCAGAAAATTTATTGTCAATTGCTTCGACTTACAACCTATTTTGGTAGCTTTTGTAGTTAATTTGATTTTGCTTTATAAGTTATTACTAACGAAACCTTTGTCAGCAATAATAACTATAGGTAAGGTTGATAAAGCAATAATTTTAGTGTACCGTTTTAATATATTAGGTTGGGGAAAAAGTCTTTTCGCATATAGTATGTATAAACTTGTAATAAAACCACTTTGGCTATACTATTTGTAACTGGCTGGTTTTGGTATCATTTAAAAGTTGAAATTTTAAATAAAGAAAAAAAAGGCGTGATTTTCATTTGTTTTTCTTACCGTCAAGATGAGTGAATCTAATGAAGAAATTAGAGATACATTTTAAAATTTTACTACCAAAAAGGTAAAAATGCAACGCAAGCCGCGAAATAAATTTGCGATGTTTATGGACCTAGTGCAGTGTCTGTGAGAGTAGCACAAATTTGGTTTAAGCGTTTTCAATCCGGAAATTTTGATGTCAAAGATGCACGTCGCTCTGGTCGCCCTGTTACGGATAAAATGGATGCTATTTTTGAAAAAGTGGATCAAGATCGGCATATCAGTAGTTACGACGTAGCTGAAGAACTGGGAATTGACCACAAAACAGTTTTGGCGCATTTGAAAAAAAATGGGTACACAAAAAAGCTCGATATTTGGGTACCTCACGAGCTCTCTAAAAGAAACCTAATGAACCGTGTACTCATTTGTGATTCTTTATTACGGCGTAATGAGACCGAACCATTTTTGAAGAAATTGATAACTGGTGATGAAAAGTGGATCACGTACGACAAGAACGTGCGAAAAAGGTCATGGTCAAAGGCCGGTCAGGCTTCACAGACTGTGGCGAAACACGGGTTAACTCGCAACAAGGTGATGCTGTGTGTGTGGTGGGATTGGAAGGGCATTATTCATTATGAGCTGTTACCACCAGGCAGGACCATCGATTCAGAACTCTACTGCAAACAACTGATAAGATTAAAGCAAGAAGTTGAGAGAAAGCGGCCGGAATTAATCAACAGAAGGGGTGTGGTTTTTCATCATGATAACGCTAGACCTCACACATTTTTAACCACTCAGCAAAAATCAAGAAGTTTGGCTGGGAGGTGTTAATGCATCCGCCGTATAGTCCTGACCTGGCACCTTCAGATTTCCACCTGTTTCGGTCTCTTCAGAATTCTTTAGGCAGTGTCAGGTTAACATCACGAGAGGACTGCCAAAACTACTTGACGCAGTTTTTTGATCAGAAGCCCCAAAATTTCTATAGCAATGGGATCATGTCCCTACCTATAAGATGGCAAAAAGTTATCGAACAAAATGTTTTAGTTACATACTTTAGTTAAATGTAAATAAACTATATTAAAAAATGTTTTGAATTTTCATATCAAATGCGAAAAGACTTTCCCCAACCTATTATTTTATTTTAAATAACTTTTAAGCACCAATGTTCATAGTTTACATTATATACTTCCGAAATAAGTTAATTTTAAAAAAATAACAATTTTTTTAGGAACTTTTAAGGAATAGACCAAAGGAGTTGTTTGCTTTGCATGATCATACTCATTGATTACGAACGCTGGTATTAACGAAACATTAGTTATAGGGCGAAAATTTCACAAAATCGTAACTTTTTAGTCTTTAACTCAAATGTAATAGTTCAGGTCAACTCTGAGCACAAATTGTTCAAACCGCACTGGCTGACATAAAATCAAGTGGCGCTAATCCGGACCAAACATTTCAAAGTTTTATTTGTATATCCGCGCTAGGGTTTGGAATTGCCGTGGATTAGTCCGCTAAATTGCAAATCCAACGCTCAATTAACCAACGCTGCTGTTTATTGGAGTTGGCGAGTTCCAGGTTGCATCCTTAGATGTGCTCCTTCGGTACCCGGGGTATAAGCTTTTTCTTCTCCTAAAACGATATCCACTTCAGCGGCCACTCGATGTAAGATAAGCCATCCAAAGTGAAGAAGAAAAAGCCGAACAAACAAACGATTTGGCTGTGTAATTTTACGACTGGCCGCCTGCCTGACGTCAACCCTCTTTGAGAATGCAATTGCAGCTTGCAGCATAAGATGTTTGAACTTGTTCCCTTAGTTGACTCTTAAGACATCCACAGGAAGAGATAGAGTGATCCTATTTTAAGCCTATAGCCACACGGAACCCGACAAGTGCCATTAAAGATATTATAGGAGAAAAAATATCGCAAAATAACTTATTAGCAAGCTTATTAGTTATCGACGTCTGAATGTGGGGCAGCTCAGCCCTCAGCACAAATCACGCTCGCGTGTCGCTCCTGTAATTAATCGACGGATCCGTCATTAGCCTGCTGAGCTGCTCCCGTGTGCTATTTTGCTTAATCACTAAGCTATATTAGCTTTGACCTGGTATCGTTAAGATGGAAAATACTACTATAGGTACGGTATTAGGTGCATACTCTTTATAAGGGCAAAAGTAGAAATCAAAAGCTTTACTTTTGGTTTACGGCCGACATCGAGAGTAACTAAGAAGCTTTTTGGGGCGGAAAAATACGATGTCACGCTGTTTAAGGGAAAAAGTACATATTAAAATTCTTTACTTGTTAATATTTAATAATTTACTCGATTTAATCAGTGGCCTGTAGACGTCGAGAGATTCTGAAAAGCTCTTAGCGTTTGCTCGAGTAGATACCGCATTCTGAAACGCCGCCTATGTTTCAGTCGATTCAGGCAACCATCACTTGATGGAGTGTTAGACGTGGCCACGCGAATGGTTTTTTTTTCTTGATAGGTAAAAGATTTATTTTGTTTTTCTGTGTGTCTTTGACACACATTATACAAGTGAAAAATTACTATTAACATTAATATCTTAACACTAACTTAACCTAACATGCATCATGTGTGCCATAGAAGCACAAAAGGGTTACAGCTCAGCGAAGTGTTGCTCGTGATGAACAACCGCTGATTTTCAGCTGTTACCCTGGTAGAGTTGACGCGGAGCTCTTAATAATAACGGTGTCGCTTTCATCAAAGCACAACTTCGTGAAAACCTTCGTAAAGTCAAATAAATTTATTTATTCCACATGAATACTAACGAAATAAGAAATGGTTGGTCTGCTAGGAGGTATAGTATCGTGCTCCTGAAGTGGGGACTAAAAAATTTCGCTATTTCTTATAATTTTATTAAAACAGAATAATAAATGTACAGACAAATCACATAGATTGAGCTAGCCCCAAAGTAAACTTAAGCTTGTGTTATGGGATACTAACCCAACGATACTATATTTTATGATAAATACATATTTAGATAAACACCCAAGACCAAGGACAATTTGAAAAAGGTCATTATCCAACTTGCCCTGGCTGGGGATCGAACCCAGAACCTTGGGATTGGCGGACTAGTGTGTTTACCATTACGCCACGGAGGTCGTCGTTTATTAGTACTGCATCTTTGTTTTTATAAATACTAGTAGCTTCATTTGTCTTAATGAACTGTGGTAATTTATGTACACAGAATAATGTACGAGTATCATTTACAATAATCAATTGTGATTGTGCCCCAACATTTCGTATGCACAGCACACGTTGCACTCTGTGTTGACATCTGCCGTCGACGCGCCCTCACGTATCGAAGTAAATGATGTATTTTGTAATTTAACTCGTAATTTAGTGTAATCTTGCTGATGACAATGTATATTACACTGTGTGGTGTGGTCATTGATTAAAATTAATCGAAGTTTGGTTCTCCTACTTTTAAATATGTGAAAGGCTAAGTAGGCCGAGTTTCTGAGTTTTTAAAACCATCTGAGACACAGAAAATAGTGTTTTAAAATTTGAAAAAAGTATATGTCTTAGTTAAGGGTCATAGTCAAAATCGCATTTAGTTACAAAATCTAATAAACTTCACTCGATTTTATACATAAACAAAACTATCTAATATAACATCAAGTCTCTGACTAATCAAAGGATAAAAATGTGTTTGTGTAGAGAAAAACTAGAGTCATGAAACTCAAATTATTTTGGTTGTGAGAGATAAGAACTTTGTCCCTATATATTTATTTATTTATTTAATTTAAATCATATACTTTCTATGTTGGGCTGGCTTACGGGATTTGTTTCTTTTTTAATATTACATTCTTTGTTACTTGGGATGGTCTAAGGATTCTAACGATATCGATTTATCCAGATCGGTTTAGGTATTTTGAAGTTATGACTTATAAAGGAACACATAACATCCATCAACCCTGAAAACATTACACTGTTTTTTTTCAAGCAGTCGTGTAAAAGTTAATAAGTACTTAATTGTACAGTGATAACTTAGTTTTGTCCAACCTGCAGACCTTAGAAAATGGGCTATCCATTTTCTTGATCAGTTTTTACTGCATCGAAAACTATAAACTACGGCAAATTTTGAATGTATGTAATTATATTAATACAAGGGCACAGCATTATTGGCTGAGTCAGTCATCTATTGAAGCTGGTTTTGTTTAACGCAGTAAATGACAGTTAATAGGTCAGACGGGATCATTCATCAGGGATGTCGGGACCGGGAGCCGGGAACATCTGTAATGACAATAATGAGATGCGTGGGAGTCGCACGTGTTGCTACGATTTCTGTTTTATTACAATTTACATTGGTTGGTAGTTTGAACGAGCACTTATAAATAACTTAATTCCTGATATTTATTCATCTTCGGTTATGGTGCAGTTCATTCTTTTCGAATTTGTTTTTGTACGTTCTCCGTTCTTCTATGCTGGTCTGGCATAAAAAAAAACTGATCAAGGGAATGGCCGAGGATGTCAATCATGTCAAAGGGCGATGCAATGCAGTAAATAAACTATCACTACTTTAATCCATTTTTAAGGGTTCCGTACCCAAAGGGTGAAAACGGGACTCTTTAAGATCCTCTGTTCGTCTGTCCGTCCGTCTGCCCAACATAACAACAAATACTAAAAACAGAATAAAATATCTAGAACCGAATGAAATATAAAGATACCTGAATTTTCCGGTGTCCAGTGCTGCCACCATTTGAAATAAATTATTTGATTGGAAACGGAGACATCATTTAAAATTTTGTCTTGACCAGGCACTAGATAACCCTTCAAACAATTTTATAAATTACTGTTTACAGTTGAGAGTAATAAGTCGAAGCTTTTCTACGCACAATTGCGAAAAACTGCCACTTTTGGCGTATGTGCGTAAAAAAGCTTCACATTCTCATGTTAAATTGTAAACAGTGGTTCATAAAATAGTTTGAAGGGTTATTTGTTGTACCTCTTGTACTATAATCTTAAGGTTTTTAATGCAATAAATTAAATAAAACAAACGTAATTAATGAGCACGAAACCCTTCACGCGCGAGTCCGACTCGCACTTTGCCGGTTATATAAGCTTCATGCCCACCATTGCGCTAAGAGAAGACCTTTGGGTTTTGAGATCTTGGGCCCTGTCTGTGTACAAGCAAAATAGTTGTGATAGCATGTTCTCGACGAAACTTTGAAACTTTCTTTCCGAATTTAGTACTTTCCAACAGCTCAAATCGAATACTTTTTTCTAAACGCCAAACAAACATTTTCTGTGATGTGGGATATGAAATATAGACTTATGACGTTATTGTCCCTTGGAGTTAAATAGCGCTTTTAATATCAGTTTTTTTGCAATAATAACTCTAAAATTTTAATCACATTAAAAATGGATATCATCATGACAAGTGGCATTATTTTGTGACGTTTTATTACAAATAATTTATTTTTGACACAGGAAAGGTATAATGTTTTGTTTTTTTAGGTAATTTTGAATTTTATCATCAATTTTAATATTTGTGTCTATTTCAAATTACATCAAGCTGGTACGCTGAGTACAAATATTTTTCATAATTGATCAGACAACTGTAAATATAAAATTTTACGGAAAGTCCCAAGTTGATGATAACAATTTTTCAAAATGAACAACTGACTTTAACACCCAATTTTACAACCGATTTTGATAAAAATTTTCAATCAAACAAAACAATTATTTTCCATATTGGTCCAAGCGTCTTTGAATAATCGGTAAACATACATAAAAAAGAAGATTCAGACAAATTGATAACCTCCTCCTTTTTTTTACATCGGTTGAAAAGAGCTGCAACGTTTATGTTTGCTTTATCGCAGATTTTCTTAATTTTTTCCAAAGTTATTCCCGCAACATGTGACACCATCAATAACTTATATTGTAACATGACGTTTCCACTCCAATCCTAAAAACAGGTGTGCAAACTGTACGTCTTTCTCCTGTCTAATAACGCTTTACTTATACCTGTATTTTACTGTTTTATGTCCCGCAGGATTTATTTCTCCCTTGCTTGTTTGCTTGAAATATATATATTTTTTTGTTTTGTTCTTTATGAGCCCTTAGACTCATTTTGTCTTAGACCCACGCCAATGTAGAGCAAAATAAAACTAGTAACAGACGTTCCGATTTGGCTGGAAGCTACCAAATTGGGGCCGACGTGGAAACCATCCGACATTGCTACTGATCTATGCTTACGTGTTCTGTGCTACTGATGTACAAACGGTTGGCCATCCAGCCGTCCGTCAGAATTGCCTAGAAGTGTACGGAAGTCATGCCGACTGGGGGGGGGACGCATTTTTGAAATCACTTGTCTTATTAATGGTTTGCGCGAGCGCTTCCAAACGAGCGCATTTTTGAATCGATCGTATTTTAAGGATTTGCGACGAGTGGTCTAGAGTCTAGACCACTCGTAATTTTGACATTTGTAGCGTAGATATGTCAAATAAAACCTTTTATGGAGAATCTCTAAATTTTATATACATGTTGAAATTTTAAAAAAAAAACATAGACATATTTCCGAAGTTTTCTGCATAAAACAATGTTGTTTACCGCTGACAATTCGGTTTAAAAAATACGGTCAAATGGTATTTTACGCGAGCATTGAGTTTGGAGTCCTATGATGAAAAATAGCACTCCTGCTCTTTCTTTCGTCTGCGCATTGCGTAAGCGACTGAGAGTCATTGGTTGGAACGCAGCTTCCAGACGTACATACCAATTTGGCTGGACGGTTGGCTTGTGGGATGCGCTGGCGAGCCGACCGCGTTCAACCAGTATTAATAATTAAATTATTATGTTGGACCGACCACCCTATACACTTTCCGATTTGGTCGTGGTCGGGTGGTTGGTTCCAACTAGAGATGAGCGTTGAATGAACGAACGGTTTATTTCAACCGTTTAACTGGCATGAACTATTAGACTAGTTTACCGTCGATATAAACCAGTTAACTCGTCAACGCCTTTTTTTATCGGACTATTAAAGTCAACATGTTCGTTCGGGACTAGTCGTGTCGTGACCAACCAAGCAAGCAATCTGTTCGCTTTATTCATACTTAAATATTTGCTGATATGTCGGTATCTGTCACGCGCGCATGCGCGAAATCCATCCACTGAGTGTACAAACTGCGCATATGCATCTGCTAGTAGTAATGTTCATAATTATTAATTCAGTCAGATGGCAAGCGAAAACGATCTTAAGTCAAACAAAATAAAAAATAAAATAAAAATATTGTAAATCTAGTTCCCGTTTATTAATCGACATAAGACTAGAAGTTAGTTCACGACGTTAACGTTGCCATTGAATTGTGCAATAAACGATTAGTTTACGTTGTCATAATTCATTGAATGTGGTTCCGTCGACGACGTAAACTAGTCGAAAATTAGACTGTTTTATAAACTAGTTTAAAGTTGACGGAAAACGGTCTAGTTTCGTCGACGACAAAACCGTCGACGACCCACCACTAGTTCCAACCAAATCGGAACGATTGTTAATAGTATAGGTGAGGAAGAAAACGAGTTCACAGCCCAAACGATTAAAAATTATTTCGATTAAAATTAACGATTAAAAAAATCCGACGAATTGAAAACCTTCATCTTTTTTTGAAGTAGGCTAAAGAGCTGTTATAACAAAAATAGAGTTTTCACTTAATATATAATAATCATAGAATTAGACGTCTCTACTCGCTGGCGAATGGTTAGGTACCTACTACACTTTTGAAAATATCAATGTCTGGACTGTTTAGAAAGAATTTTGCAGTTAATTTTAATGAATATTTTAAATAAAAGAATGCGAGTAAATAATGAAAGGTAAGCACAAAGTGTTGACCCTTTCATTTAGCGATTCTCCAAATCCGAAACCCGGAATGAACACAATGGCACTATAAATAATGGTTCAAGCGGATGTATCCGACCATGTGATGTTCAGGCCGTAACAAACCCGTATAATTTGGTCAATGAATGCAAAAAAGATTGGGAGGAAAAGATTCTTTGCAAATTTATTATTTGCATTACAATTATAATAACATTCGAAAATATTTTAAAATATACAAATATTTTTTGTATGTTAACTGATGGTTTTATTTTTGTAATCAAAAAAATAAACAAAACAACTAACTAAAACATAACTGGTAACTTTAATGAACTATTAATACTTAATAATAACTATTGAAATAAAAGTAACAGTTAAAAATTTAATTACCTAAACTAAACAGATTTATATATTCAGTATAATTTTTTTTCAGGGTTATTAATTTGCGAGTACGAGTAATATTAAATAAAATATTAGGAACATGGCAAAAAAATATGATATTTGTTTGTTTGTAGGTATTACGCGTTATGCAAGACGCATAGTTATAAAGAAATGAAGATGATTTGGTGTTTTAAAAAAGGTTGGTTTGAATTTCAAATCTGCTACGATACAGGAAATTATTCCCATTAGGCTTTGCCAATGGCGATGGCGCCTAATTTAATCCTGGTTGTATTGACGTCATTTATTGTATGCTTCATTCTTCGACAATTGTATCGTCGATGACTTTATTGGAAGGATGAGTCTGTGCTGCGTTTCGGTGTACAGTTTTCCTGTCTATGCACAGTACTTCACCACGTGTGCAGTTATGTTATGTTGTATGTACATAATTATTGTTTTCGGCATCACGTCATGGAGTTTTTGGAATTGTCGCACAATTTGTATGCGTTAGATATGGCTACTTTTCTTTGTGTTATTTCCTGTTATTGTATTATTCATAAGCTTATCATAATGCTGCATTATTTCTTATTATAATACACATGTCCTCATGTATTTTTATCGAACTGTAGTAAGTTTGTATGTATAATCTGGGATGTTTATTTTGCATTGACTACATAAATCATAGTCTATCCTTGCTGAGATTGATAACTGAACTCCTTTCTAAAACCTTCATTTTTTTAATGGAAACGTGATCGTCCGATATTCTAGATTACCTTTTTGTAAACTCGCGTAGCGGACGTCCAGCAGTGGCATTTGTTATCTCGCATCCGATATTTCTCTTGCTCATTTAGTACTATCTTTCAGTCAGTATTTTTCAACACATCATGGGATATGAAAACTGTAACAAGTAATAAACTAAGTAAAAGGGTATCCCTTTTGACCGACTTATCAGAGTTTCTCGACCGCAGCCACAGGAAATTTGTGATTAATTAAAACAAACTGTCACATCTTAAACGATGTCAGTCGGGACTGGTCATGATGAATGAGCGATGAGGATCACGATAATTCCCGACTCGGATCGATATCGCATTTCCAGTTAGTATGTTGAGCAGTCAGAGCGTGCTGGCGCCTGCGGAAACCGGCCCTATTTTTGAAACCTGGAGTCACACGATGAATGATGTTTTGCAGATTGGCTGCATAGCATTACACCTCAAATCCTCTTTCTAAAATACCGCAAAACAGCATTTGAAAGGCGGATGTAACTTGTAATAAAATTATCACACTTGTAGAAGTACTCACTTATATGGTTTTTGTTTTCCTAGCTTCCCATTTCAAGAATAGGTCTCCAAGCGTTTGACAACCATACCGAGGCATTTTTGTGTATTATATTTCAAGCAGCCATGTGCTATTCTAAATCTTTGCCCATGTGATATACCGCTGAGCAATGTGCTAATGCTTTTTACTTATTTATGGTTGTACGATAATCGTATGATAATAGTGCACCATAATAGTGAATATCAATAGAAATGGTGAATATTTACACGTTACTTATGTAACGATCGTAATCGACGATTGTCGAATGTATTCATGTTGAATTCACTTCGCGCATACAGAATGAGTCCGCGTGAGAAAAACCCGCTACGCAGCTGGTTCACGACACCAATTATTCGTCACTGACTAAGGAACCCGGTATAGTCTTTAGATGTACAATACAATACAATACAAATACTCTTTATTGCACCATAAACAAAAGGAAAAACAATTAACAGAAAAAAAAGAAGACAGAATTATGATACAAAGGCGGACTTATCGCATAGCAATCTCTTCCAGTCAACCTTTGGGTAGAGGGAGAAGTGAATATTAAAAAAAAAATGTATTAATGAGTGTACACTATCCCTCTGCTTGAATATAAGTAAAAAACGTCTTAAGAATCACTAAGGCATAATGAGAATACTTGACACATACTAAAAGTAGGTTTTAGTGTTATAACTTCTCGCTTACAATGCACCTTAGTATCCTAATGACATATAATATTCACTTCATAAATGTAAGTACACATACATATATTTAGTTCTTTGTGAAAAGTCAGTTTTTGTCAACTACTACTTAGCATTTTTTTTTGTTCCTAGAGTATCCTATTTTTATTTATACAATATTAGTTAGCTAGGATAGTCACATTAAGCATTTAATCAACGTAAATCAATAAATCAGTCCTTCAAATTGTAAGATAAATTAAGGCCAATAGAGTTAGAGATTTCGATGGCCATTCCAAGCAAACAGACCTAGCAATAAGTTGATATATTTTAAAGCAATTAGATTATAGAGAAACGGTAAAGCTGTTTATGGTAAAGCTACGCGATGAATCATACTTAAACTAACTAAGCTACTACAAAGTGGGAGTGATTATGTAAATGTAAACAATACACAAGAAAGTTAGGAGTCAGAGAAGCTCCGCACATGTTGCAAGTCAGATAAACTTGTAACGAAGTATAATACCTGCCTATAATCTGGGTACTTCCACTCCGATTTTTATATCCATTTTAAGTAACTATTCTGTTACACTATTTTACACATATGAAGAAGAAAGAGGAAGCGTGGCTGATCAAAGCAAACCTGGTGATGATTGGTACAGTGGAGATAAAGAAAATAGGACTGTCTTGGTCTGAAGTAATGCCCAAGACACAACGAGACGCAGAAGTACCGGAGTGGCCCTCTACCCCCCTAGAGGACATAGGAACATAGTCAAGCCTACCTAATCTAAGAGAACAGAGATATGGCGGTCCATGACTTTTTAAAATTTACCAACAATCTTGCGTATCTATTATTTGGTGATGGATGCAGCAGACATAATAGACTAAACCAAAGAGCCGACCAGTATTCTTTGAATAAATTTCCCAGCTGCAGTGCAACACACTTTTATTAACATTGCAATGAACAAACCTCTTTCCGAACAAATACACGAAAAATCTCGATCCGTTTCGAATTTTAAAACAATTTGCAATACCTAGTTAATATTATTTGAACGGACATACCCAAATATCTAAAGATTAATCTCAGGCTAACGTTTTAGGATTCAGATATTCTAAGGTGAAAATGGCGAGCTTAGCGTCCAATCCAAATAGCCAAGAGAGTTCCCAGTTATTGCCAGCGAGTAAACACTAATATCGGATCGCTATAACTCCGATATTGCGATCCGTGACTTTTTACGGCTTACCAAAGAACATCCGTATTTTACTGAACCTTATAAAATTGATATAAGATATAATACTGCGCTCGCAAACGTACAGCTAGTTGTTTATTACTCTGTTAAGCATTAAAACTTATTTAATATCGGATCTTTATGATAGCATCTTGCGCAATATTTTTACATTATATGACAAGGGAGTGCTGTAAATCTGTCGTTTTCCTTCTTTAGTTTTATACATTCATGCTATAATGTTTTTTTTTTTCCCGATAGTAAAAAAAGTAATTTTTATTTTTTTAGTATAGTGTTTTATTTGGAAATATATAATAGATGGAAAACGGCATTAGACTTATAATTCGTTTTTTTCCAGAATCTAACCATTGAACTTACAGCATCTTTAATTCGTATTCAACTCCTTAACCTTTTGTACATAAATTATATGGAAAATAGCAAGAACATTTAATTTTATGATCTAAGTAAGTATTAAGTTAACTGCATATTCCGATTAGGTATTATTTTTTGAAATACATATCCAACGTGGAAGAGACATACAGGCTGTACTCCTGTAGTTCGATTTATTACGGATATGATAGATTACTATAGAATAATGAAATTAAAATAAAAGCCAAAACTCAAAAATAAATTTCGCCATTTCCATTATTCCATACAAAATTGTGCAGCCGCCCGGGCGATTTGTATGGGAATGTGTGTGAAATTACGCTATAGTGGTCTTGTATAGTCCGTGGTTCGATTTTTTATGGGTATGTTCTTTCCACGCTGCATATAAATTAAGTTTGTTTATATAAAGAGAGTTTTGTTATTTAAAATTAGGCCAACATAACGACCAAGCATTTGACAACTGGTACTAACAAGTTTTGTGGCCAATAAAATCATAGCAGTTCGTAAACCATATTCAAATTACTATTATACAGCCGCGCGTTCTAAAACTGCTATTATGATAGTATTGCGACAGCTATCGTATAATTATCATACCGTTTACGCATATTGCTACATTTAATTTAAAGCCACATTTGCGCCTTGTTCGATAGTTATTGCTGTATAAATAGGTGTTGAATTAGTTGTCGTTTGTCGTATAAGTACAAAGAGCTGTGCGTATATGTAAGAGAATGACACTGCCGTTAGTTTCTTCAAGCTGCCGAAGGGCATCTGACATAGCTTGACGGCCGCCATACAATGATGATACCTGGGACCGAAGGATGGAGTTCAAGAAATGTTTGTGCCACTTGTGGTCACCCATCCAAATGCGGACCTCGCCCGTGGTTGCTTAACTCGTTGAAGCGTTAGTAATACGTACTCCCATCAGATCACCGAATTCCTCGATTGATTGGTTTTTCTTTGCTGGAAGCAAAGAAAAACCAATCAATCGAGGAATTTAGGTCCAGGGTGAAAAAGCTATGGAGATCATTCATTAGAGGATACTTAACATACCTAAGCACATTTCCTCGAATTCCTTTTTCGCCTTAATATGATTGTGCTGATTAAAGCAATGACTTGGTATTTCCCTTTGTGAAGTATATTAACCCGCTTAGTACCACATATTATATAAGTGATAATTAAAGGAAAAGGCTGATGTTACCTTAACCAATATTAACAAGGTGGCGTAAGAAATGATTCATGCTGGTATCGCGTATCTGGATCCTACCGAGGAACTATTGGATAAACTGGAACGCCTGCAAAACGTTTGCATCAGATATGTCTACGGTTTACGTAAATACGACCATATTTCTGAATATCGTGGTAAACTCAATTGGCTACCGATCCGAATCCGTCGTAACTATCATATTCTCGCTCTCCTTTTCAATGCTCTCTTCAACCCTTCCTGTCCTAATTACCTTCGCGAAAAAAATTCTTTTCGTGAAATTGACAGCCGCCTACGCTCCGCTGACAATATTCTTCTTGATATACCTCCTCATTCTTCGCAGTCTTATTCTAAATCCTTCTCTGTGATGGCAGCACACCTATGGAATTCACTCCCCTTAGATACTAAAATGGCATCGTCCTTGGGTTCCTTTAAAAACAAAATATTGAACTTTTCAGAATCCTAAGTTTCTCCGAGCTACCTAATTACTTAATTTTTTTTTAGTTTATATTTTAAATATGTATTTATATATATATATATATATATATATATATATATATATATATATATATATATATATTAGGTATATTTATGTATACTTATATGTAAGTTTATTCTTAGTTGTATTCATGTAGTTTACATCTATACTATATATTATTTTTACAGTATCATTGTGTAATTTTATATTGTACTGTTCCACTTCTGCCCCAAACGCATAATAAGTAAACATTCCTCTCAATTACTGGCCGGATGACTGGAAGAGATCCCTATAAGGGATAAGTCCGCCGTTGTATGTTTCCTTTTCTGATTTGTAACTGTGTTCTTTCTTATGTACAATAAAGCTTTATAAACAAACAAACAAACTTAATTGTATAAAATATATAGTATCGTTGAGTTAGTATCCCATAACACAAGTTTAAACGAACTTTGCGCCTAGCTAAATCAGTGTGATTTGTCTCTATCTATTTATTTTTATTTACTTTTATCAATATTTAACGAAATATCATTGTTTTTAAAATACAGCACATCCTCTCATCTTTAATGGAGTCTCGGCTGAATCGCAAAGTTGACTGTCAATGGAAAACTTAACTGAATGCAGCGCATTCTGATCCAACATAAAGTTAAGTTAAATGTGTTGTATAAGCTTAGAAATAAACGTCACTAAGTCCTCTATAGGAAATAAATGGACCATAAATTACTTGCCTCCTTAAAAGTAATACAGGAAATGCAAGTTTTTATTGTTGTAAAACAAACGATGTGTTATTTATATTTTATATCAAGACTATAATAAGTAAGTATATTTGATTAGTATCTGCAAGTCACTTCACTATCAGTGACTGCGCAGGACCTAGAAGTCGATCAACGGAGTGTTGAGAATTGTATGTAACAGATGCTTGACAAATTCCGTCACTTTAGCAAAGCTTCCATTAACAAAGCTGACTTTCTTGAGTAACCCGTAAAATTATATCCGTCACTGTTTATAAATTTCGTTCCATCTCCAGTTTCCCTATTCGTTTCTACTTTTGACATAGTCTTTTTTATCTCTGATTGTTACAGCAATTTCATTAAATCCTGGATAGCTTGAACTTTATACTATTATAATCATATGATATTAACTAAAACTTGGGGTTAAGCGACTTGAAGTTATCTGATAAACGTAAAAAGTAGCAACTGTTTATTAATGTCACAACCAAAGCCACAAATAAATTAAAGGGCACAACAAAGCTCCAAAACAAACGAACAGCACCGTATTTATAACGTAAGTCAGCTAATTTTTTCTAGTTGTGGAAGATTAATATTTCTTTTTAATAATTCTTTATTGTTCATCAAATAATAGTTGTACAGAAAAATATCACTCAACCTTTTGGTTATACGGAGAGTCTAAATGTGGGTCGCAAGGTAAAGGTGTAATATAGGTATGTAGAATACATAATGTTTATCCTTTATATGTATACCTACTATGATTAAATAACTTTAACTAAACAAATGCAGCAATTCCTGCGATTGTAACTTTATAATTAAACGCGGTAAGTATATCATTTTTTTTCTTCATCGGTATAAATACTAATAACATCAAAGTAGCATCCCACAAAAATAGAAGAAAAAATAAATTATAATGACTTGCACTTAAGTCACGACTCGAGTAGAACAGGACCGCGTCACAACAACGGTGTCCCTTCCTTATTCGGGAATGCTCCAAATAGGGAGAAACATACCGGGAGCGCGGGAATGGACCGCCACAGAATTAATATAGGTAGGTTTGCTCCTCGCCGACTTTTATGGGTCTGTCGCATTTAAGGGTGCCCGCCCACGTAAGACTTTTTGTATGGCCGATTTTTTTTAAAGGAATTTCTGACGTACTTTTGTAGGGACGTGTGCGTTGCACTATTGCAATCAGTACGTTCTATTTTTCTCCGTGTCGCCTTTTAATGATCGTAAAATTTATTAGAAGGCATGTTTTATGTCATCTTATTAAATTCATGATACTAAAAAGATAAAGTTTACTACATAATTTCATATTTATTTTAAAAATTTCACATGAATATATAGACAGTTGTAAAAAACGACATGCTATATATTGCTATACAAATGTGCCGAATAGCAGGACAAAGAAGGAAGAAGACAAATAATTAAATAGGCATCATCATTGATATTATCTTCTAAATCTAGATACGCGGCAGTGTGTCAGAGCCAAGTTCAAAGAAACAGGAACTTTCGACGCAGCAGCCATGTGTATATTTACACGAATAATTTCGAGCCTTTTAGACTCCTTCACAACTCGAAATCTTTTTAACCGAAAAACACGAAATTGATCAATCATCTTGAATCCAATATACCTAATCGATAATGTAGTTCAAACAGTTATTGACATTTAACAGTTATTGACGTTTAAAAAAACCTGAAAAAAACATTGACCACTTAGCTATGAGCAAAATGAATACCTACTTCCATATGACCTAGAATGTTGATATTTGGCATCTAAGGTAGACTATTATATATAAGGAAAAATTCAGAAAACAGTGAATTTAGTAGATTTGATTTCAATTAATCGATTTTATTATGTAAAGCTCCTATTAACATTATACGAGCAAATTTTTTTATACTGCTGTGCGAAAAGTATTTATATTCCACTAAAAACATAATTGTAGATCTAAATCGTTGCCAAGTTCTGTGGAGAATCCTGCAATTTATTTATAAGAACCTTAACATTCGACTTGGCTAGTTTCAGCATGCTAACTTATATTTGGCTAATCAACGTATCATATTTACGTTATATGTTATTGTCCTTACATTGTAAGGTTCTATTCTTCTAAATATCAGAACAGCTGGTAAAAAACTAACCAGGTCAAATGTTAAGATTCTTTGAAATAAATTTTCGGATTATCTACAGAACTTAGCTGCCATATAAGTAGCCAAATAAACCTATAAAATCTTGTACGTCAAGGTTGGAAGATCTGCTAATAGTTATTAAACGTGGACACTTATATTACTGTAGGGCTCCATTTAAAAGCCTCATACATAATTTTAAGCTCAGAACAAAAATATGAATGAATAAAATAACCGTCAACGTTCTCGATTTGTCTATGAATATAAATATTTTATGAGCTACCGTTTGAGTAAAGATTACATTTGTGCTATGGAGGTTACAGTGTGGTGAGCGTTGTTCATTCAACCATGTGATAGACTTATAGGTACGATTTGGACTAATCATACGTCGTACCATCCTTTACGTCACACAACACCTAAATAAGTAGTGGAAAGCGAACGATACAATTGATATCCATAACTGTTCTTCCTTGTTTAAAATACGAACGTGCTATGGTGTTATCACTAAAGTAGAGGTTATGCATAGTTAGGAGGATACATTTATTTACATAAATAATAAATAAATAGGGACAAATAACACTGATTGAGCTAGCCCTAAAGTAAGTTCGAGACTTGTGTTATGGGATACTAACTCAACGATACTATATTTTATAACAAATACATATATAGATAAACATCCAAGACCCAGGACAATTTGAAAAAGGCCATTTTCCAACTTGCCCTGACCGGGGATCGAATCCAGGACCTCTGGGTGGCGGACTAGCATGGTGACCACTACGCCATCGAGGTCGTCATATGTATGTATTTTTTCCTTTATTTTTATTTATTTATTTAATCTTTATTGTTCATCAAATACAAATTGTCCAGAACAATAGGCGTTGTCCACCAGTCAACCTTTGGGTTAAATAGGTAGTCTAAATGTGGGTTGCAAGACTTGAAAGACAAAAGTAAAAGCACATAAAAACGATGTAAATCAATAAGTATGTACGGATAAATACAATCATATAATATTTTCCACACACATAATATATATAGTAATATACATTACACATACGATACTTTTATATATCGATATATATATATATATATATAAATATATATACAATATCGTTATTATTAAGTACTGGGATTTGTTGAAAAATTCGCTACATAGATTTAGTCGTAATGTATCTCCGGAGCTAAAACCCACCTTTTAGTTTTGAGTGTTTCTACAAGTATGTGCTGTAGCTGTGTTCCAATCGTTATCGATACTAGCTAAATTTAATTCTGTACATTCATAAACTCAGTTTTATTTTAATACTCTTACTAAATAAAAGATGAACGCTACCAGGCTAGGTAAGTACTTAGGTTGATTACGATATGAACTTAGCTTTAATAATTATCACGGACAACGTAAACCCACGTTAAATTAAGCTATTGTTATATATTAAAATTCAAGGCATTGTTAATGTTTGATCAAATGGGCGGTGGACACGCATCAGTCATTGAACTCCTGTAGAGCGGTGGCTGAAATGAATGAAACATCGTCGCATAGTCACCCTGAATACTCGTTAGCTGTATATTTAAGGGGATACATTATTTTTTCGGGGTCACGGGCTGTCCATATTTGAAATAAATTATTTGAAAGAAAATGGAGATATCATTTAAAATTTTGTTTTCGTCATGCCCTAGATAACCTTTCAAATTGTTTTATCAACTATAGTTTACAGTTTAAAATGAGAACGTGACAAGCGAAAAACGTCCACCAAAAGTGAGAACGTGCACGTTCTCACTTCAAACTGTAAACAGTAATATATTTAAAAAAATCGAATTGGGGCAGCACTGAACTCCGAAAAATTCACGTATTTAATAAATTTTATATTCCATAGTTTTGCTAAGCTTAATAGAGATTAAAGCCTGCCTCAGACAGGTGCTTCCTTATCGATCGATGTTTCAAGTGATCGCACGTTTTATGGCTTTATCTTTTTTTAACATACATTTATTTGCCAAAAGTGTCCGTTTTTCGCAAATGTGCAAAGAAAAACTTTACGTTCTTACTTTGCATTTTAAACAGTTATTCATAAAATATTTTGAAGGGTTATGCTAGGGCGTATGCCCTAGATAACCCTTCAAGACAAAATTTTAGATGATATCTTCGTTTCCTTTTAAATATATTTTTTAAATGGGAATAGCACTGAAACCCGAAAAATGCATGTTGCCTTAAGTATTTATTTTCTGTTTAAGTTCTTTTTATCTTTTTTTTTTACAAACGTTTTGAAGTTATACTTACGTTATATCCATTCTGTAGCTCTACCAAGACGTCGATCGCTTTCAGTTCATAGCTACTTATCACTAATAGGTACTAGTCATAGCAGTGGGGTCATATTTCATCTCTACCTAGAGACCAGCAGCAAACTGTGAATTTGCTAAGTACCTAAGTACCTCATATCCTACAGGTTAGCTCAATATACCTAACACATAAAACTTATACCTATACATAATACTTATACATAATACCTCATCAAAATAAATAGATACACATGCATTTAATAAGACTATTCCGTTAGATTCTGAGACTCTTTCTCTTTCTGGTTTGTTCAAAATTAAACAAATTTTGTATCAGAATTCAGAATATTTTAAGCCAAAGCAAAGTCAAAGTAAATCATATTATTAAGGCCTTAAATTACACGTTTCGCTTTATTCCCATCGACTAAAAGGAATTAACAATGCTGTAGCAAAATTAGGTCGGCGACACACCATCGCGATCGGGACGCATCTCGAATTTATTATACAAAGTTTTGAGTCAACGACCCGCGATCATATGGCGCGAGGTCGCCAAACTAGCGAGCATTAGCAAGGTCACCGAATTGCCGCCAACTCGGCATTTGTTTTGTGTGTCATCTGACCGTCTTCTCTTGAAATAACGGCTGAAGCCGTCTGGCTAAACTATACATGCGGCACTAATAATAGTAATAATGTAGAAAAGTGACATTTTGTTTCCTACAAGCCTGAGGTATGCTAGTATGTAATGAAATGTGCTAAAAGAAATGAATATTATTGAATGGATAATTTCACCCAAATTATAGAAAACTGCAGCTGGCTAGCTTAGAAGAATAGTGAAAAAGCACCGGGTGATTTCATGTGGCTGTTACTTTATCTATCTTAAAACGACTTCGAAAAAGAAGGAGGTTATCTATTCGAATGTATATAAGTACGTATATTTATGTATATTCCCCGATTACTCGAAGACGCCTAGACCAATTTGGATTTTTTATTTTAATGGGATATTCGCGAGGTGGTCCCACATAAATTTTATCGAAATCGGTTGTTTGACATTGAATAGGTATTTAGTTTTGACAAAATATCTTGTATTAGTAAGGAGTCCTATGTCCAGCGGTGGACTTCCTGTGGCTGATGATGATGATCTTGTATCAGCAAGGTGCCAAGGTCCTAAATTTATTTTAATTTATTGTGTGACTTATTCCAAATTAATGTTTTTAGTTGATAAAGCTTTAAATAAATAAATTATAACAAAATTTTCTTAAGAATAAAAGTACCTACATATTGCTACCCTGACGGGTAGCAATATGTAGGTACTTATATTCTTAAGAAAATTTTGTTTTGTTGATGTTACTGACGTAACAGTAGGCAAAAAATCCCTACTTTTACTATGTTATACTGGTCAAGACATAGATACAATCGTCAAAAATATTTTCAGACAATTATTAAAATACACATCGTTTCTAGACGTTATAAGAAAATCACATAGGTCCACCGCTACAGAATACAGGTTATAGGCGTGGTCCTGTAAGTAGGCCAGCTGTAGGTCGGAGTTTGGATTTGCCTGTGTCCCTGGCTCTAACACAATCGTGTGTAAATAGTACCACTTTATTACCGTATCCCTATACTATAGTATTGCGTTCACTCTAAATAAGCCTTAATTCAATCAATATTTCTACATAAGTGTTGATTTTACAACCATTCTTGCAGTCAGTTTTTCTCTACCTTGATAATTCGTTTCTTAGGTCGACAGATTACATGATGATTACAAAATAATTAATTTACAATAAATAAAATATAAGCAGATAATTCAACGAAAAGGCAATAAAAGTACATATTACGTAAAGTTTCAACAATGTATATTTTAATAAATGGATCTTCACTGCTTCAACCAACATATTTAATGCGCACTATAAATTAATGATGTCAAAGACATAGACAAATTTTGCCGTCATTAGGTAAAGCCATGCAACCTTTTTATAAAGGTAAATTAAACTACATTAGACCTATTTATCAGCTCGAGTTTTAATGCTGACTCATCAACCACCACTTCGGAGCAAAAGTTGTAGGTTTAATAAATTAAAACAAAATTTACAGCACATTACTATGTGACCCTTGGACGATCTATGCAAGTCAGAAACTAATGAAAGATTTCTGAATATAAAACATACAAAACAATTCAGAAGAAATCCATTTCAATAATCTTTATTGGCTAAAGCTGACTGGACCGTTTTACACGGTTATTTTTTTGTTGCTTCTTACTGCTCTGGATGCAAATCCATTCACATTACACAGTATAAAATGAAGTCCCCTGCCGCTTTTATCTGTCTGTCTGTACGCTTATGTAAATGAGTTTAATAAATCATTTTATTGGAACGTGATGATCATGGAGCTGCCGCTAGGTGGCGATATCGGGCCGGGCGTTCGATAACACCACGATACTACTAGCACTTATTTACTGCTTTGGGTCACCAATACTAGAATGAACAATCAATTTAAACAACAATTCTTTACTATGTGTAATCCTGAGTCTCGATTATCTAGCAAATCAAATAGATCGCAGTTTACAGTAATAAAAATTGAAACTGAGTCATACGTCTTTAAATGTGATACCTACCTACTCTTATAGGTAGGTTATTTTTGAAAATACTTAGTTAAGGTGTACGTGCCTCAGTGGACATAAACTGACCATCGCAGAATAGGTAGCTACTTATAAATGACACATCAAAATTGATGACAACGGGCGAAACCGCGGGTAACAGCAGCAGGCATTTAAAAGTAAGTTTTTGTTTCCTTCGGCGTAATTATATTATCTTTGCTTCGGCTAATTAAGCATGTTGCATGCCTTGAGGGAGCTAGACTGACCAACCCCCCCAATGGGTTCCCGGTTTGTCGTACGGGGGGGGGGCTCAGTACCCGTGGTAGTCGGTGGCCACGGGGAAGCTAAGAGGAACCCGCGAGGGGGCACTCCTGCTGTCGTCAACCAGCAGAGAGCGCCCACATTGAGGCGGCGGGGGAGTGGGAAGTTCTCCTCCCACCCGGGGTCGGGCCGCCGGGAGGGGAATGTTTCATTGCCCTCCCGGCGCTTCAGGCGGGGCCACACCGCCGTGGCTGTGGTTGGAGATCGGTCGCGGAGGAGGAGGAGTGTGGGTGTTACGTTGCCGCTCTCCCTATCCTCCGCGACCGAGCGGTGCCGCACCGCGTTTGCGGCGAGAGGCAAGCGGCGGAGCCTTTCATCTTCTCCGCCGCTGGGAGCCGGTTTATCTGGCTCTCATGGGTCCACAGGCGGTGGACTGTGTGGGAGTTTGCCGCCTCTCAATTGGGCCGAGGAGGTACGGCGTGTCCGTGAGTTCCGGACGCGCCGACTTGGTGAGTGGGGGGGCGCTGTGACGCCCCCGAGGAGGGGCCGCTCTGGCGGCCAGCCGCGCCGGGGTTCGCATATGTATTTCCGTTCCCGTGTCCCCGGCAAAAGCGGTTGAGATGGAACTCCGGAGGATTTTTAGTGGGTAGGCACGTCGCTCTGGCGTGGAGTCCCACATAACCCGACAGCCTCCCCCGCAGGCTGACGGGTATCCGTAACAGGATCTTTCCTCCGTAAAAAAAAAGAAATCTTTCCTCCGTAAAAGAAAAACTATTAGGTTTTTATACGTACGAAATAAAGGAAAAAGTAGTACGTATCATCTTCTGAGAACATAATAAGAGCTTATTCTTTTCTAAAATAGGTACCAGAAGATGATAATGATGAAGTGCTCTGTGAGCACTAAGTGCTAGTTCTGTAGGAGATATTGCAGTTTAGCTGCAATATCTCAATAAATATTTTCATGTGGTATGTTTGTGTTTCATTTCATTATGTATCATTTTCTGACTGACACCTAGTCCAGAACAGAATGAGCTCACTGCTATAGTTCTGAGGAGGGATTACAGAAATTTAGCTGTAAACTGTGCTTTATCTCAGCTATTAATCGCCGGTGGACTTTGTCAGGGGATCGCACCCGTTAGCTTTGTAGATCGTACACCTTCGCAGATATCAACAATTACATTTTATCCCAATCCTTTAAAGTTAAAATAATTAATTAATAAATAATTAGCTTAGACAGTAAGATCTTAAGTCCACTTTAAATGGAATGATAGGCATAAAGGTAGTAAAGGGGGTAAAAATTATGATCGTTTGCTATTTCTACGCAATCCTCAAGGGATTGGGCTTTTACGATCTGCGCAGGGAGATAAGTAGCTTGTACTTGCCACGTTTTTCTTATTTTTTTCAGTCCAGCATGGAAGAAAAAGCTCAAAGTTGTCAGCAAAATCGGTAAAAAGACTCTTTTTGACAAGAAGGAATAACAGAAGGCAAACGTGTGCGGTACCTTAGCTCGGGAATTGTAATAAATTGCAGAGTCCTTGGACAACGCGTCCCTTCCTTCGGGTGATTAATTGTGGGCACACAGACAGACCAATTCAGGCTAATGAAGTTCACTGACTGGTGCAGTGCAACCAATAGTGCGATATGAGGAAAATTATTGTAATTGATACTCATTCAGTTTGCGTTATGTGACCTTTGTATGAACATTCCTTATATAAGGGCAAACGTTTATAGTTAATTTGAAAAATAATTGACCAATAATTAAATTTTGTTTTACTACCATCGTAACTGCCATCTTACTAACTAACCATTTAGTCTCCAGCGGGCCATACGCCTGACTGCTCTTATACATATATTGATGTCAGCCACATGCCATATAGAATACAATGTGACACAAATATGTTGAACAAAAACGGCGAAATTCAAAGCATTTTTTTACAAATTCCTCCACGTGGTTGAACCCAAATGGCGGTTATCGGCGCATGTATAATGCGCCGACGATCGCCATTTTGGTTCAACTTATTTGCGTCGCAATTTACCTACTTATCGAAGAAACATATTCTATTCTTACACCAATAAAAGGCGGAGTTGCGTAGGTTTATTAGGGCTATGTTAAAATTTTCCTGTTTTCTTCAAAATGTCAAATTCTCTAGCTATTCTTGTATTTATGCCGAGAATTTTTCTTGTCAAGAGAAAAGTTATGAAATTAAACACGAAAAAAACAATGATTTTCTTTTGAGTTTTTGAAAGTGGCTAGGTATCCTATATTTTTTAAAAACCATTTTTGACTCGATAAGACATAAACTAGTGCCAACATAATAAGTATCAAATATCAATGAAATCTTTTATGAAAGATATCCTACATATTATACAAATTCATGTATTAATTAGATAGTCATGAGTTTTTCAAATACCCTATATAGAAAAACGTTAGCAAAGGGGATATTAAATGCACATAAATGGTGCAATATGTTGCATGTGTGAAGATATTAACTTTTTATAGTTTATAATAACGCTATATCATTAAGCTTAGACTTCTGGGAAACTTTAAATTGAATGATTCACGAGAGTTATAACGGAGATTATATTCTGCTGGCTTTATTCACAAAGCTCTATATTTACAAAGGTCATCCAGTTGTTAGTTGTTCATATTCTTGCTAAATACAAATATTTTTTAAAACTTCTTTTGTGTCGATGGTACTTTTAAGTTATATTTGGATGCTGCAGTAAAAGGCAACCTCAGGAGCTCTATCGTTGGCTTCGACTAGTTCCTCAAAGGTGCAGGTATTTGAAAATATAACATAGGACACAAAAGAAAATATATACAATACAAAGAACTATTACATGCTACCATAATTCTGTGCCATGAATCTGCAACGAAAACTAAATGTACCACATGTTTTTACGTTTCTCTCCAGCATGTATTTTTCACCACTATACTTAAATACTGTTCTGAAGTCAATAAGGATAAATTTAAACAAACCTGCGATATCATTAGAAAAATCAATTTTAATTATAGTGAATCCATAAATTTTGGGTCGCAAAAGGAATAGGACATCCTTTTTGCGTCCCAAAACTTATGGATTCACAATAATTAAAATTGATTTTGCTATTGGAGATCGCATTTTTAAGATAAATACCTTTGTTATTTAATTATTGCAAATATTATAACACTAATTACTCCAACAGTAATCATCCGCGATCATACATACTAACTTAATTTATAAATTATATCAGTTCAAAAACTTAGGTACATATAGATGTTTTCAAAATACATAAGCAAGTAGGTTGGTATATCATATGTTCTCTTTATATTAATTTAAAACTCAATATCTTAAACACGTACTTAATCAATCAAATCAGTGATTTGCCTTCTCGACCCAATTTGAGATTTCAAGTGGTTTATTACGTGTTAAATTTAACTAACCGTATAAATTCTGATCGTGACGCGAATAAACCATATTACAGCACGAATAAAACATGAGAAAATAAACTTTAAAGAGATATAGATAGGACTGCCGTCAAGTGCAAAGCGTTACATTGTTTAGGGTATACGCACGTGTGGTTTACACGCCGGTATTGGCCGCCCGCGGCGCTGTCAAAACTGTGCGATTCAAACGAACAATGTTTGACGATCGTATTGTACAAGAATAAATAGGAGGTCTTCAGTGAAGTGCAGTGGATGGTAGATATAGTAGAAAGATGCAAGAAGATAAAACTTGAGACGACCATGCTTTCAACCTCCAATACAGATATTTGTTTTATGAACAGAAAACACTACTGTGTGAATTTGATGGCGGTGAATAAATGTGCTGCGATGACAGCTGCACATGTATGGTGTCGACAAGTAGGTTGCAACTTTCGCAAATTTAACCTCGTCACAATCGAAAGGTTGCCAGACACATGAAAGGTAGGGGGTCAAAAAATCTTTATTGTAATAGTTCTTTACCTATTTCTTTATTAACTCATTAACATTTTGTCCTATTTGGACAGAAACTTGATTAGGCTCTCACCACGTTCAACTGAAAAAAAATTGTGGTACTTAGGTCCGTTATCATAAACCCTGACTCTTGATCCGAATTTTACAATAATATTATGGCAGTTGTGTGCAAGAGACAAAAAAATTTTTTCACACGATTTCAAGCATAAAATAAATATACATTAGATTGATAAATAATTAAATCTAAAAAGTCCGTTCGTTCTAGTTTGATCGTAAAGCTTATTCAGAAAATAACGAGATACGCGAGAATTATCAGATAATCCTAACAAAAAGTTCCGTCTAAATTTTCGAATGCCAGCTAAATGTACGAGCACTATCGAAGTTTCTTTGAAAAGAGTTGGTTTTTCAATAGATGGTTCACAAACAAACAAAGAAAAAGACTCATTATCAACTTAAACAGAAATAGCTGAAATCACCATTAAGATTAAAATATCATTATAAAAGTTTTAAGAACACATTATTGCCTGGCCCATATCGAGGGCGGATGAGTCACGGGCGTCTCCCAGGCGCCTTTTACATTGTCGCTGGTTCCCGCTGGATCGGGAATGAACTATCTAAACAACGTTGTGTATCTAGTAGAGTAGGTAAATATTGACTTTAAATTATGTTTGAATAAATGAGGTGGACTAGGAAATGAAAATATTCTGGATTTATTTCTCGTTCTCGATTAAACTTGCCTTTTTTAAGAGGATCAGAAATTGACAGTTGAGATAGTGTAATTTCACTAAATATCAAGGGTCTCATGACCTAAGGCTGAAGAATACTGGTATCCAGTCAAAATATAGAAACATTCTAAAATTATGAAACACGAAACGTAACTAAATCTGAATAATATAAATAGCAGCTGTTTATTCAATAGTCTCGAATTGGTTTCAGTAGCAACTTTGTATCAAATAACCTCTAAATAACTATATTAAAGATCGAGTTTAAATCCCCAGAGTAAGCACTAAAAAGCACATATCATAAATTCGATTGGACCTGTAAAACACGATGATATTATTTTTACATCCAATAAACTGCAAATGCATTAATAAAATGCCAATAACGTCGCGTGTACACTCGCACGAATGTAGTGCACTCATAATGATCGCATAAAATGGGAAATCGAAATAAAAACCTTTCAAGTTGGGGCTTTATAATACTTTGTATTGCGGAACCAGAAAATCCTGTAAATTTTATTTATAAATATTGAGGATGCAAAAACTTACCTCGAATATAAATATCATCATCTGTGGTATCTGCGGCTAGCGACTCATCACGATTATGATTCCCTTTTGCCATCTTAACGGCCACCATCGCGCTATACGTGGCTTTTGGGTCTAACGATACAGAATAAGTGCTAAGTACTCACGTACAGAAGTCACACTCAAAAAAGAAATTTAAAGAAATATCTCTTAATGTGGTTAGCGCTATGGCTTAATTTAGCTCGCTTCAAAACGTCTCACCTCTTCGTTTAGATACCTAGACATCTATTGCAAGCCAATTTTATTCTTTTTACTCTAGACAAACGATTCATGTAACTGAATTTTCCCGTTCGAAGTGGTCGCCGCGCGCATAATAATAATGTAGGTATATTTTCGATACCTAAACGGGGAGGGTTACAGGCTTGCTAACGACCTAAACCCTAGGCTCTATCTAAGGAATAAAAAAATTAAAGCCCTGATACATATAAAGATATGATAGTGTACCTTATCTTCGCAGTGTCACTAAATTGCTCTTAATTTTACCTATCAATTAACACCTTTCTATTAATTATAAGCAGGTAACAACAATCGTTGACAAAAATAAAGTGGACAATGAACCTTGATCCTGAATTCCTGACGTGTGAATTTTGACTTTGTAACAAATTATTCGCGGAATCTTATCAATAAGCTTGTGGAAGCATTGTTTCAGGCAATAGGATTTTACAAACATGTGACTAATTGCTGAATTTATAAGACATGAGGAAATGATTTGTCTTAAAAAGACAAAGACAAAAATATTAATCACATGATAATGTGAATCAGATTATTATTATACGTCTATGTTAGGTGCCGGAATGTGTTTAATAATAAAAAATGGCACAGGTATATGAAAAATATCTTTATCAGGAACAGTTTCAAAAAACTGTGTCACTTCCGCTTTCCTTTTTATGCTCTTCACGTTTTTGCGGTACTTTTGATACATAATTACATAAGATTATACTTATAATATGCCACAAAATATACTTACTAGAAATAAGATAAGAGGAAAATGTATATCTATAATGGACTACAATTACTCTTAAAGTACTGGACGTCTTTGTATATGACATTAATTACTTAATTTTTTTTATGTATACTCGTAAAAATATTATATGTATTTATTTTGCTTATATAGTCAATCGTGGGACATAAAGGCGGATTTATACCGTCAGTTTAAAACGCGGTAAGTAAGTCGCGCAGTAAATTCCACTGCACGTCACAACCACGCAAATCCTTCACCGAAAGCCGGCCAACGGTCACTTAAAATTATTTACTGCCCGCATAATTCTTTTGAATTTTTTATGTTGTCA
This sequence comes from Acrobasis suavella, assembly GCA_943193695.1. Taxonomy (NCBI): domain Eukaryota; kingdom Metazoa; phylum Arthropoda; class Insecta; order Lepidoptera; family Pyralidae; genus Acrobasis; species Acrobasis suavella. The sequence goes on along the minus strand of OW971937.1, from coordinate 7,491,482 downwards.
TTGTTGCATTCATGTCGCCATGCTAATGAAAGCGCACGCGGAATGATTCCTTTAAATTCATTTATAAAATTCATTGTTCAATTAACGGATGAAATATTTATTGGTGATGACTAATGTAAGGTATCGGTAATTACACTGAAGATTCATTTTTATTAGGAATGGTTATGGAAAAAGATTTTTTTATTTATTTATCTAGGACTACGAATGATTATATTTATTCTTAATGTCAGGATAAACAATCAAAGAAATGTTAATGACATGTTCAAATTAATATTATCTCTTACAAATCACGCATGCATCTAAGCGTTAAACTTTCAAAAACAAGATCTATAATTTTGTAAATAATGAATAGGTATTGTTTTTTTTAGCTATTCAGGTTTCATAGTTGGTCGTAAGCCACATCTTTTTATTACCAACCCCTTTAATCTTAACTTTCTTTGTGAGAAGTAGACAGCTCATTCTAGATGAGCTGTCTTAGGCCTCCACTATAATATTTTTTTTATTTATTTTTTTGCACGATAAATATTCTTACACTTTTTAATTTTGAAGTTTTCTATGCTTAGTACTTACGAAATAATTTCTACTAGTACTTTATGGTTATTGTACATTTCTATGCAAAAAAGATGGTTTGCTTATTCCCAGTACACTTTACAAACAGGAAATACCTACTTCCGATGCATCCGCTCTACGTTCCCGGTAAGTTAAAATACAATAATTAATCCTTGCGAGGGGACAATGGTGCCACGTCAGACTAGACATAAACTATAGTAAGTACTTATATGACCCATGTAAGTATCAATTAGCAAAAGTCGAACAGACATGGCTCATGGCCGGTTTAGTTTCACAGAAAATAATGTTCTATGCTAATGAATTGTCAGTCGAACGAATATGTCGTCAGCAGGGTTTTGGGTGACAACCTAACAAAGGTCAAAAATACTATTTTTCATCACTATCATATTTATTATGTGCCACTATGCTAATGCAAACACGTAGCCGCTATGAAACCTGTATATCTCCATACTAACTTGTTATTAACCACTTAATTGTTTTTTTACAACAGACAGTTCACTAGAAAATCCTCTCATAAAAAAGTACATACTAACATTGTAAATACGATTTTTCGGTTATTTATGGGTGATTATGTGATTATCTTTCTTATTGTAACATAATTACGTAAAATAATTTAGGTGCATGACGTTATATCTGTTTTTCTATGTTTTATGCTGCAGCAGACGTCTACACTCTACGTCTGGTCTGCCCGTCCAGCAAATATTTATTAATCATAATTTAACTTAATTAATATTCCAATGAGCTATATCACAATGCAATACGGTACAGAATACAACATACTGCAATCGTAACAAACATTAAATTAATACGTGTTATTTATTATGTACACTTTGGCGCCTTAACACATGCATAGTTTATTAAGGTTTAACCTATTTGTGTTGATTCATAACAATTTCCTGGGAGTAAATTAACTGTTTTATATACTTCCCTAAATTAAATGTCATAAACAAAGTTCACCGGAAAATTCTGCAACGTTTTGGATGTGTTTCTTTGTTTAAATAGCAATAACTCATAAAGAGCAATTTCCGTAGATATTTTAAGATAGTTTTATGTCACATGCAATCGTAAAACTTTGCCAAGAATAAGGCAATAAACATCACGTAAGTTAGTGGAAAATAATATATACGGCTTTGTTGCGAAGATAACAATGACAGAAAAAGTTTTTTTTTTTAAGAGGCATGTTATAAGTTTGTCGCCAATGTCTGGCCTGTCTGTCCGTCAGTCTGCGTGTCTGTTTGTGGCATCGTAGCTCTCGAAAGGATGGATCGATTTCGATGCCTCTTTTTTACATGAAAACAACTTTGCTTGCGGTGGTTCATAATGGAAATCGGATCAGCGGTTCCAAAGTAATGGCGGGCGAATGCTTAAAAGTCGGGGTTTTTTAATTTGCCTGAAAAAAAAACTTTCTTTAGGAAGAAACGGACGACTTGACATGACAACTGATGAAACTCACTCCACACAATAGTGGGATCAGGATGAGGCAGAAAAAGAACATTTGCTTATATAATTTATTATATTTTTTCAAGTAGTTTCACAACAACAATTTTTACTTATTTAAATTATGATATACGCCAAAGAACTTTGTTTATTATATTTTACAATAGACAAAAGTAAAATCGTTTACTTTTAAAGGTGCAATGACCTCGATTTATACTTTCTTCATAGATACGCTCAGAGTCTTTATTATCGTGCAAGAGACAGTTGTACCTTTACCAAAATAAAATAAATTTGCCCCTAGGTGCTATTTATCTGTCCAGGTGTCCCAAGACTTGGCGGTACTTGATGTTATCCCTTCGCTGGAATGCTCAAAGGGTGTCGCTACGCTACCCCCAAAGATAAGAATATACGTGTGGTTCAACGTTTTACAAATTGGAAGTGTATTTTAAGGAGCTACCTGAATTTATCGGGGTCCAGTGTTGCCTCCATTTTAAATAAATTATTTGAAAGGAAATGAAGATAACATTTAAAATTTTGTCTTCATCAGACCCTAGATAACCCTTCAAACAATTTTATGAACCAAAAGTGGTCGTTTTTCGCTAAAAGCTACTCACTTTAATACTCAAATACTCATTTAGTCATAATACATTACACGTCAAATTAATATACAAAAAATTGTCATACATATGTGTACTTCAAAATTCAAAATACATCGGAATATTAAATAATTCAAATTGGTTTATTAATTGTCTTTTTTTTAAAGTAGGTAACTAATTAAGTCTGCCATTTGTTAAAAGTATATTTATACTTTGGAACAATAAAGTTTGATAAAATAAAATAAATAAATTAAGTTAATTTTATGTCCATGAATTCCTCGACTGTATAGAATGCCTCTTCTGTAAGCCACCGCTTTAATCGGGTTTTGTAGGATGCTAGGCTGGGTGCGAGGGCGATTTATTTAGGCAGTCTGTTGTAGACCGCTGGGCCCATCGTGTGGGTCAGTTTGGCGGACTTTGCAAGTTTGCGCGGCAGAGTCACGAATCTATTTTTATGACGCGTGTTTGTAGGAATGCACGTCACTCTGCCTTAGGTACTGTTCAATGTTAGTCCTGACAAAGACCGCTGCTTGATAGATAATTATAGACGGTAGTGTCAGGATTGCGAATTCCTTAAAAAGGGGCCTTGCAGATGTCCTTTGTGATGTTTCGTACGCTAAAGTTCTTATTGCACGCTTCTGAAACCGAAATGCCCTCTCCCACTCGGCCGCCCGGCCCCACAGCTCGGCTCCGTACTGGAGTATCGAGTGTACTGTGGCGAAGTAGCAAGCGCGGGCCGCCTCTTTAGAGACAACTCGGGCCACCCGTCGAAGTGCGAAACAAGCATTGCCGAGTTTGGTACAAATATTATCGATGTGGTTCGCCCATGTGAGCCCCTTATCGATCGAGAACCCAAGCAGGGCGGTTTCGGCCACACCTTCTATAACAGTTCCATTCACAACAACTACCAACGGTCTTGTAACACGTCAGGATAAGTTGAAGTGAATGAAGTGGGTCTTACTTGAGTTTAGGGCGAGGCCATTTATGCTAAACCACTCTGCAAGTTTATTTGCGATGTCGTTTAATTTTACTTCGAGCTGGTCGACAGTAGGTGCAGTCACAATAGCAGCGACGTCATCAGCATACAGGATGTCCGCTCCTGGTACCGAATCTGGTAGGTCATTTAGAAGGATGGAGAATAGTATGTTCGACACTGAAGACCCCTGAGCCACCCCCATCGATGATGTAAGTGGATCAGATTGGTTCTTGCCGTCGTCCCCACCGTCCACTATCTGTTGTCTGCCTCTCATAAGGTTATTTAGTAAGGTGAGTGTTTTGCCATTGATCCCGTAATGGGTTAGCTTAGTGTCTACTACAGCATGGTCGGCTACGTCAAAGGCTTTGGACAGGTCGCAGCTAAAGACAGCTACCTGCAATTTGCGTTCTCGAGCATCGAGCACACGGGAAATAACTTCACGCGTTAGTGACGTCGTGGAGCGACCTTCCCTGTACGCATACTGGCGATCCGATAAGGCATTAATCGAGGTAAGATACGATACCAGTCTTGAGCTAAGTCACAGATAACCGTGAGCTAAGTCCTTTTTCGAAGACTTTAGCAATTGCGGGAATAATAGATACCGATCTATATCCGTTGATATCTTCCCTTTTGCCCTTTCCCTTATATATTGGGCACACTTTACTCAATTTAAGGAGTTGGGGGTAAGTGCTTTAAATACTTTAAACTGTAAAGTTTAGTTTGAAAGGTTGTCTAGGGTCTGATCAAGATAAAATTTTGATTGACATCTCCGTTTCTTTTCAAATTATTTATTTAAAATGGGGGCAGTACTGGTCCCCGAAAAATTCAGGTAGTCCCTTTACAATCAAAGATTTAGCCACGTGAAATAAAGAAGTTTATGGCTGGCATTGGATTTTCAAATGGGTCAGTTGAAAGCAGTATATATAGATAGATAGATAGATAGATAAAAACTTTATTCGCTAAAAGGCCACATATTATACATGTAATTATGAGTAAAGCACGTAACTATTAACAAATTTTAAGAGTAGTTTTTAATAGTGGTAGTGCAATGCGGTTGTACTGAGAGATGTGACCTAGAGAGCGAAAAGGTCCTGACTCAGCATGATGTCACAGACGAGCTAGTCGAGCTGCGACGCTGATAATTCTGCCAGAACCAAGGGTGAGGTCGGTAAAGAGATACGAAGGTGGGCTAATTATATTACTATACAGTGTGTATAAGTTGAAGATATTTAATAATTTCAATTTAATTCTCTTCTCGATCATTTTAATAGTATGATATACGGTTTTATAAATAATATAGTAGTTACGATATGAATAGATATAACGATTGGTAATACATGTGTGCTGAGTAAGAATAAGAATTACATAAAATTGTGAGTGAAACATATAAATATTTAGTTGAGCTTAGGGTCAGATGTTTGCTACCAAGACTGCGTTGGAATAAAGGTATTTTTTATATTTGCGTTTAAATGAATAGGTTGATTTAAGGTTTCGTATTGGAGGTGGAATATTATTCCAAATTTTGGTAGCATTATATTTAAAGCTGCTACGAAACGCAGCTGTTCTATGTCTAGGCACGTCAAGGGGAGGCACGCAAACTCGCAGTCTTCCGCTTCCTCTAGAATTCCTCCATTTTAGTTTATTGTAAAGATAAGAAGGAGATTTAGAATTGATCACACCAAACAGAAGAGTAGCCATGTATAATTTTTGACTATCACGCATTTTTAAGAGTTTAGAGGAATATAAATATGGAGTAATGCTAGTCCGTGGTGGAATTTTAAAGCAGTACCTCGCGCAGGCATTTTGCACGCGCTGGATAAGTTTTTGTGACCTAGCTAAAAGACAGGGCCCATATACGGTTATACAGTAGTTTAGTTTTGATAATACTAACGAGTCGCAAAGTGCAATACGTAGATCAACACTAATGTTATCACGAATCCTGTAAAGGACCTTTAATCTGTAAAAGCAATTTCCTACTATTTCGGTCACATAACTCTCAAAACGTAGATTACCGTCCATTAGTATCCCTAAGTTTCTGGCCTCTTCCACTCGCTCAACGTTGATTCCCATGATTTTAATGCAAGGATTGCGCATAATAGTCTTATTAATTTGATTATTTGAACCAAAAACCATATACTTGGTTTTGGTAGGGTTTACGACTAAACAATTTTTTTCAGACCAGGCTGCAACATTATCAAGATCACTGTTTAAATTCGCAATAGCGGTATCAAACTCATCATCATTAAAAGAGATGTACATTTGCAAGTCGTCAGCATACAACTGATATTTACAAGTTTTAATACAGTCAGTTAGATCAGCAGTATATAAGATGAATAACAAAGGCCCTAAAATTGAACCTTGGGGTACGCCCCTGTTCGTAGAAGAGTTTTTAGATTTAAGTATGGTACCACCACCAGAACGAATTTCAACTTGCTGTGACCTGCCACTAAGGTAGGAATTAAACCACTTAACAGTTGATGGATGAAAACCAAAGGAAGACATCTTGGACAATAGTAGTGGAACGTTAATACAGTCGAAGGCCCGGGAGTAATCCAGTAAGACAAGCACAGTAGCCTTACCCTTGTCCTGACTAGTAAGAATATTATCCACTACATCAATCAATGCAGTAGCAGTACTACGGCCTTTTCTAAAACCCGATTGTTGGTCGGGAAGAATGCCGCAAGATTCACAATATTTGTATAGTTGGAGGTATACAACTTTTTCCATTATTCTAGATAAGTAAGAAAGAAGACTAATTGGACGAAGGTCTTTGACATCAATTGGGTTGCTCGTTTTGGGGACGGGTCGAACTACGGCAGTCTTCCAAAGGTCAGGGAAAGTGCCTGTAGCAATAGATCGATTGATAATTTGAGTGATAAAGGATAGTGTGTGGGGCATAGTTAATAATATCATATCTCTATTTAGCTCATCAATTCCCTGTGCATTGGATTTCATACTTAAAATAATATTGGCTACGACTTCTTCGCTCACGGGCTGAAGCTGAAACATAGTTGGAAATTTACGATGCCATTCAAAATAAGTTAGATCCGAAATAGAAACAGAGTCCTTGCCGGGTACATTCAAAAAGGATGTATTAATAACATCGGGTTCCAAAAGATGTCGAGGAAGATCACAGGTCTTTTTAGGATCAAGTAACACAGAACCTTTGAGGTTTTTCCAAAGCAATTTAGGATTTTTAATATTATTATTAATATGCTGTTCAAAATACGCATTTCGCTCTGCGTAAAGACAAATTTCAACCATGCGCTTAAGATCTTTATAAGATTTCCGATCTTCCTCTGAATGAGTTAATTTATAAGTTTTGAGAGCTCCATCGCGCAATTTCATTTGATAACGAATATTACTAGTAATCCATGGGCTGTATTTATTACGAATCACCATTAAAGTGATGGGGGCATGAGAGTCGTATAACTGAATTAGTCGATTAGTAAAGCCTGAGACTAGTTGGTTAATATCATCAATTTTAAGCAATTCATACAAATTTAAGTTTATGAGGTCTTTATCAAAAACATCTAAGGAAATATCTTTTATTTTTCTACACAAGACAGTTTCTGCTGGCAACTTACTTCTTTTTATATGTAAACGGGCCGTTATAAAAGCATGAGCACCAAGCTCACGTATACGCTCAACAGATATATCCAAGACCGTACTATTCGTACAAACTAGATCAATTATTGTTTCACTGTGTGAGGTAAAATGAGTTGGTTCATTGACGTAATTGGTAAGATTAAAATACTGAAGAAACTGTTCGAGCTGAGGGTACTTATCGGGCTCTTTTTTCTTTAAGTCGATATTAAAATCGCCAATAAGATATACTCGGTCAAAGTTACTAAAAGAAGAGAGTGAATCAGTTAACGCATCGAAAAATATATCAACATTAAACCAGGGAGGTCTATAAGCCGTACCGATAAGCAGACGGACAGAGTTCAATTTTAGGGATATCCACATTTGATCGACGTGCGTTGAAGGAATAGGATGTGCACAGGTCCGCACCGCCAGGCCCTTTTTTATGTAAAAACCAACGCCGCCTCCGCGGGCGCGCTCGCGCGTCCTCGGCCGCGGCGTGTGTCGCAGTCTGTAGTCGGCCGCCATGGGGGCGCGGCCTTCCTCACCAGCGTTAAGCCAAGTCTCATTTATGGCAAGAATATCTGGAGAATAACGAGCTAAAGCGGCCAGAAACTCATCATGCTTAGACCCTAAAGACCCTTTATTAAAGAGACCAATTTTTAAATATTTAGATTTAATCATTGATAAAAGTTAAATAGGTGTGATTTAAAATTATATAAGGAATATTACATAAGCGTATAATAGTTAGAAAATCGAGATTTATTTGATCGAGAAGGTAAAAAGCTAATGTAGGTGTGTATTGATATGAGTCTGCTGTATAAATAAATATAATGATTATTATTTGAAATAAATTATACACATATACACTTTGAATTAAGTACATATTAATATTATAGTATGAGTTAAATATTGACAAAATAACTGTGTAAAAATTATAGTGCAAATGTATACTATATCTAGTATTCAAAAGTGTAATAAAAACACTCTCAGTAATAATTTTTGTGTAATGTATCAGTTTTATCACAGTACACCAGCTTTGCACGTAAAGAAAAAGTACTTTTTTACATTTTATACAACGAGACAAAATAACGCAAACTAGAGACAAAGAAATAAATTGTGTTTTAAGTTTTACAGCAATATAAAGAGAGAAACTGACGCTACGATTAAACTTACTATCAAGGCATTCTAGACAATACGATGAAACAAAAAGGTTATATATCCTGCACAATGCCTTCACAACCGTTATAACTGCTGTTGGCTCAGCGGTTCATCCGTGGCTGAAGTAGTAGGGGTTGAACCATCGCCGAAGATTTTGTCGACGTCGCGCTGACAGGTCAGCTGATAGACGGCAGACGTAGCGGAGCGCCGGGCAAACACCTTGCCTCCCTTGGTCCAAATGAATTTCCAGCTCTCGGGTTTAGCACGTCGTGCTGCCTCGAGTGTCTTAGCGAAGATTATCCTATTAGTTTTGGTGAGTCTCTCATTAATGTAGAACCTTCTCGGAGTGTGCTGCGGGAGCCCTAGATCTTCAGTCTTAGCATCCCGGCGCACCCGTGATTGACGCAGTAGTTCATCGCGAATCGCACGTCGAGTAAATCTTGCGACGATAGGCCGTGGTCTGGCGGCCGTCTCCGCCTCCGCAGTCTGCCCGGGTTGGCCACGAGCGCGCGAGCCGACACGTTCCGCACTGACGATGTCCTGCTCAGTTATGTGAAGTCCCAATTTTGTAGAAACTGCTATGACAGTATGTACCGCGGATACTCCATCAAACTCGGGAATACAGGTTAACTCGACGTCATTCACCAAAGATGCCTGTTCGCGTTCATTCAGCTCGTTACGTAACTTCGTGATAGCCTCCTCAGTCTCAAGATTGATACAGGATTCATTCTTCAGTTTACTTAATTTAGAACTAAGGTTTGCAGTTTCTTGTTCAAGGTTCTTTATTCTAGTGTACAACGTACCTTGATTATTGTCTAGGTTCTTAATTTGTTCAGACAAGTAATCTGTAGTGGCGGTGAAATCGGTTTTAACCGCGTCGATCATCGAGTGCAGTTCAGCTTTTACTAAATTCATGATATCCGATTTATGTTGATCCATTTTTGATAAAATTTCGGCCTGATTGATATTAAGTTTCGTGTCCAAAAGAGTTGAGAGTTGTTCCAGCGAAAAAGCGGAAGATAAAGCTGTATAATCGCGTCCAGTTTCACAGGATATCAAAATTTCCGTGTTTTCAACTTGTTGCGAGTGGTTCTGTGAAATAGTACTTTCATCAGGATCAAAATCATCACATGACATGTCTATCGCATGGATTTTGCGAACGGGCGTTTCGTCGCCCTTACGCCGTGTTGTTATATTGGTGCATGACGGACACTGCCAGGACGTAAGCAGTAGTTTCTTATTTTGACGGAAATATGAGCTTGTTATGTTTACGCAACTATGATGGAATGTCTGCTTGCACGAAGAACATTTGAGTTGTAGCTCGCTAGGCATGGGCTTTAGACATGCATTACAGTTCATTTTGACTTATTGTTATCAGTATCACTGGTTCTTTGGAGATCTTAAGCCGGTAGGCACTTATTTACACTTATCAATGGGTACACAAAAGGTACCCAAAAGGTACCGAGTCAGTAGAATTACCGGCTGTTCGGTGTTAGCATACGTTGCACACGCTCGATGAACAAGACACCTGCACGATTTATCATCCCGCTCGCTCCCGCGCAGTCGCAACTATAGCCGTCTCGCGTCGTAGCAGCGTAGCCACGGGCGTAGGGGTCTACGCTAAGTGGTCAGTGGTCAGATAATCGTAGGTTAGGAATTATAGAAAGTTTTTTTCGTCACCACACACTCAATAGCAAAGTTCGGCAAAAACTGATTGCACAATGTCACTATCTATAAAATAAGCTTTAATTTTGTTTAAGAATTACACACTGCACACGACTTTAAATTAAATTAGACCAAGGTAAACACGGAAAGCTGCACCTCGCATCGCTCGGCCGAGCGCACACCTATACATATACAGTGTTTTATTGTCTAGGTAATAAAAGATACCAGTTTTTACATCTTATCCTATTAATATTATAAATGCTTAAGTTTGTATAGATATGTAGCGGGAGCGAGGTGATATGCTCGACCGCCACAAAGGGAAGATCTTCCCGCCAGGCATGTTGTTGCGCTTGGGGAAGCGCGGCTCCAACGGTGTATCGTCGGAAGTTGTATATATGCAGCGAATCGGGCGAACTCTGAGATCGAGATGTAGGATACTCTGCTAGCGCCATCTCATATGCTTCTTGTGGACTATATTGTCGGTTGTCTCTTGATTGTAGTTCCTCATAGTGGCCGTAGAGGTCGCCACTGGACTCCCTCCCAAGACTGAAGGTCTGATAGCTTTTTCAAGTGCAGTCTGTGCTTCATGTCGTAGCTTGCAAGTGCCAGATGATTCTTGTCTCAGTGAGTCGGGAGCCTTCCAGTGAGTCGGAAGTGAATTGCTTGCTCGTGGCCTGCGGTGAGTCGAGACCGTGCTGAGCGTGCTCGTAGTCTGCGGTGAGTCGAGACTGTGTAGAGCGTTGTCGACTTGTTGGCGCCGGAATGATGTCCTGCCGGAGTGCCACGCTGGAGAGTAGATGCCTCAGATCCAGGGTGCGATGCTACGGGGGATGCGCCGGTCGCTGAAGTCGTCGAGTGAGTTGTGGGTGCTTGGTATCAGGACCAGGAAGCTCGGTGAGTCGGCTGCGATGGATCTTTATTCTAGTGTACAACGTACCTTGATTATTGTCTAGGTTCTTAATTTGTTCAGACAAGTAATCTGTAGTGGCGGTGAAATCGGTTTTAACCGCGTCGATCATCGAGTGCAGTTCAGCTTTTACTAAATTCATGATATCCGATTTATGTTGATCCATTTTTGATAAAATTTCGGCCTGATTGATATTAAGTTTCGTGTCCAAAAGAGTTGAGAGTTGTTCCAGCGAAAAAGCGGAAGATAAAGCTGTATAATCGCGTCCAGTTTCACAGGATATCAAAATTTCCGTGTTTTCAACTTGTTGCGAGTGGTTCTGTGAAATAGTACTTTCATCAGGATCAAAATCATCACATGACATGTCTATCGCATGGATTTTGCGAACGGGCGTTTCGTCGCCCTTACGCCGTGTTGTTATATTGGTGCATGACGGACACTGCCAGGACGTAAGCAGTAGTTTCTTATTTTGACGGAAATATGAGCTTGTTATGTTTACGCAACTATGATGGAATGTCTGCTTGCACGAAGAACATTTGAGTTGTAGCTCGCTAGGCATGGGCTTTAGACATGCATTACAGTTCATTTTGACTTATTGTTATCAGTATCACTGGTTCTTTGGAGATCTTAAGCCGGTAGGCACTTATTTACACTTATCAATGGGTACACAAAAGGTACCCAAAAGGTACCGAGTCAGTAGAATTACCGGCTGTTCGGTGTTAGCATACGTTGCACACGCTCGATTAACAAGACACCTGCACGATTTATCATCCCGCTCGCTCCCGCGCAGTCGCAACTATAGCCGTCTCGCGTCGTAGCAGCGTAGCCACGGGCGTAGGGGTCTACGCTAAGTGGTCAGTGGTCAGATAATCGTAGGTTAGGAATTATAGAAAGTTTTTTTCGTCACCACACACTCAATAGCAAAGTTCGGCAAAAACTGATTGCACAATGTCACTATCTATAAAATAAGCTTTAATTTTGTTTAAGAATTACACACTGCACACGACTTTAAATTAAATTAGACCAAGGTAAACACGGAAAGCTGCACCTCGCATCGCTCGGCCGAGCGCACACCTATACATATACAGTGTTTTATTGTCTAGGTAATAAAAGATACCAGTTTTTACATCTTATCCTATTAATATTATAAATGCTTAAGTTTGTATAGATATGTAGCGGGAGCGAGGTGATATGCTCGACCGCCACAAAGGGAAGATCTTCCCGCCAGGCATGTTGTTGCGCTTGGGGAAGCGCGGCTCCAACGGTGTATCGTCGGAAGTTGTATATATGCAGCGAATCGGGCGAACTCTGAGATCGAGATGTAGGATACTCTGCTAGCGCCATCTCATATGCTTCTTGTGGACTATATTGTCGGTTGTCTCTTGATTGTAGTTCCTCATAGTGGCCGTAGAGGTCGCCACTGGACTCCCTCCCAAGACTGAAGGTCTGATAGCTTTTTCAAGTGCAGTCTGTGCTTCATGTCGTAGCTTGCAAGTGCCAGATGATTCTTGTCTCAGTGAGTCGGGAGCCTTCCAGTGAGTCGGAAGTGAATTGCTTGCTCGTGGCCTGCGGTGAGTCGAGACCGTGCTGAGCGTGCTCGTAGTCTGCGGTGAGTCGAGACTGTGTAGAGCGTTGTCGACTTGTTGGCGCCGGAATGATGTCCTGCCGGAGTGCCACGCTGGAGAGTAGATGCCTCAGATCCAGGGTGCGATGCTACGGGGGATGCGCCGGTCGCTGAAGTCGTCGAGTGAGTTGTGGGTGCTTGGTATCAGGACCAGGAAGCTCGGTGAGTCGGCTGCGATGGACCTGAAGATTGACCCGTTGCGCTGGCTTGCTGTAAGACTGCTGCTGACCAATATTGAGTGAGAGAGAGTAGCAATGATGACAGAGTTCGACGATGCTGAAGAACGCTGCTTGGCTGCTGATGATGGAGAAGGTTGCTTCCAATCACGTCGGGGTCACCACTGTAGCGGGAGCGAGGTGATATGCTCGACCGCCACAAAGGGAAGATCTTCCCGCCAGGCATGTTGTTGCGCCTGGGGAACCGCGGCTCCGACGGTGTATCGTCGGAAGTTGTATATATGCAGCGAATCGGGCGAACTCTGAGATCGAGATGTAGGATACTCTGCTGGCGCCATCTCATATGCTTCTTGTGGACTATATTGTCGGTTGTCTCTTGATTGTAGTTCCTCATAGTGGCCGTAGAGGTTGCCACAGATATATGTTCCGCTTTGAGACCAAAACGGCATAACGGGTTGGAATTAAATTTTTATTATCTAGATTAAAACATAGGATACTATTTATCCCGAAAAAAAGTGAGATTCCAGTGGGATTGTCAAAAATGTGAACGCGTGGGCATCAACTAGTATTAAAATATTCAACACTTTGATAGATACAGTTATAAAATAACCAAGATTTGCTATTTTAACTTTGGTATGTGTATACCACATGCTTATTTGTTCTTCAAAAATAAAACTGAGCTTCTTATATTGGTATCTAATGAATAAGAGTTTAGTAGATAGATACCTTTACAAATGTTTGGGAAGCTGAGAAGTGTTTAAGTTTATGTGAAAAGTTGCGATGTCCCTATAAAATAGTAGTGAACTCGATTATCGAAGTTATATAAAGTCGTCTGGCAGACCGATCGATCTCCCGTATGCATCAGACAAGTTCATCGGTGCAGGTACGAGCAAATTAATGTGTCTAACGGCTGGCTGGCGGAGAACTAGGAGAATTTTATACTCTAGCCCTTTTAGCAAGCTAACTGGGGAAGTGGAATAAATGCATATACCTACGGAAATTAAACGTGAAGAATTTTATTTTATTTTATATTATTTGCTTGGAAGATTATCGACTACAATAACAGTGTAACATTAAATTTAAGAAACTTGAAAGAATAAAAAAAACACTAAATGTACCAGCTGCTTTTCTTCCCGCGTAAATCGCAGCCGATCGAGTTAATGGGCGAAACTGAGAGCCATGTTAACGATGCGGTTAGCAACCCATCACTGTTTTGATTTCTTTTTTCCATTTTCTAGCCCATCATCACGCTAAAAGTTTTTTCTGCCCAGGGCAGAATAACACAAAGGGCTCTGTTTACTCTGTTAGGTATAATGACGTGTTGGTATTGAGATAGTATTAAGGGTTATAAACGTAAAGAGTATACAGTAGCAACTCGTCTTAAAGAGATTTATCAAACAGAACTAATTGATACGTACGTAGGAGTGCGTGACTTATCGTTACAAGATATTGCTTTATCAGTAAAATATAAAACATTACACGTAGCTATTGTATTCATTGTAAGAAAGTAGGTATAATATAGTGTCATCGGAGCATGGAACTACTTGGCTTTTATTAGTAATAAAAAATTTACAAAATTAATGTACAAACATGATGTGTCTTTGAATGCATCAAATTTTAGTTAGCTGATTAATTTTGTAACTAACTTAGTAAGTAATGGCTGTACTTCTCCAAAACTAATGACAACAATTTGATAGTGGAAATAGTTTTAAAATTATGTATGAATTGCTGACACGAATAGTTGAATATTCTATAAGTGCTATTTCATCGTTAATGAATGAATGTCAAAATTAGTTAAGTTTAGAAAGAAAACAAACTTTTATATTTAGTATTTAAGACAGAGCCATAGGTCTTGTTTAGTAAAATGGAGGGTGTTATATTAAAAATGAGAATCAAAATTGAAACGTCTATGGTGTACGAGTAAGTAAACGTACAATTTTGCTACTCAACTTACGACTTCCGATCATACCTATGGCTAATCCTTCTTTATGAATTTATAGATAGATGCTCTATCGACTTTCACAAGAATCGCAAGTTACAGACTTGGGCGAGAGGTGATGATACATTCTTCGTTTTCTTTGCTACCACTAGCATGAAAGCAAATAAACAGTCTAAAATATCATCGATGTATATTTTTCATCTGTCTTCAACAATCAAGATAAAGCTAAAAATACAATGAATTGACTGCCACCATGTTTTATGTATCGCCTGTCATCGGCTGGAGTGCGGTGGCGCTTTTTATGGGGAACATAATGATAGCACTTTTATGGCCTATCGTTTGGTACCCTTCGACTAAATTTAATGTTTATTACTTTTACAAAAGCTCGCTTTATAATGTAACCAGCTCTTCGTGGATAGATACATTCTAGACTAAACCCTAGTCGAGATTTCTTCTTGGGCTGAGGGGTTAACCACCTACGAGGCGGCCCCATATTAGTACATTTTTGGAAATTTTCAATATTCATAACTGACAACGTATCACACTATAATCACACTAATATTATTGTTATAATAGGTGAAAGTTAGTGAGTTACTTCGTATGTTACTTCTTCACGCGCAAACGGCCGGACCAATTTTGATAAAATTTGGTTTGCAGGGTTAATCACATGGGCTACTTTATAAATATACCGCGGGTAAAACAGCGGGGCGCAGCTAGTATAAGATTAAAACGTTATTCTTTCACCGTAGGTAGTATAGTTCTCTTGGTGCGCTATCATTTTTACCACCTTACACTACTATGCGACGCAGTCGCTTTGGCCATCCCCCGGAGGCCAGGCATATTTTTTTTGTCTTGAAGGCTATTTAATACCCTACTTAACTAAACTAAGAGGAGTTTAAAGGTCAATAGTATCTATGTAGATATGTGAAAAATAAGAGGACGTGCTTAGCTTTCAGAGCGCGCATAAAGCTAAGAAAATATCAGATTTCACCCGCGCACTTCACACACTCTGCTTTCGTCCAACGCTTCAGCGAAGTCGCTACCACAAATTAGAAAGAATATATTCTAACGGACAGATGGGCAACAAGCCTTCTAAACGTAATTTCATACTAACTAATGACATTACCCAGAACTCCATTGCGCTACCGTAGTATCGATATGTTATAAATTGCGCTTTTTGATTTACTTTTAATTTTTGCTTGGCGCACCTGCTTTCTTGCCCCGGGAGCCCAACTACCTGCCTGACTATCCTGGACGACTTATATGTTATTGTGACGACGTCGTCCGAGTAGCTCAATATTGGGCTGATAGAATATAAACCAATCGACGCGCAAAGTAGAAAAAAAAATTTTTACCCGACTACAACTGATCGTTCTCCGCCCACAATACCACACCTTATCCCATCTTTTTCCTAACCTTAACACTTTTGAAGTTATATCGGAAATGAGAAAAGGAACATTGAATTTACGTATTTTTATTTAGTAACAATTTTTTTAAATCTATGTTAATATGTCCTCAATGTAACTTTAAGTCAACTGATATTTTTATTTCCTTATAATAATGACTCATTATGCTAATAAATTAAATTTAGAAAAATTACGCAAAACATACTCGCACTAAAACGACAGCCGCCATGATTGCGACGTCATACCTGTAGTAACAAATACTAGATTGCAATCTATTCATCCGATAATAAATGCACAATAAAGTGTGCGCCTATTGTTTTAAGGGGTAAATGAATTTTTCAGGGTTCAGTGCTGCTCCCATTTGAAATAAATTATTTGAAAGGAAATGGAGATATTATTCAATGTTTTGTCTAGATAACCCTTTCAAACTATTTTATTACTTATAAAAACAAAATGGCGACTCAAATATTTATTTTATTCGGTTTTAGTATTTGTTGTCTGTGAAAATTTCGACTGTCTAGCTGTCACGGTTCATGAGATACATGGGATGCCTGATGATAGACAGACAGACAGACGGAAAGATGGACAGCAAAGTCTTAGTAATAGGGTCCCGTTTTTACCCTTTGGGCACGGTACCCAAAATAATAAATTAAAATAGGCACTTGTACCCAGAGCCGTAAAATAATTATAAATAATAGGCCAAGTGCGTGTCGGGCCACGCGCAGTATAGGGTTCCGTAGTTACGAATGCGAACTTTGAGTTTATGCCAGTAAAAACGTGTAAAAACTATTTTTCTATTGAATTTGTATAAAATTTTCCTTTTCCGAATATATTTAATAAGTTGATCGCCTATAACTTTTTAATTTGTAAACCCTACTTAGCTCTGATAGTTTTCCTTTAAATTTCGTTATATTTCTATAGCTGTGAATTTTTTCACGTGTCCATATATAACCGTTTAGCAGATAGAGGGGGGGAACACTCGACTCTAACAAAAATTTTCACTTTAAAACCAAATATTTCAGAAACGGATCCCTAAATCGAAAAACAATGTTCGCAAGCTCATAATATTTTTAAAAGACCTATTCATCAATACCCCACATGATTGGTTAATCGACAAAATAAAATTGACTTTTGACTTTACTTGTATGGGAGCTACCAAAAAAAAAAATATATCAATGTTTTACTTTACCACTTTTTTCGCATGATTAATAAACATACCTATACCAAATTACAGCTTTCTACTACTTATAGTCGCTGAGTAAAACCGCGGACGGACAGACAGACAGACAGACAGACAGACAGACATGGCGAAACTATAAGGGTTCCTTGTTTACTACGGAACCCTAAAAACGGCAGTCGACCTTTTTGATAACGTGACATACAGATAATACAAGTACGATTTTGTTATAAAAATAAATCATAAGTTTTTGTAAAAAATTAACACTGTTTTTGCGTTTCTTAAGTATAGACCATTTTAATAACATTATTTATCAATTTAATTTTGACGGACGAGAACGGCCTAGCAACATTATTTCTGTTGTATGTACTGTTAAGCTCAAAGACCAAAAACGCTAAATGAGTGAAAAAATAGGCCACAACGCGTTGTGGCTAATATCAAACGGCCACGACCACGACGACGCATTGTGGCAATTACAGAACGACCACAATGCATTGTGGCCGTCGCGAATTGGAAATATAGGGAAGAAGGAAAACTGACCTGGGTGCGTGGTAACATAGATAGGTGACCACACTTTCACAGATTTAGCAACCCACCATGAATCAAAAATTTGCCAGTAAACGTCATTTAAATCATTACACTCCTTCAGCAGTTGTGTAAAAATAAGCAATAAATAAAAAATCGCAATGTATGTCATTACTATCTCTATGGGTTATTATTCTAAGATTATTACTATAGTGAACTGCTGACTTATGACAAAACCCTGTTATTATTAAGAAATGGCCGTTGCCCGTTTCTGACTGCTGGTCATTGCATGTTCGTTGTCTTATATGATCGCACATACATAGTATAGCCATAATAATCATATAAAAATTGGGTAAGTGCGAGTCGGATTGATATATCTGCCTGTGTGGTAAGTAAAACGAAGGTAAGTAAATAATATAACTATTTATATTTGTGTGTTTTGTTTTTGGTGTAAGAGGCCAAAACTGAGTGTCATAATTTTTGACTTAGCTTGATGACTGCCATACAATAATATCAGCCGGGACCAAGGCTTATACGTGGTTTCTAAAGTACGAAATAGATCAAGAAATTTTTATGCCACTTTTTGTCACCCATGCAAATATATAAGTATCCATATATTTCTATAATATAATATGTGAGTATGCGCAAATCAAACGAACAATTAAAAAAATGTATTTACTTTGAGTGATACAAAGACAAAAAGAAGCTAAAGCAGCTCTGAATTACAAAATAATTATAAATAAAAAGATCACACGGTCTTCTTTCATCTCCTTGAGTCGAAACACGTGAGAAGTCAAAAGCATCAATTTGTTTTGCTTATATACTACATCGCAGACGATGACGATACTTATGCATGATAATCGATGTAACACAAATATAAGAAAAGTAAAATAACTAAACAGAAGAGATACATGCCTTCGACAATTAGCCATGGCCCATGAGTTTAATTTTTATCTTCTTATTCTTATATACGTATTCTCTTTTGGAGTGTTTCCTGTGATTGTTTTTGTTGCCATAATTTCGATGTCGTATTTTCTTGGGCTGGAGCACAGAAGCACAGTCTTCTCGTCTCAATGGAGCGATCACGACTGATTGATGAAACAAAACATGCCCATTACCTCGGGTCATGTGCGGCAAAACGAGAGCATTCTGTGCGGAGTAAGAACGTAGTAAGCGCCCAAAAGCACCGAATTAGTTTTATTTTAATTACTTGTGAAATACACATTATTTTAGAAAAATGGTAATACAGCTTATCAGCAATATAATTTTATATTATATATAAAAATATTGACTCAGTAACACGCATAGTTTTGTCAAAAAAAAGATTCTAGTTGAAAATTAGACGTAAATTGCGATTTTTTTTCATTACTAAAATATTATGATTTTATGTTTTTAACAAGACCAATTATTTGAAATATAATGTAATATCTACATTAAAAAAACCAAGTTATTTGTGGTTTATTCTCGAGTTTAAAAATCCAATATGCGATGGCCAATTTACCTATAGTCCCCCTCTTAAAGCAGTGTGATGGTGGCATCCATTTATCGATGAGACATTCAATGATTAGACACAAGGCATATTTATTCAAAACAAACGACAGCCCTTGAATCAAAAAAATTAAAACATTTCATCCCTTTTTTTTTGGGCAGACATGTAAATATTTATAATATTACGTACATACGAGAAGATCTATAAGGCTTCATTTGTATTTTTCAAAATATCAAAAAGTATTTTTATGCCGGCAAAATTTATCTCTGTCTTTTTTTATTCTTTTTGATTTGCATTATAATTAAGTGTTATCTTATCTTAAAATAAACTATTAGATCAATAAGTTGCCGGATGTTCCTTTTTTGCGTGACTACGTTTTTATAAATCAATGTTGATGATTCCACCTGAATAAATATTCATTATTATTTACGCACAGGTTTGCAGAAGAAAATACAATTTCAATTTGCGTTTGCCTGAAATTAAAATTGTTCGCAATTTGCACAAAACCTTTTTCGGTGCCTACTTATCGCGATTCTGTATTACAAGCGACTTTTCATGATGGTATTTATGTAATTGTTTACCAATAGACACTTTTTTATAACTAAAAGGAACCTACTACAATAAACAATACCTTCACTTTGTCAACTTAAAAAGTTCAATAAGTCAAAGGGATGATAACATCATGACATAATTTATTCTTTAATTTTCAACACTGAATTAAAACCGATTACTTTCTTGGCACCACGCCACATGAACACGATCTATAGAGTAATTTTTTGTACTTTTGTAATTATTTAAGATTTGTTTTATTATATTCTGAAAAAACTCATATTTTCGAGAGGTCGTTATAATAAATCAATTAAATGTAATTAAACATAGCAATGAATATTGTCAAACAGTACATATTCATTGTTGATTTATATTATTTTATTTGCAAAAAACAATCTTTATTTTTTGCTATGGCTGGCATACTATTGGTGCTTGCAACCCCATTCATCTCGTTCTCTTCGCTCGTCTGATTGTGCTAGGTGTCAGACGTTACATATACTTCCAAGTAAAAGTGAAAATAATATAATTTCATACTCCACCAGATAAATGGTATTTTAATTTAGTCCATACCGAACAGATATTCCAACAATCATCCCAGCCCTTCTTCCACCCACTGCTGAGCATAGGCCTCTGTTCGTCGAAAGCCACCCAACTCGGTCCTGAGCTGCTCTCAAATACATAAACTTATAAATATGTAATAATATCGGTAATCATTCCTAACAACAGCTTTCATCTCTTGAAGCCATTCAATCTAATAATGACTGTAGGGTCAATGCTACTCAACCCAATAAACATGCCATTCGAAATAGATTTTTAACACTATAGCAATACATTCCAATTTGCTGCGGGAGTTACGAGTACTTATATCACAGTAAGCTCAGAAAAGCTTCTCAATGGATGAGATGGGCTACATCCTGTGGTTTAAATTGCATGGAAGTTTGTAGTTGTGCTTTGGCTTTGGCTTTGGAAACAAGTAAAATCCATCACAAATGTTATGCAGATAAAATACAAGTTATTTATGCGTACAATTTATATCATATCGATATATTTATTAAATCTACAATCGCAATTAGCACCTCAACATACTTTTTGAAAAACGTATGGCTCTATTATATGGCAATTTGTATGGGAACGACGAATTTTTTTTTACTTTAATTTCATTATAATATAGTGATCTACTATAGCCCGTGGTTCGATTTATTACGGGTATGTCCCTTTCACGTTGTATATGCCTATTTATGTATATAAAACATGCTCAATTTCGTTTTCAGTGCACAATCTATGACTCATTATGGTTTAAGTTTCTGAGCATAATTTACAAAGGATTTGTCAAATGATATCTTATATTTAGTGCACTAAGCACTTGGGTTAAACTTACTGAACATGGATATAATGGATTAAGGACGCCTATAACTTAATGTGTTTATTAACGACACACCGTGACAAAATGGAAATTCAGTTTAATCAAGAGCAAAAGTTATTGAGTTTGTTCATCTGTATCTTCGTGACTATAAATCCTGGTCAGTTTGTTTGTTAAAATTAGATTTATCTTGTCACATTATGTTAAGGTAAAGGAACAGAATGTGGATCAAAAGGAATTTAAAAAACGTCCTCATATTTCTATGTTTTTTGATACATCTTGTGAAAGATCAAAATGTCATCGAATTTTATTTATTTTAAATGTTTAAACTGCAATCTACACATACTTACATACACTTTATAAATTAGGTAATTTTTTTTGCCCTATATTTATTATTCCTTCGCGAGAAATGCCGATCCTGCTTAAGCTCACAAAAGAGAAATGCTGACGGAATATATTTAGAGCTGCCTAGTGCAATCACCTGCGGCTGAGGATATAAACATTTCGGATTCTCGTAGGAGTATTGAAGAATGAATCCCAGAGGAAAGAGCTCGCATTTATTTTAGTACAAACATGTAATTTTGCGTGCGGAAATTCTTTCAGAATTGTTTGGTTTTGAATATGCTTTGAAAGCCAGTGAAACGGTCGTTTTTTGATTTGATGGTTCAATACGAACGATCTTATGAAAAAATTGTAATTAGGTAGCCAATTTATTTTTAAATCGTATTATGATTGTATTCTCAAATAAGGTTTGTCTTTCATTTTTATCTTTGACGTATAATAACAGTCTGAATTGACCAAAGGTCAAAATTTTTGGAGATATGACTTTACAAGATAGAGAAAAAGAAACTGCATCAAAATCATTAACTAACTGCAAAACAGATAGAAAACGAAAACTTACTATTTAGAAAGTTATTTCATAACAAAATTCTTATGTTATCAAACAATAAAATGTAGGAAAAGCAAGTGATATTGTAAATCAGATCGGTATTAAAATGTCAGTTGGAATGAACGATCAATAAATCGTACCATTCCACAATCTGTCTAACCATTCGGAGAAATGAAAATACTTTCATAAAAAGCTTATTTACGTTCCAATAAAGTTTTTATTGCCGTACTTATTGTATCGCTGATACCGACAGATGCGAACATTTTCAGTTTCACTTTTCAAACAAAAGTAATAAGTAAAAAGTTTTATTTTACAGTGTCTCTGTTGCAAATTAAAGTACAAATTGAAGGTGCAAAATAAGCAAGTAGATTACCACAAAATTAAAAATTATATTTTTGAAATAAACTTAAACAACAAAATATGCAAAAAAGCAATAAAAATTGCCGTCATCATTATAGTTGCATTACGGTTTCTGGACTTATACCTAAATTTTACGGGGCCCATTGCTGTCCCATTTGAAATAAATCATTTGATAGGAAACGGAGACATCATTTAATTTTTTTTTCTTGACTAGGCACTAGATCACCGTTCAAACTATTTTATGATCTACTTTTTACAGTTTAAAGTGAGAACGTGAAGCTTTCCTACGCACAATTGCGAAAAACGGCCACTTTTGGCGAATGTGCGTAGAAAAGCTTCACGTTCTCACTTTAAACCGTAAATAATAGTTCATAAAATGGTTTGCTAAGCATTTCCATATATACCTAGTCGTTCGGAAGTTGTCTGCATCCAACACCTTCATGTTGGTTAGATCAAAATGAAGTAGGTATATATTACTGAATCTAATTTAATCTAAATTTTAAAATAAAAAATGTGAATTTGATCTTTGATTCTAATTGGACTTTCCCGTTAAAATATAAGACAGTTTTAGTTTCATATCCATACCTGGTAAGTGTACAACTAAGGTGATTACTCGCAAATAAATTAACACTGTAAAAATTCCTCGATACATTCGTTTGCATCCAATAATAATTAAACACCCATTTAATTGCAAAATCAGTAATAAAGGCGCGAGCAGACAGCGCACTTTGTCGCCGTCTGTGTGTTGGCGCCGGCTATGATTAACAATAACAACATGCACACGTGCCTTCGTCGCCCAATAAAACTGCCGTTAAGGCCCTTGCACATGATCAGATTTTTTCTGTGCGTTGTATTCTGTAGGGAAAGTTTATCAGTGATAGTCCTACCTACGAAGTAATTTATACGTAATCTGTGGTTATACTGTACTAGGTAAATGATTTGGGGATTTGATTACCAATAACATCGTGCACACGTGCCCACGTTGCCTATTAAACTGCCGCTAAGCCCCTTGCACATGATTACATTAACTCCAATCTTGACAAAACTATAGCAGTTTTTCTATCAAAAATAGTAGATTATTAACCAAGGGGATAAAGCAGTGTCTTCTGTCGCGGTGGCGACTTAAATCGCGAGCGCAACGAAGGACTCGAGGTTTACTCCCGAGCGGAGCGAGGATGTTAAATACTTAAATCACGAGCGAAGCGAGGGATTCAGGTCGAGTCCTGAGTTTAGCGACGGATTTAAGTTCACCCAAGACTAAGACAGCTTTATCACCGAGGAAAATACTCTACTTTTCGTACCATTTGCGAAAAAATAAAGACAATAATAACATTTTTATCCAGTTACATTAAAAATACAATGTTTTACGTTGTAAATAAAAATATAGGTACGCAGAAAACTTGGCTGTATGTGTGAGACGCAAATGACCCTTTGCTTTTTTTTTGGAAAACTAAACAGCTGGTGTAAACAAACAATGACATAACTTGATCGTTATTTTTTTACGCTTAACAATATAGAAATGATTTGAGTTCAGTATAAATTTCGGTAAGTATTTCAAACTTAAACCACATTCTCCCTCTAGAGGATGAATGAAATTCAGTACAACTTTCGTTCCCTGTTTTCATTCTTGGTCTAGAGGCTGAATGAAATTCAGTACATTTTTCTTTCCCTGTTTTTAACAGATTAAAAATGACTATTATTATGTTCGCTTTTTGTGCCATAGAATGAGCCTTTTTTGAGCAAGTGGTACGAAAAATATATTTATTTGACTCTGAACACAGGTACCAATTAAGTTTTTATAAACCTTGTATCTGGGGAGTCCCGGTCCTTTACATATTAAATATCATTTCAAACTGAATAATTTGTCTTGTGTGTTTTTATGAATTGTTAGTGGAATGTTGCAGTTGTATGATGTGATAAAATAGGTGGCTCAGTGAGCTGTAGACCACGCAAGTCACCCCGACCCGCTAAAGTTAATCTGATAAAATGGTTCAGACAAACAAGTTGCAAATACGACATTATTGTAAATTTGTTGAGTTGGCCGAAATATGATATTTTTAAGTTTTCAACCCCTATACTTAGGCTTGTTTGAAAATTTCAAAAAACTGTATTGACTAAAAATTCTCTATAATTTTAGAACTTTCTCACAAAATTTCACGAGAATCGGTTGAGAAATGCGACCTTTTGGCGAAAACAGCCGGACAGACGGACAAACGGACAGCCAGACAAAAGCATTTTCGGGCAATCTCAAAACTGTGACGTTTCGCTCGCTCGGTCAATTGGTAATCGTGATTATTATACATGCAGGTGAAGAAAAATATAAATGTGTTGTCAAAGTTTTTTCTATACATTGTGTGTACAAGGAAAGTTTTTGAATTTAGTGAAAATCACAGGGAAAAATACATACCACTCGATTTCGATAAAAAAATCTAATATGGCATATTTTTTAATTTATTTAGTTATATAACTTTACTTACATTATTCATAACCTTGTATGTAAATTAGTAAGTGTTTAAAAATAAAATGGCAATTTTACTGGCGACAAAATAAATAAAAAAACTGACATGCTGTGCCGTCTCCAATCTACATAAAATTGTTATGAGGATAAAGGCAGAAGTCTGTTTTCTGAGGAAATTGAAACAGAGCTCAAAAAAGGTATTTGATATTTTTTCCTTAACTAAAACATAAGATAGGTATACATAATCTATAACATTTGTTTTGGTCAATATTTTAAAAGAAGACCCAAATCTGAACGCTTACTTGAATGGAGTCACGGGCAAATGCGAGGATAAGTACAATAAAATCTCTCAAACTCTAATAAAAGTTAAAGAAGAATATTTACTGTAACGAAAGCGAAGACACGGAATGGGGCATTAAATCTTTTATTATCTGTACTGTACGCACTCCTGAATTTAGAGATCAAGTGCGTACTTACGCTGGTTGAATTGATTTTAAGGAATGACCGTAAATCGAGTCATAAGACTTCAATTTACTTTTCTTTGAAATCCGTTCTTTGTTGATATTTTTTACACCAAAACAGGACTTGAATAACTGGAATATTTTCGGTTAAAAAACATTAAGTGCTGTCACGCACTACCTAACCGACTTTTGAAGCCTTACACCTGCTGTAATCTTTGACTAGTGAATAAGACCGTATGTTTCAAGAAAATACCTACGAGAATTTTGAAATATGTACCCAGGACACTGGCTTATGGCCTTAACAATTTTCAATAAGTTAAAATATTTTAATTAATAATTTCTAAAAATGCCTAAAGCTTAATTGATAACTGTTTAAATCTACAACTTTAGTATTTGATCCTGTACAAGAGAAACTTTGTAACCTTTTAAATTGGCAGTTTAGCCTGATGAGGCAAAATGATCCATATTAAAAAAAAACTACATTCTTGTAGACTGATTAAATAAACTAATGTCACGTCAATAAAGCAGTCGTTCACCTAGTGTAATGAAAGCGGCCAAACGCCACTGATTTGTCGATGGTCATATAACGTCAATCTGACGTGATTGATGGGCGCGCGGAAAACAACGGCAGTGTGTGCACGACCGATAATTGTATCGATTTCAATATCGAGTAATTAAAAGTAATATTTTTATGACTGGGATGTGATTTACGTCAAAGGCTAATAAGAGTTTACATTAAATTCCGGAATCACAACGAAATGCATATTCTAAAGCGAGATATCGATATTTTTGAAAAATCTTTTTTTTTTCATATTATGGAAGATGTACATTTTTTAAGTAAAGCTTGGAGATGGTCTTAAAATAAATAAAATTAAAAAAAAAAGTTTTTTGCTTACTTACTAAAAAAACGTTTTTTGGTTATTAATTAAATAGTTGCGATCTTTTTTTATGTATTATCACCAATTATTCGAAGACGCCTGGACTGGACCGATTAGAATAAAACTTTTTTTGCTTGAATGGATATACTTGTCAGGTGATCCTATTAAAATTTTATCAAAATCGGTTGTTAGTTTGGGGATGAAGTAGGTTTTTAGTTTGGAAAAATTATGTATTTAAGTTTAGCTATAGATGCTCTTTAAACCCTTTTTGCCTTTCATCATTTCTACAGAATTCAACAATAAAGGGAAAAGTTTATGGAAAGTGTTGTTGCTCATGTTCGGTGTGAGGTGTGACCACTCAATTATAAGTAGGTAAGTATGATTAATAATAAAATCATACAATACTACAATTATGCTACCCACAGACAGGAAGGTAGGTCTTATTATGGTAAGCAATGCATTGCAATATAGTGATAGTGTCTGAAAATGTTTGTCATGCCATTAAAATGTGAATGGACTATTATGCGTTTCGTAGTGCCATGGTAACTTTCATGAATAATATTGTAATATTTTGCACTATTATTTCCTTTACTGAAACATGCGATCAGCTGATCAAACACAAAAATATTTATTTTCCTATCCCATGTACCTTGTCGGATCAATGTTGTTCATGACATGAGTCACTAACTTTTGTTCGAGACAGCCGAGAGATGAAAGAGTGTTTGGTAACCTCTCGGCACGGGAATCTCCTATTTTTCCAGGATAAAGTATCCTGTATGTTAATTCAAGTTATAAGCTATCTACAGGCCAAATTTCATTCTTATCTGTTCAGCCATTTTCGCGTGAAAGCGAAACAAACATCCATACAGCCATAAAAACTTACGCATTTATAAAATTGATAGAATTTGAATTTTATGGCTATGTTTCGCTATATTCTCGTAAATGCCGCAGTAAAAAGTCGTACTTTTCTCTTACATCATTTACATACTTATATCTGTAAATAAAATCCAATAAGCAACGTAATAAATAAATTTGTACATTTATTGGATTTAATTGAGGAAGTCGTCTAATACTTTATGGCTTAATTAAAATCATTGCAAGACACTGCAATTTTGCTACTCGTTGAATTAAGCCATACAGACTGTAGTGGTTCAATTCAGTTCGATTTCAAACATATGGCCACGTATTTGGTAGGTTTTTACATTATAAAAGTCTTTAAGTCTAGTCTAAATAATTATTTCAAATAAAGGTTTCCTCATTTTTATTTTTATTTATGGACAAATAACCCTGATTGAGCTAGCCCCAATGTAAGTTCAGACTTGTGAAATGGGATACTAACTCAACGATACGATACGAGGACAATTTGAAAAAGGCCATTTTCCAACTTATTAACTTATTTTATAACTTATTTTATTAAGTACTAAATGAGCAATTCTTTTAAATTAAGTAATTGGCACATAAACTTAGTATTTTTATATCTTGAATTAAAAGTGTAATTAATTTCAGAATATTGGAATTCAAAAAAATACCTTTCATTCTTTCAAAACATAAAAAAGAGAAACAAAAACGTTTTATACAGACGTCAGGCATGTAAGTAGTGTGTCATTAACCTTCACATGAGTTACATCGTAATTATAGCGACATACCGTTGCACTTATTAGCCAAATAAGTTTCTCCGCCCCACATTTCCTCTCAGTAACGTATCGAGATGAATCATGGAAACCGCAGGCTTTTATCGAGACATACATTGCAATGCAATACATTATAAATTATAACTGTAATCAATTCATGAATCATGGCGGATCTGTCGATTTCTTTTCTTTTATCTCAAACCGTTGTTTATGGTCCGTTATTGCGTTTGCAAACATTCGATGAAATATATGATATAAATCTTATCTGATTGTAAGTATGATTTCTGGAAGACAAAGTTTATAGCGGTAAACATCGGTAAATATTTATCTTCATCTGAGGTGTTCTGTTAAATTATTATTTGCACAGATTACTCGGGATACAATTTTAGTCTGGCTGAAAAATAGAGTTCTTCTCTTTGGTCGACATTTATAAAACTTTTAATAACTATCGTGGTAGTTTTTAGGTTGAAGATATTTTTTTTATAAAGATTTTATAAAAACTTTTCATTGCAGAATTATTTTTTACAATAACGATGACAAATAGCAAATCTTATCCAATGTTTTATTCATTAAATTTTATAAATTAAATAAACAAATAAATATATAGGCACAAATTGCACTTGAGACTTGTGTTGAACGATACTATATCATGGAACAAATACATTTAAAGATAAACATCCAAGACCCAGGACAATTCGAAAAAGGCCATTTTCCAACTTGCCCTGACCGGGGATCGAACCCGAAACGGAGGTCGTCAAATAGAAAATTAAATATTCGAAATTGTGTCAAAATGAACAAGACATCTCTAAATACTTCCGTACTTACTTTTTTTGTGTAGCATTGACCTGATATTCATCACGAGATGTACCTACCTAGTTACCCTTATAACTAGGTAGGTACATCTCGCTCACAATAAAACTCCAGTCTCCACCTAATAGCTTATTTCCCGCTCCATTGGCCACCAGCCAATGCACTCCATTTTATTCTTCCTCCCTCGTCTGAGTGGCCACGATACTACCTCAAGCTCCAAGCTAAGTACAAGTACTTACATTGTTGTATACTGTGGTTGTATATGAATATGATAGTGGTTTTCGATCTTTGTATTGGTTTCTGAAGAAGATGATTGTTTGAAAATATCGATAGTTATTTTATAAAATAAACGTATGTTCTGAATTTAAAGATATTTTTTTAGGTACAAGCTAGAACTGCACATGGGTTTTTATATTGCCGCTGGCATGTGTGTGTGTGTACATAAAATTATCCCTTAAATCCTTCCTCTACGAAAAAGTGCCCAGAAGGCTGGCCAGCATTGCCACGTTGTATGGCAAAGCTGGTAACATAAGGTTTATTTCTATTTCATATTTTTCTACTAATTTTAATGTGTGACAATGTGCGTGCTCTGAACTAGTCAAGTAAAAAATGTTATTTGCTCTACTCAATTTGAGAATATCACTGTACCTATTTTTAATGAAATTTTGAAAATATTTATTATTTTATTTTATTTTTTAACTTTATTTATAATTTTTGATAAAAATTCTGTAAATAAGTATATCTGGTTGTTCCATTGGTGGCACATATACAAATTAGACTAATTATTTCAAACCAATAGACGTCGGACTTGTTCCATAGATTTTTCGCACGCACTTTGAGCAATAATTGAACAATAAGAACGATCAGCTGAGTGGCTCAAAGGTCAGTTCCCGTGTCGTCGACCCCAGCAATCGATTGCGCTTCCCGCCATGGTATATTGTGCCCTCCATTGAATAATACAACGCACGGAACGCAACGCACCGGTTTTGAGCCCTTGTGGCGCTAGCCCAAATAGCAGGGAGCTGCTGTACCGAATTTCTTATTTTCTCTTGAATAATTTCTAAAAAATACAATGTTGTGAGTTTCAACTTAAAACACCCTAAAGTCATTTCAAGCAAGATTGTCGGTGGTAGGTACAAACACTTCAAAAAAACTTAATAAGTTCTCAAAGTGATGCGAAAAATATAAGATTTTCTTTGCTTATTTTTGACTCTACAGCACGAACTTAGTTAGATTTAAGTTCATACTAAGTAAGCACAGCTCTACATAGTATAGTCGGACTTACAACATGTGTAAGGCCTTACGTCTTAAAACACTGACGACGAATACCTCAAAACACAAGTGACATTGACCTATGAATAAAGAAGATGAATAATCGCATCTTAGTGATATTCATAATTTTAATGAATGATATAGCCATTTAAATGCATTATTTTTTATTATCATTGTCAGTAAAATGTATCATTTTCATTCATGAACATCAATGCAAAGGTGGACTTTGGGCGTCTTACGCGTGCTTTGGAATATTTTATGTAGGACTTTTAGTATTAAATAACATTATGAATATAATATATTCCATTCAGCCATTTCTGTGTAACATTTTATATCAGTACTTCATTTTTTATGTCTTTTGGCGTACTTTTTAATGTTCTCTACTTTACTTTGTAATGGAAATAAAACAATTGGAAAGTAAAGATTCATATCTTATAGTTAAATATGTAAGCTGGATCTATAAACTACCAACTACATAATTATGAATTTTATGTTCTTTAAATGTGTAGACATAGAAAACTAAAGATGAATTCTAATCTATTAGATATCTGGTTAATCCGTAACTGTAGTCGTTAGATATTAGGTACATTTGCTTGAGTTTAAGATTCAACCCCCACTTATAAACAGCCTATTAGCAAACAATAAACACACCTAATAGCGAAATAGCGCCACAAAAACATAAACTTAATATAGAATAAAATCAAAAGTAGGTAATAAAATAATGTAATAATTCGTTTGAAATCATAAACAGTTGCAATGATCGATTAGTAAAACATGTACTTAAATGCAAAATTAATATGTCAAGAATTTGATATTTTTACAACCCCATTTATTTATGTATTTGAAAAGGGGCCTTCACATATTATACACGTGAGTGTCACGTATACCTGTGGATGTCGTTAAAGGCGACTAAAGGATACATTCATCACGAACACCAAAACAGGCTTCCGATGGGCAACAGCGTCGGGAGCTAAATCGTGACACAACACTGCGCTCGCCAACCCGCCTGCCAAGCGTGGCGAGTATGGCAAAACCCCCCAATGGAGATACAAAAATTTACCAGGCCCCCAGTACCCGGCGGTCCCGCTATTCTTGACTCCGGTAGCGGTCATGGTAACGGCGGGGCAGGGGGTGCTAAGAATCTCCGGATGAGATCGGGCTACCACCCTCGGCGGAAACTGGCCCTGGTAACACACAATGTCCGCACTTTGAGGTTGGACGAAAAACTGGCTGAGGTGGAAGAGGAAATAAGTAACGTAAACTACGTTGGGACATTGTGGGGTTGTCTGAAGTCCGAAGAGAGGGCGAGGGCACGACAACCCTAGAGTCCGGTAACCTACTATATCACCGGAAGGGAGACGAAATAAAGTCTCAGCATGGTGTAGGGTTTCTCGTTTACAGGTCCCTCGTAAATAACTTAGTTACCATTGATAGTGTTTTCAGCAGGGTAATATACCTGATACTCAGAGTATCGAAAAGACACTTGCTGAAGGTTATACAGGTGTACATGTCGACGGGAAAACACTCAGATGCAGAGGTTGAGGTTGTGTATGAGGACATTAGTAGTGCCATACACGCCTCCAAAACCCAGTTTACGATTACCCCATAACAATGGGGGACTTCAACGCAAAAGTGGGCAAGGGACGACGATCAGGGTGGGGCAATTTGGATATCCTACCAAAAGTCAAAACGAAAGTTGTTTGATATATAAATAGTTCGAAATCATAAAGTTCCTGTGATTTATAAGAAAAACAAGTGAAAATAAAAAGCGATGTAAACACAGAAAGTGAGCGAGCGAACACGTCGCGCGGCGCGAGGTACCCGATATCTTGATATATCGCCGTGGGGCGTCTCGGGTGCGTTTTTACAACCCCTATCTATTTATAAGAACAGGGGCTGTGCCAACCTTTACAAATACTCTGATAAGCTCTACAAACTGGTGGCGTAAAATCTTATCGACGAATTTTCTATGTTAATCAACCTTAGTTTACTGATTTCATTCTTAGGACATTTTAGTATAATTCAGTAAGTTGGTACAAATAAATACATTAAGAAAAAATAAATCCAAATTAGAGTTTAGGCATTATTGGTACGTATAAGTCGAGTGTATACAAGTACATAACTAAATTTATTTTTAAAATGTTATTTTAAAATAAGTAGGTATATTTTTGACGTTTGACTCAATGTCATTTAATAATAGATACCTATCGATTTAATTAAAAATTGATCGAAATTGGTCTTTTCAGACTTTTTACAAAGCGCTACGTATCTGTTTGCCTTCGGACTGAATGAAACCTATTTCAAATGTAAATAACAGTTAATCAGTCAACATCATAATAATCAGAAAATGTTTATCGCAAAACATGTTCGCAGTACTCATCGCCTGTGAACAATTTCGTAATTCACCAGCAGATAGAGCCCACTCGAATCCATTGAGT
The DNA here is from genome assembly GCA_943193695.1 of Acrobasis suavella. Classification (NCBI taxonomy): domain Eukaryota; kingdom Metazoa; phylum Arthropoda; class Insecta; order Lepidoptera; family Pyralidae; genus Acrobasis; species Acrobasis suavella. Next base: position 7,459,143 of record OW971937.1, on the reverse strand, counting down.
TTAACTGGCGATATTTTATCAGACAGTTGTTTATTGCTAATCTTCGATCTTCGCTCCCATTCGCAACATCAGCTGATGGGCTCGCGCTCGCGGGTCACGCCCTCGAGTGAAAGTAGCCCGTATTTATAGTTCGGCGTGAGCAAGTAGCTGCGCCCTTCCCTCGCACCCCAGTAGCTATAGTTAGAATGGATGCAGCGCCCGCGCCGATTCGTTCGCGACGTCTTCGCCTTTGCTGTCTGCTTGCATTAATATTTGTATTCCAACTGCATTATTGAGTAGCATTACCAGGTTATTTACGAACAGTTAACCAATGTCGGTTAAAACCGAACTCGCAAACTCAATCTCATCAGTAAGAAATTTTGATTCTATAAATCTAATCCGGATCTGCTATATAAATAATTAGTCTAATGGCGACAATATTAAACGTCTGTATGATAAAAATCAACACACATAGTGAATACAATTAGCTCTAAAGTCAGACATAGAGTTAACAGATCCAAAAAAATTGAAGGTGTTGAAAGAAGTCTTATAAATAAATAGCGACGTCAAGGCTTAAAGACCAGAGGCCTAAAATAGAACTGTCTAAAATCTTTACTAGGCTCATCGGCTTATCCGCAAATGTCCACAATATTACTGCTTTAGACGATAATGATGACATTTTAATCCAAGTCGACAGAAAAAACGGCCTAACCGTTTTATCGTAACAAACATTTGCTTTCTTGCAAAAATATGAAGGTGCAAAGCGTGCCATTTACACTTAAATGCTTTTAACATTTTAATGTCGAATTACACGGTCAGTTCACACACCTATTAATAAATTATGCAAAAGCATCGTTTGCATAAATTTGCCATGCGGGTCGCGTGCCGATCGCTCCGAGAAGTAGCGGTTTCATTGAAGATTGCGGTGAGATACTGAATACTGCACACCTTATATTGTTTGCTGCCTTTTTTAAAACAGACGATGTAAGTAATAGGCCATATACAATGGTGGTAAATACCATGTATGATAAATATGCAGAGGAACTTTCGCTGCATGCGCAAGAAAGCACAAAATAAGACCAAAGCACCAAGCCATATTAACACTCGGAGAATTAATAAATATTGTTTTCAGGATCGCACTTTAGCGTTATGTATGGTGGTTAAAGACTGAAAAATACATCGTTGTTGTATTTTTTTTAAATAACATTGCATTTCAAATTGACACTAATAGAACGAAGGTATTTTAAACGCGCTTACGAGTAGCATGTAATTAATAGGATAATTGTTGGTTTTGCCTCACTTGACAAGTACTAGTTATTCCTTTCTCAGCATCTGTTGCTTGTTTTGTAATTCCGGTATAGTTGACAAAGTAATGACAGTACAAAGAGCTATATTCATCTCATTATCAGTTCTGTGCTAAGATCGAGAAGTAAACTTGATACTTGACCATATAAAAAGGGTTACCGAGAATGCAGTTTGCACTTTTAAGGATGCATGGCTATTACAAGCAGAGTAATAGAAAAATAAATAGACTATGGTTCTTATAGTGAAAGAGGTAAGGTTTATAGTGCTTCCTTTTACGTAAACGATGTCTTTGGCCTTTACTTGTACTGTGAGAAACAGTGAAACCTGATGAATGTTGTGACATAATATGTGTTAAATCATTTTCATCAAAAAAGACCCAACTCTTTTTTTAACTTAATTATCATGTTTACAATACTATAGTGTTTTGTATATATAATATCAACTCAGGCTTAGAAACTACATTGAGGCCTGCACAGCTGCACTCTAACGCCCACAATTAAATTTAAAATGAAACAAACTGACGCCATAAGATTTAATATGAATAAAAAAATATTTTATTACGTATATTAATATGGTTTGATGTTTTAAAAATACCTACTTATTTTTCATAACCACAATCATGCTCCCAATGATATAGTTTGCAGGGCCTTTGTCACAGCCAACGTTCCCTGCATGTTGGAGCTGCCAGGCCTTAATAGGTCGGATGGCAAGAGACCTGCCGTGGAAGTAAGGTACCTGATATGGGACGCAACCTGTGTTAGTTCAGTAGCCGTCAGCCACATTGGGCGTACTGTGTGCATGACGGCGTCGGCAGCCGAAGATGCGGCTGATAGAAAACGACTTTGGAGCCAAAATATTATTTTGTGCCCATAGCCGTAAAGACTATGAGCAGCTGCGAATCGGACGCTAAGCGCCTTGTAAGGGAGATAGGTCAACGAATTTCTTAAAAGACAGGGACTCCCGCTCTGGCTCGTTTCTAGTACAAAGAATGGCCATAGCTATCTAGCGGGTTAACGCGGCAAGTGTTCTGGGCATCTCTGCACCGGAAACGCTTAGGGTGGGTTGTAATTTTATTTTTGAACATGAATTGTAATAATTTAATTCTATTATTAAAAAGAAATAATAAAAAATGTTCAAAATTCATTAAAAATAATAGATAACAATATTTTAGTAGTATATGTTACGTAACACTAATATGATTAATATAATACAAAGTCTACTTTAATGACCGCAATAGTCTATCTTTTGTAAAACGAAACGATCGATATCATTTTACAGTAGCATAACGTAGCCACGATACGGCCTTGGCCGTAAAATGTCAAAGAAAGTGTGACCCAATACCAAGTGACGATGACGATGGCTTAAGAGGTATAATATTTTAAACAAAAGAGAACAAAAGTCAGGCACAGCCCAACGCAGCCTTTGAATGGTGCCGGTGACATGAAAACCTTTGGAATTTGTGCCCTGGACTGGCTTCCCTGATAAGCATACAAAATATCAATAAAAATTGATGACACAACATGCTGCTAGCATGTATGAAGGTAATAGTATTTTGTCAATTCTGGACGTACCTAGTATTTATTAATTAAGAAATATTTTTACAGATCGGGCTTTACAATACTCTGATCTTTTTCATAAGAGCTCGGCAGCTCTAACTAAGACTAACAAGCCAAGATGAAGTAAGTATCTAAGATTCAAAAGGTTTTGCCGAGAATCTCAAGAGTGTACTGGTGCTGGCGCAAATCAGTAAATTATTCCTTAGATCGTGGCTACATTTCTGAAGTTGCTCAAGTTTGTGAGGTTTTGAGGATTTGTTAACCTTTTCTCATATTTGGAAGTAAATGTAATATTCACTATAAACAATGAAATGTAAAATTTTCATGAAAGTCTCACAAAAACTACACGTGTCTTACATATTTTTTTAAAACTCTACTCTCTTCTTAGCTATATCAAACATAATGTAAATATTTTTTACGAAATATTTAAAACACTGTATTTCTTGCAACATGTTCGCAAATTACTTATTTTAAAGCAAAGCACTAAAACTCACGTGGTAAACATTTTCTTAACTCAACGTGGTTTTATATCATCATGTGAGGACGTGAGAGACAGTCCAAAATATAATATTCTTTTTATTTCAGTCACCTTGCGGCGTACCTTGAAATTTAATACTGTTTTCGGGTTCTCGTAAACTGAAGCTTGCCTTAATCCAGTTATAAGCATCAAAGGAACTAATATTTACACGTCTTTCTTTACTAATTGGTTTTGTTTTTATTTTCTCCGCTTTTTTAATTTGTTTAATGGATATAATTGTACAGTTCTTTGAGTTGCTTATTCTGTTTCCTTTTTCGTAAATGTTTAAAATTTTACCCCAATTAAATGACAAATCTAACATTACTAATAAATTTCTAGGTAAAGCCACATTTTAAATACTTAATCCAGTCAAATAGACAGAGGTTATCATTAAATTAAAATCATCATCATCAATCAGAGTGAATCATTCACTTCACTGTAAATTAGTCCAAAAATAAATACATAAAATAGTAGTATTTTTATATGTGACAGTACCTAATCGAATTGGCTACTAAAACTATAAAGACGATAAAGCTTTATTAGATCAATGTTTTCACCAAATCCAGATTTTATTGCCAGTACTGTTAATTTACAGATATGGGTCAACGATTTATCTACGTCAGACAAGACAAAGATGAAACAATCTAAAAATACTCTAAACACGTATTTAGAATAACAATAGCCACGGATGGAATAGTCAAAAAAATATCATGCGTAACACTAATGTAATAAGATTCATTATCGGGTGGTTGTGTGAGGACGGATGAGTGAGTCACCGGAACAGAGCGCCGAATATTGGCCGGACCTCACCTGGGATTAGGGTTACCAGATGAAAAAATCAAAAGTCCGGAGAAAAGGCCTGATTCCCATTGAAAAATCCTGAAATTTTGTTGCAATTTTAGAAATTTCTCTCAAACGTATTAAACAATTTAAAAAAAGTCGTAATGTAATCTATATAAAATATTATTATTGTCTTTTTATACACCATGTTAAAACTTATTAAGTACCTTGGTTGGATAAATCAGTGTTGATTTTAAGTGTGAAATTATTACCAGAGTTCATTACCAAAAATTTTTAAGTTATTTTCTCTATTAGGAAGATTATTGTTAGTTTGTTAAGTTTTTATAAAGATCTTTATATTTACTGCATATAATAAAAATTCAAAAAATCCAGAGATTTCCTGACACATTCAAATTCCGGCCGCAATCCTGAGAAGAGTCCAAAAATCCTGAAATTTCAGGACAAATCCTGAGATATGGTATCCCTACCTGGGATTGTATAGGAAGCAGGTAATGAATACTAATGGTGTTGTATACTTGTATATGTAACAGATACTGTATTGTGATTTGGAATGTTGTTTGATTGGCTTTATCGATTGTTTTGTTTTCAAATCTAATGCAGAGACCTGAAAATAAAACGTCGTAACTTGACGTTTTACCCTAAGCTTAGAGTATCCTTTAATGTTCCGTTGCTACTATTTTAATTTAAATTTTCTGGCGTTTCTTAATTTATACATAATAATTTGAGTTCAAGAATATCTCTCAAGATAATAATAAGATGTTTAGTTGTTTAGTCCACTTAAGTAAGTCACTTTTGTGTTTGTTTTGTTAACTTATACTATCAAAATGATTTGTCTTTCACTGCCCTTTTTTAAAAGTTTAAGAAACCATGCTCCCGTCTCATCGGAAAAAAATGTCTATTACAACTCTTGCAAAATTTCGTACGTACATGCACTAGTTCGAATTTCCTCTGAAAGTGATAAGCGCCATGTAATGCACAATTATCATTAATTCTTGTCTAAATAGTGCGCGATAAACGACAACTATGCAACTCTGTTTGTCCTTCTCTGGTGCCCTTATTGCTTATATACATCTGTCTTTGTCTACATCTATATTTATCTGGGAGACGCAATTTCCGGCCTAACGTGCGCTGAAGGCTGGCCAGTTGCAGTGCATCGGCTAAAATAAAAATTTGCCGGAATCATATGAACTTCCTTGTCTCAAATTAGTTTGAAATTATGCATATTTGGTGAGCACATGTTTCAGGATTACTTCGTGTGATGTGAAGCACAGGATATATAGCATATTTTTGATGTACTGTATTGCAGTTGTGAATACTTCAAATTCCATCCCAATAACAAGTTTCTGGGTTTCAGTCTATAAACGTTATATAAAGTTTTAGAAACAGTTTCTAAAAATATTTGTTATATTTATTGATGAGTTGATTGAGTTATGTCTATGTTATAGTTATTTATTTCAATGTTAATACATATGAAATGACCCACAATTCGTTAATCGGAATTTAAAAATCGGATGAGAAATAAGGGCATGAGAATAGAGATAAACATCTGAAATTACAAATTGAAACATTTACTGTATTTATTAGGAATAAATACAGTAAATGTTTCGATTTGTAATTCTTCATATAACAGAGTATCAGAATAGATATGGATAGAATTTAAACGACATTACTTAACGAAATAACATAAATAATTAAAAAATATTGTACGTATAGCGGCAAAAATAAGTAAGTACTTAGTACCGTAGGTAAGTTAATAATTAGTCAGGTAATAATTAGTAAGTAATATTGAGTAAAACCGTAATGAATGCGCCATTAACAACGTAATCAATTAGCTTTGTAGAAATTTTGTTTATAGTGAGTGTTCTTGGCACTTTTAACAAAATTAAAAAAAATAAGGTCTAGGAAAGTAAAGAATAAAGACTAATGTAGTTATTGCACGTGGAAAAACAAATGCAATATTGTTCATTAATATTTGTCAAAGAAACTAAAAACAGATTGTTGTAAAAATGTCTGTCACTCTTTTGTGCAGTTTTAATGAACCAAAAGTAAACAGACATGAAGTAAAACAAATTTTGAATGAATTCTTCACTTCGTCGTGTGAAGTTGTTATAACAGCTGTCACGATCTTATCTCGGAACTTTGTGAGTAAAAATAAACATTTTCACATAAAAAAAAATATACAAAAATTCATTTATTTTATATGTGTGTATACAAAGAAACAAAAATCAGTGGACTTCTCAAAGTGAATATTACTCGAAAAAGTACTGTATCTACTTACAATTAACACCTAGATATATTTGATAAATACATATTGTATGGTGAAAGATTAGAATAACATAACAAACATAATACATACGGTGACAAGCCACAAAAAATATTTTTAATCTAGTACTTGCGTAGGATAAACTTTTAAGTCTCAATCGACAATTTGTATTGCTATCAAAATAGTAATTGCTTCATTTATTTTCTACTCTATTTGAATATGGGTGCCACTTTTATTAAAACGTTATATGATATGATATTATGCTTGTAGTAGACTGCTATAAATCGGCTTCTGAGAATTTTACATCATTTGGGCTGCGCTCATACCCTTAGCTTTGTTTCCTTTTATTTAACTCTTTCAAAGCATGAACGCTCGTATTTAGCCGATTTAAAAACCTCTGAATTTTACTATTTGAATACGCCAGTTTCATATTTTGCTATGATTCTAGTTGAATAGCCGAAATATTTAATTTTTTGTAGAATTTTCACTGTGAGTATTATTCCATATTATTTCCTTTAAGTAATAGTGATAATAAAATTTTAATTCTTTAAATAAAATTTTAACTTTAAATGGACAAACAATTTTGTTTTTAAGTAGCCCCTTCTGTAGAGTATAGGTACTTCGTTTACTTTTATAAAGTGTAAACAGTAAGCAAGCATGCTGTATAATATATCAATACCCACAAAGAAAACTAAATCTTATATCATCATATCTACAGATATCAGCCAAGTTTTGAAATGTAGTTTAATAAGTTCAGTGCTGCAGTTAAAATAGTAAAAATACCTATAAATAAATTAATACACATTACACGCAATATATACTGTGTAAGTGCCTGCAGAGGCCTAATTACTGAATAAATATTTGATTATTGATTCAATGATGAACAAAGAAGTGACTTGTCAAACCCCACAACAAATACTTGGTTATAATGACTTTAGTTCCTAGTTCATGAACTCCGCATTATCATGTAAATAAGGTGATCCCGAAAAGCGTAAATTTAATCAGGACTGAGTTTAATCACTTTTGATGAAGCCCAGGTGGTAATTAGAGGCGGCCAGCCGTCGCGGACCAATTCCCAAATGCAAATTTCTAATTACATAGTTAACGGTCAAAGAAATAAACTGAAATGCGTTGGTGTAAATATTGGCTTGTGCACAGGTGTGCTATGCCGATTAGGTAAGTACGGCTATATTGCGTAGACTTAGGTAATAGTATCTAGTACCAGATATTATAATATTTTGACTAAAAATACATTTGAGGCCAGAGGTATTCACCGTGTTTTTTTTTTTACTATCGTAAACTGTCTCGGGCTGCGCGCGTAGTTGAATACATTTGTATGATACCGATAATCATATTCTGTTTATGTTTGTTCACAACATTATTAGATTATTTTCTTACGTTAACTTCGCACTCTGTTTTTATTTTTACAGTTACAAGTATCTTAATTTTAATTGTTGTTATTTGATAAATTGTAAATCATCAGTGTGGCAACAGATAACACACTTTAGCATTCAATCTGCAGTACAATTTTTTTATTACAGATTGTACGCCTGATTGGAATTTGGTAGTTACCCTTAAGTTGGTTTTTAAAGAAAATAAACAAACTTTTCCCAATCATTAGAGAAACAGATAAATCGTATGACGCAAGGCGTAATTAATGTTTGAGTTCAGATCAGTTTGATGCACTTCATGAAAGGTGGCGTTATACTTTCCTGTTAGCGTCAATTTAAAAAGGTTAACTCCTATTACGAGAGCCATAGAGTCGAAAGTCATTGTAATAACGCACAGATTTGAGTTAAATGTGTGCATTGAATTTGATACTATCGTAATCGTAACGAAAATAGGTCAACATGATGACCTCCAACGATGTTCTCACTGAATCCAAATGATATTTATGGTATGAATTGGTTAATAAAATACGAAAACCTAACAATCGCCGTCGTTCTGCAAAGAATGAACCTATTTTTTTTTTATCTGGACCTAATGATGTTCGTTCATATTATGTAGTAAAATATCCCGTAGTAAATATTATGTAATTTCAACAATGTCTTCACAGCCCGGCTAGCTCAGTCGGTAGAGCATGAGACTCTTAATCTCAGGGTCGTGGGTTCGAGCCCCACGTTGGGCGAATAACTTTTTGTTGAGTATTTTACGAGAGTTGTATGCATTTTTATTTTTTATCATACAAAATAATTTTAGTTTTTTTTTTTTCATAAAAACCATGAGTTTTTTAAGGCATACTACTCATTATGACGGGCAAATCATGACTTATTTCAGATTTTTATTACCCTAACACCCGGTACAGTAGTACTATCCTCCGATTAAAAAGTTCAGTTTTTTTCTTTGATTCATGGGAAATTCCACTCTATCCTACTTTTTCTTCAAATAAATGCCTTTCTTATATTTCTCTCCCGTGGATTCTGCTACAAACCTCTACGAGACATTATCGTAACACAGATTTTGTCTACTAGCAAAAGTTTACTAAACATTCTGATAAATGGTTGTTTAAAAATGTTAAGGCAGTCTGCTCGGGACACTGGTGGTCTGAGGCACTTAGCTCTGAGCTGAGGATAATGTGATTACAACATGGTTTTGCGAGGTTTGCATTCTTGTAGCGCGGAGCCGGATAGCTTTGGCTTGAATATTCTTCGTGCATTTACCGTTGATATAAATAATAAATAAATCATAATAAATAATGTATAAAAAATATGTACAATGTACAAAGGTGCTTAGCAAAGGAATAAAAGTTCTTTAGGATTCGTACGATTCCAATTAATTTTACGAAAACGAAATGTTTTATTATGGCCTTTAATAAAGATATTTATAAAATAAGATACATATGAAAAGAAGTTCTAACTACAGATTTAAAAAAAAGGAACCAAGTTTAGAAAAAATATCAAAATGAAAATAATAACGTAATTATACAACCCAGACGAAATCGTTCGTACTTATTTGTTATTATATTCTCTTTATACCACTTGAAACAACACAAATCTACCGCTTTTTACTCTCACTTGCTTTCAATCTCTTTGAATAAATTATCTTCTAGCATGTACCTGATAAAATTCAACAAAGTGGAGGTTAAAATGCAAACACGAAGCACAAGAGTTATCGAGTCGGGGTTCCTGCAGACAATCTGCTAAAAGCGAGCCGATATATTTTCACTTTTCCCGGGAATTCAGACTATTACGGCGAGCTTTTAGATGTAAATCTTGTTGATATGTTTTTCACAACTATGCAGTTTCCAATTACTTTTTTTTGTGGCAAACATATTGGTAAGAAAAAAGAGTTAAGGCATGAACATGACGAGTATATATTTATCATTAATCATTATGTAGAGATAATAAAGTTCCTTTAGCGTTAGTCTATCTATTTATCTGTAAATATGTTTGTTCGCTTTCTACATTTATACTGTAGGACAAATGTGAAACGAAAAAAGTAAAACATTTATTTTGAATGATTCGATGTAAGTACCATAAGTAAATAAAGCATCATCTTCAGTAAAAGCTTTCTTAGACTATAGCTACTCTAATACTCTAACTTATTTAGCAATTCTTGTTTTACAGTCGATAAATAAAGTACCAGTTATCCCTTACATAAGACAGGAAACCTAATTTACGAGTATAAGAGCTCAGTAGTAATAGGTAGCTATGATATTAGTTTAGTGGGTACCTATAAGTAATATTTTAGGCGCTTTGTTTTTTGTATAAAACTGTTTAAAAGAATACGCGTAATTAATTTAATTAAAAGTACCTTTTTACTATGAGCTTAGTTCTACGGCCGTGTAAAGTGGGCACAGACGGCCTAGTTGCGCGCGCGCAGGAAGCCGCTAAACACCGCGGTCACGCCGAGTTTATATGCTAATTAAACCAGGCTTAAATAAGATTCATAAGTACCCACTCGACTCTATTTGATAATCATGTAGGCCATTGTAACGCTTTACACTCGGTTTTTTTTTATCTTGTTGCTCCAGGCTCTGTCTACCAAGCAAGGGATAAGGCCGGGATTGCGTATCTGTGTTGTTTCTTTTTGTACAGGGCGGGCTACTAGCTTTAGGTATGAGGTAAAATTGTTTTTTTCCCATAATTTAACTAAAAATATTGCAAATTCATAGTTTAACAACCACTTACATTTAAATAGTGTCTTTCGTTCTCTTCATAAGATTTTTTCTTTCAAATATGAACAAAAAGTTCCCATTCCCGAGTCCCACATGTGATATCTATATGTATAAGTAATAGAAGCATCATAATCACAAGGTCTAGACCACTAAACCGAGGCGAGACGTGCGTGCGTCGGTTCATAATTACAAATTGAAATAAGCACGAAATGAACTCATTTCTTTCACCACCGCTAGCGTCAAGTGTGGAATTTAAATGACCTAAAATAATACCAAAATCACTTTTTCTAAACTTTTATAAAGTTCTTCTGTTTTGTTTTGAATAAGTAATCATTTACCATCATCAGTAACCTAACCTATATATGTATTGCTATTTTACTCTACTTACTCGTAAACCAATATATATTATAGAAATGCTAAGTAAGTAGATAATATGGATGCAGTAGATAATATGGATGTTTATTTAAATTTTGAGTGGACTTAACATTTGTTCCTTTCTGACAATATAAGTATAGACTGAGTTTAAACGTACAATTTTCCCTTAGAAAAGATTACTAAAAGACTTCAATTACGCTCTCAATTTGAATTTCCTACCTAATTTTCAGTTGGCGTATTTATAGACGTCCTTATCTTCTTACCCCATCATCAAACACACCCCACAGAAAATTAGTCAGATTTTTCACTATTTGTGACGGTCCAGGAAATAAATGTGCCCGGGCTACTCGTGGGCTCGCGTCTCTTCACTTAGCCCATTAATCCTCCCAAACCGTCCGTACGTCTGTCACTGCCAGTAATCTAATAAGACACGCCAGCTTTTTGTCCCCGTTTTACTTGCACTTGGAGGAAATACGCCTTAAAATTTCCTTTAATCTGTCAAAGGATAACGGTACTTTTAGTTCGGCGAATCAAAGTGCTCGAGCGCGAATTTATATGCTCGACATAAATTGCTAATATACAAACTGTATTTTTAAAAACCTTTCCAAATACTTTATGAAAACAATACCTCTTAGATTACAATTCAAAAAGATGTTGGTGTACAAGCTTTTGTTTCGAATGAAAAGCTTCCACATAGAATTGCAAGAGGGCTCAAAAAAGTGGATATAGAAAGACATTGTCTGGTAAATCAGGCAAGGATTCAGATAATGCAGACAATGCCAGTATAATAAGCAGCCTGTTTCCGGCGAGGTTCAGGCGAGACGAAAGCTTACAGTCGTCAGGATATCTCTTCGACTATTTAGTATGCATGAGACGCGGCGGCGACTCGCTACATGTAAATATAGCGCCCGTATATTTGCTTCCGAAACGTATTCCTAGTAGAAACATGGTAATTTTATTTCTAGATAACTCTATTCCGTCAAGCGCGAGGAAAGTGTTGAGATGATAGTGTTACTTACCACATTTATTTCTTGATGTACGCTCCGTGCAGGTCGTGACCTCGCCGGCGCCGCCTCGCTCGTCGCCAGCGTCGCCAGCAGCAGTCCCAGTACGGCGAACACCCGCACACTCACGCCCATTGTCCTCCCTACCGCTTCCATGCACTCCCGCACATCCCGGATGAATTTAAATTTCAAATTAGCGGCTTGTCCTGAACCACCATATCCCTCAACATCTACCCTCTTTTTGTAAATCGATTCTTTTCCGTGAACGTTTTCGTTCTTATGCAATTCCAATCGATCGATTTCTCTGATTGTTATTTGTGAGTTTCGCCTTTCGATTTTATTTTCATATTCGTATTTATTCTTATGGGGTATTCTACACCTATCTAAGTCAGTCGTTTCGTTAATTTCGTCTAATTTTTCATTGGAATGATTATCTTTTCTTGAATTTATTCCTACTTGGCATGTTCTCTTCATTTCTTTTAATGAACAAGTTATTGTATTGGCAGTGATAATAGTTTCCATGTCTTTTGGTGATCGTATGGCAGTATTATCCCTTATAATTTTCCTATGTTGTATGCACCTATTAATTTGAGTAATAGTGTGTGCTGTTGACATTTTTGCAACTGTATGTTTGGAGTCGGCGCGTTGTCAGCTAAGCATATTCCTAGGAAAATAGTGAAGGAGTTTTCTCGCATGCTATGTTTCCGAGCGCAGCACTATCTTCGTATTTCCTGTTGCCGTGTGCCAGATTAAGTCTGTGTGGACGGGATGCTGCGTTATCTCACTCCGTGGGCGGCGAGCCTGTTTGTTCTGAACTTATAATATTCTTGTATGCACAAGATATCGAAGCGATTTCTGCAACAATGAAAAGACCCTGATGAATCTGATAACAGAACCTGAGTTGTTTGTTATTTTTCTTTTAACGCAACGACATGATTTTATTTACTTACTTTAAGTATCATATTCTAAAATTATTTAAAAATATGATACCGTTCAGTGGCATATTATGTGCTATATTCGTACTCACGAATAAAGCACATAAAAGTAAACGATACATTGTCTACCATAACAAAAAAAAAATGAAAGTTGCAACCAGACTAAACTTCCGCTTATCTGACTGAGGGAGGGCACGAGATGTAGTCAATGCAAATACAAATTTTGAAGGATGATATACGGGTATTATAACTTAATTACACATTGATTTGTCGAAAACAGGAAATCCGTGATAAGAAAGCTCTCACAAGACGGCGTATCACCGCAACATGTTGTTTGAAATTTACTCGACTGCGATAGCAGTAAATTATGTGAGACACTGATAATGATAACTGAACTGAAACCTTTGCCATAAATCACCGTTCAATCAATAAGTACCTAGTCATTTACTAAACAAACGAGCAGAAGCTACTTTTAAATAAAAAGAAATCATAATTTTTATATTTGTTTTTCAGATGTATTAGATTGATATTGTATGCATTCATTATTCTTAGATTACAACAGCAGTGGTCGTTGCGAAACGCTTGTGTCGGTAGCGCGACATTGCATAAGCCTGTTGATTTCAGCCAGGAAGCACACAGGCTTTTGTAGTTAATATTTGCACTCCAAACACCAGAGCTTTTCAGCCAGTCCGCGGCCGAACCCCACTGGTTATTCAAGTAAGTAAATATCAATCAAATAAGAATACAAATTCATGTTGATTTCGGCCAGGAAGCACAACGGCTTTTGTAGTCCAAAGTAAATGTGAGATTTCAAATGCCTGTCCATTTTGGCCAGAAAGCGTTCTGGGTTTTGTTGTTGGATCTCATAAGTACTTTAAGCCCCAGTGTGCTATAGGTTTTTTTAAATACTACTTATAATTTCTGCAAAGTTCGAGTAATCGAGTTATTCTGGTTACAAACAAAAGTAAAAAACATTTCGTAGCATTATAAAGAAATTTAATCATTTTGTTATCTATTCTAACATAAAACTAGTAACATAGTACATCTAACGCATCATTACTAGCGCTTTAGCAAATTAAGTAACTCCGGGAGTGGTTCGCTTTGGGATGGTTGACCACAAGTGTTGTAATATTTTTCAAGGCACTCTGTGCTTCGGAACGCACGTGAAGCTGTTTGTCTCGACTGTAATTATTGTATGGCAGTCGACAAGCTGTCAGATGCGTTTAGGCACCTTGAAAATTCTGTCATCAGTGTTGGCCACTTACACACACGAATTTAGTTATTTTTTATTAATCAAACAAAAGTCACGTTATCATTTAAAATCAAACATTATTAACGAGCCATTTTTAAGATAAATAAAAGAAGTAAAACCAATGAAAATAGCATTATCTCTTTGAATAAATTATGTCACGTGTTTCGCTTGCTGTTTGCATTAGACCGAACGCGGACCGATGAGCTCTGAGTATTAAAGTAGGTACCTATGAACAGCTACCAGTCCTGTTTGAACTGGACGAGCTACTCGGGGATGTGTAGTTGCATTAAAGCTATTTTCCTACTCCAACAACCTGTAGGGCTCGGCTCTGGGGTTTGGAGTACGAATTTTAACTACAAAAGCCTGTTTGCTTCCTGGTTGAAATCAACAAGCTTATGGAATGTCACGTCGGTAGCTTTTATTTAAAATAATTTATAAATTTTACAAGTAATATATACTAACTAAACTGAATATTACTAACGATGTAAGCAGTTCTATTACTGTTGATTCTGTTAGGTTGCTTATAGCTTATCATATGTCTTTCATCTTGCTTTTTTGTATTTTTGTTATAAATAAATTGTTCACAATATTTTACAATACCTAATTACCTACGTTAGTGGTAGGTATTTAAAAAATTACTTATGAGTGTTATGTTACTTTACAATTTGTATACTATGTATAAAACGAACAATAACTGTAAAATAAATAAAACAATACATCGTTTGTTTTTGTTTTTTTTTTTGTTTAATAAATCAAACAATTTGGTTTTGTTTTTTTTTTGTTTAATAAATCAATATATTTTAAAAGACTCATTAAAGATGCCCCAAAATAAGTATACAAACTAAGTTTCTCGGACATTTTTCTCAAATACAAAAAAGACAGATTTTTTAGATCAACTTTTGAACTTTGAGAGTGTGGTCTACATATTTCCTCGATTCATATGATTCGAATGCTAGGAAATTTGACAAACCATTTTGTCGACTTTATAAAACAGGACTATTTACTCATATGCTTCCTATAAAGTAATGAATGACGCGCCGTACACTGCACATACGCGCGTTAACGGAGCTTTTATCGGTCAGTGTGTTACTTTGTGGCGTAGCTATAGACCTTATAATAAGTTATTAAGGTCCTTTTTTGACAAAAGTGAGTAAAGTTAGCATAAGGACTAGTTCCCCCACTTACGGAGATATTGATTGACGATTTTGTTTAGTATTGAGGGTTTTGTTACGGCGATGTTATTTATGATATAGGTATAAGTAGGTACACAAACATACATCCATGTGATCTGCCAATTTTTCAGCTCAGTTGGTAGAGTATTGTGACATTGCCATTGTTTATTGCATTTATGTATAAGCTTTGAAATATCGTCAATAATAGTTATTTACCACATTAATATCTATGTTCTTTTCTCTTATATTCCTACAGCAAATAATAGTGATTTGCTTCGTAGAGATCAAAATAAAATTGAACTCTGCTTGGGTAATTAGAATCAGGAGTACAAAAATCATTACAGATCCATAACTATAACATTTATTAAAACATGATCAAATTGAAAACCGAAGAGTTTAAAAAGACTGTCTATAAAAATATATCATAGCTGAAAGATATACCTCAAAAGAGTTTTAAACAAAAGAGAGAATCTAACATTTTATATAGATACCTTTATGTATCGACTTGAAAAGCAAAATAAACCTGTTGCTATGGAATAAAGTTAAAAATGTTGGCTTAGCATGAGACGCACACAAGACCGAAAGTTAGCCACAAGTAAAAGCTAAGTGGAACTATTTATAAACGATCCCAGCTTTAATTAGAGTAGTCTACATGCCCGCCAGTGATCTACAAATAAATCATAACACTTGCGCGAATCTTTTTACACGTTGCTCTATGCTATGGTCGAAATGATAACAGAAGATACCTATACTTATTAAAAAGATATCACAAGACAAATCATGACATGCAAACAACATTGAGATCTAATTAACAACACTTACATTTTCACTCACAGTTCGCTCTACTTTACAGCAAAGAAAATTGCAGAATGATGAAAACAAATCTCTCGTAGTCAAACCTCTCTTTCATCCGACACGAGCAGAGAGGGACAACAAATAAGAGCTTACACAGCTGACACTGAAAGCACTGCTAAAACTTTTCAGAATTCACACTACGAAACTTACTCAATAATGTTAAAGCTAACTCAGTAGTAGATTACGAAAAGATCGATGATGATTACAATAAAACAGACACAGGCACACTTAATTATGAAAATGTGGTCGCAACTGTAATAAAAGCACTTGTGTTTTGTAAGTTCATTGAAGTCGAGTTTGTAAATGAAAATAAACAAGGTCCATGGACGTTCGCCGGCACGTTCGCCGCCGGCACGCGCGACTCCAAACTAAAACTTGGTTCGGAGTGCATGCGCTCCCTGCTTGGAGGGCTTGGTGTGTGTCAGTACACCCGTCACTCCTGTGTGTGCAAGCTTTGTTAGTTATAATTGTCGACGCACAATAAGTGTGTACAAGACTTGGTTTGATTAAAATTTCTTTTGTATCTGCATGGTCTTTGTGAGACGAATTAGGGGAACTTGGTTAATTTCTTACTCAGACCGGTACAATTAACGAGGAGTGCTGTAAGTAAACAAAGGTGGAGAGCTGCTTGAAATGGAAAGCTCGTGAGCGCTCAACGGTTTTAAAGTTAGCGAGAGACCACCGGAACAATTTGTTGGAATTGAAATCTGACGGCGGACCCTTGCTTAATTTTAGCGAAATGGAACTCCAAGAACCCGCTTTCTATTTAGTCTAGACTTAAGTTGATATAACAGAACTATAGTGTTTAAGTTTCAGACAATGTGTAAGTACTTACTTAGTAAGAGTAAAATACTACTCCTACCAGCATAAAGTGATTTTATCCCAAAATTGGAGTAAACTCTACTAAACTGTAGGCACTGAGGTATGTGTAAAGCAACTAGATGAGCCCTGTAACTAAGAAACTCAATTCAACAAATAGGTTTTATAATTTTTTGCGATGACGAAGAAAGATAAAAGGAAACGGAAACAAAACTTTTCTAAAATATGTAAACATAACATTTTTCGAAACTAAAGATAAATTAAGGAAACAGGAACTTATTACTTACCTAATTCAAGTTAAAAATATAATTCACGATTGTAACAAATTTCAAAATGATTGTATCTATTAGTCAGATTTCCTGTGTAATGTTGTGATTATGATTAACACGTATGAGACCGATTTCGCTGATATCACCGTTGTAACAATACTCGTATGCATTCAAAAATGTACGGGTTCATAAATAATCACTACACAAAGCAGTGGGTAAAATGATTTCAACATTGTTTGCCTTAATGTAGATCAGCCAAGTGATAAAACTCTCATCTTAAAAGGAGGAGTCCTAAGTGAGCCTTCATAACAATTTAACGGCTCTATGACCGTAGCAATGGGGTTTTTTAAAGCGATTTACTTACAAGAACTAACAAAGTTCAATTTAATTCGCAAAAATATAATGAAAAACCGATTGACTGCAGACACTCAACAGCAGTCTACGTACATTTTCACCGTTATATTAGTGCCATTTAGCACTTTCCATATCACTTATGGTTCAAGACCTAAATCAATTGTTATTTTTATCTAATTTAGTAGTCCCAGTATAATTTTATTTCAAAGCTTTTTTTAGCATGTTTTAGGCAACCAGCCAGGCCAACAAAGAGCTCTTATTCATAATAAAAAACCTTATTCCGTAAGGTTTAGGGGCATTTGTTTCCAAAAGACAATGTAATTCCGTAAGGACGTCCGATGAACTGCGGTTCAAAATACAGGGCTCGATGCACCTGGAAGTTCACTCAGGCTGTAAAACCGTCCAAAATTGGAAACGACGTAACAGAAATAAAATGCCAAAAGCTGTCGTAAACTTTGATAACTTTGGTATGACTGGCAATGAGTGGCGTATAATGAATGCATGCATGGATTCATTCACAAAATCAGGTTATATCTTTTTGTTTACTACATTCAATGCATTTAAAAATATGAGTTATATGTATACGATGCAAAGATTATGGACGGTCGCTAATTAATAAAATAATCAAAGTTTCTTAACACTACACAACTATTATTGCCTCGTCGCTAATCTAATGAATCCAAAGTTTTTGGGTAATTTAAGTTTTCTATGCTTGCTCATCTTTTCTATAGTACAGTTTTTGACAAACGTCCACATTGTGAGCAATAATTACACCCTAAACCGTGGTAGTAAGTCAACATTTTTATTTATACTTACTTGATGTAAAATCAGGGAATAAAACTATACTGTGAATATTGTCGATCTCTAGAATGGGTTGGCCGTATACGTGTATGCAGTCGAGGTGCCGCAGACGTGACTTTTACCTATAAGACCCCTTTCTTCTTGTAATGCATTCACAAGTCACACGTTATCACGAAAATGCATGCTACAGCCTAAACAGGCCGTACCTACTTATCAAAATGTTGTTGTTAATGTGTCGGAACAGAAGTAGGTACTGTGAAGATTGTCGATAACTAATACGGTCTCGCCGTAAATGTTTCGCCTGCAGCGCAGACGTGACTCTGACCCACGACCCGCTGCTTCGTGTGCCTATGCATTCACATCGTTATCACGAAACGGCATGCTGTTGCCTGAACTGGCTGTACTTATCAGAATGTAGATGCAAATTGTTATTTTAGTTCATGTATTCACGCATTATCACGAAACAGCATTTTAGTCCATGTATCGGAACAGAACAGAACTGTAAAGATTATCGATCACTTATTTACGCCTTCAGTATGTGTTTGTAGTCAGCCGAGGCACCGCAGACGTGACTGACTTACGACCTACTGCTTCGTGTGCCTATGCATTCACGCATTATCACGAAACAGTATGCTGTTGCCTTAACGGGTTGTGCTTATCAGAATGTTGTTACAAATTATTATATATACGGACAAATGACACAGATTGAGCGAGCTCCAAAGTAAGATCGAGGATGCTAGAGGCTTGTGTTATTGGTTACTATCTCAACGACAACTTAACAAATGCGAATTGAAATTCAACAAAATAATGGATACGTAAATCATCAAACATTTTTTAAATCGGCCCAGGTGTTTTCGAATAATCAGTTCGAACACACATAAAAAAAAGTCGCAAATATCACGATGAATGGATAGCTTCTACCTTTTTGGAAGTCGTTAAAAATGGAAAATTAAACACGAACATCTAAACAACCTGTTTGATATTATAATTCAATGATTTCTTCCTCTTCGTCTTTTAATTTAAACCTCCAACCCCCCCCCCCCCTCCCCCTTTTAATTTATAAATTTAATTCTTCTCTTATTTCTATTATATATTTCTATCTCTAAGACTCCACTGACCGTTTGTCCGTCTGTCTGTCAACAGGATATAAGTATTATACTAATGTATTAATAGAACCTAATAGCCTATACCTATAAATAACTAACGCGTTGGCCAAACATAGGTAAGGGAGGAAAGTAATATAAAGCGTTCTAGAAATAAATAATAATGGATACCTAACCTAACAAGTTTACCATGGAATGCTGTCAAATTGTCCTTATTACAGTGTAAATTACGTTAGAAACTACAAAAACATACAAATTAATAATAGAAGATGCTTCAAAGAATTAGTAGATATATTTACTAGCATATATGACTATTAAATACATACTTAGAAATACTTTTGTAGTCTTTTTAACAAAGTTCACCTAGCGGTGACGCCTGACCTGCCCCAATTAGATGTTGTATTCCCAATTCAGCTACGACAGGTGATGAGTAACCCAAAATGTCACCGCAGCGTGTTCATAATTTCCTGGTACCTCTCGCCTGACCTACTTGAACGATGGACGTAAGTTTACAAGATGTGACTAAGACTGGTTTATTGTTACTTAAGGTTTCAATGTTAAAATCGGTATATAAATGGCCAATGGCCTTTTTTACAAGTTGCAATTTGAGTAACAAAAAATATGGAAAGAGAAGGTAAAACAATTATTATTGATAAAAAAAAATAAGTTCTTTAGTCTAATTGCTTAGATAAAAAAATTATAAACCAGAATAATTAAGTTTTAATGAGGTTGAATATGGTCATTCAAATACAAAACCGACACAGATGCAAGCAAAAGTTGCGATGATTTGAACTTTTTAGTACCTAAAGTGTTTCTGTTGTTGACACGATTTACATAGTATCATTTCATAATCATCACATGTCGTCAAATAAAAAATAAGCACATACGTACGTCATACATACTGGTATAAGGATAAATTGCATAAATTGAACTATTCCTATAACAAGCTACTAATGTTATCAAAGTTGGATAACAGTTATCTTCTATGATTATCGTAATGACGAATAAAGTATGATTAGTCAATATATAAAGTCGTAATAATTCTCAAAATAGACCTAACCTTTTTTCAACATTGACATAAAGTGAGCTTTTTGATTTTCTAGAAGATATTTATTAGATAATATTTAAAAAAAAATGTGGCTATTTATCTACAGGACAAAATGTTTACTTCAGTGAGTCTTCACAAACGTACAGTGGATCGATGAAATACCTGGGCCGGGGCCCTCTTCTTAATTATCTTGAATTTTCCCTCTAACTCAAAATAATATTATCATAAAAAAGTATATTCAGAAAGATAGTAATTAGTCTTTCTAAATGTACATTTTCATGTTAATACTATTTTAAGTTTATGAGAAAATTAAAGAGGGCCGGCCTAAGTATTTCGTTGGCCCACTGTATTGTACACTCGGGCAACTGCGAGTACAAGTCATAAAAAGAACTATCTTGTTACCACCGGAATGACCTACGTAACATCTATGTAGTGTTGGTACTCTCTGTTAATTTTAATTTTTTATCGATATTTTATGGTAGCTTAAAATCAATTATTTATGCAACAAGAATGGAAATATATAAGTACTAGCCGATGCCCGCGGCGCTGCGCGCGTGTAATATTTTTGACAATCCCACGGGTGCCTCACATTTTCCCGGGATAAAAAGTATCATATGTGTAAATTCAGGTAATATACATGCCAAATTTCATTCCAATCCATACAGCTGCTTTTGCGTGAAAGAGTAGCAAACATCCATCCATATATACAAACTTTCCCGTTTATAATACTAGTAGTTCTGTGAGAACAGTAGACCTCGCGAGCCTTTATAACTTTACAACCATGGAATAACCGATATTTTAATCGTTTTCCTGGCTTAGCAAAAGCCCCTTGAGGGTTTTGAAACTACACTGTTGGGGAGAAAGTAGACAGGCCTATCCTTTACGCATAAACCCCATTGAAGTATACCCTTCTTACTAAACCCATTACCCACCCCTTGCATTTAATTACTTTTTTTTGTAATAGGATTCTACACATACAAGTTATCTTCTACTACCAAACAAAGCAAGCAAGCAATCCAATACACGACACAATTGAACACAAACTTCTCATTTCCCGTCCGGACCTATAATGTAACAAAATCTTAACATAAAAAATCAAGTCTATCTTGAAAACTTATGAAAAAATAACCATAGCGAGTTCTACGAAGTTTAAAATTTTTGTTGCAACATCTATTGATTTTTTTGTGAACTATTATATATGGTATTGAATGTACGCAACAAATGTTTGTCAATTTTCTTGAAGATTGTATTGTATATCCTTCACGGCTCAGTCAGCTAGACTTCACGAGTCACCCTAAACCCGTTCAAGTATAACGTATAAAAAAGTTGTTAAGACAAAAAATTGTTCAAATAAAAAAAATGCGTATTTATAATGGCAACAAAAAAGTCCACTGACATTTTTTAAAATATTTTGAAATGGCGAATATATGATAGTTTTAAAATTTTAGAATCCCATATTTCCGCCATTTTGAAAAATTTCGAATAATTGGCTCGACAAAAAAAATCTATTTAGTTGCTGAACCTGTTTACAAATTTTCATGAGAATCGGTTAAGAAATGCGACCTGTAGGCGAGAACAGACAGACAGACAGACGGACAAAAGATTTTTTGGCTAATCTCAAAACTGAGACGCTTCGCTCGCTCGGTCAATTAGTAAGATAAGATAGTAAGAAGTAAGATGTACCTACTGACATAATAATATACGAGTATGATATAATTATAAATAATATAATTTTTCAAAACTATAAACCGACTTCAACACCAAACTACCCAACAATTTTGACAAAATTCCACCTGACAAGACCCTTTTCAAACAAAAAAGAATTTTGCAAATTGGTCGGTCCAGGCGTCTTCGAGTAATCGGAGAAAATACATTAAAAAAAATACATTCGAATTCATAACCTCCTCCTTTTTTGAAGTTAGTTAAAAAGACAATGAGCCCAAACGGGTACATTAATAAGATAACAAAAAAATATGACGACCCATATAACAAACACTAACTAAACATCTTCCAATACAAATACTCGGACATATGGCCACATTTTTTGCTCGAAACCGCAGATGCGGATGACTCGCCGATCTCTATTTAGGATAAGTGAATAATTTGCATTTGTTTCGAGGGTAACCGTTATGAATAACGAGATGTTTCGCACCTTTTACTTTTACTAGATAGTAGACTGTCATAATGGAATGACGAATCGATGAGGTGAGAAGTTACTACTATAAATATACGTATTATTAAATATATGATGATGGCAAGCGGCCGGATGGGATGACCTTGGTGCCTTGGAGATTGGGACGGCCCTTAGTGTGGGATGCTACTTGTGTGGATACCCTCGCACCGTCCCATCTTCAAGTCACCAAGTCAAAGGCTGGCGCAGCAGCAGCTGCAGCAGAGAGCCTCAAAAGGCGCAAGTATGTACATATTGGAGAAAACTACATATTTGAGCCTTTTGGGGGTAGAAACTTTTGGTCCGTGGGGTCCTTCAGCCCATAATATAATCAAATTTGTATCAAAACGTTTGTTCGAGGTATCCCGTGACCAAAAGGATGGTAACTACCATGGCTCAAAGAATCAGCCATGCCATACAACGTGGCAATGCTGCCAGCCTTTTGGCCACGCTGCCGAGGGGTGATATTTTAGTGGGACTACATAATTTGTAATATTTTTTATTTATTTTTTTTTAGTTTTAGGTTGTTTTAGTACTTATTTAGTTTTAATTTAAATTTTACTATTTATCATTTTAATTTAATTTAAATGTTATGATATTTAATTATTTACTGAGACAATTCAATTAAATACATATATAATTGAATATGTATATAATAGTACGTATATTTTTCATTTTAGGGGTCCGTATAATAGTGCCGCCAACTATCCTTCGCTGTCTGTCCAGAAGTGCCATTTTTGAGTCACCTAAAAGAATAGTTTTTCCATACAAAAAACTGTCTGTTTAGAGACTCCGCGTTTGAAAAATTGCACCACAGATCTGTAATCTGTTAGCCCACGGCACAGCTTATAATTATGTCTAACTTTACTTTCCTGCTTATATCTATAATACTTGTCCTGCATATAGTAGAGAGTAACAACAAGCCATGTTAGTCTTATTTACACATAAAATTAATATAAATGTGGCTGCGTGGCTAAATAATTACTTGAGCTTATTTTACTATTCTATTTGTAATAGCCAGTCTAACTTTAGGATAGTTATGTCAAAACCAGTCGCTCTGTTAAGGACCAAGTGATAAATTGGGACATTTTTTATAACGCCCGATAATGAAAGATAATTTTATATATTTTTATTTCTGTTCATTTTAGTTTTATTTCTATTAGTTTTAATTTAGTTTTTAGTTGAATTTATTGTTTTAATTGTACATAATAAAATTTACTCTATGATTATTGTCCTGTAGTTTTCGGGCAATCTGATAATCACAGGTACATTGCACGACGGGGGATTTCACCTACAGTTAATTTATCTGAAGTCTATCGACCAAGTGACGAAAACGACCAATATGGCTACCCCGAAGTCATGTAGATAGGTAATGGTGCGAACCATTAACTTTATTACATGACCTGGGTGGTCTACATGTCTCTAGAAGAACAATGTTGGCGGGAAGTAGGTGGCCCAAGGGCCACCCCCGCCGCACCATACCAGATGACCTCGATGGACTATGACTTTGCAAGAACCATTTTGCTTTTGTCAGGTATTCTGCCCCATAGATGAAGCATTATTATAATGCTCGGACGGTTTGATTATTTTAATAGTTTTTTTTACATTGCCCTCTCATTTTTGTCATTTTTTAATCTGCGCAGGCTTTTATTATAATGGCCTTAGTATTAATGACGTGGTCCATACTATAACCGCGCGCTCTTCAAATGTGTTCATCTCGTGTTGTGTCATCAATGAAGATCATTTTGATGAATTACTATTTCGTTTGTATAAAATGTGCTGATTCACATTTAATACCAACGAAACATTTATAACAGTAAGTTTGGATGTTGGAAAAAAAATTCAGCCTTACTTCTTCAATGAGGTTTTTTCCGGTTGGTGTTGTAATATTAGCAGGATTCACATATCGACAGGTGTCAATCGCGCGTCATGATTCACATTTTCTCCGAACGTCACTTCACACTTGGAGGGAAAAATTCTCAGTTTTTGTTGGGTTGGAAATCGCAAGTCGTTCTTAGGGTTCCGTACCCGAAGGGTAAAAACGGGACCCTATTACTAAGACTTCGCTATCTGTCTGTCTGTCTGTTTGTCACCAGGCTGTATCTCAAGAACTGCAATAGCTAAACAGTTGAAATTTTCTCAAATAATGTATTTCTGTGGCCGCTATAACAACAAATGCTAAAAACAAAATAAAATAAATTTTTAAGGGTCCCATACAACAAACGTGATTTTAGGGTGGGTTTTTAGGTGCTTTTGAATTAAGTAAGTAAGTAGATGTATTTTTAGGAGTGTTTCAGTTCATTATTTTGAACAAATTTTACTTATGCAAATCGAAATAAAATAAAATTTAGGTTCAATAAGAAAAACAGTGAAATCTTTATGGTTAGCATTATTGTCTCTGTATCAAGAATTTTCTACTTTTCACCTTATAAAAGCTTGTAAAAAAGCAGAGGAATTATTTATTCCTTTCGAGAACTTATCCATAGTTTGAAGACTACGGCATTGAAATGGCGAGCTTATTGTGGCTACATTTAGTCATTTAGCGCTCTAGTTACGACGTGCTATCGCAGGATGCGCGGGTCGACGATCCGGCACGTCGAAATTAATTGTAACAAATTGTGCATTATTTGCCATTCACTCACTGCTGCATGACTCCTATTGGAAATTAATTTATTGACATATTTATGTATTTGTGATAAACTATATCTTCTATGCTGGTCTCGGAAAAAAGAGGTTTGAAGTTACCCGCTGCTTCTCTTCCCGCGCAGATCGTTAAAGCCGATCGAGGTAATGGGCGAAAATGCGAACCATGTTAAGGATACCTGAATTTTCCGGGGTCCAGTGCTGCCCCCATTTGCAATAAATCATTTGAAAGGAAACGGAGACATCATTTAAAATTTTGTCTTGACCAAGCACTAGATTACCTTTCAAACTATGTTATGAACTACTGTTTACAGTCTTCTTCTTTCTTTTCGTGTGTAAGTAACCAACACTAGTGTCAGAATTTTCAAGCTGCCTCAAGGCATCTGACATAGCTTGACGACTGCCAAACAATGATGACAGCCGGGACCAACGGCTTACACGTGCCTTTCGAAGCACGGAGTAGCTCGAGAAATTTTCATGCCACTTGTGGTCACCAATCCAAGTGCGGACCACGCCCGGTGTTGCTTTACTTGTGAAAGCGCTAGTAATGCGCATTCCCGCCAGGCCACCGAGCTCCTCTGTTTACAGTTTAAAGTTAGAACGTGAAGCTTCTCTATGCACAATTGTGAAAAACGGCCACTTTTGGCGTACGTGCGTAGAAAAGCTTCACGTTTTCACTTTGAATTGTGAACAGTAGTTCATAAAATAGTTTGAAAGGTTATCACTAGATAACCTTTCTGGTCAAGACAAAATTTTAAATGATGTCTCCGTTTCCTATCAAATGATTTATTTCAAATGGGGGCAGCACTGGACCCCTGAAAATTTAGGTATCCCCTTAATAGGCGATGCTTCTAAAAACCAATCACTGTTTTGATCCCGTCTTCCATCCTCTCGTCCACCATTATGCCCTATCTCTATCCATTCGATACGCCAAAACGTTAAACAACTTTAAAACCTTAACTAAAAATCACATTCTTAGTAGTCTTGTCCTGTATAGTAACTAATTTCTTTCCCCTACAGTATTTTCCCTCTTGCTGCCTAAGCATCGTGTGCTGGTTTATTTTGAATCATTGTGATGTTTATTTATTTGTATGTATGTAATGAATGACATTATATTTATTTATATTGTGTAACTCTATGTAAATTTATATATTTATATATATATTAAGTTATTAATTATGCTTTATATTATGTATATGTAGAACGTTAACTGGTTATTGTATTTATTATCTACTATATTAATTTAGTGTATAAATTGTTATTGCGCCACCTGTTATGTTATTAAATATTTCGTACTCCTTCTCTTTTTGGTTACCTGTAAGAGATTGCTTCGACGATAAGGCCGCCTCTTAAACCTCATTATATTATGTTACCCTTATTTTGAAAGTGTTCCGAATATGTAAATGTTTCTTGGTGCAATACAGTTTTTTGTATTGTATTACGCCAAAAGTTGGCCTAGGGTCTTGCGGCCTTGGGCTCTGACAGCTTAGAGCCGCAAGATCCAAATGCAAGTTGGACTTACAAAGGTTACCACCACCGTACATGCATTAGCCATAGAAAATAGATATAGTTTAGTATGAACTTGCAATGTATTTTGTATGTAAGTAACTATGTTTATGTATGTTTGATTAGGTCAAACCTTGCGACACAATTTTCTACCAGTTAGTTATCTTCAATTGAAATTTTGCATACTTATGTCAGTTGGATGACAATACAATATAAAGGAGTACATGAGCTCTTCTGATGGAGCCGGGAGATATTCAACAGAGTTTCAGTTATAAAAACCACATAACCTCATTGAGTAGGGCTCGTTTGATTTGTTCGGGCAAGCACTTTATGGTAGACAATGTATATGGTCTAATCACGGAGACGGCAGATGCTATGTAATGAAACGACGCAAAACCATCGAGTTTGGCCTTATTACATTTGCCTTGTTAAGGCCTTACAATAAAAATTTGTACGAAAATATAATTTAAAAAAAAAACATTTTCATTTAAAATTTTAAACTGTTTATCCCTCTATATTGTTCTCCACAAATATTGACATAAACATGCTCATTTCATTACGCCCATTATTGTGCGATGTAGCGATCAATGGCGTATCGTGTTAACAAAGCTACGGTGCACATGAGTCATGCACCGCCTGCAACTGCACCGTACGTGCATACGTCTGTTTACACGATACACAATTTGCTTTAATTAATCATCTCGGAGACACGTCTTTTTGTGTGCAATAAGGTGTTCCCTTGATCCATTTTGTAGATTATGTTGTTTTACGTCAAATTATAAATATACTTAGCTAAAGAAAAGTTACTTTTCCGTTATGTTGAGCAATACCTTTATATTTATTTAGTCCTTATTCGATTCAAAGAGAGGTTCTTTGCAATTTACGGGTAGTTTGCAACCAAAGTTTGCATCGGGTTATCATAAATAACATAATGCTACAAAAACTGTCAAAAACACGTCTAAAGCCATAGCTTCTAATGGTAGGTTAGTGTGACGAGCGAATCCTAGTACTATGTCCAAAACTTAGACTCGATTATTTCATAACCATGCGACTTCCTTTGCGCCCATCACCTCTCTGACCACAAATTTTGAAGTCCGTAACTTCATCAAGGTACACAAATTATTCAAATAAGTATCACAAGTTGTCATTTATGCATTTGACGACATCAACTGCGTGTCTAGACTTTTGTGGGCCATCAATTGGGTCCCGAGGGTCCAGGGTTCAACGAACGATCACACTCACTCGCTCCGAGATATTTTTGATAAACTTAAAAATTTATAATTTGTTAAAGGCGAGCGATAGAAGTTTGTCCCATCGGGGGGTAAGAGACCAAATTCGCATAATTATTGCACCTGGTGTAAACTCCACACCTGAAGGTATGATGATTTATTTATTTTATAAATTGTATTTTAATTACTCTGTAGTTTATTTTTAAGTCTCTATTCACAAACAGACCTTGTGAAATTGTAATTATATAAGTATTTTGTTTTGAATAAGAAAATATTTCAACTATCTTTCTAATTTTAGAAACATAAGTAATTTATTTGTAAGTTCATGAGATTGTGTGTTTGCGTATTACTTAGCTACTCAATCACCATTGAAATTTTTATTGAAATTAGATACCTTAGCACACATAAGATACTAAATAAGTTGAAAGTGTGTAGAGAGTGCCAAAAATAATAATTCACTAGTTAGGTAAGTATAATTTAACTAGGTAAGTTAAGTGAACTCTGTGCCCTTACTGCTAAATAAATAATTTTGTCTACACCGCTATTACTAATAAAAAAATGGCCCCTTATTTCAAAATAAGCAAATAAATCAAATTTAAAATAGAGATCTATTTTTTCACACAATCAACTCTTCATCAGTTGCAAATAATAAAACAATAGATACACAATTGACCTGGTAGGAATTACTCCCAGTGACAGGTAAGGGCTTAATAAAAACTATGGTATCCCATCGTTGGGCAAAGGTCTCTCCTCTAGACTTTAATTTGTCTCTATCTGTAGCGTAGAGATCTCTTATTAATTTTTCAGTGACCAAGTAAAGGGTGGAAGATAAAG
Organism: Acrobasis suavella; assembly: GCA_943193695.1. NCBI lineage: Eukaryota > Metazoa > Arthropoda > Insecta > Lepidoptera > Pyralidae > Acrobasis > Acrobasis suavella. The sequence continues at coordinate 7,430,236 of OW971937.1, read as the reverse complement.
TAAATAAGTACAGTACCTATTTATGATTATCAAAGGCCGTTCGCCTACATCTATGATGTTAACATAAGTAATAAAATAGAATTTTCATAATAGCCTCAAATGATGAAGCCTCCTACTCTTAACAGAAGATCTTACCTAAAGTATAAGTTAACTAGGTAAGTTAAGTAAACTCTGTGCCCTTGCCGTGTGATTAATATATCCCACATTCTCAGAAACTAAAGTGTGAGTCAGTGGTATTTTGTTTTCATAATAGAAAGGCAGCTAACGTGCTGAAGGACAATAATTTGTAGAATGTGTTTATTGGGCATACTCCATGCCCCTTGCATACGATTGAGTACATATAGGATGGGTCTGAAACTTTTCTTCAGTAGATTGTTGATCTAACCTGCTCGTAAGTACTTATTCCATTTGTTTATTATATGTTGAAATAAGTATTGTGCCTATAGAGTTTTTCGCAATTTTTCGATTTTCATTAACTTTTATATTTAACTCTTTTGCCCATAGCAAGAAAAGGTTGGCGAATATTCTGCCAACACATTACAGACGTTCTAAAAAAAGGAGAGCTAAGAAGGTACATGCCCTTCGATTCAAAAGGCATGTATGAAGAGATTGATGAGTGTTGATGAAGCGAAAGAGGTCTATCAGGGTCGTGGTAAGAGGAGGTCCATAGTCGCTGCCCTATGGGAAACAGACGTGACATTATGTATGTACGCTACGCCTCAGAAGTGGAGTCCCAATTGCTCATACTAATTGTATGAGAAATTGAAACTCCACTTTTGAGGCTTACCGTACGTATTCCATTAAAAAATCCGAAATATTGAGGTCTGAAAAAAGGGGAAAGCTTTATTCAATCCGTTTGTAACGAAGACAGTTCCATATGGAAACGACGTAATACCATAGATACCTACTTAGGGTGCCCAAGTAAGTGCCTACAGAGTAACAACTTTACTTTCTAAATGTCGTAACCCCTATCATGCAACTGCGGAGGTTGACAATAAAACGCCTACTTTGTAGCTGAAGGCAAACGTGATAATGTATCCAATGAACGCACAATCAAATTGACACTTACAGGACGAAGAAATAACCGGTCAAGTGCGAGTCGGACTCGCGCACGAAGGGTTCCGTACCGAAATCTATAAAAATCCCGTTTGTTGTATGGGAGACCCCCTTATATATTTATTTTATTATATTTTTAGTATTTGTTGTTATTGCGGCGACCGAAATACATTATCTGTGAAAATTTCAACTGTCCAGCTATCACGGTTCATGAGATACAGCCTGGTGACAGACAGACAGACAGCGGAGTCTTAGTAATAGGGTCCCGTTTTACCCTTTAGGTACGGAACCCTAAAAAGTAGGACCAATCCGGAATCATGGCAGATAAAGACCATCATTATACACGATACTTTTTAATCGAAACATTAAAATTTCAAAAGACGGTTGTGTACCTATTTAAAATAGATAAAAGTTAATTCTGTATATTTTTAGTATATCCTCATCTTTATAATCTAAGCAATTACACGATCAAACCTAAAGTAACAAAACTGTCTAGTCAAAGGTGAGTACTTACCTACCTTTGACCAGACAGTTTTATTACTTCAGCAGAAAATAATATTTTATAATAGGTATCTATCGGTAAGTCTATCTATAGGTCTTTAGTTTAGCCATTGACTGATATAGGCTGATAAAGAAAGAAAACAAGAGATCCACAGATATGTTTCTTTTTCCATTTTGGTCAAAATGTACCCTGGCATTTGATCAAAATGGAAACATGATTGTATGTTTGCAAAGAAATATACATAATATATTGGATATACTAAGTATTAAACTTAAATACATTGTCCTTGTAAAGACATTTATCTACACCCATGCTATAAATCCTCTATAAAAGTTTCGGAAACAGTTAGCTTTTTACCAACATTAAAACACCCAGTGTCATAATAACCATTATATCACCCAAACGAGTGTTATATTATAATGTTGTACTAAATTTCATTAAGCAATGCAAACTCGATCCCTTCCTTACCCATCAAACAGTCACATTCTTTAGGAATTTCAAAAAAAGAACATTGTCATATGACAATGTTCTTTTACGCACCGTTCACTACCACAGCTCCGTAATTTAAAAAGGATCTTATTAGTTATTTGAATTTACGTTGTATCACGCCATTTTTGTTTGATATTTACTAATATCAAACAAAAATAATTTGCATTCCAATAATTGATCCAAAATTAAAATAATTATTACAATAAATAATTTCATTATTACCTAACATACATAGTTAGTTTGTATTAGATACTCAGCAATAAACTAACCAGGAATTTACATAGAGTTCTTACAACACTGTACAACATCCTATGGATTTAGAACCTTTTATAGAGGATTCATATGATGGGTGTAGATAAAGTTTTGTATGCAACTGTAATAATTAGGTAATAAAACACTCATGTAATACTATCATCACAATCGGCTTCGCCTCGTGTGATAAACCCACATTCGTGTTTTAATACCCCTTATTATTTAAACTACAGTTGCATAAATAACTATTATGAATAACGCTGACAGTTACTCGTATGTCCGATTTTATGTGTGGTTTAAACAGCAACGTATCCAATGGGTGCAAGTTTTGTTAAGCGAAATAAAAAAACGTCATTCTTATTATTGCCAAAGAATGTCTTTACCCCATATCATATGGGTATAAAATATTCAAAAGTATCGTTATGATTTATCATAACATTTATCACATTAGTGTCTCATAATTGTACATAAAATCCAACAAAGAGAAAATATAACGTCTTACCTATAATAGGAATGTAGACTGGGAAAAAAACATATTATTTAGTCCATCAACTAGATTATCCAAAAAAGGACCCGTATTTTTTAGTTTGGCGAAGTAGTAAAAATTCACAAAGACACAGCGCTTCGAAGTTTCAGAGTGGGGGTGATTTACGTCACCTTTGGTTAAAAATTCTAGCTACTCGCGAAGTCACGCAAAATTTAAATGCACAGCGCATTTAAATTTTCGTCATTTTTTGCTTATCGGAGTAAAGAAAAAATACGTACACCATACTTTTTAATAATCTATCTAATGAGCTAAAAAATCTTTTTCATCTCATCTACTCAAAAAAAGATTCTTTTTATCCCAAAACATTTGGAGCCAAAGTTACTGGTTATTCTCTCGGGACTAAAACGTGAAAAAGAAGATCTATAGGGATTAAAACCAATTTGAAAACAGAACACGAGTTTAATCTACGTAGAATCAAAAATAATGTTGGCAGTCCAGCAAAAAAAGAAGAATTTTGTTTTAAAATAAAAAATAACTGGCACAGATTTTATGATTTTTTAAATTTGGAATACATATCGTCTTTAACATGAATGAATGTAGGTTAAAATTTTTATGTTCTTTGCTTCGGTAAAAGAAATAAGTATAATAAAAAAGCGCAATTTTTCCCTTTGATTCAAGTAATTACAGACGTTTTAGGTTATTTGTTTTTAAATTTAATTAATTATGTAAATTTTAAGACTTTTTCGTGAGTTTAAGCCAATAGTGAATAGTTATTAAGTTTACGTATAAAATAAAAAGATATGAAGGACCACGCAAACAAAGTTATGAGTGAACATTTTATCTTAAGTTGGTGGTCTTTGAAAAATAATTCTTAGTATTTATTGTATGAAAACGATACCAAACAAAGGTTAGTATTAAATTGTCGGTTGAAGTCTGTTAGGTATTGTGGGAGTTCTACTGTTCTTAATATTGTGTTTTGTATGTGCTAGTTTTTCTCATAGATGGAGATGAAAAGTAAAGTGTGCTACTCGGGTACGGTAATATTTTTATCTCGGGCGATATACATGAATCCCTCGCTACACTCAGGATTCCATCGTAGTATCACTCGCTCTGCTAGTGATTCAACTGTGGAATCCTTCGTTTCGCTCTGGATTCAAAGTAGCGCCCTCGCCTTCAAAATATTACCTTAGCCCCTTGTAGCACAATCTACTATTTAGTCTACATCGCTGTATTTACCTTCTAATAAAAAATTGGCCCCTTATTTCAAAAAAGCAAATAAATCAAATTTAAAATAGAGATCTCTTTTTTTTTTTATTAAGCCTATGGTCACAGAATTAATAAAACTATAGTGTCGCATCGTTGGGCAAAGGCCTCCTCTCTAGGCTTTCATTTTGTCTCTATCCGTAGCGTAGAAATCTCTTACTACCTAATTTTTCACTGACCAAGTAAAGGGTGGAAGTTGAAGTAAGTAAGTACCTATTTATGATAATAAAGGGCCGGTCGCCTACATCTATGATAGTAACATAAGTAAAATAGAAATGGCCATATTAGCCTTAAATGATGAAGCTTCCTACTATTAACAAAAGAGGCTACAAGTTGGTCTCTCCTGGTTAGAGTGTGAAGGGACCCTAACTCGTGGTACCTACTAAATTAATTACAATAAACAATAATCTACATCTTCCTCGTTACTGGGCCATAAACCCGTCGGGCGCGGTCGTAAAATGGGGTGAACGATTCGATATGTGCCCATATTGTCCTCGTACCGAGAATCGAACGTATTCCAACGTAATGAGAAGCAAATTAACCTTTATTGTGAGCCATCTGTATGGAACTTGGAAATCGTAAGTACCTGTTTGATGGTCATTTAGAAATCAAGGCAATCAGGATACTTAGCTTTAAAAATTACTTAACGACAAGAGAAATACTTCATTAAGTTACATTAAATCGGTCTACAAGATAACGTAATATTTTATCTATATAAAAAAATCACCTTCAGTTTACTCGAAGGAATTAATAAAAAATAACTATAAAAAATAGAATCATGGGTGAAGAAAGCAGTAACAGTGTTCTGTTCATCACAGGAGCCTCATACAATACCTCGGAAGATGATGTATGAGTTTTGGACACAATCTTGATTTCTTTTGCTCATTTGTTGTGTGGGAGAAAAAAATACAAAAATATTAAAAAAAGAAAGTGTCCCGATCCCAATAGACTAGACGAAATATAGGAATTGCTAATACTAAGCTGCTATTATTCATAAACCAGCCGTCACTAATGCAATCTCCCGTTTCTATTTCTAAACCTACCTTCTTTTTCAGCTAATAAGTCTACTTTTATGCCTCTAAAAACTGCACCTACGCTTAAAAAAATAAAGACATACTTAATTTCGATCCTTATTTATTCCGCAAAAGCAAATATAATTTCATGTAACGCGATATTCTGTTATTCCTAATTTCTTTGACGTGCCACTGAGTCATGGGGAAAAACGCAACTTACTTTACGTGTTTGCCACCGCAAAAACGTAAATAAATAGAAACTGAGGTGGAACTTGCAAGTCGGAGGAGATCAATTAATTGGTGACGGTGTTGTTGTGGATGAATCAAAGTTTTCCGGATGTAAAATAGGCGAATGACAAATGATCTTCTGGTCCTTTACGTCTTAGGGATGTACAATGTACTTACACCTAACATTAGACGTTACACTTTTAGGTCAGTTAATTTATTCTACTTCCTTAATTTATTCAGTGTTGTATTTTGCAACAAGAAATTTCAATACCTACTTAGTACACCAAACTCATCATCTAAAATCACGAAACTTTGAAGATTCTTTGAAGGTAAATTAAAATATACAATGTTCTCATCTTTTGCTTTCATATACTAGAGAGCTTCAAGACGAGATTTAATTATAAAAAAGTTTTAGGTAAAATAGGTGAAAGAAAAGAGTGAAAGCTTTGTAAAGTTTACTTCTTTTCTGTCAAAAATCGTCATTGTGATCTCATACCAAAAGTTTATAAATGTCGTTTCGCCAATAGCCTGTAGTTAAATTAGAGCGCATTAGGAAGATATTTCTGTGGCGGCTATAAGTGGATCTAGAAAAAAATATAGGTGAGACCTGACGAAACACATTTACCGTGATAAAGGTGTTAGTCAGAGATTTATGAGCAAATACCCAGTGGTCCATTCTGGCACCAGCGGTTCCACTAAAATTATAATAATTACAATGGTCAGCAGATTGTGGTCGTCATTTTTTTTTTGGTATTCTCTCATGTAAATAAATATCATCGTATAAATAAGGTTCAGACTTAAATAAAGTAATAATCTAAGTAGCTGATTAGGGAGAATTGCTATACACTTAGAATTAATTGCTGTTCAAAAAGGCAAGATTGATTAACTGTGATAAAAATTGTGATAATCAAATACTTTTAGGAAACAGTCTCATACAAAATCAATCTCATTGTAAAACTCCGACTAAGGTTAGTCTACGTTTTACAATATGACTCGTTGTAAAACTCCGACTAAGGTTAGTCTACGTTTTACAATATGACTCGTTGTAAAACTCCGACTAAGGTTAGTCTACGTTTTACAATATGACTCGTTGTAAAACTCCGACTAAGGTTAGTCTACGTTTTACAATATGACTCATTGAAAATTCCGACTAAGGTTAGTCTACGTTTTACAATATGACTCATTGTAAAACTCCGACTAAGGTTAGTCTACGTTTTACAATATGACTCATTGAAAATTCCGACTAAGGTTAGTCTACGTTTTACAATATGACTCATTGTAAAACTCCGACTAAGGTTAGTCTACGTTTTACAATATGACTCATTGTAAAACTCCGACTAAGGTTAGTCTACGTTTTACAATATGACTCATTGAAAATTCCGACTAAGGTTAGTCTACGTTTTACAATATGACAAAATAAGTAAGTGCGAATGTGAAACAAGGACACAAAATAATTATATTAAATACCATTTTCCTTCATATTTAACAACTTAAAAAATTACAATTGATAGTCATAAAAGTACTTAACTTTTATGACTATCAATTGTAATTTTTATATAAAAAATTACAATTGATAGTCATAAAAGAACTTAACTTTTATGACTATCAATTGTAATTTTTTAAGTTGTTAAATATGTATATTCAAAAATGCTGACGATATGTATATAATAAAAGTATCATTTTAAATCAAATTATTGTATTTTATTTAGTCGCTTACTTTATTTATTATAATCGTTTTAAATTAACTGTAGCCGACTGTACATTAAAAAATTGTGGATTCGTAAAACTAATTTTGATTGCCTTGGACCCGCCTAGGTTCGGCCGGCTCGGCAATTTGTATGAAAATGTCGATTTTTTTCTTCAAGTTTCAAACATTGGTCCCATGGGAAAAGTTTTTCATATTGACTGTCTGAATTGCTCCTATACAAGTTTCAGACAGGGTTTTTGTTACATATTGTTGATTCATTCATTTATACCAAATAATATTATTAAGTATATCTTGAACAGTGTGTGGTCCCGTATCAGCTAGCAGCTAGGTCATCGCAACTAAGTGCGGCGTAACTGTCCCTAAGCATGCGACTTCCTCCGCAGATCGCCGCTAGAATACTGATGTACTTACAAAGAGCCATGGCGCCAACGTTTCCATCGACACGCCCCCTTTTCACCTAAAAACGAGGGTTAAGTGACTCATCAGAATTCGGAGATTTATAACCGCAGTAAAGTATAAACTTTAGTTTTTTTATAAAATCAAACTGACAACGAAAATAATTTAAATACAAAAACCGACTTGAATATTTGCAGCTTGCCTCAAGTTATATTTTTGTACTTATGTATACCTATGCCACTGTTTAGAAGCTTCATATCTAAATGCCAACATAGTCACACAACAGATAGATAAAACGTTCATACACACGCGCCTGTATGTGAAAAAATCGTTGGGCTATCAAAGATCTTACTAAGTTACTTATGTAAATTCTGTCAGTTTAGTATGGCAGTTGTCTAACTATGTAAGATTCGTAGAAAACTTGAGGAAACTTGAATTTTTCTAGGTCCAGGCTGCCCCCATTTGTAATTAATTATGTAAAGAGAAACTGAGATGTCATTTAAAATTTTGTCTTGATCAAGCCCTAGATAAATTTATCAAACTATTTTGTGAACTACTTCATTTCTAAATAAAAAAATGAGTAAAATGGATAGACTTCTATCCATTTACGTAGTACACGGATCGGACAGGGTTTTTTACATATTGTATAAATATGTAAAAAACCCTGTCCGATCCGTGTAGGAGCAACTCGGAACGTCAATATCAACCACTTTTCCTATGGGACCAATTTTCATTTTCATACAAAAGTGTTCGGCCGGCCCAGCACTATGAAAATGATGTTTTTTTTCGAGTTTCAAGCATTGGTCCCATAGGAAAAGCTGTTTACATTGACAGTCTGAGTTGCTCCTACATGGATCCGATAGAGTTTTTGTTACATATTGTATAGCAATTAGAATGGGCCAGTGCGTCTAATATCTTGTTGTCACTTGGCTATCGTCGCTCTTCATAGCTACTTTTTTTTATTATCTTTATTTAGGATCAAAGAATTAATTTTAAATAGGTGTTACTTACGGACCCCTAACGACCTTAATGAATATTCTGACTTTCTAAACGTTTCTTGATATTTTGAGGGTAGATGTTTTAAGGGAAAATACATTTAGGGTCCACCTTCTTACCTACTAAACATCGCATTAGACTAGGTAGGTACGTTAGGTAGTAATTTTTACCGCATGTATGGCGCAAGTTTGGTCAGCTTACTGAAACAAATCCATTAAGTACCTAATCAGCAATTTTAATAAGCACACAGTAATTCTTTGAAAGTACATAAAGTCAAAATATATGTATTTATTTGCTTGCAACATTCAAACGACTTAAGTAAGTAAAATAAAATTTAAAGTCCTATACCTTTAGATAGTAGGTAGTAGGTACTATATAGCAATTAGAAAAAGTCAGTGCGTCTAATACCTTGTTGGCACTCGGCTATCATCGCTTTCCATACATTTCCGAATTCCGATGATTGCCAAGTGAAATAAAAAAAACCACATGAATTTTTCGGGCTCCAGTGCTGCCCCTATTTGAAATAAATTATTTGAATAGAAACGAAGATATTATTTAAAATTTGGTCTTTATCATTATCTAGAGCATAATGTGACAACAAATTTAAAATAATATCTGTTTCCTTTTAAATAATTTATTTCAAATGGGGGCTATGTTCATGTATTCCCCTAAGAACCTATTATAGGTAGATAGGTACTTATCGAATCGACTCAAATTGTACCTCGAATTTGCCATTCAATACAAACTGATCGACCGATCAATCGAAAACAACTTAAGTATATCAATATGTTGCATATTGAAATAAAAAAGCTGCGGATATAACAAGTTGATGGAAGTAATTTTTATTTGATAAAGCAATCAATAAATAGCTGTGGCGTTTGTCATCTGTGTGTGAGTCACCGACAACATTGTCTAGACATTATCTGCAGCACGAGCACCAATGATAGTAGAAATTATTGAACTTGAATTATTAAATATTGCAAAAAGAGAATCAAAAGGCATTAAAATTAGAAATTCAGAAGAGCCACTCCTTGCTTATAACCTAGCTATGATCTGACTAGCAAGTTTGTATGTACTTAAATACCTACTTCTTTTTAGTATCTTGATTTACGATAAAAGAATTAATGTCAAATAGGTAAGTCAAGGCGGCCCCTCCCGGCCGCTTTATCGTCAACGCGAGCATAGTTTGAAAAGCTTGTTGTTCATCCAGGGCAATGCTAGAAACAGAAGCAAACCAAAAAGAGAGAGATAGCGCCTGAGGTCTCGGTTTGCATACTACTGAATGAAATTAGTACTATTATTAACAATCGGAAAATCTATAAAACTTGTTCCAGGTAATAGGTACGTGTTTTACAGTAGTTGCCTTTACACACTTGTAGTAAAATAAATGTTGTTTTATTTAAAATTTTCATTACATTTGCGAGTTTAATATCGAAATATTTTTTTTTACCTTAATAATTTATGAGTACTTTATGAACGGTCGAAGTTCAAGTAAATTTTTTGCAAAAAAGCAAATTTTTTGAGGCGTATACCTACTGTATTGGTTTTTCTAAATTTACATTTTTTATTTCCATCGAAACCAAGAAACAACAACGCCAAAATCACGTACGAGCGAAGGAGTTAAGGAAAAAACAAAGGGTCCACCTTCTTACTAAACATCGCATCAGGACTAAGTAGGTAGGATAGGTACCTAGTGATTTTTGCCGCATGTATGGCGCAAGTTTCGTCAGCTTACTGAAACCAAATAATTATTAATTACTAACATAACAGTATTGGATGGCCGGAAAGTAGGCAACTGGAGTTGCGGGTAGGCACACAGAGATGGCAGCACACACGACTAGCAAAAAAGTGACAAAGAAAATGAAAGGTGAAATGGTAGCAGAAGTAGCGCCCTCATTTGAAATAAATTGTTTTTAACTAAATATGGTGATAATTAAAAATTTGATTTATGCCAATATCTAGAAAGACTTTTAAAATATTTTATGAATAACCTTTGAAAGTAATATTGGTAGTCCGTCTAGTTTTAAAACGGATTTGAAAAAAAGTTTTAAAACTAGACGGACTATTAGTAATAATTTCAAAGGTTATTCATAAAATAGTTAAAAGGTCTTTCTAGACAATGTTACAAATCAAATTTTTAATTTTCACCATATTTTGTTTTAAACAATTTATTTCAAATGAGGGCGCCACTTTGGCTGCCACTTCGTCTCAGTATTTTATAAAATAGTTTAAAGGGTTATTTATCTAGGGCCTGGTCAAGACAAAATTTTAAATGATGTTTCCATTTCTTTTCAAATAATTTATTTCATACTACTCAATATCAATACTGTCTCAATCCATCAACAACTTTCCCCAAGGTACATATACCTACCTTAATTTTCCGGAAAATTTTGGCTGTTTTTTATGTTCGGAAAAATTCTACATCATAATGAAAACTTCAATTTTTTTGCAGCTACTAGATTTTAAAAAAAACGATATCAAATGATGAGTAGCAACCAAAGTTTTGTAACGCCATCTAGTGTAAAATATATAAACTAAAACATTGAGAGCGCCACCTAGTGGTGAGTAGCAAAGTTTGTGTTAGATGTTGTTCGTAAAATCAAATAGATGGCAGAAATATTATTTTTACTAACGATCTTATGCCTAGCAGTGGGTATAGCTGATGATGATGATAAAATAAAGACAGATTTTTTTACACTTTCACCTTTTGGCTTGTACTGTCTGTAGTTGCCTTCTCTTTACTGGAAAGCAGACAGTGTTCTTGGCACCATGCCACATTTTTTTTCCTAGCCTGTAGATATTGTGTCCCAATGCTGGGCAAAGGCCTCCCCCTTATTTTTCCACTCGTCCCTTTCTTCTGCGAACTTCTGCCACGCACATAAAAATCTGTCTTAGTCATCCCTCCATCTCGTTCTGGGCCTAACCTTACCCCTATATCCGTCTGGAGTTCAGATTGTAGACAATTTGGCCCATCTTTCGGAACGCATTCGGCAGACATTTATCTTTTTTAATTTAGATTTTAATTAGGTTTTGAAATTTAGTTTTCAGTTTATTTGTAATTTTTTATTCTTAGTTCCTTTTCTTTTATTTTATGTTTCTTTTAGTTTGGATTTAATTAATTTAAGTATTTTTATTTTAAATTTGCTTTTATAATATTTATTTCAAATGTGTAATTTTTTTATAGTTTAAATTCAATAGTACATTTTACTATGTAATGTTTCATGTGGGTAACTATATTTACATAAAAGAAACAGTAATCAATTTATTTTAATTTATTGTCGCTTTTTACTTTGATCGTATTGATTAAAAATAAAAGCAGCTCTGTACGGCGGCAGTTTCCCCCCGATAGATATATCTAAATATGTCTGTTTACTTTCCTTGCCTTTTCTACTTTTGGGGTGAGCTTTGTCCGTCACTTCATGTTTTCGTCATCCGTGCCGCTGATCTATACCTACCTAGCTTAAATATTATAATTTCAACTTCATGTACATAGCCGAAATAGCTCAGTTGGGAGAGCGTTAGACTGAAGATCTAAAGGTCCCCGGTTCAATCCCGGGTTTCGGCAATTATTTTTGCCGTAAAGACTGAATACGCAGAAGAATCTTTTATACCAATGAATCCGGAGATTGTTATGGTTATAAACAAACAAAGAGATGGCAAGTAGTAACGATTTAGCTTATTATGTTTCTATTGGTATTTTGCCTTATTCAAGTAATCATCATGCAAACGCTGGAAAAGCTAGTGAATTTGGCTTGGAAACACAAGAACTTCGCTCACTTTTGCAATAAAATATGGTCAATTCTACCAAAACACACTTTCTGAAAGCAAATGCTTGATTTGATAAAAATATCAAAATTACGTGTGCTCAGTTTAGAATATTTGAAAGGTTCCTCGATTTCTCGGATTCCATCATCAGATTTTCACCAGTTCACAATGTGACCAACTTGTATGTATACACTTAAAAAAAAGAATTTGCTAAATCGGTTAAAAAACGGAGAACAATCATATTTTAGTATCTCGGCACAGCACATAAAAAAATTTGCATCGGCCGGGAATCGAACCCGGGCCGCCCGCGTGGCAGGCGAGCATTCTACCACTGAACCACCGATGCTACGACTACAAGTTTAAAAATACAGTATAAAAGCAGTATTGAACTTTAGATCAAATGCTAAGAATACTTTTTTTTTTAAATTAAAAATAACGTGAACGTGAGACACAGACATTACGAGTTACTCACGTAGAGAGTCAGCTATAGGACCCGATTTAAGGGGGGGGCAAGCCGGGCAGTTGATTTGTGTCACAAGGTGGGAGGGGTCATAAGGTTCGTAACGTCACAATACAAAATTTTTATCATTATTATCGTCCGAGCGTATGCATCCCGGTTGCGTCCTCAGCAGTAACGCTTCAGAGCCCGGGGTCCGCTACCTAACCAAGGAGATTTGACAAGATTACTGGTTTTTACACAGAGCGACTGTCGTCTGACCTCCACAACCCAAAGCGCAAACCAGGAACCAATCCTTGGATAGTTTGATGATCAAACGCTAGGTGGCGTTCGGGACCCACAGTTTTACGTACCTTCCGAAACACGGAATCATCTTTCTTTTCGGATAATCAGGTGATTCAAGCCTGTAATATCCTATTCAGACTGGAAACACTTTTCACAATGTATGCTTCCCAGTGGGAATCGAACCCATGACCTCCGGGTCACAAGGCGAACGCCTTGACCACTGGACCACGGAGGCAGGCACAATACAAAATTTTTATCTATGTGCTATTTTCAATCGATATGCAGTCTTTTCCCGGAATGACTCGCTTATCCTATAGGTTTGACCAAAGCCTTCGGGCAAACCCCGAAATATATTTCAATTTCGGCCTTTGACTGAAGTATTTTTAGTAAAAGTTCCTAACTTTTCAGTCCAGCGTCGAAAGTAAAATAATCTGTTTCGGGTTTTGCCTCGTCGATCCTAGAAGCGAGTGGCAGACGGGGTCAAACGTCGATCTGAACGTGTTTAACCCCTTAGAACAAAGCTAATGACCTTGCAAAAAAAATCTGCGATTCGAAAAAATAGTATTAATCACCAACCAAACTATATTTTTTATTCTTTTTTGAAAAACTATTTACTGAGGAATTCTTTACGTTAGATATGAGAACAATAGTAATTATCGAAATTTTATACTTATTCTACAAAGTTAAAGTTTCAAAACAATAATAATAATGGCATAATGGCCTCAATTCCGAGAAATAGATGTCGACTTATTTATAAAACAAAGGATAAGGGCTTTTGTTATCATAATGGGTTCACTGTTTAGCTTTGGGCTTCAAGATGTTTATATTATAAGTATTATAACACTTGAAATACGACCCTTCACGATAAAAAATGCTCTTCAAAATTAAAAGATTTAACGTACTGTGCAATTCTAAATGTCATAATGCCTCACCATGTCAGAATAAAGACATTTATTTTATTTTATTAGAATTGAAAAACAATACTTTTATTACACCTCATCTTACAAACTAATAACTAATTGAAGTTTGACTGGTCCAACCCCGATTTCATGAAATTGAGTTTTGACGTACGTCAGTCAAGGGCCGAAAAACGTCAATTGTTTGGTCTTTGACTAAGACTTTAAGTCAGACTTGAGAATTGACTAGTCAAACCTAGGAACGCCGGAACGAGCTTCGAGGTTTGCCTATACCATATGCAATAAAGACACAACATTTAAACTAATATCTAATAATATCTAATAAATAAATTTTACAATATTTCCAGCATTATCAGTTAAATATTTAGTAGCTTCGCTCGCTTATATTCTTAAATAAAATAAAATATTGGCATCTGTGACGTCACACTAGGGTGTAGGGGAAGGAGGACAGGGACGTCAAAAAGTCATGAAAATCGTGTGACGTAATTTATCCCATTTGTAATAAAATATTATATGCGTGTAAATAGTAGTAGATAAAAAACTATGGGCACACAATGAAGAAGAGTAACGTCGTAATTAGTTTTCCCACCGGGCCATCAAGCTCCTAAAAAAACATATCTGATCAATTTATATTGATCGTCCGTATAATTCTGAGAAAACGATGGAACTCGTAAAGTTTATACAGCAGCTCACGATTTCACGAACGTCAATACACGCTTTATGTGATCTTACCGTTACCTTTTATTTCATTGTTCGCAGAAATGGGATTTATTTGTTCTCTATGATGATGACTTAGACTGCCACCTCTAACATCTTTAGAAAATCTTACATTTATAAAATACACAGTTTTTTAACCTACGTATATAGGTAAAAAAATATATATTTCATTTAATGTTTGTTTTGTGCGCGGTAGTATGTGACTGAAGCAGTTCTTAACTTTTTAAATTAAGAGACATCTTCATTTCCGAACAAAGAATTGGAGACTGAACATTACGGTTCATTGTGATGATATCAGCTGATCGCCGACAAGGTCGGTGTGTCGATATACAGCCGCTGGAAGGCTTCTTTGTCTCCTATCTTACGATCGTTTTAGTGATAAAAGATAAAGGGTATAACATTTTTGTAACTACATCTTGTGAATAACATACCTAATCAAAATTGTTTCATCCTTTTGGTATATTAGTTCATATCTACGAGACGGAGACAGACGCACTCATCTAAAGTTATCAAACTTATACTATTTTCTTCCAAAGCAAAGCGCACTTCTTAATTTACTTTTTTCTACCAGTTTTTTCTTCTAGTTCTTTATTTTATCGAGTGTGGTACAGCTAAAACTGGTGTCAGAAATTTTTCGAGCTGCCTATGGGCATCCGACATAGCTTAATGACTGTCAACCAGGGGCAAAGGTCATTCTTATACATTGGTGAAACTAAAGCGTGCAGATTTCCACACGATGTTTTCCTTTGCTGGAAGCAAATTGTGGTCGATGAAAATGACCGTACTTGAGTCAATGTTCTCTTCTCCAAAGATAAATTAGGTAAAGACAGAGCACATCCAGTGGTAATATGTTTGGCAGCATGCAGGCCGAGGTCACGCCCATCCCGAATCCCGATTGTCCCGGCCTGACATTGCTCGTGTCCTACGCAACAATAAATTATAACTTCAAAGGTACTCCGCATAAAACTTTAAATCATTATTTTTCATTGGATTACAAATAACGGATCTCGTTGATTATTTGTTTTATTTTATTTTACTAATTTTATATAATATGAGACTTTCATATAGCAACCATGCTACAACAATTTTTGGTTTCCCGTACAAGTTGACCGATCAGCTGAAGCAAAAACATTTATTTTTTCCAATTTTGATTTATAGTCCTCGGGGAAAGTTTAATTTTTTTATTAAATATTCATTCTAGTATTTTGTTCTAACAGAAAAAATGTTGAACGTGGTCATTATAAGCTTGCCAATGAAAAGTCATTTCGCCCATCTGTGTGAACGAACGAACATACAGTCTTCTTGTGTCGTTCTTCAATTAAATTACTGACTGTTGTGACCTCTTTCAAATGAGTACCGTTCATTCCCATCTTACTGGTTTAATCTTACCTCTAGAGGCTGTTACAAAAAGACCGTAGATATTTTTTAGCTACTAATCTCCCCTAAAGAGATGTCTATGTTAAAGTTTATAAAGTATGTGTGTTGTTGTTTTTAACAGCGTTGCAATGCTCGGATTTATTATCCAATGTGTTTTGTTATGTATCTATTCATTTTATACTGTCTATAACTTATACCGTGTCTAATCCAGAAAATTATAAATAGTTTTCTGACAACCCACACGATGACGTCATTACCTTGTATCAAAGCAATTAAAATTGCTTTACGTATGTATATGGATTTATTTATTCATACGATATTTTATTCTTATAGCTCTCTACTCGTGATCCACTTCGACTACTGAAAACCACACCGTCCGTATTTTGCGAAAATGAAACCACATACGGTGCGTATTTCAGAGTTCGTTTTGACTACCGCAAAATTAAATAAGATTAATATTATAATATAACTATAATATCGTCGATGACTTTAATATCAATTAGGCTAAATATAAGATTTTTTCAGTTGGTCAATTTTTTGTAATTATATCTCCTAAGAAAGATAGCATAAAATATACTTACGAGACCAAGAACGGAGTAATTTTTCCCCTATGTGCTTAGGTACTTGGGAAATGTGAATTTACTTTTATTTAGATCCTGCACGACTTGTCTTCGATACTAAATATTAGTTATATCAAATATCGATAAAATTCTTATTTAGAAAAAAAAAAACTGGGAGTTCACTTTATATATAATATAATGTAAGTAAGTACCTATGGTTACTATTTTATATAGAGGTTAATGGTTATAACTTTTGAGCAGATGAAAAAAAGGATATGGCATTATGCATACACATGCACTCGGTGAGTTACCTGCCTTACCGAATTAAGTGTAAGGTACACGTGCTTGTTTAGAAGAAATGGTTTAAGTATGCGTAAAATTAATATACTTAGGATATATTGTTTGTATTCGTCGCGCTTATCTACTTCTGCTGCTGAGATAGCGTTTATCAGCCGGAGGACGGCAATCATAGAAAGCCTAGAAAGTAAAAGAACTATAACCAGCCAATTTAAGTAGCCTCATTTACTATTCACGATGTGTAAATTGTTGTGTTTATTCTGATTTAGTTGGTTTATGCCGGTACGTTCCGATCTATGACACGGGTGGGATATTTACTACATAGTTTACATTCGAGTATTCGACCAGTCCGCCAACTCGTGTCTGGCGGAGAACGCGTTCGCGGGACAAATTTTCGCGCCTTCAATAAAAAAAAATGTTTTTATTTTTATCAAATTTATTCATTGTAAAATAAATCACTTTTATTTAAATGTGCTGACTTTTGTCTATAATTTAAATTTTGGTAACGTTTGACTACTCAACACGTTTATGTTAGGACTTTTTACTTCGAGTTCATCAAGAAATAAACACGTAAGTGTAATTTTTTTTTGCCTCTTATAATTTAATAAACAACTCACACCCTTCCCCCATAAGCTTCCTTTACCTTAGCAAAAATGTGTAAGGAACTGCAAATAGGTACGTGCAAACTTAATCATGAGTTTTGTAGACATGACTTCTCCTTGTCGATTATTTATATATATGGCTAACAAGTCGTCACTATTTTCATAAACTTTTCTAAGAATTTTTATTTATTTTGTCAAGCTAAATCATACAATAATAAAGCTATAGCCCCGGGCTCTGTCTACTCCGTGATCTACCTCATAAAGTATAACAAATTCATTAGTATGTATGTATGTTTAGAAAATATTCCCCATTCGAACTATCTTTTTTTTTATCTAAAGGGATTGTTTGAGTTAGCGTATTACTGGTGAGTTCCTTATTTGTCATGTCACCTACACATTAATAAATAAAATATCATATGAAAATAATAATTGTTGTCTTAAGGCATTGCCCCCAAAAATCAGGGGTTGATAAAGTTGAAATGTGATCGAAATGGTTTAGTTCAGTGAATATCTTAAGTGAACTTGTGCATATTGTTGCGTGTGTAATAGACCTGAATGACCTATGTCCATATTGTTATGATACTCACATGATATTGATTATCAGATATTGAAAATATTTACATTAAGTATGATAATAAGGCAAACACTGAGATGCATGTCTGTTTAGATTAGGTAGGTTAGGTAGGTGACAGATCATAGGAAATTGCTGGGAGCAGTCAGTCGATTTGATTTGATTTTGACTGATAAAATTATGATAACGCATGTTAATAAAAAGTTTATGCAGTGTGTATTACATGTACTTATTTTAAAATATTAGTATGAATGATTCCATCATTATTTATTTTATTTTTTTGCCGATTACTATATAAAATATATGAGGTATCAATTCAATGTCAGTCAGTCATAGCAGCCCGGGACACTAACTTTATTGGCCTAAGTACCTACATATATCTCTGGAACCCATAGTGCTTTAATTTTTTGTTTGACAGTTAATTTACTGATATAAATTTTAACAAAATATAATAACAATATATATATATATATATATATAATGTATATATATATTATATATATATATACACACACACACATATATAAATATATACATTTTTAAGTAGTTATGAGCGAGACTGTTAGATTTTTACTATTTGTAAATTATTGTCAAGTTATAAGTACAAAAATAATGTCAATGTTTTTTTGTTATAGGTAGTGTTTAGTGTCAATTTCAATTTAATTTTAGTACAAAATTTAAAAAAACGGGACCCTGAGGGAAGTTCTCGTGCTTCTGTCTGTGCGTCCGTCTGTCACAGGCAATTTTCTCCGAATGTACTGGTCCAAATCAGGTGAAATTTGGTAGGTGAATGAAAGATGTGCAAAGTAATTTTTTTATAATTTTGGGGTTCAAATCTTACTGTGTCATATATCAAATGAAAGGGCTTGTTATGAGGATTTTTCATATATTTTTGCTATTATTGTAAAAGAAAAAGTTTTGATTTTATTCATGAAAGAAGACGAAAATTGACCATTCCCAGCCCATGATCTCAGAAACTAACGAGCCTAGAATGTTGAGTATTCTATCAATTGAAGAATGTTGAGTATTTGAAGAATGTTTAGTATTCTATCAATTGAAAATAAAGAGGTAAACTCAATATAATACGTTCACTAATTTAAAACCTTTGGCATCGTACGGAACCCTCTCCACGCGAGTTTAACTTGCACTTGACCGGTTTTATTTTATCGTTTAAATACTCGCCCAGTTTTTAATACGTGTTATTTACCTACTGAATTTATTATTATTATTTTTTTAATAAAGATTTTTTTTTTCTTCATTTCTTAGGCCGTCAGGTAAGGTATTAATATTTCGAAGCAAGTCTCTAAAATATGTTTGGCAAGCTTTCCCTAGTATATTTGTAATTATCCGTATGCATTTTTTCGTTAGGTTAATAGTCTTTCTGCGTCGGTGCTATAAATTTCATTTTTTTAAATATAATTTGTGGAAGCAGGTATAGGTAATAATAACTTAAAATTTAGTTCATAATTTTACTAAAAAAACTAATTATTATATCAACACATATTTATTAACTGAAATTTATTATACAATATAAAATTATTGGAAAATATAATTTCATATTTACTTAAGTTAATAATTTCCAAATAGACCCAGCGATAATAACTTAGATATTCATATTTAATTAATAATATTTTAAAAGTTTGAAAAAAGCCCAGCTAAGTAAACACCTATTATTGTTATAGGTATCTTATTTTTTTATTTGTTAAAATATTAATTAACAACAGGAAGAATGTCTCTCTAACACATAACCATACCACAACTCAGAGCAACAGTGCACATATTAGACTAAAGTTGAAACTAACCAGTACTATCCAAGGTCCCGAGTTCAATCCCCGGTTAGGGCAAGTTGGAAAATGACCTTTTTCAAATTGTCCTGGGTCTTGGATGTTTATCTATATATGTATTTGTTATAAAATATAGTATCGTTGAGTTAGTATCCCATAACACAAGTCTCGAACTTACTTTGAGGCTAGCTCAATGAGTGTTATTTGTCCCTATATATTATATTATCCAAACTACTAGGTATGAAAATGACATAGGTAGCTACGTACATGTAAAATTGTGCAAGTTATTTCACACATCCACAGTCACAGGGCATATTCACGAGTACTACCTCGTATGTTGCAACTGAAATATTTTCTGCTTAAAGTCCCGGCATTCCACCGCCATACCTTTGCAAGCGATGCATACTTTACTTCAAATAAATCAATATCTTATCTATCGACGTTAAAACTATATAACACTTCGGAACTTGGAGCAAAAAGTAATCCGCATTCGACTGTGAACAAGTGACAAGGCTGTTAGCAGAACAGTGGTAATTATATTAAATATTTAAACTAGGTGCTAGTTTGAACATAAACAGAGAAAAGTAAAAGTGTACTTTTACTTATTAGTGAATACATTATAACACATTATCACAATAATTTATTGGCAGTAATTTCAGTTTGCTTTGTATTTATGCATTGTGCTCAATCTGTCTCATGTGTCCGTAGATTTATCTTATATTTTATGTATTACTGCTGCACCTCACGGTGTTACCCGCAGAAAAAGCCTATATGTTAATCCAGGGTGTCAGCTGCATACCAAATTTTATCAAAATTGATCCAGCCGTTTTCGCGTGAAGATATTACAAACACACTCACAAACTTTGGCCTTTATAATATTAGTGTGATTCTGTAATATTTTCCAGAAATTAATAAAGTTATTCTACATAAAATACATGTTATAAACTTAAACTATATAGCTATTTTAAAGTAAGTCAATACGTACTGACCATTGTTTATTATATAAATACTTAAGGTTAAATTAAAATATTTAAGTAGGTAGGTATTCATTAATTGGCCTAATAGAATATTATGTACCTTGAAAATAATTAAATTTTACTAGCACCTACAGCCCTAATGTTAAAATGGCCCTTGGTTCTTGAGACCAAGACCTAGGCTCTGTCTACCTCAAAGGATAAAGACGTGATAGTACGAGTACCTATGTATGTACATATGTTTATATGTATTGTGAAGGGTCCCACTTTTGAGCATATGTAGGGTTTAGTAATTATCGACAAGATTCATTGAAATTCTCAAGATTTTTCAAGAAACCTCAAATCCTAATGATATAGTACGGTTTTTTTACGTGAAATCAAGTTTCCTTACGGTGGTTCTTAGCTATGTTTGATGGAAATCGGTTTAGCGATTCAAGAGTAATAGGGTCAAAAGTCGGTTCTTTTAACATGTTCTACTTAAGTATATATGTTTTTTTCAATCACATTTTTTAAATATCAATCCCCTGAAAGGCAAACTTGCCCGAAAGTTGAAGGTAGTTTAACTTTAACCTCAGATCTTAGTCTTAACAAAAAATGTCCAATCAATCACAGTATTTACGGTCAAATACATTAACACCATATAAACGCCTAGTTAAATGCGAAACTGGAGTAAGTTGATACGAGTTAACGACTTCCCTTTTTGATGAAGCCCGTAGGTAAACTGATAACGTAAGGCGTGCGTGAAACAAAACACTTCGTAGCTGTGTGGCATTTCTGAGGTTCCCAATCTGAGTGGCGCTAGAGCCACTAAAGTGGCACTGGCTGTGCGTCTGCGAGGCACAAGTTGGATCTTTCCTAGGCGCGAGTGGTTAACAATAAAGTTTGTCCTCATTTACAGTTATTTTCAACTCCCACTTTTTGCTTCCGGTTAAAGAAAACTTTGTCAAGTTTTGAGCTGCATCAGATGCTTTTAGGCAGCTTAAAAAATCTTGCTACTTACCGGTGTTAGCCATTTATGTTGCTCGATATGAAAGCATGCGAAGCGAACTCTTGAGGCTTGATGCGGGCAGGGTGTGCAGGTCCTGCTAGCGACGAAATTCGTGTTTAAACTATGTCAGCTCGTTTTATAAAATGTACAGATCATTAAATTTTCAAAAAAATACTACACCATTATTATCAATAAAGTCATTTGATCAGTTTTGTTGCAAGTACGCATGCGATGTTATTAATTCATGCCGATCACGAACAACAGTTATTACGAAGATCAAAAAAATTTTGCTTCCTAATAAAATAAGAAAATAAAATCAGTGTTTTTAGACTGCCCTCGAAATACGAATCATGTTCAAGCTTAAAAAGTGGTACCGACATGAATAAATCAAAATAAATAAGAAGTTTTGGAACCACTACTCAATAGGGACCCACCTATGTTTAGTTTACCGAACTGGGTCAGTTTGTTACCTTCGTTGGCACGTAAAAGCCAAATTCAAAATTTCTTTACATATATTTAGACGACACGTAAACAATGCGTGGTAACCATGTATTTTTAAATCTTTTTTCAATCGTTAGCATGTTTTTTTACCGGCTCGAGTAAAATAGTCAATGATGTACCTAATTAACCTTTACTTTTCCAACGTTGAAATTAATCTACTCGAGTTATTAATTTACTAACAAGTTTGAATAGGGATGTAGACAAGGTCAAAAAGTATTATTCTATTTAGTCACAATACAAAAATAATCGACTCATTTTTTCCTTTAATTAAATTATAAAAATTCACCAAGATTCAGAGGATCCAAGATCAGAAATGAGGGCTTGCAACGAATTTTTAATGCTCTGTATCTTCGTCAATTTCTGTTAATCAGAAAAAAGAAAAAAAATATACAATATTTTTTAATAACGGCCATTGGGATGAAAAAGTTTCTCGAATGGCAGCCACGTACCGGCAATCATAGCGTAGGACACTCACCTAGGTGGTCGGGCAACCTGGGAAAGGTTACAAGAAAATTTTGAATGCAGTCCGCTTCGAAACGGTCGTTTTGGAAATAATTTAACTGATGAGCTAGATAATAATTTTTCAGATAACATGTGTTTTGTTTTACGGTAGCGAGATTATCAAATGCCTTGAGATTTTAAATTGAACCTTTTCACTTAGTTTGACCACCTAACGTATTACTCTGAGTTATTAGTACGAGCTCACAAAATATTATAATTAGATAAATGAAATAAATATTTATTTCATTTATCTTATAATAGGGACAAATCACACAGATTAAGCTAGCCACAAATGTTATGGGTACCCAACGATATTATATTTTATGATAAATACATATATAGATAAATACCCAAGACCTAGGACAATTTAAAAATGGCCATTTTCTAAATTGCTGGGGATCGAATCCAGAACCTTCGGATTGGCAAAGTTTAAAATTCAAAGGTTTATTCATTAATGAGAACTTTACAGGCACTTTTACACGTCAATAATTTACATTACGAGTAGTTTATATTGAAATTTAATTTATTTTAAAGAACAGCTACCGATACCAACGCTTAGTAACGACCACTGCTGAGAAGAAACGCCGAAAGAAACTCATTTTCACGGTATTGGTCGCCTACTTGCCAGAAGGCCGGATTGGCGCGTTTACCATTACGCCACGGAGGTCATCGGAGGAGATATTGTCAAAATAGTTTTTATACACAATGTTTACGGATTTAAAATAGCCTAACTAACATTTGGATATACAAATGGGTACCTATCTATAAACGTAGGTAATAGAAAAAAATCTTTAAACGAATACCTAATTTATTTTAAATAAAGTTTAACATATGCATAATTTAAAATCTCATTTTAAATATTCGTAAATAATGACCTAATAATTAAAATTGCTAATAACTGGTCACTTAAACCCATATTACCAACACAAGAAGGGAGGTCTACTGCGGAAACATTAACCTAAGTAATTAAGCTCATTGCTATAATGAGACATTTCATTAAAGCGGTTAAGAAGTCTCGTCACTACTGGACATTAGCGAACAAAGGAGTTGTCTATTAAGACATATTGGCCTACCAAGACAAACGCATGCGGGGAACGGTACGTGACATTCTCGGCATTATTGTCCAAAAAAAATCAAAGGCAGCGCTCATTTGAAAGGTGAACAATTAAACATACTCAATCACGTCCAACCAAAGAAATTCTATACAAACTAGAATGCTTACGAAGTGGCAAAGCCGTTCCCGAAAGGAATACCTAAAGGTATCACTTATCCTTATCACTGTCCCTTTCTACATTATTTATTACACTGGTAGTTTTCGGGAAAGGGATGCAGATAACTTAAGGTTTAGGTATATTTTTGGGAACGGTAATTATTTCAATAAAAGCGTTATGGAAATATAAACATTCAGTACGTACAATTTGGTTTAAGACGAAGTGGTAGCTAAAGTGGCGCCCTCATTTGAAATAAATTATTTAAAACTAAATGTGGTGATAATTAAAAATTTGATTTGTATTACCGTCTAGAAAGACCTTTAAACTATTTTATGAATAACCTTTGAAATTATTACTAATAGTCCGTCTAGTTTTAAAACGGGTTTTCGCCAAAAGTGGCCACTTTTGGCAAAAACCCGTTTTAAAACTAGACGGACTACCAATATTACTTTCAACGGTTATTCATAAAATAGTTTAAAGGTCTTTTAGTTTTAAACAATTTGTTTCAAATGAGGGCGCCACTTTAGCTACCACTTCGTCTTAAAATTCAATGTTGTTTTTTTTTTCGAGATTATTATACTCGTATTCATTCTAGATTGTATGTAATTTCTTTGCATCCTACCATTTTATATGCTTATCTAGTCTTTATTTTATATCTCTGGTGGGAAAAATGTTGGAGACTGCTATGAAAGCGTTGTCAGTGAGAGGCCCCTTGGCAAGGCCCAGGAAAGGGCAGCGCACCAGCTCCCTCCCCAGAGAAATGGGCATCAGAATTATTTGTTAGTCTATTCCTAACAAGGATTTCGGCGATAGTTTCGGAAGAAAGTAATGTGATTATTTAGTACTAGTCCTTATAAAACACCTAACGGAAGAATATCATTGTTTGATGTTTTTCTTGTGTGTAAGTGGCCAACACTGGGTCAGATTTTTCATGCTTCCTTTAGGCATTTGACATAGCTTGACGACTGCCATATAATGATGACAGCCGGGATCAACGGCTTATAGTGCCTTCCACCCATCCAAGTGCGGACCACGCCCGGTGTCACTTTACTTGCGAAAGCGCTAGTATTGCGCATTCCCGCCGGGCCACCGAGCACTGTACTGATATCCTTGAGGGAGGCATATGTCCAGCAGTGGACTTCCTGTGAGTAATATGATGATGAGTTATTAACCTTGCCTTAGCATATTATTGAAATACAAGTTCATTGCTCTGTTTCAATATTTGATCAACGGGCCTTTTAATTAACACTTGAATAAGCCCAACATATAAATTGTAAACATTTGAATTTACTTTAAACACATTGCCAATTTTCATGAACACTTAGTTTAGCATATCAGTATTAACAGGCATACAAATAATAAACATCCATACTTATATATAAAAATGATTCCAAGATTCTGACAAACGGAGAACCTTCCTCCTTTTTTGAAGTCGGCTATAAAGTCCCCCAGCGCGTCCTAGTCTGTGTGTGTATGTCTGTACGCGATAAACTTAGAAAACTACTGGGCCGACTTTGATGTAGTTTTCATTACTAAGTAAAGCATTTTACCGGGAAGGTTAATATGTATAATGAATTAATGAATCACTAGTTTACAAAAAATATATTTTTTTTGTCCATGAAATAAAACATATATTATTTATGTAGGCTATGGACGTTAATTAAAAATATTTTTTTTTATTTTCCGTATCACGTCACAATTCTGAGATATAGAGGTCTTTGTTTTTTATCTACCCGCAATTGTTCAAATCGATTTTGTTATGTTTGTGGGAAAATTGTTCAGTTAAATCATGGTTTCTCCATAACAAAACCATTGCAAGAAGCTTATTTACATTATTTTGGATTTCCGGTGTCAAAATAAAGATAAAATTTGGGTTCCCCATGTGATTTGTACTAATTGCAGATTGGTTCTCACCTCCTGGTATTCAGATAAAAATAGATCACTGAAATTTGGTAAACCAATGATATGGACAGAGTCAACTAACCACGTAACCGATTGTTACTTTTGTTTAACAAAAATTTTTGGTTTTAAATCAAAAAATAAAGATATAAAATATGCAGATCCATCAGTGAATAAGCCTGTCCTTCATTCAGAGGATTTACTAATTCCCACACCACCCGGCAGAAGTGACCGGCAGATACAACAAGTGGTATAACAAATAACAATGCACGAGCATAGTGACACTGAACAATTAAATGAATGCTAAATTAAAGGAAGGAATATTAGTGGATCCTCAAATAAGGAGAATATTGGACGATACAAAATTCTAGAGCCTTTTAACCGAGGTAGAACAATCAGCCTGGAACTCTTTCGAAAGTGTCCTTAACAATTTTTAGGCAATAAAAAATTGATATAAATACACAGAGATTGTAGAAAATCTATTGCAAAATTATGAGCGTATGGGTGTAAATATGTCACAAAAAATCATTTGTTGCATTCCCATTTAGAAGTTTTTCCAGAAAATGTTGTTAGTGTGTGTGATGAATACAGTAAGCGATTTTACCGAGATTAAAAATCATTTGAGCAAAATTATCATGGTTTTTTTGACCAAAATATGCTAGGTGACTATTGTTAGTCTGTTGTGAGAGATACATATGAAAATATTTATAAAAAAGGGCCCATACCCATTTTTAACTGTCTATTGTTTATTTAGATGTAGTTTTTTGTAAAAATCTTCCTAAAGAATACTTCTAAAAATTCACGTGCTGGACCTTTTTAAATATTTTTCCCGAGAAGTAGATACCCAAAGTAACTTCACCGTATATAATCCACTTCATGGACAAAAGTCATGTAAACTAGTGATTAGCGGCCTAACCCGGCTTTGCATGGGGCGTATTGGGATTGGGACGCTAGTAATGAATAAAGAGGAGTAACTGCAAACTGATATTGTATTTATATTTATCTTTATTCAGGCGTTCGTTTTTTTAGTCGTTATTTAATGATTACATAAATTAAAAAAAAAAAATACTCGATCGTTAGAGCTATAAATAATTGTGTACTAAAAAGCAAATAAAATTGAAAACCTACAAACTTAACGGCAAATAAACAAAATATGAAATAAGGCAAAATAATCAAACATACCCATGTTAAATACCCTCTATAATGTGTGACTTCCTGTGGCTGATATGATGATGATGATGATGATTGTATTGTTCAACATCGTCATTTTTCCCGTTTTATTTGGGGTTGGCGCAGTATGTCTTATTCCTCCATGTCTCTCTATTCCCCGTCATCCCTTCGTCCACACCCCAACTATACTCACGTCATGCATAACGCACTCCTTCCATCTCTTCTTTGGTCTTCCTTTACCTTTATGTCTATTTGCCTTCATATTTAGTGTCTTTTGCGTTACATGTTGTCTTTCTCTTCTCATAACGAGTCCAAACAAGGCCAATCTGTTACTTCTCATCTTGTCTGTTATCAGTGCAACCTTCAAGCTACCTCTTATGTACACGTGTCTCACTTTATCCCTCAGCGTCACTCCGCACATCCATCTCATCATCCTCATTTCCGTAGAATGGAGCCTTTTCTCATCCTGCACTTTTCTGGCCCAGCATTCTGAACCGTATAACATTACCAGTCGTATAACAGATTTATATATTTTCCCTTTAATTTTAAACGATATTTTTTGGATCGCATGTTGTGCTAGTCACTTCCCGCTACTTCTGCCAACTTGCATTGACTCGACGCGCTTTATCACCCTGTCTATTTATTATTATTGCATTGTTCATGTTATTAACTGAAACTAAGTACATTAATTCACATAAAGTTATTCATCGCGACCTCAACCGTCTTGTAGCATGAGAACTATTGTTTAAAATCGTTAGTATTCTGTCCTCAAGCCGTTGTGAGCTTTTTATGTGTATTTTATTTTATTTTATTGGCTTTGGGAGAAAAATATGGTTGGGCTAGACGATCAAAAGTTAGATCTGCGTTACTAAGCGGATACAAAATTCAAGATTAAAATAAGCACAGACCAGTCCTGATGTCGACGTAAATTAGGTTTCATTTTTGTTGTCCTGTCTGCTCTTAGAGGAACTTATGAGTGGTATTCTAATGGAAATGTCCTACAGAGCTTAAGTTAAATGGGTATTAGTAACAAAGAAGGTGTGGGTGATGCAGCGTTTGACCCGTAAGCCACCACTAAGGTCAGACGATCAATCCCACGATAAAACGCTTAGTCTGCTTCAGGCTCATTGGTCTATTCGGCTAAAAATACAAATTAAATTCATCAATAAGTCTCTGTCTCTATTTTTATCAAAAATTACTATCGTTCGGTCGTCGTATAAGAATCTACTTTTAATAAATGTTAACATCATTTTAGGCAGCTTAAAGATATAACGTAAGTACTAGTACTTATTCTGAGGTTTAACATCGAAAAGTTCAGAACACGATCCGCGATGGATCCACAGCGCACCGATCTTATCAAACAGAGCTACAGCTGTTGACTTCTATCAATCCAACCTTGCCTCTTGTTATATTCTCAGTGCATTCACCTATGCCGTGATTTATTGAGATTCGTACTATTCAATGTCATATTACAATACTTAGTAATTGGACACCTATTCGCTGACGTATGATAAGAACGGCAGTCCGTCTCGGCTGCCGATTTGATGATTATTTGCTTTCATCTACAAAAGAGCAAAGCTTTTTTCGGAATGCATTTAGGTCCGTCCCTACAACTGTTAAGTTTCTTTTTTCCATTCTTTCTTACTATAAGTCAAGCAGGGCAATCTTAATCTTTTATAACTATTGAATTTAAGCTAGTTGTGATTTGTTTCGATTTAGTTACGATGACGGTACGCTCATCATCGGCGTATAGATTTTCGCCTTAGCTTAGGTATAATTTAAATACCACAACACATTATAACATTATGATAACATGCTAACCACATATAGTTATGACAGGACTGTACGTACACAGCTGTGGGAAACTTTGTAGCCGACCGTGCGAGATCAAAGATAAGGCATTCCTCGAGGCACAATGCGTCTATTCAACGGAATATAGGATGAAGGGATTGCTCATATAATTGACTTTATTAAATTCTGCATAGACTGGCTAATATTATGTTAGTTTAAATAAGAACTGCCACAAGTAAATAATACAAGATTATAGATACAACCAAGTAAACAAATGAGTTTTATTTAAACTGCGGTAGGTTTAACGTGTTAGTTATTCAAAATAGAAAATTACGTAATTCAGTACCTAGTGGACTAAACTTACTCAGAATATGTAGCTAAATTGAATATAATTGCTAAATTTAGCCTAATTTTTTTATTTTTATAACCTTAGAGTATATTTTAAAACGCCATCCGAAAATTACTTCCAGTTCCCCTGCGCCTGTATGTTCAAGTAGATTATCACCACATATCGTTAGCAGTAGATTAATTTGTGATTACATCATGCTAAAGCCGCTGACCTCTTGATGGAAGTTGCAAAAGTTTTTTGTACGATATTTTTCCAATATTAATTGAGTTTTCGTGTCATTAACAACTTACTTATTTTTTGCTTGAGGTTACTGAACTTCACTTTACCAGCTTATGACCCTTATGACCCAGGAAACAAATACTTCATTAATTTCAACTTTAACGAAGTTGACTTAATGAGTAAAACGTGAGCAATATTTTAAGGTGCGGGAATAATTGGGTGACACTCATACATAAAAAAGAGAGTTAGAAAAAAAGAAAAAGTTGAAGCCTTGCTGAACAAATTAATCATTGTAGTCTTTTTCTTCCTTTGTTGTCTACATAGTTGATATCAAAGAGCAAAAAAAAATTTTTTTATATCTTTGATTGATATCGTACATGATTGACAATGTTAAACAAAGATCTTCTTATTTGTCCTTGAAGTTATAGGGTAAACTTCATGTACATATTTGTCTTTATATTTCTTTGTCCTTCGCTTCCTTTCTCTGCAACTTGCCAATACCTGCCAAATTTTCTCTTTGATCCTGTCTAATATAAAAAAAAATAAACATGAAATCTAAGACGAATGCATTGATGTGTACCATTGTCATACACAACTTTTTTTTTGTTCTTTGATATAAATAGTGCTCTTTGCAATATTAAAATAAATAGTTTGAATGATAAATGTAATAGGCGATTACAGAACCGGAACATTGGAGTTAACGATGTTGTATATTAGATATTGTTTGTGTCTTAGTTCGTTATCACAATGTTTTGGTTAATATTTGTGTTTGTCAAGTGTTTGCTTATACTGTGACCACGTGATGGGCGGAGTGCGGAAAAAGCCCATGACCTCGCCCCTACACGCGAGTATATGCGTAATGTAATGAGGGAGGTAGAGCAGGGGCAAGAGTGACACTATAAGCAAAAGAAGAAATCGATAGGCCGTATTTCCATACAAGCGTGGTCCTCTGATTCCTCGCCCGCTTGCCGAATAGTGCAAGAAGGGTAAAATAAAAAAAAAAACAGACATTTTGGCTTGTTCCTAAGTTTTCTTTTTTTTAAATATAATTATTGAAAGGGCATACTGATTATGTGAATATGTAGAGTGTAAAGATATTGAAGTAAAATATATGCACAATAAGAATAAATCTTTAGAGTGTATTTTAATCCGTACTACTGTTGTGTGTACTACTGTTTGGGCAAAGACCTTTTTACCTGACTCAATTTAATTAAGGGTCTACCTGAATTTTCCGGGGTCCAGTGATGCCTCCATTCGGAATAAATCATTTGATAGGAAACGGAAACATCATTTAAAATTTTGTCTTGACTAGGCTCTAGATAACCCTTCAAACTATTTTATGAACTACTGTTTACAGTTTAAAGGGAAAAGAACGTGAAGCCTTTCTACGCACAGCTGCGAAAAACGGCCACTTTTGGCGTATGTGCGTAGAAAAGCTTCACGTTCTTACTTTAAACTATAAACAGTAGTTCATAAAATAGTTTGAAGGGTTATCTAGAGCTTAGTCAAGACTAAACTTTAAATGATGTCTCCGTTACCTTGGAGCAGTATTGGAAAATTCAGTATGTGATTTTACAATGCCCCTGGAAAAATAGGGGGTCAGTTTATGTCTTTTCTGTGACACTAAAATTAAGGTCAGTTGATGTCTTTTTTGGGGCACCAAAGATCTCCGCGGTTTCCATATATACGTGTTTTATCTATAACTTCTTTTAAATGAATTAATTGCTGTTCGTTAGTCTCGCTAAAACTCGAGAACAGCTGGACCGAGTAATTTTGATTTTGAATATTTGTGGAAGTTCATGAAAAAGCGAATGGGCAGAACGATATTCGCCGGGGCAGCTAATCTTATTTGTTAATTTTAAATATAATTTATCACTACGATCATCAACAAAGAACTCATAAATATACATACTTAGAGGTTTCTTCGTGACTTAGCCAATTTTTTATTGTGTGTATGTGAGCATCCATAACACGTGAGCTTTCTATTACATAGCATTAACGCTACTGATCCCTGTTTAATCGCCCGTACACAAGTATCTAAGCGGATTTAATGATGGCTTGCGTATCAGCTTACAAATTTTCAGTTACTAACAATATAACTTATTTGTTTACTGGCAGTATTGTTTTTCCTAGTAGGTATGCATGATTGGTCTATTTTATTAGGTAGGTAGTAATTAGGTAGATTTTGTGTAAAGTATTTATTTCACGTTATCACTTGGCCATATTGAAATGTTTCTTTTTTAAACAATGAATTTAAAAGATTACTTTTTAAAACACAATTTATTTCTTGGAAGATAAATTGCAGAATTCAAAGTGCCGTAGGTGGGTGGCATTGGTATTGCCGCACGTTCCCGATCCTAGGAATACTTGAACGCAAACAATTAACATAGTAAACCAGTGGAAGCAATGGAATCCAATTACATTTGTTACACTTACGAGATCCACTTGCTTATCCGACGTAACGGCCGCGTAATCTCGCGTAACCCTACATAACTGGGTAGCCGTGATATTTATACTAAACAATGAGTAATTGTCGAGTTTTTTGGTTTTTCGTGTATAGATACACTGATGTCAGATTACGAATAGTTCAATATATGATAATAAAAAATTCAAACTCTGTCCTATTAGATTTAAAAAGGACTGTACCACTTAATTGTAAAAGATCCAGTTTAGTCGTTATGCATGGCTTATTGTACTTTGCGCCTCCCTGTGTCAACAGACTACTTAAATTCAAAATTGTTCTTAGCAATGAAAATACCAAACGAATCCAACGCAAAACCTAGTGTGGAAGGAAACAAATTATATAATTCGCCCTATCTAAATAGCGTCGTTGACTTGCAAACGAAAACAGCTTTACAAATACGGGCTATTTCTAATATAATGTAACTTTTATAAACGTAAACAATTTTTTACTTTTATTATTTTTTTTGTTTTATTTATTAACGACACTTTCAGGTGTAATAAACGTTATAACAGTAAATATGTGTCTTAGAAAGAGTGGTTCAGATACAGGCACTGAATTGTATTATATTCGCGCAAACGTTTGGTTTGCGCGACTGGGCCGTGTTATAAATTGTAATAGATATTTTTTTGCATTAATTTGATGAAATCACTGCATGCGCGTATATTTTTAGGCTTTTGTTTATGCGCGTGCTCTAGAAAGCCGCTATTTTGCAACACACATGCCGTCAAAGCATGTAATTATCATAACCTAATGTTACGTATGTTTAACAACTATTTTATGGGCATGGAATAACTGGCACACAGGGTATGATTGGATAATGAAACATGGTAGCACATCCATAACTATACCCATGCCTATTATAGTTGCTTTTTTGTTTCTATCTAAGCTCGTTTTTGGTTTTCTATGAAGCTCGAGATCCACTTTCGGACTATTTGTTTTTTTCTCTGAGTGTACCAATTAAATGATTTGGCTGTGGTTTTGCGCCTGACCACTTGACATCAACCCTCCCTGGAAATGCATTTGTGCGATAAAAATTTAACTCGTTCGCCGCACCGCTCTTCGTCAACTCTCCTTGATAGCTTTAGATGTTTGTGCTTACGACATACAAACTTGCAATGTTGGGCAATATATACCCCATGATATAAGATAGAAACGTTATAGTATTAATCTATTTATATTGTCAAACTGCTAGGCAAAGGCCTCTCTATCTCTATCGTGAGGAGTATCGAGAAGAGTTTATCCACCATTCAACACTCAGATTTGCGAATTATGTCATTATAGTGCCGCATATGGCACTCCCATGCAAATCATAAGTATATATTTGGAGCACATTTATTCATAGATTTTATTCAGGAAATACATTTGTTTTCTAATTAAACATTGTAATTAGCTATCTACATAAATCAAATCCGAATAAGTGCAGAAGGTAAACAGATAATAGGTGACGTACAATAAAACGATTGCGATACTTAACTTCATTGAAAAAATCATATTGTTATCAGTGGTTTCTCGAAAAGAACTATGATTGACGTAAAACGGGAATCTAAATTGTAAAGGAGTAGATTGGTTTATGTGTAAACTGCCCTTTTTATAAGCAACAAAAGCAATTAAGTGCATAATGATAACAAGTGAGCAGTGGACACGGAACAACGGTTGAGGTACCCAAGTATGAACACTTTTGTTTGTCCCAGTCATCCTAGTGTGACAGTGAGTGTTATGTTAGGGAGAAATTATAGAAACTTGAGACCTAACCTCGTGATCTGTACCACTTTCGCGGTTTTGATTAATTATACAGCTGTCTCCTTCATTTGTTTTGCATTTGCATCTTAGTATTGTGTTTTCTAAGACTGGGTTAGTAAACCTTTCTTGCGTGAGATAAAATATCACTTATATGTAGGTAGGTAGTTATTGACAATATCTGAACTTACTTAACTGCACCACTATCTGTGTGAAGGCTTTTTTTTTCTAAATGGGTCCGTAGAGCAAATAAACTAAGTACACATTGCATGTAAGATAAAAACTTTAACATTTTTGTAATGTTAAAAATAGGTACGATTAAATAATCTTTATACGAAGAGCTACTCTATTGGCTGGCCCAATCCCACTCACGTCGTTTCCTGCATCGATTACTCAAGAGCGGAAAAACAATGGAGCAGAAAAAGCATTATGTAAGAAGAGGATCACACGGTGCGTTGCATACGACGCTGCATCTTGAGCAGGTTTCACTAGCAGTCGTGCGTGCCGGGCACGATGACCACTAACTGCTATAGTGTTTCCAGATGCAATTTACGATGTTACCGAATGTTATTTGAGTACTAGAATAGTCGGACATTTTGGAAATTCTAAGGGAAACCTGCTTGTAAATTTACAAAAGTCACCTGCACGGGAATGCTTTTTGCTGTGAAGCAACTATAATAATTAGACCTATAATTGATAAAAGTATGAAAAATGAAAATAATAAGCTGGTCTAAGAAGCCAGCCGTTACTTGGCGGCACCACTCAAAGAGAATTGACTCACTGAGGATGATGTCTGATTGATAATGACGGACAGATGTCAAACCAGATAAAGAAATGGGCAGAAAAAATGCCATAGTTTATTTAATAATAATTATATAAGTAATAAGGAACTGCATTTTGAACACCTCCCCAGATAGAGAACTATAATACCGAAATTTTGGAACGATAAAGAAGATCGGGCAACCCGCTAATTACAAATTAACTTGGCAAATTAACAATTACCGGCACCCGCGCCTTGCGATTCAGGTGATGGATGCGATCGTTTATGTTAAACTGTGAAGCAATGTGGTGTAGAAAGTCAATTAGTTTGGGGCCGATTCGTTGTAAGACATTAATATATTAACTTAGGAAATGTGTTACCATCTATATAATTTATAATATGAAAACAGGTATCTCACCATTACTCGCGATAATGTGGATTCGGTCATCTCTTTCAATTCTTTTTTTTAACCTGGTTGTGACCTGTGTTCACAAAAGAAGACGATTAAGTAAGTTTTTTTCTATAAATAACAAAATCTTGTTTCAGATAATGGCTGCAGAGAATCCAAAGCTGCTGCTAGTTTTAGGAACCATAATCATCTCAATAGTCGGTGCCATAGTCCCAGTGTCATCCAGCGACAACATCATTGACAGCTACGGAAAGAGATCGACCACCAGCACTGGTGGAGGACTGTACCCTCGGGCGTCTCTCACGAGAGATCTAAGAAGCCTGGATGGCATTTGGAACTTTAGGTTGTCGCCTCCAAACGATCCGTTATATGGATTTTTGAATGGGTGGTATCTATATGATTTAGAAAAGGTAAGTGGATAACGCAGTACAGTAGATATAATTACTCGAAAGCATACGGCGTCTTTCCATGACCAGGAAGTGACAATTTTTGCGTATACCATGCCACTCACGGTCCAGTAAAGATCAAAAGTTTTTAAAATTAAATCTTGGGTTTGAGGGTTCTCGACAATCTGCTAACAAACATTAAGGGAATTCCCAGGAAACCCCAAAACCTGGTATTATCTATTTCAAATTATAAAAAAATACAGCTATAGGTATCATTTATAAATAATTTGGGAGCTTCTTGTCAATTTCAAGATTATTTATTTTTCAGACTGGACCAGTCATTCCAATGCCAGTTCCATCATCGTACAATGATGTTGGGACAGACGCGACCTTGCGAGACCACACGGGCGTGGTCTGGTATGACAGACGTTTCTTCGCGCCGCAATTCTGGGATAGCAAGCAGAGGGTGTGGCTGAGGTTTGGCAGCGTGCATTACCAAGCCAAAGTAGTGAGTATGCCAGTGCCGTCATAGAATAGCCAGAAGAATGAATATTGCCTGAGATAACATGGGCGTGGTTTGGTACGAAAGACTATTCTACGCATCGCAGTTCTGGGACAGCAAGCAAATAGTACCTATACTTGCATCCGGTGAAGGAAACATCGTGAAAAAACCTGCACAATAGTACACTGTGTGTAAAAATAACTTTTGTGACTATGACAGTCATTGAGCGGCGTCAGATGCTTCTACCAGAATCTCATGAAGATTGTAAGATAAACGTCAAATCACTAATATCAAAACTTACAATCATTGTAAACTAGCCTCGCGATTTGAAAGATGACATCGTAGTGATCTTTCAGTGACACTATCAAAGTAGTAAAATTTAATATTTTTGCTAATTTCATATTTGCCAAATTTCACAAATAAGATTTCGTGCCAAATTAAATGATCCAACTCTTTAACAAAGTCAGTTCACATCATCATTCATTACGAATGTTCACATAATCCACATAAACTGGTTATCAGACATTTCGGTGAAATCTAGTTTTGATCATCACTTACTTACATCTTTTATTCATATACGGCACATTAGTATTTTTGCACATTTATTTTTCAAATATTTTACACTTCTAAAAATATAGAAAGCCCAACAATGTGTTCTGGTCACAATAATCTAGTTACTCGTTTTTTTACGTTCTACAAATTTTGTTGGTCATCAAAACCTTTATTAACATTCATTTGCATATCATTACATCGTTATAAGCTATTTCAGTAATCTATTACGTCATAGCATTTTAATTAGAGTTTATTTTCTGTAATATTGACCTATTATAATGAATTTGGACTAATTATATCAACTCACGAAGACTTGGCATTGAACACAGAAATATTAATTGTGTAGGTTGGCAAAGTTCAAATCAAAAGATTTAAACTTCGAAAATCTACTTTGCATTTTATTAGGGAGGGTATTAAAAGACCAACAGGCGATAAAAATAGGATAATAATGATTTTGGGGTTCATTCATGTACGAATATGTATGTGAGTTATGCTACGACATAACTTCGAAATACCTGACCTATATAATATCATCCCGAGTAAGCTAAATAGATTTAAAGCACAAACCTATACATATTTATGGATAATCTTAGATTCCACGACATCTCCTGAGGTCACAAAGTCAATAATGATGTAATCAACTGTTATAGAACTTAAAAAGATAAGATTTCACATCGAAATATTTGTTTTACTCTCATTTCCGAACTAATACTTTTGTTAATACTCGTATTCTGTTCTGGCGTGATTTCATTTCCAACTGTGTACATATTTTATGGGTCTTAAATAAATTACATGTTGTTAAGCAAATATTAGGTAGAATTCGTACAGACACATTTTAAAGAATAAAAAAGCTACGTCTGTTGCTGATAGATATACAGGTATATCCATCGGAACACTGCCCTAAATAATTATTCAGGGTCCGCACCATGCATGAAGGACCTCTATCATTGAAGGCATCTGTGATCTGCACTGACACTCCTTTTATACTTGTATTTTGTATGTACATATATTTTGTATGAATAAGTTTTAAATATTGTAAGTTTTCATGTATCGCAACATACAAGCGGACATACATTCTTTTACATGTATATAAAAATATTGTCATTTATGAAAGACCGCTGCGCGCATGCGTGGCCATCAACCGTTTTTATGAAGACGGTGTTGCCACGCCTGACGTGCGGCGGCTAGTCGAGTTACTATTTTTTACAATTCCCTATTAAAATTTATTTATCACAGGAAAATTTTAAAACAAAACAATAAGTGGGGAGGTGATGACATCCTCAACCTCAGCGGCGTACTGTGCTGCCAGTTGCCCAATAGCATAGAAAAATTTGGTTCCGTCTGCGGTGATATTGGCCAGCTGTCTTTCATAAATGACAATATATTTATATACATGTAAAAGAATGTTTGTCCGCTTGTATGTTGCGATTCATGAAAATTTACAATATTTACAACTTTTTCATACAAAATATATGTACATACAAAATACAAGTATAAAAGGAGTGGCAGTGCAGGCCACACATCCATAATATGGACTACATATACTACGATAACCACTTACCACAGATTTAGAAGTAAAAAAATTTAGGTCTATGCCACTTACAGTAAGATGAGCCTGTTTGCTTACCTAGTAACCCACATTAAAAAAAGTTATTCTGAATTTCTTCTGTCATCATTTGTCAGCAAAGGGCGTCGATCTCACGAGTAGAGGTGTCCGAGATCCGGCCTGTCAGATGACTGTCGCTAGGCAATTGCTTGTAATCATGCAATTTGTCCACTACTCTACTACCACACCTCCAGTGCCGGATTGGGACAGCTCGGGCCCGTTACAAATAGGTATATACCCGGAAAACTCCGTGCAACGCAATAAAAGACTCAACGTGTTCGTTGTCATAAATCTCAATTTCTAATATTGAACTATGTATCTCAATCTTAACCGCTCGTTCGTTTTTTGTTAGATACAGGCGCTGAACCTCAAAAGAGCTGGGCCCGTAGCCTCCTGCTGTATGGGTAATCCGGCCCTGCTATTAGGATAAATTACTAATATCGTCCGTGAGACAGATCTCGTGACTGTTTGTTATATTGCCCTAGATCAGAGGTTCCCAAACTTATTTTGTCAAACGCCCACTTTAAAAAATCTGTTATTTTGTAGCGCCCCCCATTTTTTCACCATAAAAACCTGAATCACATGTTTGTCTTGCCTGTAGTTTAATTCAACCTATATTCTAAACTAGACTTTTTTACAAGAGAGAGCAATAATAATACATATACATTAGAGTATCTTTTATAAAAAATAACAATAATCAACATTGTTAAATTTAAATAAAAAAATAGCAATAATAATACAATTTTACAATAATAAAGAGTATCGGAAGTGGGGACCTCACCTGCGAAACTTTAAAACACGAAATTTTTTCAGTGTTTTATTCCTTTTACGATATAAATAGCGTTGTGAACGCATTAAAATAATAAATATTAATTACATTTTTAGTTTATATTTGTACAATAAAAAAGGATATAAATATGAACTAATAAATGGATGTTGTGTAGTAAGAGGATTTTAATTTCAGTGAAATTTAAAATATGAAATAGCTGAAGTTATAAATCACTCATTGCTTAAATCACATCAGCGCCCCCAACTTTATTCTGGGCCCGTTACCGCCCCCCTTAAAGCCTCCAGCGCCCACAAGGGGGCGTTATCGCCCACTTTGGGAAAGACTGCCCTAGATGTACGTACACAAGAACTCTAAGAAGTTTTACATCTCATATTACGAAATTCACTTTTGTTCATATTATAGTAGATATGTATTTTGTATATATTTTGTGGGCCTATTTTGAAGCGCCATCAACGAACATGATTCGGTAACCAAATTCTGGGATGGATTCAGCATTTAATAAAAATAGTAAGTATACAAATACATTAATCCAAAATTTTCAGATAAAATTCAGATAAGATAAGATTCAACTTGCGAAGTTGGGGACACAAAGAACATTTAATGGTAATATTGTAATTTGTCATCAATTTGAAAGAAACGAAAAAACCTTCAAGAACTCAATTTCACCCACAAGATCAGGTACATCTAATCGATATGTACCTACATACAAGGTAAATGATATAGATTTACTTTAGTACATATGACGGATGTAATAAAGTTTACAAAGAGTTTGTAGTAAATACCTTGGTGAATGAGGTGAATCAACAAATACGTTCCACTGCAACATAACAATACCTGGTCATCATAATTTCAATCCCATATTAGAACCCTACTATCAATTCAATGGGTGAAACTGATACCTTCTCGTAATACTTATAAACACTTTACATAATGTAGACACTCTGTAAGAATAGTTATTTACCTGAATAAACACATTGTTTACTATTTTACACTTATCTTATTTCTTATTCCTGGCTTGTTAGGTTGAAAAGTAGTTTACTTGTAGATTGTAAAGAGAATGGAGAAAAGGATAGCGTGCGGATGACATAGGTTCGAACATTCAAAGAGTTTAAAGGTTAAATTGAATATCACCAAATTTGGAGCCAATGATACCTTTAAGTGAGCTGATAAATTTTATTAATAAACCTAATTATTTGAATGCTACAATTAATATTTTTTGTTTATTTATGAATAAGTAATTATTTCTTATTCAAA
The DNA here is from genome assembly GCA_943193695.1 of Acrobasis suavella. Lineage (NCBI taxonomy): Eukaryota > Metazoa > Arthropoda > Insecta > Lepidoptera > Pyralidae > Acrobasis > Acrobasis suavella. Next base: position 7,390,451 of record OW971937.1, on the reverse strand, counting down.
TATCAAATTTATATTCAATCATTTATCTACTTATGTTATTATAAACTAATCAAACAAATACCAAAGTAGATTGAATAATAAGTACCTAACTACTTACTACTCCATTAGTAAGTTCTTTCTCTCAAAACTATTCTTTGTTGACTTCATATTCAATAGTGAATGAACATGTGCGTCAGTATGTTTATATAGATAAGTGTCGTATAGCAATTGCATGAGACAGTGGCGTAACTTCGACGGGCACTATTATATAATACTAGCTGCGCCCCACGTTTAGAGTTGCCAGATTTTTTTTCAGCCTATAAGGGGCAAATACTTAAATAGGCAAAAAATACGGGAATTTAGTCTTTTACCCGAGACAAGTAAAAACAAAATTATTTAGTGACATTCTTCATTTTTTAATACATTTTTCTGAGGGACAAGTCAGCTTTAACATATTTTTATTGGTTTTAACATATTTATAAAAAACAATTTATTTATATAATTATTTATTTATTTATTTTATTTATTTGGGGTGTTAGAGAATTCGGTACTTGAAAACACTTTGATGACTTTTTTCCAGCAGTATGCGCAGCCGAGCTGATCAGTCGGGTCAAAGATAATGTAAACACTACGATTAAAGGAAATTCGAACGAATTTATGGTTAAATTCGGTAAGATGTTTATAAAATTTTGATAAAATGTTTATTACTACAATTGTATTGTGTGGTGCGTAGAAAAATAGTTTTTTTTTTCTCTGTGTTAACGTATCTATATTCTGAATAAATACGTTAATTGTATTACGATCTAGCCTAAACTCAGACTAATGAGTAATTTATCATTGACCTAGTTTTATAAAATACTTATTTAATAAGAATGTGTCCATCATCACTTTTCTCACTGTCTCTATTAAGGGGAAGGCACTCCGTTCATGTGTTTTTAGTTACAAAAAAAGTGTGGAAATTTTGAAAAAATATTATCAAACATTTTTTTAAATTATTAACAATTAAAGTGAATAATTAACCCTATTCTCTTGAACTTCCTTAATCCGAGTTGATGTGTATGCGGACGTTGCGTGCTTAATTTTTTTCGTCTAGCGTAGATCGATCGATTTAATAATAAAAAACGGAGCACGGTTCGAATACGGGACAGAATCAGTCCCGCCGGGACATTTTAAACTAAGCCTAAAATACGGGATGTCCCGGGAAATACGGGACGTCTGGCAACACTACCCACGTTGTTACCCGCGGAAAAAGTAGCCTATATGTTAATCCAGGGTGTTACCTATATCATAATTGGTCCGGCCGTTTGCGCGTGAAGAAGTAACAAACATACACACACACACACTTACAAACTTTCTCCTTTATAATATTAGTGTGATTTTGGGGGCCTTTCTATCAAACTGCGGTGATGCATATATGAATGGACGGGATGTGAACAATGCGTAAGCAGGGGTGCAAATGCTAAAACGAATATAAAGGAATGTGGCGACACCTGTTCAATAATGTTATGTAGTGCGCGGGCACAATGTACTGTTCCCGCATCTTAATTCGTGTATGCTAGGGATGAGCGATATTCATCGATGGTGAATAAACATCGATGTTTAGCGGGAATACATCGATATTTTGGCATCGATGTTTTTACTTCGATATCATCGGCACATCGATGTTTTGAGAATAAAATATCGTTAGGGCGTCATCTAGCGGGCATTGGATGTACTAGGTGGCTATCAAGTTCAACTTTTTTCCACTAGATGACACTGATCAACGTAATCAGAGTAAGCCGTACGAATAGTTATTTCTTTGCATTTCTCGAGTGATAAAAACAAATACTGTCAACGTCAACGTCGTCAACTTTAATAATTTTTTTCTTAAAATGTTGTAATTTTTGTAACAATAAACATGTTTAATTAAAATATAATAGACAGTTTTATTTGTTACCGAAAACATCGATGTGATTAGACATATCGATGTTTTTCAATCGATATTTATCGTACATCGATACTTTTGATTCGATGTTGACATCGATGTCAACATTGATGTTTTTCTAATATCGATCACCCCTAGTGTATGCCCCTTGTGTACAACGGGCATAAAGGAATTTAAACCACTGCGACTTCCCGCCTAACGCAAGCGGTGATACGATTTTTTGTTTTACGGATTTGGCTTTCACGTATTCGGGCCCCTATAGCTCAGGGGCCCCATATCATTGATGCGATTAATACCGCGGTAGCTACGCCCCTGGCATGAGAGCAGAGGGCAAAGCACTGGCCTCGCTTAACCGACGTTTCTCAATCAGCTTCCTACTGGCTCTACTAGCACACTGGGATACCTACTTGCTGACCACTAGTTAGCAATAAATGACTTATAGATAATTACTCGACTCAGTAAGTCTTACTTATTACACATTTAACTAAATGTAGTAAGGATCTAAGGAAATAAGAATGCGAAATCAATAAAGCCGTATTTGTATTTAGGAGTGACGAATGTGACGACTGAATGACTGTATTGGCTATGAATAAGGTTACTCAAGTGCATAGTTTATTCTAAATTTCCAAAATAATAAGGCCAGTGATAGACCGAGAGCTGACAAGATTTTTGGTAACGACCATTAATGCGGTTAGATTTACTTCAATGGGTTGTTGAGAAGTCCCCTAATGTCAGATGTCCGACTGCCTGCTCTCAGTGGTTGCTACTTTGAGTTATAGCGCTTACAAGAGGCTTTATTGTTATGAAAAAAAAAAACGATCAGAGAAATGGTAGATGACCCCAAATATATGGTGTTTGTTTAAATTCTCTGTCTGTTGAATTTCACTATCTAAATAAATGAGTTTCTAAATACCTACTGTTTACATAGAAATGTTTTTAATATATTTACGCAAAGTTAATCGATAAGGATAAGTGTAGGTCAGTGGGAATGTAAAATGTAACTCTAGATAAGAAAGCCTACATACATGAGTTTACTTACTCGAGTAGGCTATCTAAAACTGTTGATCAAGCTATTGCAACAGTTTCACCTGTGTTTGTGCTACATTACGAGTATATTATAAGATTTAGATGCAGAAAATAAAGCTGCCCGAAAATAAAGCGCTTACAAGACGGTAAAAATAGAAACAAATGTTTCTATTTCACTGATTCTATAGGAAGTATAGGATGAAAAAATATTTATTATTGGAAACAAAATCATAATGAATAGAATAAACCAGAATAAATAATCATCCATTAGTGTAATTGCACGCTTATATTATTGAAAAAACAAATGTTACAACTAGCCCTCCGTGTTTGTTACAGTACCTTAATGGGGTTCAAATAGCGTCCCACGAGATCGGCCACCTACCATTCCAAGCTGAGATCACAGACCGAATCTTGTACAACAGTAGCAACCTGCTCACCGTTGCTGTTGACAACACCTTGACTCTCAGCACAATACCGCAGGAAAATGGGTAAGCTGCATAACAAGTAACAATTAAAAAATATATTAGTAAATATAATTTATAATAAAGGTTTTATCTAAAACAATGAACATAAACCTTTAAAGAGCTCTTCAAGATAAATCTAACGAGGCCAAACTCGATGTCCACCTTCCAGCTCCATCATCAGATCAGCTCCATCTTATCATAATATTGCATTGTCACACGATATACGTTTGCGTGTCATAATTTCAGCTCAATCGGAAACCGGAAAGTGGGTCAAATTTAACTTGCAAGATTTGATTACAGACGGACAGACAGACAAAGGGACAGGTAAAACTAAATAAAAGATAGTAAATAAAAAACACATTCATAGCAGAATACTTGCAGTCTTTTATGCTCACTTGACTGCTAAACGTTTAGTCTCTTTGTGTAACAAAATCTGTATTATTTTGTAGATCCAACTAGCCAGTTTAGTTGAAATTGTGAATGCCACTATAAACCATCTCTAGGTACCAGTGTATTAAGGTCAAGGTTAGTGAAATTCGGCCAAATAAACAAAGTTTTATAACAAATGATTGAGCTTATTTTATTGAAGTGACATACTAGCGAGTGATTTAATCATTACTTTCATCTTCTTTCTATTTATTTTAATTCCAGGTATGATTTCTTCAACTATGCTGGGATACATCGACCCGTCATTCTGTACACTACGCCGCTCGTTTACATTGATGACATCGTTGTTAATACTGATATACAAGGATACACGGGTATTTATCTTTATCCTAAAAGCTGCAAACTCTATTCCTTTATCTATGTCTTTTTTAGTGACTGACGTTTATTTTAAGACGACAGCGACTGAGCACAAATAATTTTATAAGTACCACGGAGTAAAAGAGTACTCAGATTTTTATTAATATTTAATAAATTATAATGTATTAATACCTTTACATAAACTATGCGATTTACTATTTAGTAAAATAACTACTTAGTTTAAAATTGACTTAATACAATTATCCCCATGGGTAAATTAATTAAGTATTTATCATTAATTGAAGTATTTTTCCAGGTATCATTACATACAACCTAACAGTAAGGGGTTCAAGCGACGAAGAAGTCACTTGCCACGTGGTTATTTTCGACAAGAACAAGAAGCAAGTGACCGCTGCCAAGAACTGTAGCGGGGTGATGGACATCCCTCAAGCTAAACTTTGGTGGCCGTACCTTATGCACGACAATCCAGGATATTTGTATACGTTGACGGTGAGATTTACCTTATTGAATAACATTTTATACCTAGTTGATCGAACGGCTGTAAGGAGCATAGTCTGGCCGCATATTCTTCCCATCAGATATCTTTTGTTGATGCAAATCAAAGACCACATCAACCTTATACTTAGTTGACGGCAACCACATTGTTTCTGCCTTTTATCCATTTTTGCCTCCTTTTTCGCAAGATTAAAATAACGAGTTTCGGAATATATTATAAAGACATTGTGGTCCTTAAAAAATCATTAGTTAGTCAGTCAATTGTAAATAGGTACAATTAAGTAATCCGTCATACTGTCATAATTTAAAAAAAGTCTTTTTTTTCTTTCTTGAATATGCCTTAAATGAAAAATGTAGTGCACAGCACAAGGTAACTAAATGGCATGCCTTTTCTTTCTATTCTATTTTTTATTTTAGGCCGCACTGGTTAACTCTCGTGGCGAGCTCGTGGACATGTACAGCGAGAAGATTGGAATCAGAACCATCTACTGGACCAACACGACAGTGTACCTCAATGACCAGCCGTTATATCTACGAGGGTTCGGCATGCACGAAGACTCGGACGTGAGTAAAACATGTATTTTACATTTGGCATTAAATTTGTACAGTATAATAAAATTCATGACGTTACGTTGAGTGAATTATGGTACATGCATTACTAGAGCAAGCCTGTTCTCTTGAGATATGAAAGGCAATATCATCAGCATAGATCTTTTCTTTGTATGAATTCTTCTCCTGTTCCTGATCCTCTGTCCTCTTCAGTACCGTAGGAAAATTTAAACCATTTTTTCAACCGTCTCGGACGCATGGGCATCATCCGTTCTAGTAAACCATCCGTCAATGGTATGCTCTAACCGAGAGTACTTCCCTAAATCAGAAATCCCACACAGTTTTAGTCAAATTCCATGCTAAAATGCATACAAAAATGGTCATTAATACTAAATTAATGACTTACAGAACTAACATCTACATCAATCCTTTTTCAGTTCCGAGGTAAAGGCTGGGATCCAGTCCTCTGGGTAAAGAACATGAACCTCATCAAGTGGGTTGGCGCAAACACATTCCGCACCTCACACTATCCTTACGCTGAAGAGATCTACCAGCTAGCTGACGAGCACGGCATCATGATCATCGACGAGTGCCCCAGCGTCAACGCTATGTGAGTCTATTAAACTTTACAGTTATGGTCCCTAATTCTTACATAAGCGTGACGGTAGTCCTTAAGAACCGAAGGATTTTTGTTCACCCCTGACCAACCCGCAAGTATTTGAATGGTTAGTGCTGGTGTCGTTAGATGACAACATAACAGAGTTGGGTCGTGCTTGTCTACTAACAGCACGTCGTATATTTAATCTATTAACACCTACGAAACATTTCGAAATTTTTAAAAGTAATTTTAACTTGTAAAATCAATTTCCCGAGAAGTGGTTCTCACCAAATCGGTGTGAACCACTTCTCGGGAAATTGAAAAAAAATCCTTAATCAGATTTCATACAATTTCAGTTTAACAACAATGCAAAAATAACCTACGATTTTCCAAAGCTACAAACAACATACATACCAAAGAATGTATGGAGCAATAAGTAATAATTAACACTTTCACCGCCGAAAAACAAACGTGTGTGTTTCCCGTTTTGCAAAAAACTCAAGTTGTGTTTTTCCGCAGATATACTTGCAATCAAATGCAATGCCATTTGCCAGCTATTCAGTCAATAAATATTAGAATTGATTAATTATTTATGTTTTTTTACATTTATTTTCGCAGTATTTATTCCGACACGCTCCTAGAAAAGCACAAGCAGTCGCTGACGGAGCTGGTGCGGCGCGACAAGAACCACCCGAGTGTCATCATGTGGTCCATCGCCAACGAGCCGGTGAGCGACAAGGCCAACTGCGACTCGTACTTCAAGTAAAACTTTTACTATTATTTTAATCTTCAAATAGAATGGGCACAATTTTATTACCTGCCTGTATAAAAACAGTTTTTAAACAGAACATTTTATTTCCAGAAATGTGGTGCTTCATGTGAAATCAATGGACGTCTCAAGACCTGTGACTTACGCACTAGCTAATTCTAAGGACATAGCCGTATGTATTAAAATCTAATTAATACAAATTGTTTGGTTTTTGTAATTATAAACGGTTTTTTGTCATGAATGGAGTAAGTAACACACTTTATTTTCCGACATTGTGAATTAGACAGGAAAACAGTAGATAAGACAGGCACAGGACCTTAAAAAATGGCACGAACATAAGTAGACTATACCGAGCAGTGGTAAGATGTGTGCTGAAAATGAGGAGTGGGGTCCACTTTACAGCCATTGTTTGTTGACAATATTAAACACCACCTTAAAACTAATTTCTGCAGGGAAAGCACTTGGACGTGATCAGTTTCAACCGCTACAACGGCTGGTACGCGGACCCCGGCAACGTGGAGAACATCGCCAAGAGGGTGGAGAACGAAGCCAAGCAATGGCACCTCAAGTACAACCGTTCAGTTCTAATGTCCGAGTATGGCGCAGACACCCTAGCTGGCATGCACTATGTAAGTCAATTCTTCCTTACTGGGACATGTCCCATCCTTAGTCTTGAAATTTACAGATTATTTTTTCGATAACCCTACAATTATATTTTACCAGAAGCTTAAAGGCTAATAATGCCAAACTTATTACCACCTAACTACGGACTAAGGGGGAATCCGTAAATATGTAAGTATGTAACATAGATAAAATTCGAATTCAACTAAGGATAGCAAAGCCGATTCATACGCTCACCAGCCAGATCATAGGCTACATGCAAGAAAGCAAGGTCTTCTTATAAGTAATGTTGCTTTTCATCGCATCGCAGTTTTTTGGTTCATTCACCATCAGCCTTCAAAAACCCTCTGCTGGGCATAAGCCTCTCTCTGTCTGCGCCATCCTGCTCATTGTCCTCCTGTCATTTGGTTTATTACTTACACGTTCATGTGTATTGTTTTAGCTGCCCACGTTCATGTGGTCGGAAGACTACCAAGTGGCGCTGATGGCGGAGCACTTCAAGGCGTTCGATAAACTGCGGCAAAGCGGCTTCTTCATCGGCGAGTTTATTTGGAACTTCGCCGACTTCAAAACTAAACAGGGTAAGGAATAATGCTCCAGCATCAAAATCAGACAAATGTACAGAAAAATGTTACCTGTAACCTCGTCGTTTTTGCATATCTTACACTGGGCAGACATAGTAAGATGTGGTCAAATAAACTAAAATTTTATGGCGTTACTGATACTGCACTCTCTGTTATTTCATCTTATCTTGATAATAGAACTCAAAGAGTTGAAATCAACAGAGTATCCTCAAATAGTGCACCTGTGAGCATGGGTGTGCCTCAGGGTTCAATAATTGGTCCATTTTTGTTTTTGATTTATATTAATGACCTCCCCTGTCTTGCAGAAAAGTTGTGTGAAGTAGTAGTGTTTGATGATACATCTTTACTTTTTAAGGTTGACAGAAAATGCACAAACTATGACGATGTAAGCAATACTATGTCACAAGTACTTAGTTGATTTACGACTAATAATCTGGCCTTAAACACACAAAAGACTAAGTGCGTTAATTTTTCACTATTGAATAAACCTAATACTCACATACCTTTGAGTCTTAATGGTCAAGTTCTAGAATGGGTACCCAACACCAAATTTTTAGGCATAACTGTAGACTGGAACTTAAAATGGGATAAACATATTGAGGCCACTGCCAAGAAACTTAGTTCGGCAGCATATGCTGTGAGGAGGGTCAGACGGTGTACTAACGTTGAAACTGCTAGGCTAGTATACTTTAGTTATTTTCAGAGCATAATGTCATATGGCTTGCTCTTATGGGGTAAAGCGGCTAACATACATGCTATCTCTGTGCTACAAAAGAGAGCAATTCGGTCGATCTACGGACTAAAATCACGCGATTCCTTAAGAGAGTTATTTAAATCTATAAATATTTTTACTGTGACATCTCAATTTATTTACGACAATCTTCTATTTGTTAAATCTAGGTTAAATAATTTCAAGAAAAATAGTGATGTTCACAGTTATAATACTCGCAAAAAAAATCAGCTTCATACGCCTAAATTTCGACTTGCTAAAACTAGAAATTCACTCGTAGGTCTAACATTATTTAATAAACTTCCCGAAGCTATCGTTAACCTACTAATGGCAAAATTTAAAACACATGTTAAAAAAGTTTTATTGAACAATGCGTACTATACTATCAATGATTATTTAAGAGATAAAAACGCGTGGATACTTCCTAAACATTTCCATTTTCCATTACACTCCACACATGAAACATAAATAGCTGCATTTTCTGTCACCATAATAAGCTTACTGTAAAAACATGTAATTGCTCTGCGATCAATAAGTGACCAACATATAATTAATATTTTCTCTTGACAAGGTCTGCGAGTTCGGGTTTTTCATGCTCACTAAAATGTCCAATCCGGTGGTTGCGTCGCTGGTCGGGTCGCTGGATTCCCTCTAATATGGTTGAGTTTAACGATGGCTGATCCGTGCGTCAACTCGTGAACGGGTGCTGCCGGGAGGGACTGGTCAGCTCGGCTTCGCTTTTTTTTTGATTACTTAATATTTTTTATTACGCAATTTATGTTTGTTTACTTGTTTGCAAGCATTACATGTTTAATCTGTCAACATTGTATTATATTATAAGTATTTATTAATTAAAAGACAATTATAATAATATGACAAAGCCCTTCTGGCGAGTAGGCGACCAATACTGTGAGTTTCTTTCGGCGTTTCTTCTCAGCAGTGGTCGTTACGAAGCGCTGGTATCGGTAGCTTTTCTTTAAAAATAAATTAAATTTTAATATACTTTACACGTAACATAAATTATACTTATTGACGTGTAAAAGTGCCTGTAAAGGTCTAATTACTGAATAAACATTTGAATCTTTGAATCTTTGAACAAGAAAAGATCGTCTTTAAAGTGATCTTAACAAGAAGTGGTCGAATCCAGAAATGGTCATAACTTGAAAAAACTGTAGGTCTATGAGAAAAAGACTAATAAAGAAGTGGACGCTGACCGCCTTAAGGGTCCTGCTGTAATGCAAAAAGTGAAAGTTATAAAATAACGCATGATGTACTTATTTAGGTAGGTAAATCGTGAACTACTACCATGAGTTTTGACCCTGTTCGTTTTGTCCTGATGGTCTATTTCCCTCCTATCCGGGGCAAATAAGATGTCAACCAAAACTCGTTAATCTTGCTTAGAGTTACGCGATTGACTCTCCTCCAGATACTTGTCGACGACAAGACTCTTATTTTCTGCAAGCTGGTTGGTAGTGTGGGTCCGCATGGAAAAACGTCCCAAGTGCCCAAATAAAACCGTCCACTCATCTTCAATTTTAGATCAACCTGAACATAAAAGAACCTATGCGTTGAATCCCTAGATCATTGCGTCGAGTTATATTTTTTTAAATGCTTTTCTGTATTTTGCAGGTATCACAAGAGCAGGCGGCAACAAGAAGGGCATCTTCACCAGATCTAGGCAACCCAAAGCCGCGGCGCACTTGCTCCGCGAGCGCTACCTCGCCGTGGCCGCCGCTGACTCCGGCCTTTCTCCTCCACAGCCCTCATTATATGTCAGCGACCACACGCCTGCGCGGCATCAAGAACTCTAGTCCTTACTTCTCCTACTGATCTTTCTTGCCACGTTCGTTGTTAGGTGATTCAAGCACAAGATGTACAGGAACTTTCCAAAAACTCAATTATTCTCCGAATTATCTTGTTCTTCGTCTAAAGCGGTACTACATCAATACAGAGCTACGTGTCCGCTTTGCATTGTCAAGCAACATTGAACTGTATGAAATGATGATAAGGCCTAATTTGGTTTGGCATAATGCAACGATACTTTATGACGATAGTAGGGCGTGTTATTTTTTGGAATAAAACCTCAGGTCACCACTTCATAATGAAGAATCCTTATTCCAGCCTCCAAATCAGTCAATGATAGCGAATCGTATTGTGGCCATCTGAGTCAGACGTAAATACTTAACCTATAATCGTGTAGCGTTCTTCACTAAAGTGGTTAACTATCTAAACGAACTGCATTTAAGTGTTATGTTATATAGATATGTGTGGAAAAGTGGTCGAGTGCATTAATTGTCATTGTGGCTTGACCTAAGATACTTAGATCATAAGAGTACCAAACAAATTACCATGTAAATAGTAGCTGTAGAAACTTTTTTCGTAAAATTATTCTTAAATTTTGTTTCAAAATTGATCGCTAAGTACTAGCTCGAACAATGTATCAAAATATCCATAATTTTAAGTTTAAGTACCCTACGGTATACTTATTGAACATACAAAGGTTGTATTGTAAAAACAATTTTTTTTTACAGTATTAAATATTATAGTATCCCGAAATAAAATGAAAATTTCGTAAATTACATAGTAGGATTTACAACCATAGACGATGGTTTCACCCCTCAAGCTACCATAATATCCTATGATCTGCTAGTTATTCGTCGTAAGGAATTTTTTTATCAGTTTCGTGAACTAGAAGACTCCCCTAGAAAAATAACTCATGTCATTTTTCCCTAAATAAAATATATAATCAACCTATAGGTTAGATTTAAAAAAAACTCTTCATTGAGTTGATCTGTTTAGTTGGTTTGAGTGGAAGTCCAGATTATTTGTGGCACAAGGTTCAAAATAAGGTTTTTGTATGTTAACATTGTAAAGAGCTTGATAAAGAATTACCTATTTTATTTCACATTTATTTATGTTACGTATTACTACTGTATAGGTATGAAACTATTTTCATTGTGGTCAATTTAGTTAATATTTACTTGCAAAGACTGTAGAATATTGTTGTCCAAAAGAAGTACGTAGTATACATGTTTAGCTACCTGAGTAGGCAGCTTGAATAATATTTAAGTAAGTAGATAATTAATTTTACCTACTTTACTACATTTTTTATACTTATTAAGTATTTCATTATACTGTACTTATCCTTACGAACACGATTTTTGTTGTATTAAACCGAATGTTGTCAGTGTAATATCGTATGGGATAACTTTATCCAGACTCTTATTATAAGCGTTATTTATTAAAAAAATAAATAATTAATTTTATTAAATTAATTATATACTATTTATTACTAACAGCGCTCTTAATCCAACGCTGACCTATACTCACCATCACCATTGACCACACAACCCTTTCCCCTTTAAGTGAAGTGCCACTTCTCCTATAGGAGAAATGGCACCATGGTGAAAATAGGCTAAATAAAATACAATACCTATAAGAACAGAGATACTGACTATGATTATGAGCACGTAGTATAATGAAAATGAGTGTTGGTGAATTGATTTTCGTTAGGATATTTAAACTAGGTAATGGAATTGACAATGATATTAGAAGACGATGCATTGCCGGGCCTTGTGCCACTTGAAGGCGACACTGCGAGTGCTGCGAAAAGTTAAATGGAATTTTTCTGAGCTAACTTAGTATATACCTAGTACTAAGTGTGTGTAAGTGGTCATTGGTGCAACATTTTTCAAGCAGCCTCTTTCTGGCATAACTCGACCACTGGTCATTTATTACATTACCGTCTAACGATGACAGCCGGGACTAAAGACTTAACGTGCCTTCCAAAACGTCCAGAAAGATATCACATCGCCAAAAGGGTAGAGAACGAAACCAAGCAATGGCAACTCAAATACAGCCGTTCAGTGATCATGGTCGAGTATGACACAGAAGACACCCTAGCTGGCATCCTGGCATGCACTGTGAAAGTCCATCCTTCCTCAACCGTTCCGTCCTCATGTCTGAATAAAGAAATGCCTGCAAAAAACAATATCTACTCGTACCTACTGAATAAATATTGGATTCGTGACGCAGACACGTAGCATTATGTACCTAAGTCATAACATAACAAACATTTCCGTAATAATAGACAGAATATGTATCATGATTCATGTATAATTCATACCTTACTAAATGGGACATACATGTCCCGTCTTTAGTCCTGAAATAAAGAGATTTAACTGATATAGCGATTCTTAATTATATAGGTATAACCTTTTGCTTGTCTAGGTTTCTATTACCGGAAGCTTTACAGGTTAGAAATGCGGGACTTATTACTTACAGACCTTTGGGGTAGGTGAAAGTACGTAAACATTTACTTAGGTATGACCGTACCATAGTAGCATACATAGCATAAATTTTAATTCAACTAAAGATAACAAAAACCATTCATCATTCCCTATCATGGCTATAAATGCAAGAAGAAAGCAAGATCTGCTTGTAGGTAGTGTTTCTTTCTTTCCATCGCATCGCCGTTTGTATTTGGTTCATTAGGTACACAATTATGCATTATTCCATCTGACAAAAGTTCGTATGGTCAGAAAACTACCAAACACAAATTAATATGTCCTTCTACCAAGTGGGACTGATGAAGAAGCACTACCTTCAAGGCGTTCGACAAGCTGAGGAAGAGCGGCTTCTTCATCGGCGACTTTATTTGGAACTTCGCCGACTTTAAAACTACATAATCAGGGTAGATTGATGCTCCAACATCAACATCAGAAAAAGCTTTAGGAACAAATTTAAAATTTTACCTAACCAAGTCCTCCTGTAAAACAAAAAGTGACCGTTATAAAATAACGTATGATCTACTCTATAATCTATCCGAAAGAAACAGGATGCGACAAAAACTCATAGATCGTGCATGGAACTTTTTTGGAACATGTTCCTACTTGTTGATGGGGCTCTTATTTTCCACAAAAACCGTACCGTTAGGATTTGCAAATTGATTAGAAGGGATGTGAAATGTGCGTACTTTAGAGGTAAATAATAAGTATATTTAGTATATTATAGCTCGTTGATACATATGTAGCTAACTAGAATAGCAAAAGCCATGATGCTATTGTTGTGTCTATTGTGAAATGGAATTACCATTACCAACACCATAATTTGACTGGAACTTTAAATTTAACTTTATTCCGAATTTCTGACTAAATAATAAAAAAGAAGTCAAAATACAGTTTATTTGAAGATATGCTGTACAATTTGATATCTTAATCGAAAAATATTTCATAAAGAAATAACACAGGTCGGTAAAAGTGACATTGACAATTTAAAATCAGTGTTTCCAATTTAGCAACTTTATCGCTAGATCTAGCGACTAGTGACATTTCGTTTTCTACAGCGGCTTAAATTATGTGTCTACTCTAGCGACAAAAAAAAATCTAGCGAATATTCTAACGACTTCTAGAGTAAAATAAAAAAATTAAGAATTATTATTATTTTAACTATCTTCATGAACTATGGCCAGATGTGCAGCCCAGATGACAGCCCAGAAATATATCTTGACCGACCAATAAAATCTGCTATGATATGATTAAGAAATACCAATTGATGTGCTAAAGAATATTGGGACCAATAAATCATATTCATTTGCCATACGTACATCGCAGCCTCAGCCACCATTTTCAGGAATTAATTCCAGTTCCAGGACGGATAACCATTTCTGATGTTAATATTATTACCTAACGATTGTCTTGATGATGAATAAATCAACTTTTTCATCATTTTCAGTATTAAGTTTTAAATTTTTGATTTGTGAAATAATTACATTTTCATTTAGTGAAAAAAAATATATTTTATGTTATATTTTTTTTAGAATTAATTTCTTGACTGTTCGTTTGTTCAATTATTGTTTTTTCATAATTTTCATTTTTTTTCATACCGATTACAAATATTATTCTGTGTAAGTAAATAAAATTATTTTCTATTATTCGAACAGATCAAAAACTGTTCGACATTCTACAGTGCGTAAAACAATATAGAATTAGAGGTATGTAAAAGAATTGTGCTCAGTTTCTATCTCTAGCGCTCAGTATACTTTGATAATTTAGCGACTTCTAGCGACTTTTGATCTTTGCCCATAGCTAGCGACATATAGCGACTTTTCAAGCGTATGTTAGCGACTTTTTGATATGTAGAGTTGGCAACACTGTTTAAAATTTGACATCGGAAATCAAATCATTTCTTTCATGGATTTCATTTATCCAGGTAGCGTAGTATTTTGAATTCACTTTGAATTTCATGTATCTTCGTAAACAAATTGTAGTAACCTGAAATTTAACATCTATATTATAAATTATTGAGAGTACTAAATAACCTAGAAACATGACTGCTTGCATTCAATGTGGTGGAGAACCAAAATACAAATGTCCAACTTGTAGGGTACCATAGTGAGTATATAGTCTAAATCTTTGATCATAAGTTCATAACTATGTCATGATAACCATTCAATCATTTTTCAAAACTAAAAAGGGACGCCCAACTACACAACCAATTTTGATAAGATTCCTATGAGAATGGGACCTGACGTGACAAGTATCCCTTTCAAACAAAAAGAATTTTCCAAATTGGTCCAGGTGGGTTGGCTTTAGCATAGGGCCGCACGAGTTGGGGTTTGGGGGAACGGGGGAGTGGTATAGTCCCCCTTTAAGGGAAGGGGCGGAAACTACTAGTTTAGGAGATATATATATTTTTTTTTCTTATCTAGCCTAAAATTCATAAGTGCGTGGGTACGCCCATCCATATATGAAATTATCAAATTGATTCGAATTGGTTCTGGGCCAGGGCAGGCAAATCAGATTTTATTTAACATAAATTAAAATAATTTTTTAAATGAATTCTTTTTCATTCATCCATTTTAGCCTATAAACTGATTGTGATTACTAGTGGTTGGATAATAGGCTTATTTGCCTAAACTTCACGCAGTACTAAAACAGTGTAGATACAAAAAAAAAACAATCTCTCTTACATAAGGCAACTTATTATGGCTATAAACTCATTTGGCAGTAGCCCCGTCAATCAAAATATTATTACTTAGTCACAATGAGTTATAAATAAGTAGTAAACATTTTTTTAAAAGTCAGCACTAGGTACTTATGGTAATTCCATGAGGGGAGGCAGCTGCCCTCTTTGCCCCTCCCCCCCCCTCGTTATGCCCAAACATAAGTGCATAACTAATTCCAGTTGCTCAGTAGCCTGCTGTAAACAACATAAAGAAACTCCCTGTACGGCTCCTTCTAAACCAGAGCCAAGCAAGCCAGTTGAGACGCACATCACTTACGACTTCCCTTCAGAAGACACAGTAGCCCCAGAGAGGTTGGAATTATTAGGTAGGTTCATATGAGTTCTACAATTTTTTTTTTTATATTATGAAACTATTATGAGGAAAGTAAATTTTTAAAAAAGTCTATTATAACCTTACTCTCATCATTGTAATAACCAAAATATAATAATCCTGACATGCTAACTAAATCACTATATTTGTCTCTGTTGCATAACATTTATAGCAATATAGCCAAGTCAGCCCTAGGTGATGCATGGCTGGAGACTTCCATGGATTGGAAAGCCCTAGTGCTTGATCAGAGAAGATTGTTATTATGCTCCTACGACAGTGAAAGGGAGGGGAGAATACACAAGTTAACAAGATTCTTGGCTTTGGAGCCCCAATAATCTGAATTTGTACCCCATTAAAGGGGTAATCTGGCCCTTGTCATATGTTTACAGATGAAAGGCTTACAGTACATTCTTATTCCAGGAAAGTCTACAGAAGTCAAAAAATGTTTGGAGAACCCACATGTTAGAAGAATATTAAAAGAGTTGGATAAGTCACCACATCCTGATGAATTGATTCAGGCATACATGCAAGAACCCATATTCACAGAGCTTGTTGATGCTTGTTTATATGTTGTTGAACCACCTGATGACACATGTACATGATGATGTTACATCAATTTCCATCAATGATCTGGTATGATTCGGCCTGAGATTTGAGACAAATGTAGGTGATTAATTAATGATAAGACAAATAAAAGAACAAATTCATACAAATTAAATCTCATTTTATTCTCACTGGGTAACAAATTTTCGATATTTGCAAAGACAAATATCATACAACAATAGAATTAATGCTACACATCAGAAAGAGCTATTCTCAATAGATTCTCAAGTTGCATAGATTTCTGTTTTTCTTCCTCTAATTTTTCCTCAAGCTGTTTGACAGCTTCTTCACAATCATTATATTTTGATATATTCTCTTCATGATATTTAATGTTTTCTTCAACTATTGTAGTATCCTTTTCCTCCAACATCATATATTCCATTGAATCTAGAGCAATTTTACGCCTTTTAGCTTCAAGATAGAAATCTAAATCATCTTCGTATTCTATAGCTCTGTGTTTAATTCTAGATATCACATCAGTGTCATAGAGCCAATTACAATTCCTAAATTCTTGTAAAGCTGATGGCTCATAAATTACAAATCTATTATCAAAGTTGTTCAACTGATTTATTTTCTCATAAACAATTATATTCAAGATATCTATGAGATTATAATTAGCAAAATGTTCACTGAATTCTTCAAAAGGCATATCCAAATCAGAAAATTCATTAGGTAACACTGCAACTACCTTACAAACAACTTCTTCAGGATCTTTGAACCAGCCAATCTGTTTACAATATTTTCTTATTTGTTGTTGTAAGGTTGGAACGTTTATTGCTCGAAACTCTGCTGCAGGATCTGGTAGCTTTAACTGCTTTAACATATATTTTACGGCCGAAATGTTTTCCGTGTTCCTTGCGCTGCTCGGAATAAATTCATAGGGCTTGGGATAGGGTGATGTACTATCTAAAAATTCTTTGAACTCTAATGGAAATGGAGCATAGTTAAATAAACTTTCATCTGTAACAACCTGCGTCAATTTATCGACAGCGATGTTATAACACTTAACAAGTCTTTGTATATCTTTCAGGATACTATTCACTCTAGTATCTCTTTCAGACTTCAATTTACACCATATTTCGTTTCCTAAATATCGCTGACATAACGATTTCAGTAAATCTACTTCTAAACTTGGGACTTGTGGATACATTTTCGCAATCCATTTTATAGCACTTTTTGTGCATAAATTCAAAGAATTGACAATATTTTGTGGCTCTACATTAAATATCTTAAAAGCTGATATAACTTTTTCTTGCAAAAAAGTTGATAATACTAATTCTATAGATCGACGCATTGAATATTCATTCGTATTTGGCAAAATAACAGCAACAGGTACAATCTGATATGGATATTTATGCTTTAAGGTTTCTTGTATTGTCTCAACACAGTTCTTATCAAACTCTGTGAAGTAAAATAGCATCCCATTTGTACCTTCCACGGCATCGACATTATATTTTTTATGACTTAGTAAACTGACGGAAATGGCAAAGTCTATCAAGCCATTCCAGGACTGTTTCTTGACATGTATTAGACTATCGTAAGTGTCGTGCTTCTTATTGTCGCCAAAAGCTTCTAGTATCCATTTTTCCGTATCAATTTTTTTACACATCCATTTTTCTGTTTTTGGCGCAACAAGTGTCACTTTCCAAAAGAAACATTTGTCATATGGATAGCTGATGTATTTCATACGCTTTAAAAGTGGCGATTTAATGATTTCCATGATGTTGTATGGTTCTGGCGACGGAAACAATTTCAGTTCACCAGTAAACTTATACCCTCTATGAATAGCATTCATGTTTCTTAAAGCCGACTGCTCAGCTATTCGCCTGAGGTCAGCAGCTTCTTGTATTGGTGTTTTATCAGTGAGCCAAACAGGGGTGTTTTCAAGGAAGCTTCTTCTTTTATAGTTTCTTATTAATTGATTTTTCCAAACAGAAAACCACTTTCTCATAACTTTCTCAGTTCTGTATTTCTCTGCAGTCAACTCTGATCGACAGAATTCGTTACAGAATTCCGTTACTATATCTTCACATAAATTGTCAGCAAACGTCATCATGCCCTGGAACTTATCAAATTCTTCTCTCAAAATAGACACAGCATCATCTTTGATTTCATCAACAAGTTCTTCAACCAATTCTGAAGATTCTTTATCAACTCTCATCCTAAATCTCTGATCTTCCTCTTCTTTTCGTTTCAACTCTGCTATTCTCTTTTCTTCTTCTAATTTCTTCTTTAGTTCTTCAAGTTTCCTTTCTTCCTCTTTGCGACGTTTTTCTTCCAGTCGCTTTATTTCTTCCAACCGTTTCATTTCTTCCTGTTTTTTGCGTAATTCTTCCTGGCGTTTAAATTCCTTTTTTCTTTCTTCTTCTTTTCTTTGTGCTTCTCTCCTCAATTGTTCTTGTACTCTCATTTCTTCTTCTTTATGTTTTATATCATAATCGTCCTGTTCTTCTGATTGTTTATAAGGATCAAAATCGTATACTGAACCAAAGTTGGGTTGGTTCACAGACTTGAATATATCCGCAGCAACTGAATTTTCTTTGTTTTTGGTATGAAATATAGAGTAAGCTTTAGGTTCAGTACCATTTACTGTATTAGCACTCTTAAACAAAGTACCAGGAGACAGTACATTTGTATTCTCAGTGTTATTTGGCTTGGCTTGGTTTGGAAATGTAGGTTGGGCTTCCAACTTTTTATTGAAACTGCCAAATATACTTGATGGGTTAGGCGCCACGGCATCTTGAGCTGGTTTGAATATATTACTACTGCTACCTGATATTGTACTGTCTGGTTTCATAAAGGTTACATCATTTTGTCCTTTGGCAAAGATATTGAATGTTTTATCACTATTACCATCTCCTTTTGGTTGACCAAATATGGCACCGGCACCTATGCTACTACTCTTTTCAACTTTTGCAATACTAAATAATGATTTCGGTTTCGAATTAGGAAAATTAAACGCTACTGGTTCTTGAGGCTTTGAAAATATGAATTTGCTTTTATCTTTATCATTCATTATTTTCTCTGGTGATTTATCTAAAGTTTCAATTGGCGCAACAGGGATTGCTGGTTGGAATAAGAACTTATGTTTATTATTAATGTTGTCCACCACATCCAAAGCTTTTAAAGGTTGTACAACTTTCGTCTCTGATTTAAGGAATGTGCTGTTGGTTTTATTTTCTATTACTCCATAGATCCTACCGCCTTGTGACAATCTCTGAATCTCTGTTTTCAATGTCTTAATATCCCTGTTACTATCATTGACTGTGTTATACCCTAGGTCTTCAGCTACAAGCGCTGCTTCCTTTAATCTGCCATCATTGTTGAAACTTGAGTAACGATTATGTGCTCTATAATCCGGTGCAGGTAAGACTCCACCTGCTATAACTTCGGCTACAGAACTATTTCGTTTGGATTCTATTAAGTTTACAGCTCTTGCAGTAGGATAGGGATCACTGTCCTCTATGAACTGATTTCTGTCAAGTATTACAGTAATTTCTGAGTCTTCAATCTTAGCAAATCTTAAGCCATAGTGGTTGATAAAAGATTTCATACTTTCGATCGACTCGAAAGCCAGTGCATTCATTAGCTCTTCAGCAGGGTACCGGGAGCCTCCTCTGGGCGCGTATGCTTTGACGATTCGTGCCAAAGCTCTCGCGCGGACATCATTGAAATATCGTAACAAAATACACGCCTGTAAGTATGTAGCTTGCTCGTGTACCAACCGGAAGAATCTAACATAATTATTATTATCTATTGCGTTGAAAACTTTGATTGCGAAAACTATTGCCTCTGACTTCTGTATTTCTTCTGGAAGCTGTTTAATCTGTAACAGAGAGCAGTTGTAGATAAGACATGCTGGTCTCACAGTGAAAATGACAAAACTATGAAGCTAGAGCTAATAAATTCTTCCTTTCGATATTCATGCCACTGTTTAAGAGGGAATTTGCTATACTTTCCTCTTAAACAGTACTCCGTCCATACAAAAAAAAGCTGATAAAGAAACGTTTTTTCCATTCCTAAATGTTATCAGATCTAAAGATTTTTTTTATATTGTTGACACAGTAAAAAATTAGGTTTATAGGCTTTTCTTTTTTTTTATTTACAAATATATATTTTTTTAGTACAAGCAAATGTTGAAAAAAGGAAAACTAATAAACCTGTCTTTTTATTGTGTAAATAGCATACTTAAAAATCATTGAGATCAGATACCATTTAGGAGTGGAAAAACGTTTTCTGTTTTTGTATGGACAAGAGCGCTTTATAGTTTCCTCTTAAAAGATGTTTTTTTTTTTCTCACCTCCCACCAAAAGTTCGCGTCGCCCAAATTGAGCAGTGCAATGTATCCCCTGAACTCTGCCTCTCTAGGCTTCTTCTCGGGTCCGACGTCGGCGTACATGTGCTTGAGGGTCTGCAGACATTTGGTGAGGTTGTCAGTGTTCAGTTTCTGGTCGAACTGCGTATGCTCCAGGTCGGCTAGTCGCGCCGAGCAGTGTGCGTGGAAGCGGGCGCACATCTCTACCAGACGAATCGATTCTAGAGAAAAAAAAACTACTGCTGTATCCTTTTAAATAACTATCAACACACAATTCCGAACTTACGTCACGTTTTTCACGGAGAAATAATTTACCCAGCGAATTTCAGCAGAAGTGCCATTTTAGAAACGCGGATTCTCCTAAACGAATGGTTTTTCCCTACGAAAAACCGCTCGTTTAGTGACTCCGCTTTTAAAAATTGTCACCACAGCGCAGCTTCGGCTAGATAAGCCAGAGAAGGTATAAGAATATGCGGTAAAAAAAAATCTATGAGAAAATCAATCAGATCGGCTATAAACATAATTCAATGTCTAAAAAACATACCATACAAAAAAAAATATGATTAAATTTATAAAATATAAAAGCTATCTATAGTTACCAGCGCAACACAATGCCTGCTGAGCGATGTCCTTTCGAATACCTCGCAGTCGATCCCACATGAAATGGAACCAGTCTGATAATGTGACCTGAAATATTTTTTAAAAAAATAATTAATACATGATAGTAAGCTTAAGACATCACATCACTGCAAGGGCGGATCCGGGGGGGGGGGGGGTCATGGGGGTCATGACCCCCCCCCTGGGCTGGGTCCAGAACCTAGGTGGACCACTAATTAAAATTGTTAAACATAATGTTTTTACATATTTTTAGTCACAGTTTTTGCCATGAAAACGCTTAGCTAAACTAAGCGTTTTCATGCCAAAAAGCGAATACAGTAATTAAGACATTAAAACTGTGAAACAACTAGCAACCGATTATACATTGTTACTAGATAATACTCCAGTTTCTGACGTTGTAATTGAATATCGGCTGTGGATGGTTAAGTGGCAGCGGAATCAGGACATACCGCGGCGCAGTCGATTTCTGACCTCATTATTTAAATTGCGATAATGAGATGTATCCTTATATAAGAAAATTTAAAGAAAGATCTTTCTCTATGTTACTAAAAATCAAATCGTGTCTAAGAGCTTCCATGGTTGAAGAACGTCTAACCGGACTGGCACTTCTCCACGTCCATAAAAATTGTGTTATTTAAATATATATATTTTTAAGTACAGTAAGTACTTACACATTTCAGGATTTTTCAAAATTCATCCCCTAATGGGGTGTAACGGGGATCTAAAGTTTTTATGGAGAAACAAGATTAGTTTGACCATTTTATTCAAAACTTCGCAAGAGTACTCCCGGCGGTAAATAAGTGAATAGGTACTTTAGGATTTTTCAAAATTCATCCCCTAAGGGGTGAAACAGTCCAAGGTTTGTATAGACAAACAAGATAAGTTTGACCATTTTAAAGGGTTCCGTCGCTCTCTTTCGGTCTAGCAAATGACAGGAACGGGAACGAAAACGGGAACGGGAACGGGAACAGGGAACAGGGAACAGGGAGAGGGAGAGCCCTATAACAATTATTTTCCACAGAGACTGAGAATAGATTAGAGACTGATCGATCAACGCGCAGCTGAAATCGCAGGGTCTGAGATTCCAAATTTGGCACATAGGTTTTTTATGCGGTCTAGGAGTACACTTAGAAAAAATTTTTCAAAACTCACCCCCTTTTGGGGTGTCAAACTCAAATGTCAAACGGGGGTCCAAAGTTTGTATGGAGTGACAAGATAAGTTAGACTATTTTATTTGAAACTTCGCAGGAGTTTTAACATAATAATTCATATGTTATCACAACATTATTAACGTAAAAAACCAATTAAAAATCCTATTAGAACTATTTTCGACTTCTACGCGGACGAAGTCGCGGGTTAAAGCTAGTACATTAATAAAATACCTATATAATTATAACTTCTTGTGACTTGATCACGACTCTGTGACCCCCCCTAGCACCAAAGCTGGATCCACCCTTGCATCACTGCATGTTATATAAGTGATCGAAATACCCGGGTTATATGGCTGGACGGCACACATATGTAGTAGAATGAACTTGACAACTAACTTTCCTGTGTGTAACAGTGTGACATAAGGGACATATCGAGAATAAGCTTGTAACAATGTTGCAATAAAACTCCTTTCTGCATGTTATTACTCACCTCATGTCTCCATTGTTTCATTCCATCCACCTTTCAAATTTCATTTCTGAATTCAGCACACATTACTTCCTTATCATTCTCATTCCTCTACTACATAGTCTACATATTAATAGCAACTTGCTTATTCATAATTGTACAATTTTATACCAGTTCTGTTAAAATAACAAATAAATGTATTCGTCCTTCGTCCGTCGTTTAATCTTATGCTCTAGACCACTTATATATATTAAGATATAGGATAAGAGCACACCTACTGAGCTGGGACAGGTAGAGTTCCCACAAGCTATTCATTTATTTGTAAACTAGCAACATCTGATTATAGAATGGATAGAAGAAACATAGAGTAAAATTTATTTTACCTGGCGCTTGGTGTCTGCAATTTCATGCAACAAGTACGAGCATGTCAGCATAAGAACAGACGCGGGCCTAAGTTCATAGCACATCGGTATCTCCTGGTCTGCTGAACTGCGACTATACTGCTTCACAGCTCGCGATGGCTCCATAAGCCCATCTGAGTCTACTATAGTCTCTAGAGTGAGGACCTAAGGACAGTCACAAAAAGTTTTGAAACATTACTACATAAACAACAAAAAACTTGTTGATATAGTAACTGTGACTTGTTAAGCTTTGAGATTAGAGACAATTTTTTATTTCAAATCAAAATGAAGCATGTAAATAAAAGTCTATCAATGGAAATGCTTTCTGTTTTTTATATAGATTAAGGTACACAGCATCTCTTTTTAAGCAAAATTTACCTGGTGTTCAGCTTGTCTGTGTAGCAATTCTTTTTCAGGGCACATGTCGGGGCAAGTTCCGATGGTAGCGCCGCCAACCTTGACTCGAGATCCAGTTCCGCCCCATGCTCTCAAGATCCTAAATTTTTTAAGGAAGATTAATAGAAATACTCACCAAATAGACGCCTTTTTTACAAATGTCATAATGTGAAAACAAAAAAAAATTCATTATAAAATAAAATGCCAAGCCCACACTTTTTACGCATTAATCTCTTCCACTGAACATCAGTTATACATTATTTTATAATCAAAAAATTATAGGAAGCTTAAGGTATAACTCCTCTAATATTTGTTTATTTGCCTGTCTCGAGCGTCAAGTATCCTCCACTGCTCGTCAGGTGTCACAGACACCTTAGACCGGAGCTGGTGAAGCTCTGCTGCCGCCTCTGTAGTGCTCATGGTGGTCTGAACTGGCACTACCACTGGTGGCTCGATATTTATTGGTTGTACACTGAAATTATAGTAAAGTAAAACATTATTCAATGTTTTATCATTTTATCACCATATTCATAAAATCTGCATATAGTAGTAGTGATTTTGGGAGCACTGATTTTTCCATCATATCCATTATAAGTCTACTCTCTTGAATTGAATTCTGACTGATTTCAGACACTAATTTTTTTATGGATATAAATAAAAGTATTTCCTTATTTACAGCAGTAAAAGTGTTCATTATTTCAAACTTATTTCAAATGGTAAAACCACAGACTGGTAAAGTATAGTATACTTTACCAGAACAACCACTGCCGAGAAGAAACGTCGAAAGGAATTCAGTTTAGTAAATACATAATGATACTTACATGTTTGTTTTCTCTCTTATAGGCATCTTCTTTCTAAGGGGGGACAGTTTAGCCACCCTCACAGGTTTGGATATCTTGACTTCAGGCTCTAACTCCATAGCTAAAAAGAAAGGAACAATAAAAAATAGATGATAATTTCGAAAATTGTGACACTAGTCATACGTAAGGTAAATATATATGTACATGTCAGCTGGTACATTGATAATAAATCATTATTTACAATTACTTGCAGCAAACTAATTCACAATATCAAATAAACTTTATTGCACCATTATTTGAAAAATATGTCAAATTAACAAAAACTATTACTTATACAAAGAAAAAGGACACCTCATAAGGCATAAGACAGACATAAACAGCATATGTCCTGCGCCTGCCTGCAAGTAAAATACAAATTAACACAGTGTTTTATAGTTTTCATACATAATAAACCACAAAAACCTTTTACCCCATTTTAAATAAAGATAAAAAAAAGCCTTCGGTTAGTTCAAGTGAACAAAATTTAGTTAAGACATGCGAAAGTTTGTACATTTGTTTTGCTGTCATACCAAAATGGCAGAATGGATTGGAATAAAATTTGCTATGTACAGAGTCTATTACCAAGATAAAGATGTAGGATACTTTTCATCCCAGAAGAATGTGAGTTTACCATGGGAATAAAGATAAAATTTACAACATGGGCAAAGCAGCTGGCATCAGCTAGTATATACAATTAAACTAACGTTTCTGCCGAGGCACTCTGTGTGTGGGTCCTCCGCTCATGGCCGCCAGCTCTTCCTCCAGGTCCGAGTCTGGCACCCAGTCAGGATCATCTTCCTTCTTGCTTTTCTTTCTTCTGCAAATGGTTAATAATATTGAAACATAAAATGAGATATAACTTCAGATTTCATTCTCTTATTTCAACAATATTATGGGTAAATGAATGTAAGACTTGAACATTTGTTAGTGTTTCAAGCTTCAATAGAATTAAAAGAAGGCAACTATAGATAGATATGAATACTAAGTGCTAATATTAGGTTGGGGAAAAAGTCTTTTCGCATATAGTATGTTTGAACTTGTAATAAAACCACTTTGGCTATACTATTTGTACCTGGCTGGTTTTGGTATCATTTAAAAGTTTAAATTTTAAAGAAGATAATTCCAAATTCAAATTAGGAAAATGCGTGATTTTCATTTGTTTTTCCTTCCGTCAGGATGAGTGAATCTAATGAAGAAATTAGATACATTTTAAAATTTTACTACCAAAAAGGTAAAAATGTAAAGCAAGCCGCGAAAAAAATTTGCGATGTTTATGGACCTAGTGCAGTGTCTGTGAGAGTAGCACAAATTTGGTTTAAACGTTTTCAGTCCGGAAATTTTGATGTCAAAGATGCACGTCTCTCTCGTCGCCCTGTTACGGATAAAATGGATGCTATTTTTAAAAAAGTGAAGCAAGATCGGCATATCAGTAGTTACGACGTAGCTGAAGAACTGGGCATTGACCACAAAACAGTTTTGGCGCATTTGAAAAAAAATGGGTACACAAAAAAGCTCGATAATTGGGTACCTCACCAGCTCTCTGAAAGAAACCTAATGAACCGTGTACTCATTTGTGATTCTTTATTACGACGTAATGAGACGAAATGAAGAAATTAATTTTTGAATAAATTAATAACTGGTGATGAAAAGTGGATCACGTACGACAAGAACGTGCGAAAAAGGTCATGGTCAAAGGCCGGTCAGGCTTCTCAGACTGTGGCGAAACCCGGGTTAACTCGCAACAAGGTGATGCTGTGTGTGTGGTGGTATTGGAAGAGCATTATTCATTATGAGCTGTTACCACCAGGCAGGACCATCGATTCAGAACTCTACTGCAAACAACTGATAAGATTAAAGCAAGAAGTTGAGAGAAAGCGGCCAGAATTAATCAACAGAAGGGGTGTGGTTTTTCATCATGATAATGCTAGACCTCACACATCTTTAACCACTCAGCAAAAATTAAGAGAGTTTGTCTGGGAGGTGTTAATGCATCCGCCGTATAGTCCTGACCTGGCACCTTCAGATTTCCACCTGTTACGGTCTCTTCAGAATTCTTTAGGCAGTGTCAGGTTAACATCACGAGAGGACTGCCAAAACTACTTGACGCAGTTTTTTGATCAGAAGCCCCAAAATTTCTAAAGCAATGGGATCATGTCCCCACCTATAAGATGGCAAAAAGTTATCGAACAAAATGGTACCTACATACTTTAGTTAAATATAATAAACTATATTAAAAAATGTTTTGAATTTTCATATAAAATGCGAAAAGACTTTTTCCCCAACCTATTAAATATGATGTGAATACTTGTAAGATGATGAATGATAAAAGAAGGAAGAAAAAAATTCATAGAGACTTATAATACCACCAAAGCCATTAGATACTGTGTGAATAATTATCATTAAATAAGTCTTTTTAATCTCTTAAAAGTTAATAACATAATTTAGTCAAATGTATGTATATAGGTATTATGTTAAAATACTAAATACCGCTCTAGGCTCTGTCTACCCCGTTAGGGATAAAGATGTGATAATGTATCTATATCTGTACTAAAAAAATGGTGGACAAGGACCTGACTGTCCAAGATCAAGATGGTGTGACAGCTAAAGCTAAATTTGCGAGAGTGAGTGAAAGTCAAAAGCAATAACCAGCATTATGACAGATATCCATATATATGATAAAAGAAGAAACTGAATGACTGACAGACTGACATATCAACGCACAGCCCAAACCGATGGGTCTAAAGACTCCAAATTTGGCACATAGATTCCTTATGAGGTGTAGGGGTGCACTTAGAAAAGATTTTTCAAAATTTACCCCCTAAGGGAGTGAAACAGGGGTCCAAAGTTTATATGGACAAATAGGATTAGTTTGACTATTTTATTTGAAACTTCGCAAGAGTACTCCCGGCAGTAAATAAGTAAAAACGTGTTCAGGATTTTTCAAAATTCATCCCCTAAGGGGGTGAAATGGGGGTCCAAAGTTTGTATGGAGAAAAAAGATTAGTTTGACCATTTTATTCGAAATTTCGCAAGAGTACTCCCGGAAAAAACGGGTTTCAGGATTTTTCAAAATTCATCCCCTAAGGGGGTGAAACGGTCCAAAGTTTGTACAGACAAACAAGATTAATTTAACCATTTTGAAGCGTTCCATCGCTCTCTTTCGGTCTAGCAAATGACAGGAACGGGAACGAACACGGGAACAGGGAACTGGGAACAGGGAACAGAGACCAGGGAAAAGGGAACAGGGAACTGGGAGAGGGAGAGCCCTATAAACCATTTTCAACATAGACATAGCTGACATAGATATATAGAGACTGATCGATCAACGCACAGCTGAAACCACAGGGTCTAGAGACTTCAAATTTGGCACAAAGATTTTTTATCAGGTCTAGGAGTACATTAAGAAAGGATTTTTCAAAACTCACTCCCAAAGGGAGTCAAACAGGGAGCCCAAAGTTTGTATGAAGTGACAAGATTAGTTTTATTGTTAGACAATTTTATTCAAAACTTCGCAAGAGTACTCCTGAAGGTAAATGAGTAAATATGTATTTTAGGATTTTTCTAAATTAAACCTCTAAGGTGGGGGGAATGGGAATCCGAACTTTGTTAGGAGAAACAAGATTAGTTTAACCATTTTGAAGTGTTCCGTCGCTCTCTCTCGGTCCAGCAAATGACGGGAACGGGAATGGGAAGGAAACGGGATAGGGAGCGGGAGAGGGAGGTTCGCCGGGTCTGCTAGAGCTTTAAATCCCTAAGTAATAACAAAATAAAATATATTTTATAAGTATTCAATAATTAATATGTTATCACAACATAAATAACGTAAAAAACTAATTAAAAATTCTATTAGAACCATTTTCGAGTTCTATGTGGGCGAAGTCGCGGGATAAAGCTAGTGGCTTGATAAAATAACTGTTATCACAAATAAATTCATTTTACATACATTCTGGCCTTAGTCCTTGTAACATCAAACATAGAGCCATCAAAAGCACCAGCGTTAAGAACAGCTCTTTCTGCAGATGTGGGCTGATCATACTCCACAATACACATTTGCTTTTTAGGAAACAGTCTGATTTTCTGCACACGCCCAAACTTAGTAAAGTGCTTCTTAGATGCTGTTGTATCAAATAGACCTTCGGGCACATTGGTACAGCTGCAAATAAGAAAATAACCTGATGACTGTTGTCTTTCATAGAAAGCATTCTAAATTACAAAAGAATATTACTTACGTTACAGATGTTTTGGCGTTTATATTAGCATCTGGGCTTTTTAGTTTCTTCTTGGGGCTCACTGCAGGATCCATGTTTACTAATATCTAAAACGCTATGACGACATTCATAAAAATACGCTCCCGCGAATACAAACTTGGCGAGGTCAACACGACAAGTCTTCAAGTTGCGGGACCGTAATATCTTGCATATGAATATACCAACCACTGAATATGAACGGTATTGGTTTAACTTTTAATATCACATCTTTTGACTATAAATAAACACATAAACTATTTAACTAGACATTAAAATCATCGCATGTCGCATCAAAGTGATCAAGCAAGCAAAGCAAACGACAAAATGTGGGATTTTTTGACAGCACGCTAAAATGACACTGACATTGACAGTTTACGTTTTTAACAATAACAGATACTAAATACAATTAATTGGAATCGAAATCGATAAGAACGTATAAATCATTAGGGGTAGATCTTAACCTCATAATCAAATAGTGGGCGTGGCGTGGTTCATGATGGGTACATGTGTGGCAGATAGTTGAATGCACAACTTGAATGTTTTAAACTATGGGGATTGACTAAAATATCTTTAAATTGCATAGGTACCGTTATTTACCAATAGATGGCGTTAGTGGTGTTTAAACTAAAGAACTTGGTAATATTTTTGCTCCTTTGTAGAGAATAGAACGAAGAGTAAATTAGTATATTTATAGGAAAACGCCTGAAGAAGTTTTCACATCAAATATAACAATTTATTAAAATAGTTAAAAAAAGACAAATAAAACCAATGGCACTTGGCACTCCGGGAGTTCCGACAGAAGTGAAAACTTGGCGCCCGTTCAAAACTTTTATGAATTATAAATTACCCATGTCGGTTTCAGTTTGGTTCGGCAATAGAGAGATACATTTTGCTCTTTTACTTTGAACGTAAGGCCTTAAGCACACGGCGTATTTCAAACGCGCGTTTTCGCCGCCCTGGCCAACTTTGTTACCTAAGCACATCGGCCGATCATGAAACGCGCGTATACTGTGCGTTTATGCGCAGATACAGCTATTCAGATGCGCTGTACTCGGGCGTAGCCTCCACGTTTTGATCAGAGAGACTCGTCGTCACGCCCCTCCAAAGCCCTTCCTTCGCCCTTTTGATTGAACGCGCGTTTAAGTACAGATTCAATCGCGCGTATACGCGCTTCAAACTATAATAGTTTGAAACGAGCTTCACGTGCATGTTTGTATAGCATCCTACGCACGTTTAAATTAAAACAAACGCAACAATTTGCATCTACGGCTCCGAAAACGCCAAAAACGCGCGTCGTTTGCGCGTTTTAAATACGCCGTGTGCATAGGGTCTTCGGCTCTAAATATTAATAACTCAAGAACTAATTAAAGTATAATATCCCTAGATCGATTTCTACGTTACTACGTTAGATATTGACAGTTTGTATTGGTACTGGACCTGAAGCTACCTATAAAATTACATTTTATGAGGTTATCCCATGGCATAGACCAAGAACTTCTGTGGTATGGTACAGAAAAACCAGTATTTTTCTTATAATTCCAAGTGTGATGTATCCTACCTGTCCCTCACAAGGTAAACAGGACCTAGAGCCGAAAAACCCAGAGGTTACTTTTAGCGATGTTCCCATATCCTCGATCGACTTTTACGATCTGTCAGGGAAGAGAAAGAAATTAGTAAATTCTATCCATTTTTATTTTCCTACATCTATGTTGAAGGCTTAATTCTAATAGGCGTAGCAATATGCTTCTCAGAAACGATCAGTTCATTAGATAATATTCAGTAATCGTACGACTTATTGAGTAAGATTGACGACATTTAGAGCGGGCGCTGACGCGACGGTCACCGGGTGATGTAACTCCGCATGCCAAGACGCGGCTAGTTCCGGTACCTACCTGCCGGATGTACTAGCTGTCACTTTCTACGGACCATCGCCGTTCGTTCACTCCGGAATCGAATACTTCCAAAATAGCCTTCTCATAATAAACTCGACTTTTTGCCGCGTTTCTGCAGTGTGACGGAAAGAAGTTTCTTTTAAATTTAAGTTTTACAGTCGTCAATAGAAGTATAAATAGAAAACTATAACTACCAAGGCACGTAAAGTTATATTACTTACCGTCTTATTATGAAGTAGTCCCAAGTTCCCAACTAGAGTCCTGCCAAGTTTGTTCTTCCAGCAATATTGGGAATTTTCGTCCCAATACTCCCGATAGATCTCTAGCGTAGTTTCTTTTTCTTCCATGCTGGTCTGGGAGAAAAGAAAAAACTGAGAATGTACATAAGTACCAGATGTTTCTCTTCACGCGCATCTTAATAGTAAAAGCCGATTGAGGGAATGAGCGTAAATCATGTTAATAAGCGATAAAGTGACCGAATGCATCCTGATAGGTGGGCTACTTTGGTAACAAAGTGGACTCCCGAAGATGGCCGAAGGAAAAGACGTAGGCCCCGGAAGCGTTGGTGTGACGACTTACGACAGTTTGAAAGGTAATGGTTGGAAGTGACACACGATCGAGATATTTGGAAGGAGATGGGGGAGACCTTTGCCCTGCAGTGTGACAGTAGAGGTTAACAAAAATAATTAGCCAAGTGCGTGTCGGGCCACGCGCAGTGTAGGGTTCCGTAGTTACGAATGCCAACTTTGAGTTCGTGCCACTGAAAACGTCTAAAAACTTATTTTCTATTGAATTTGTACGAGTTTCCTTTTCAGAGTACATTTTATAAGTTGATCGCCTATAACTTTTTAATTTGTGAGCCCTACTTAGCTGTTGTAGTTTTCTTTTAAAGTTTGTTATAAATACTATAGCTGTGAATTTTTTCACTTGTCCATATATATAACCGTTAGCAGATAGATGGGGTCCCGACACTTGACGCTAACAAAAATGTTCACTTTAAAACCGAATATTTCAAAAACGGAACCCTAAATCGAAAACCTATGTTTGCAAACTCATAATATTTTTGAAAGACCTATTCAACGATACCCCACATGATTGGCTAGTCGAGAAAAAATAATTGACTTTTCACTTTCCTCGTATGGGAGTTATTTTTTTAGTATTTTATTTTACCACTTTTTCCGCATAATTAATATACATAATCATACTAAATTACAGCATTCTAGTACTTATAGTCGCTGAGCAAAACCGCGGACGGACAGACAGACGGACATGGCGAAACTATAAGGTTTCCTTGTTTACTACGGAACCCTAAAAAGTAACCCAGCTAGCAACCCATCACTGTTTTGATTCTTTTTTCGGCCTCCTCGCCCTGGGCTCTATCTACTTAAAGCCGCGAAGCCCAAAATGATCTGTCTGTCCCATTAGGGATAGAGACGTTATAGGGAGTGTGTGCTGAAATAACAATTCGATTTTTAACAAAAAAAAAAACAACCGACTTCATTTTCTTTTAGGAGTTTCTTCTATATCTCCAAAGTTCTTCATCATGTCTTCACTAAATTAATATGAGACCAACTTGGTAGTAAAGCCTTTCAAATAAAAAAAGAATCATCAAAAAAAAAAACATACGGGTCGAATTGATAACCAGCTCCTTTTTTGAAGTCCGTTAAAAAAGATTTTCCTTATGTAAAAGTAACTGATTTTTGTTTAATCTTACGCCTGCTAAATGAAATAAAAAAGAATAATCTTCATACTTAAAACTATCGCATTCACGTTGCCTCATTACTAATTAATATATTGATTATAATGCATACGCGAATTCATGCGAAATATACCTACGTACCCTTTTAATTATTTTTGCTGACGTTTCGTATCGGGTTGCACCGAACGTGGTCTCAGCATGACTCCTGTCCATTCACGATCAATGAATGATGCTGATATTAAAAATTAAAAAGATATGTTTCGCGTTAATTCCATCATCATCACCAGGTCTCCTGAGTCGCCACTAAGGAGCACGACCCTCTCTGTACTACTATATATATTCTTGGCCAGAGCAGCCAGAGGATTTGGACCTACACTCCACGCTGACCAGACGGGTTGGATAGATCTCATTGAAGCAGGCTTTGTGCTTTGCATTAATTTAGTAGCGAGTGGTTAAATTTGAAGTATAATTTTCCTAGTGGTAGAGTCTATGTAAATTTTCTCTAGATACGAATTAAATTCGCATGTTTCATTAACTCTGTCTTATAGGCATTCCAGTAACTATTTACAGCCTTCTAGGCATAATGCAGACCTTCAACTGGTCTGTTTCTTTTTTTTATTATTGCTTTTGTGGCTCTACCAACTAGGTTTTCAACAACTTAATTAGTTGCCTGGCTCTACAATCGATTTTCTTGGCAATCTTCATTTTGTCTATAGTTTATCTTCAACCACCATACACGTGAAAAAGTGATCATCATGAGACTTAATCACATGCGATCACTCGGACTTTACGGTGCCTCGTTTAATATCTGGCAATAAAATATATTTGGAATATTCTGTCCTAGCAAAGAATCAGTAAAAACAGTGCAATTAGGTAGGTTCTAAATTTCCTCTCAAACACAAGCAAATGCTGTCGATTTAGAATAGAACATGAACCCGAAAAAGCGAATGTTTACCACACATCTCACATGATCGCTAATCATTCCTACTAGGAACTGGCATTCCACATGTGTTCACTGTCAATGTCCCATATGCATGATAATCGCAGGCACTGGTGCGGTGAATCACCTCGTGACGTCACCCTGAATTCGGGTGTCGATGTCGAGAGCCGCGAGCGCTCAGTTATATAAAAGAAAGTGGCGCGGCCGCGCGACGACCTTGCGCTGGCGCGGTGAAAGGCGTGTCACAAGTAGAACAGCCGGATCTCGCTCTTCCCACGAGCTCGCCTCTCGCTGCTATGCCGTTACATGCGGCAACTTTCGGTAACCGGTTTGATGTATTCGCGAAAAATGCAGCGCTGGAACACAGCCAGCATATTCATGGCTGACATTAAAAGCGGAATTCGCAGGTTGCCACCGAAAACTCGTTTCGTAACCTATAAATTTAACAGATTAGACGCGCAAGGGATATAGAAAACGAGTAATCGCCGGCAGAAACGACGTTTGGACTTTGAATCATTACTTCTAAAATATGTAAGTGTTAAAAAAAACTTATCTATTAGATATTATTTAAATATTAAATAATAAATCATAGAATTAATAAAATAATAAGAAAAGAAGCATCAATATTGTGCTTATCATACTTTCTATGGCATTTGTCATGTATTATCTACTGAAGCCATGTGATACTTTATGTTCAGATACTTGTTGGCACTGTTTTTTACTGAATGTTAGATTAAGAGTTAGACGCCACCGAAAACATCTTCTCCCAAAATTTTGCTGACTATACTCAGGGTAGGGCGACCCTCCAAATCCTCACTTGACTTAGAATGGGTGTAAGAGCGCTTTAGTTGACCGTTAGGCTGGCTGGTTAAACTTCTTAAGCTTATTACGAGTAATAATAAGTCTATTTGAAAATACCCTTTTACATTGTTTTTACAGTACTTGAATATATTATCTAATTTGTGAACAGTACGTTCTGTAGACTTTGACAAAAAGTTTAGCATAGACAAAAATTTCATATATTTTTTTTAGAATTGTAAAAACCGGGGCACATAATAACATGTACGAGTACACTTTATAATGCGAGTGTTTTCTACTTCGTGACACTACCGAATGTAACTTTTGGGATTGTTTTATTTGCTTCAAATAAATTATGCAAATCAAGATTTTACAAATGTAGTTCAGATATCAGTTAAAGTAAACAATAAAGATTCTTAAAATCTAAACTTGACATATGTTTTGTTCAATGGAATTTCCGTAATACGAGTGTGAAAGTTACCTTTTCTATTTTACTATGAAAAGTGGGCATTAGTATTAACAATTTATATTTGTTTTCGAAAATGTGATCGATAATAGTTTTTG
The DNA here is from genome assembly GCA_943193695.1 of Acrobasis suavella. Classification (NCBI taxonomy): domain Eukaryota; kingdom Metazoa; phylum Arthropoda; class Insecta; order Lepidoptera; family Pyralidae; genus Acrobasis; species Acrobasis suavella. Next base: position 7,355,682 of record OW971937.1, on the reverse strand, counting down.
ATGTACAGGTAAAACCAGTTAAACAACTTGTTTTAGAAGGGATACACATAATCCTATAAAGGGATAAACAATCAGTAAGTAGATTCCTTGCAGTTGCTCATCTTCTTCTTTGCGTGTCGATAGATTTCTTTTTTGTTTGAATTAAAAAGCTGGTAGTCTTGAGGATTTAATGAATGAATTTAACACTGTATATAGAACAGGGAGTAAAAGAGAAAGATTTTTATATTCGCGACATGTTTCCTTGACATAGAAGTATAGAAGTTAAGATAGAAGTAGTTCAGGACTATATTGAGTATACCTACCCTTCAAAGGGGTTATGTCATCTCAATGTAAGTACACTTTGGCACCCACTTCGGGGTATTATCCCATTGCAATTTTAACCATGATAATAATTACATTTCTTCAATAAACTCTACTTTAAATTCAAAACGAACCTGGCCTAAAGTAAAGAAAGTATCCAAAGACCAATTGCAACGACTGTCGCAGCCCTCTGTCTCAACTGGGGGCCTTAGCACCTTAAGTCAAGTCCCATACAAACACGTGCTCGACCGATCAAGTTGTATGAAGAAATTAATCTTCTAACGGCCAAAGTAATCAGGGACTATTGCTGAAAATATTTTGATGTACCTATAAATTCATCTACAATCGACTTTTTGCCCAGGCATGACGCTATTTTTACCACGTTTAGCACCAGACCCGAGTCCTGACGTCACCGACAGCACATAAAGGTAGTTAAGAGTTTGAACAGGTGATGACGGTGTGCGTGCAGTGTTTGCTGTGATCGAGCGATCACGCGCTTTTGCTGCCCAAACTTAAGTTGAACACATTTTCCTGTACTATACTGCCAAGTTTTGACTGCGTTCTCAAACTCCTCTTAAACATAAACTTGAAAATAATACCTCTTATTCATAAAAAGATATGTTTTTCTTAAATAAGTTATAAATTACAATGCTACTGATATCAGGAGCGCTGATTGTTAGTTTTTTTTTTTAAAGTCTGTACTCCTTTATTACCACGGTTACTAACTATATGAATGATTTAGAAAGTAGATTTTCTTTAAAGTATTCATGTAAACCTATAAGTACCTAGTTATAGTACTTATGTATATAGTTTTTAGACTCTTGAACAAAACTGACCGCACCAGTTCCCATATACTAAAGACTATCTTTTATTTATATAACTTTGCCGTTGATACAAATATGAAATACTTAAATTATTGTAAATTAACGCTTGCGTAACATAAAATGATAATGATGACTTATTCATAACTTTTAAAAGTTAAACGTAGGAAAGATTTTTAAATGGCCTTACAATTTTCAATCACGATGGCATAACAACCAAGTCCAAAAGATACTTCACCTCCTAAAACATAAATATTCAAACCAAAAACTTACATACCTTACTTATTATCATGAACGAACAAATAGCAAGCTATCATTAATATTTTTATTAATGTTTTTGGACCCTAGAAAAGACATCAACGACCTCTAAATTTTCCTCAAAGATGAAAAAAAAAACAAAGTTAATCTTTTTATCGATAAGTTTGTTTGGTTTCCGCAAGTTAAGCATCCTCGGGTCTGATCCTATCCTAACTATGTCAGATGCCTTAAGGCTGCTTGAAAATTGACACTAGAGTTGGCCACTTACACACGCACGAAAAATAAACAAAACAATCGAAGACAGTATTTACGTTTTTAGTTAAAATACTAAGATTGCATAAAACAAAAGAGCAATGTAAAATAATTATTCAATATAATACTGTTCAAATAAATAAAGGAGATATAAAACCTACAGGCACTGGCCTGGCGGCGGAGCCTCCTCAGCGGGTCTCGCTCTAATGAGCTGTATTAATTCCTCTAATTAAGTACTGTTTATTTAGCATTATAATAGTTATTTTAGACGCTGAGAGCAGACACCATAACGCGCAAGAGATCCAATGTTTTATGGTCGTTTTTACTCCAGAAACTTCAGTAACGATGTCAAACACATAATTTTACCTACGTTATTTTAAATAATCAAACTAGGCTTTCACAAGTATGTTAATGACGTGAATTAAAGTACTTGATAATTTTCTAAATAATCACTCAAATAAAATGAACTAAAAGCGTGTAATGAATAGAATAGATGGGTCTAAAATTACAAGACATCGATATTTTCGTTATAAAATGTTGGTTGTTCATATCGTATACGTTTTTATCGCTGACTATAACATACTCGTATTTACTTAACTCTAAAAATCTGCAATATTAATTTTTGATGCAAATGAATGAAACATCCTCGAAATAAGCAACTTTGTTGCAATGCCTACGTTTCTTGATGGTTTTTATATCGAAAATATGCCAAGATTTAAAAATGTTTGAACTGATACTACAGGTACATACATAACTTTATATAAAATTAATCATAAATTTAAAAAAATAACAAATTCGCACATGAAAGCATTTCTTCAAATACGTACCTTTACATGTATGTGTGGTAGGAAACAGAAAAAGCAAAATCCAGCTGAGTGACATGAATGCCTAGTAAAAAATGTTATAAGTATAATAAGCAGCTTGAAAAGTCTGACACAAACAACAAAAGTAGGTTAGTACCTACCTACTTCTCAATAATAAAACCAACGATGGGCCAAAAGTATCAAGTTTCTACCGATCTCTACTTACCTACATCAAACTCATTATCGCCATGAAATAATTAGAATTGGAGGTGCTATCTCCACAACAGTTGTTGAGAGAGGTTGCGGGGGACAGGCGGCGGGACGGAGGACGGAGGAGATCGCGAATGGCTTGGCCTAGAATTTAGACAATTTCCGAGTGCCGACGCGACGCGGGAGGCGGCGCGGGCGCAGGTCGCCTAGCAACAGCAGCATCATGTTAGAGAGAGGAAAACTGAATGGGAATGCCGCTTACACCAATGATGTGTATATTTTAAAGCTATACTATTAAAAAGCATACATATCATTTTTGTTTTAAATTTATAGTCAAAATTATATATTTCACAACTGTGTTTTAAGATGGTACTTTCATAATTTAGTTTCAAACATTGAAAAAGTATTTTTTTTTACATTATCTTTATAATATTAATTGAAAAAAATGCTAAAATATCGAGCATTTCCAACCAATATCGAAGCAAAAGGTCCACCTGCAAGCTCAGCCACAGACAATAGGCTGCGTCGGCGCGTGCAGCGGCCGCGAACCCGGATGCGGCGGCCTGACGTAACACAGCCTTCCGCCCTCCCTGCCTGACTCTCCCCCTCCCCCTCCCCCTCTCCACACCGCGCCATTCCCTCCCTTTCGCAGCGTCTGGCCGACCGTCTGAGCACTCTGAGCCGATAACGCGGGGTTCGCGCAGCTTCTCTCGTCTATAAGTAATTAATGCCTTTTACAGCCTCTTAGGAACTGCACGGGATAATAAACTTCTTTAATGATGTCTTCAGCCTCTTAAGGTTATAAAAGCTATCATTATGTTGAGATTTAATTCATTAGTAATTTTTATACCATTCGGGAGAAAATATTTGTTTAAATAAATATTTTGACAATATTTCTCAGAATGTACATGCATTTTTCTTGTCCCTATGTAGATATAGCTGCCTAATTATAAAAAAAAAAGTGAATATACCTAGTAATGAAATGTTTGAATCAGAATTGTCCATAATTTGGTTGTGAATGTTACGATAGTAAAGCTATCAGTCACTCATGACCTCAAAATCACTGCCATTTCATGAACCATAATGCCATTGCTCGTTTCGACCATTCAATTTGGGGTTTTACGTCGCGAATTGATTTACGGTAACCAATCTAATTTATTGGTACACTGCTATTCGAATACAGAATGATGACAGACTATAAAAACTGATCATGTGACCGTGAAAATGCGAGTTTAACATTTTCACAAAGTTATAATTATTAATACTTTTTTTAAACGTGTCATTTCAATTCAATTCAGAAAAAAAGAAAGAAATGCAATTTAAATAAAAATAACCTACAAACAAAAATAAATCTAAGAAGAAACTAACTGGCTTCATCTTTGCGTGTCGATAGACTGACTGGATGACATATACATATTAGGTCGGGGAAAAAGTCTTTTCGCATATAGTATGTATGAACTTGTAATAAAACCATTTTGGCTATACTATTTGTACCTGGCTGGTTTTGGTATCATTTAAAAGTTTAAATTTTAAATAAGATAATTCCAAATTCAAATTAGGAAAATGTGTGATTTTCATTTGTTTTTGTTACTTACCGTCAAGATGAGTGAATCTAATGATGAAATTAATTACATATTAAAATTTTACAACCAAAAAGGTAAAAATGCAATGCAAGCCGCGAAAAAAAATTGCGATCTTTATGGACCTAGTGCAGTGTCTGTGAGAGTAGCACTTTGGTTTAAGCGTTTTCAATCCGGAAATTTTGATGTCAAAGATGCACGTCGCTCTCGTCGCCCTGTTACGGATAAAATGGATGCTATTTTTGAAAAAGTGGAGCAAATCGGCATATCAGTAGTTACGACGTAGCTGAAGAACTGGGAATTGACCACAAAACAGTTTGGCGCATTTGAAAAAAAATGGGTACACAAAAAAGCTCGATAATTGGGTACCTCACCAGCTCTCTGAAAGAAACCTAATGAACCGTGTACTCATTTGTGATTCTTTATTACGACGTAATGAGACGAAATGAAGAAATTAATTTTTGAATAAATTAATAACTGGTGATGAAAAGTGGATCACGTACGACAAGAACGTGCGAAAAAGGTCATGGTCAAAGGCCGGTCAGGCTTCTCAGACTGTGGCGAAACCCGGGTTAACTCGCAACAAGGTGATGCTGTGTGTGTGGTGGGATTGGAAGGGCATTATTCATTATGAGCTGTTACCACCAGGCAGGACCATCGATTCAGAACTTTACTGCGAACAACTGATTAAAGCAAGAAGTTGAGAGAAAGCGGTCGGAATTAATCAACAGAAGGGGTGTGGTTTTTCATCATGATAACGCTAGACCTCACACATCTTTTACCACTTAGCAAAAATTAAGAGAGTTTGGCTGAGAGGTGTTAATGCATCCGCCGTATAGTCCTGACCTGGAACCTTCAGATTTCCACCTATTTCAGTCTCTTCAGAATTCTTTAGGCATTGTCAGGTTAACATCACGAGAGGAATGCCAAAACTACTTGACGCAGTTTTTTGATCAGAAGCTTCAAAATTTCTATAGCAATGGGATATATGCCACCTATAAGATGGCAAAAAGTTATCGAACAAAATGGTACCTACATATTTTAGTTAAATGTAAATAAACTATATTAAAAAATGTTTTGAATTTTCATATAAAATGCGAAAAGACTTTTTCCCCAACCTATTATAATAATCGACTGATCGATCAACGCACAGCAAAAACCGCTGGGTCTAGCATATAATTTTGCTCAAACGTTCCATAAATGATTTTAGTGTGTACTAGGAAAGGATTTTTGGATTTTCATCTCCTTCTTCTTTTCGTGTCGATTTTATGTATATATTTTAGTGGACCAGGAATGGGCTACTCTATTGCATTATCGGAGGCGGCATATAAGTCATCCAAGGTGCAGGTGATTGAACACCTCGGGCATGATAAAAGGTGGGACATCGTTTGTGGAGAGAAGCCGCACTCGCACTGTTTGTCATGCGAGTTGCTCAGTATTTTCCAGCTGACCAAATTGTCTTTGCTGCGCCCCACCTGGGTTCGCAGTCTGTTAAGCGCTTTCCAAGTAGGAAACGGCAATTCATGGCCAGGGGAAAGTTCCTCGCGTAGTGGAATAAAACTGAGCACACTGTGGCCTCTCTCCCACAGATTTAGCCTGGCGTCTTTAATGTTGCACTCTAGAGCATTCGTGCTTTTGAGAAAACTGTGTCGGCTTCTGAGTCTGTGAGGAGCTGGTTCGTAGTTATAAAGTGGGTGTCGTGAATCCTGCCTCTTTCTCCCACGTTCAGCGGCACATATTGCCTCTCTGCGGACACAAGGTGGAGCTATTCTAGCAAGAGAATGTAGCATTTCTACCAGCGTTGGCTTCAAACATCCTGTTACTAACTGGAAAGTTTCGTTTAGTGCTATATCCACTTGATGGACATGACACGACCTACTCCATACAGGGCACGCGAATTCACCCGCCAAAAAGCAAAGAGCCATGCCGGTAATGCGCAAGACATCAGTTCCATCTCCATTCATCTCCTAAACGGTTGAAATGAGGGTTGGAAGCTTGTATAAAACTTAGTCAATTTTTAAGTTAGAAATGGAAAAAAATACTTATGAGCTCACAGTTCAATACAAAAGTTTACTACATTACTATAGAAAAAAAAACACTATCTAAGAGGATAAAATATGGGGTGAAAATTTGTATGAAACTCAGCTAAAAAAGGGTAAATGAAACAGCGGGAAAATTTGAAGATTATCCAAAATCCAAACGCGGACAAGCCCATGGGCTTAAGCTAGAATAAACTATAATTATAACTAGTTAAAAGTAACTTATCCTAAGTAAACCTAATAATAGAACTTGAAAACTATAAATAAAGTAATATGTACTAACAACTGAAAATAAGTAGGTACTTACCAGAAAATAAATTAAAATAAAAACTTTCAAATAAAAAAACGTCGTGCAGATCATTGGACTAATTATAATTACCTATTCAATTTCATAGCGATTAAGACTTTTCAAAGCCTATGTCCAGCCGTGGACTTCCTGTTATTAACATGATGATAACTTTCCATGTCACACCCATTACTCAGCGTAATGATTAGGCAAATCTTTACTTCTTTGATGTAGGCTGTGAGGAAAAGGAATATAATAACTTTTCATAGTTTCCATACTGGTCAAGATAATGGTGTAAAACTCTTTTGCCTTCTTCCTATTTCGTTCCGTAACTAATATGAAGATTTGATGAATCTACATTCGCAAACCAAAAAGTATAAAGTAAAATGCATGTGATTTCCTGTCGTTAGTCTCGAAAATCCTTGGAGAAGGCGTACGTCCAGCGGCGGTGTCGCGAGGATTTTAGGATATTGCAGGATCTCAATCTATCGCAGGTTGACTGGAAGAGATCTCTAGATGGAATAAGTCCGTCTTTGTATATTTTCTCTTTCGTATGTTATCTTTGTTATGTATTGGTTTTGGTACAGTAAAGTTATTACAAACAAACAAAGATACCCCAGGTGCAAGCTACCTTCGAAATTTTTTAAACCGTTAAGAAATTTACTGTCTAATTAAGAAGCGTGGCTCGAGATAATTATTGTTTGAAATTAAATCGCCAGTTACCGTCACGGTGGCTGGCCCGCGCGGCCCGGTGACGCCGATGTGCTAGCCCGTCGCTCGCCGTTGCCGCGCCGCCGTCCGTCGCTATGGCTTTCTTGCTCAAAATATTCTCATTTACAAACACACTAATCTGAGTCATACATAAATGATTACATTTGTTTCTTGACTCTACCTTCATAGTTGCGTCAGATCGCCAAACAGCATGCTTTTTAGGGTTCCGTACCCAAAGGGTAAAAACGGGACCCTATAACTAAGACTTCGCTGTCCGTCTGTCTGTCCGTCAGTCTGTCACCAGGCTCTCTCTCTCTCTATCTGCTATCGTCTCTCTCTCACAAACCGTGATAGCTAGACAGTTGAAGTAGTTTGTTGCCTCTATAACAACAAATACTAAAAACACAATAAAATTAATAGTTATGTGGGGCTCCCATACAACAAACGTGATTTTTATAGATAATGGTACGTAACCGTAAATAGTGGGATAAGGATAAGGCAGAAAAAGAAGAAGAATGCTACGGAACCCTTAGTGCGCGAGTCCGCGTCGCACGTGGCCGGTTATTTGTAATTTTTTTTTTGCTTTCAATGTTAACATTGACTATAGTTGCCAAAGCGGCAAGAGGGACTCAATTTACCCTTAAATATAATAAATACATAATTAAATAGATAAGGACAAATTACACTGATTGAGCTAACTCCGGGATGAATTTAAACTGGGTTATGAGATACTAACACAATGAATACATTGTATGTGTATATTTTATAATAAATACTTACATATACAGATAAATTTGAAAATGGCCGTTTTCCGACTTAACCTGGCTGGGGATCGAATACACAAAATACTTGTGTCAATACAGAACCTTGGAGTGGCAGACTGGCGTGTAGACAAATAGTTTCAGTATATTTTGTTAGATACTGTATTTCAATTAGTTATAATGATTAATAACGATTTAAAATAGGCGGCAGGTGACAGGAAACCCCAGTCTGTGGTTAATAATAATAATAAAACAGTTCACTAACCTTCGTAGGTATAATTAAAATTTATGGTTTTCCGAATGGATATATAATGACTAAATAATTAGAAGCATAACGTTTAATTTATTGTTCTCCTTAAATAAATCATTAGCGGGGTTTACTTACAAATACTGCATAAATTATACGAGTCAGATAACATAAAGTGAGTTCCAGCTAATATTCGGTCGAAGTCGACTAACGGGGATTTTTAGGGTTCCGCAACTAAAGGGTAAAAACGGGATTCTATTACAACGACTCCGCTGTCCGCCTGTCCGGCTGTCTGTCTGTCCGTTTGTCCGACTGTCCATCTGTCTATCTGTCTGTCTGTCTATCACCAGGCTGTATCTCATGAACCGTGATAGCTAGACAGTTGCAATTTTCACAGGTGATGTATTTCTGTTGCCGCTATAACAACAAATACTAAACACAGAATAAAATAAATATTTAAGTAGTGCTCCGATACAACAAACGTGATTTTTTATAGATAATAAGACGGAACACTTCGTGCGCGAGACCAACTCGCACTTGGCCTGTTATTTTAACAAGTACCTCAAGAGAATTAAACGTTGTATGTACGAGTATGGAGTCAATACATAAAATAAAGTTGCTTCCGTCCGCAGGCAGTGTTTTGCGAAAATGAAATCACATAGGGTGTGTTTATCAGCAGTCGAAGATAGATGTCATATACACATATATCAAACCACGTAAGTCGGAGCGCTATTTTCAAAATAATACAAGTACATAAAATCTTATATTAGGTTACCTATCATAAACACGAAATTTTGCTATACGAATTTTATTTGTTTCTTTCTTTTTTTATGTTCTTTATTTTCATTTAAAAACTTATAAAGAAACCGAATTTCAATTATATTTGTTTTTCAAAATCTATATATTTTATAATCCTACTTGATTTTTGCCCGAAGTAACTATGAAAGATGATTTAGATGCTATAAACATATTTTCTAAATTATCAAAAGTTATTTTTTAAATTTTCATCTTATTAAAATCTATCATCTCTTTTCAACACGCAAAACAGCTAATATAAAATTATAATTATATTTTCTATAGTATTTGTAACACTACTACAGTTATCAAAGGCTCTCTACCTTGGCATAAAACGCCTAACATAAAATAATAGCAATATAACATACACAATAATAACATAGAATATTTGGTTGAAATTACAAAATTAATTTGAATGATACTATTCATGTCATGTTACAAATTAGTCAATCAAGAATGGTTATTTTTATGCATGTTCAAATATATTTTTACAATAAAAATATATAGATTGATTCGTTTAGTACTGTTTTTTTTTTTAATTATAAAATTTATGGAACACATTTGTTTTGAATACGAAACAGTAACTAAGTAATAATAGTAAATAACTTACTTCGACTTTAGTACTAGTGAACAAGACATGTCGAATGAAAAAAAAAATAGTTTTTTTTTTGGAACATGAAACATATGTAAAATGAGTTTATTGATGAGCAAAATTATGTTTGGTATTTGAAACTTCGATATACAGTTTTCGATAATCTGAAATTCGAACAGTAAAGTTTGTAACAATGATAGGTTACCAAACTAGTATATGAGTAGGTATTTATGAGTAGGTATTTATGAGTCATGATATAATTTGTTTGAAGCTGAATATTATCGAAAATATAAATCAAATCCAATCGCAAAACATTAAGATATGTCCAAAACTTGCTTGGAAATAAATACATCGATACTATCTGGTAACGTATTTATGGACTAACGTTATACAACGTGGAAGCCACTCGGGCAATTTGTATGGGAATGTCGAATTTTTATTTTTGCTTTTGACTGTTATTGTAATTTCATTATACTACAGTGATCTAGTACATCCCGTGGTTTGATTCATTACGAGTATGTCCCTTCTACGTTGTATATAGTTAAATGCAACATTATTGCTACTTGTAAGACCAAAATGTAACTATCGTTTTATTAACTACACTAATTTCGATAGAAGAAGGTGGTTTTACCACATTGCAAAGCTGTACATTGTGCCAATTAAAACTTTAATTTTATGACTAAACATTCACAGAAATTGCAATTAGTACTCAGGCACGATACGTGTAGGTATACTTAGTTCTACGAGAAGTGTATTTTTTAATAAAAGGAACTAATTTTTTACAATGCTTTTGTGTAATCTAAGTTTCTCCTATTGGCTTATGTTATGACAGCTTTGGTTCATCTAGAAATATTTATAGCATTTTTGGAACATTATTATAGTATTTTATGCAACAGTTGTATAAGGAGGGTTAAAAAATTCGAGTGGCGCAGGTTACGATGCGAGCCTTGGCGAGCATCGTAAATTGACGCCATCGAGCATTTTTTGACTACTTATACAACGTTGCATACAATACTTTCTCTACGACTACATTAACTAAAATAAATACAAAAATAAACAAAGAAAAGTACGAAATACTACCATATGTTTGGTAGATACTAGGTATCTATGGAAGACTTAATTTTTTTTTATTGACGTCTTCCAAGTGACTAAAAGTGCCATTTATGAAACATTCACTTAAACGAATGTTTTTCATAGAAAAAACCGTTTGTTCAGTGACTGTTGTTTGAAAAATGGCACCATACATTAAAATAATGATTTTATTATGTTGGCAGTATAGTAGATCAAAAGAAAAAAAGTTATAGGTCTATGACTAGGAGTATCATTTTGGCGAAATAACGACACATGTGCTATTATATTAGGAATAGACTTTTCTGAAATCATATAATCTATGTTTTTACAAGTATATTAGTGTTCGGGTCAATTTAAAAGACAGATAACAATACAGGAGTAGAAAAATATATTTTTAGTATTCCTAAAAGTACTTACAAACTTCAATATTTTTTCTAAAAGTTCCAAGTAAAACGATGCGATGACTGCATATGAGCGACATCCAGAAATAAAAACGAGTGTGATCTAATAGGGCTACCTACCATGGTAAATTCCACCATACTTTGAGGATTTTTTTAAAAAGATATCTTATTAAGCAGCTCTCAGCATATCATATAAATACGATCAGAGCTCTTTAAAAGGTAATTTTAAAATGAGCTTCCGGCAGTTACGAGATCTAAGAAGAATCAGCTGTCAAATTTGAAAAGAACATATTTTTATTGATGATCCTATTTCCATGTGAACAATATTTTTAAAGTATACTCTTAAGTTTACCGAGAGTAAAACTATTTACTTGACAAGTCAAACTACCTCTGAGTAGTTCGTAGTTGTCACAATAGTTTTCACCTTCCAACCCGGAGATTTGGTAACTCTATGAGCAAGTCATAATCTTAGTCACCCATAGGCTTGCTTGTTAGTATTCTATTTTCATCACTTACGAACTTCTCTGTTGCTAAACAAAATAAAAAATCGGTCAAGTATACCTGAACCGGAGATTAAGCAATCCTGTGGCAAACACGACGATGTAAAATTGCACCGCTGAATCATAATAATCGTAGTCCTATCGGTGGTCGTGTCGTAAGGGCGCTACCAGCAAATATTTGACTAAACATTGAGAATAAAAGATCAAACTCTACTCAATAACCAAATGCTTCTATTACTTACATACTGTTGTCACTAGGTTACAGTCATTGAGCTACGTCAGATGCCTTTAGGCAGATGTTGACATCTGGCACGAGTGTTGGCTATTAAAACAAAAAAAAATCAATAAAATACTTACATAAGCCAGACTTATTAATAAGTCGGAAAAATCCATCTGAACCGGAAACGAGGTAACCCTATGTATACAAACCAGACCAATGTTAGTAACCGCTGAATCACAGGTCCAGTCGACCGCGTCTGTGACTCAGTCTTCGGGAATCACATCATTATGGCCACCTCGGCCAGTGGACCTACGCGATTAATCATTTCGAGGGACCTTTGTGTTTTTTGCTGTGTTGCGTTGATGCAGATTCGTGTTGTTATGGTTTTTAATGATATGTTGTCTGTTTCAGATTGTAGCAAACACGAAGAGTAATGGAGAATGTATGTTTTATCTTTCACATTACTGCAAGAAAAATAGCATATTTTTGAGACAAAATATGTACATCAATAAAACTTTGTTTATAACTTAATTTTTGTCACCCGTATGTCATAGGATCAACATTTTGAGAGACAATAGAAGCGTTTTACCTGAAATAAAACGCATATTAAATACTTACCTTATTTGAAACTTTAAACATAAATGAGATAGGCTATGCGTTTTCTGCTGTCTCTGTCTACCATATAGTGCTGTCTCGCTCGCACGATCCCCACTTACCTCACCAGGCAGGGCGAGATCGCCTCTTCGGCGTTCGCCGTTTTTTACCTCATTGAGTCGAATTATGCCCAGGCAGGATTGAAATTAAAGTTTCAAATAAGGTAAGTATTTAATATGCGTTTTATTTCAGGTAAAACGCTTCTATTAAAGTACTTGACCGTTATTTGAAACTTTAAACATAAATGAGACGTGTTTGTTATCGCCTGGGTGAGAAAGACGCCAATGTGAGGCAAGTAAAATTTTTGGAAATGATTAAATGAAAAAGGCTTGTCATCTATTCAGTAAAATGTATCTTCCTAGGACAAATCAATTATTGATTAATAATTGAGACACAGAAAATTGGGACGTGCGAGGTATAAAGGACGGTTATAAAATTCAAAAACAAGAAATAGAATCAAAATAAATATTTTATTCACAAATTATTTTTTAAAAACAATTTGCAGATTTTTAACAAAAACAAGGTAACAAAAGTAACAATTACTCCTGGAAATTATAAGTGATGGAATCATGAAGTTATTGGAACATACAAACTAGTTACGTTTTTATTGGTACGAGTTGGCATGACTTCCTTTCTATAAAACTTTTTAAAGGTATTACCAGAACGCCAATTTCCACGTAACAAAATATCATCAATTGGAGTATTTTCATCCCAATTCTTAGATGCGACTGCTGAACGCACACTTCCGGGAGATGCATCTATGTTAGCTTCTTTCAGCAAGGATTTAATCCAACCTCCAATCAAAGTACGTGAGGCAGCTTTAGGTTGGCCTCTAAAGTTGATAAATAACCTCGAACAGCCCGATGCGGAGCGTTTATCGTTGAAAAGATCCACACAATGCTTCACCCAAAAAACTGGATCTAGTTTCTTATCGGTAGTGTTTCTTAGTAATTTCCAGCCCGATTGCCTGTAATCAGAATTATCGGTTTTGGATCCAAAAACAGGCCACAAAATAACTGAATCACCAAAACATTGAAAATGATTATTGTCTACTGCCAATAGGGTCAAATCGTGAACGCGGCGACCCGAACATAATACAAGCAAAATAGCTGTATGTCTACTAGTGTAAAATAAATTATTTTGGTCAAAATTGTACTCTGACAGAAAGGATACAAGATCGTCAATATTCCATATAGACTTATGATGATTTACAGGTTTTTTCAAAGCAATAGATTTTAAAATATGTTTGACTAGTACATGGGAACTTAGCTGACCAGAATTTTCAGCACTACAAAGAGTAGAGACTACTGATTTATGAAGTAAAATAGTATTATAAGAGAGATTTGAAACTAGGTATAAATCGGCCAAATATTTTGCTAAAATTGAGCCATCTGGATGAAAAGGACTTAGGTTTGATTCCTTACACCAGGAAATCCACCTATTCCATGCCGCTTTGTAAGTTCTTTTAGTAGAACACCTCCACGAATTATTGAGTAGATCAATCTGGGATTTATTCCAGGTTTTTAAACTGTCTGACCACCCCCACATTTCCAAACTTCTAGGGTCATGTCCTGAATTTTGGGTGGCGGAAGACCGGTCGACGTGTCTATCAGATACTGTTGTAAGTTGTGAATTGTGAATGGGGCTGCCAGTGCACGGGTCTTGAGGTCTGCTCTCCAAAACACACGCTCCCATCGTGGAACGATTAGTAAAAACATGCCCTGAGCCTGGTTGAGGTGAGCCAGAACCTTGGGAATCAGGTAAGGCGGAGGGAAAATCCACGCTAGGCTGTATTTCCAACTCCGGGAGAACGCATCGTGATAAGTAGCCTGACTGTCTGTTTGGTCTAGGGAAACGTAATTGGAAACTACGTGTGCGTTCTTCGAAGCAAACAAGTCTATGAGAGGAATTCCGAATCTCCGAAAAATTTTCTCTGTACAAGGTGGCAGTAGATGCCACTCTGGGAGTAAACGGTAACGTGATAGATGATCTGCGTGACCGTTGTACTTTCCTGGAATATGTCGTGCAGATATCTGAATCTGAGAAAGATCTTGTAAGCGATAGATTCTTGCTGTTATGGCCATTAAAAATGACGACTTGGTCCCCCCTTCGTTTCTTATATGAGCTATTGCCGTCCTGTTGTCGCTTTGCCACAACAGTGTACCCTGACTCAGATTCTGATGCTGAGTTTCTAACACCTTTAGAACTGCCAGTAGTTCTTTTTGATTGCAATGTAAATGCTGCTCCTGGCTGGTCCATCGACCCGAAAACGACACGTTGTCTATCTGGGCTCCCCAGCCTTGGTCGGACGCATCTGTCACCATAAAGTGAGACGGGGGAGGCAAATGAATTGTCGATGAGAGACTGTGGTTGTGAAGCCACCAGGCCAGGTCGTTCAAGACCTCTACTGTTAGAGGCTGTCTTTTTGTATTCGGTGTTTTGATCAGAGCATTGAGAAACGATAGTAATGCTCGGTGGTGTAGTCTTCCCCTCGGGACGACAAAGCTGGCAAAGTTCAGGAGACCTATGAGACTTTGTAAGCTTTTGAGATCCACAACACCCTGGTCCAAGATTTGTGATATTTTTGTTGAGAGAGTGATACCTTTCTCTTTGGGTAGCGACTTCTTGTTGGCCCAAGGGTCCCAGTGAATACCGAGAAATACTAGGCTCTGCTGTGGGACTACGACTGATTTGTTCATATTCACTTGCCAACCTAGATACTGTAGTCTCTCTAAAAGTATGCGAACATGGGATTCTAGTATCTGGCGATTTTGATGGACAACAAGAAAATCGTCCAAATAGACAATGATACGGAGCCCCAACTGTCTCAGACTCTGTGCCACCCAATTGGTCAGGGAGGCAAATACTTTGGGTGCCGTGCTGAGGCCGAAAGGCAGGCATGTCATTTCTAGCAATTGGCCTTTGTATAGGAGTCTCAGAAACCTTCTGTGAGATGGGTGGACTCCAAGATGAAAATAAGCTTGTGATAGATCGATTTTGCACAACCAATCTTTCGGCTGCAGAAAATCTGGGACGCGTTGTATGTTCACTAACCGAAATTTTTCCGTCATTACATATTCGTTCAGAGACGAAAGGTTGAAAATAGGGCGATGGGTGCCATCGCCTTTCGGTATAAGGAACATAGTCGACACGAAACTTGGAGACGGTTTGACTACTTCTAAGACACGTTGATTTACCATTTTTAATAACATGGTTGTCATGGGCTTCGATTCCGCGGTATTGAGCCGATTTTCGATCAGATGTGGCATCAAGAGTGGCGGTTTTTGATGAAAAGGTATGCGGTACCCTCTTATTATCTGTAGTATGAACGGTGGAGCACCGAGAAGTTCCCATCGTTCGTAAAATAGAAGTAGTCGCCCCGCTGTGAGTTGATTGTCAATACTTACCACGTCTTTTTCCACGCATTTTGAAGTCTGAGGATGTCCCAGAAGGCTTGCGGTTCCTGTACTCCTGTGACTTAATATGGCGACCACCCCTGGGACGAAAGGAACCTCTAGTATTATTATTAAATACTGAGCGAGAGTCAGCATTATAATTGCTATGTCCCTGCGGAGGACAAGAATGGTAACAACCCTGCGGAGGTTGTTTTGTATGGGCAATGTGCGACGCACAACATCCATGAGAGCTTGTAGCACCCTGCGCGGGTCCATTGCTAGACGCCTGCCCCTGTGGGGGGTGGCGATTTGATTTGCTCGAAACAGCTTGCGCAGCTGGAGCACTGGAGCTTGAGCCTGGCTTCTGCAGGGGAAGGAAGGCTCTCCTTACTCCACCGGCTTTTTCAAGGACAGATGTCAAAGATTCAGCATTAAATAAATGTTGACACGAGGGTGGAATTTTTCGCAAGGCCACTTTTGTAAGCGGATCGCGCACAAAATTGATAATACCATCTCTTCTCATTTGTACAACTTCAGCTCGGTGGCCACAAATGAGTTGGAGCAGTTCTGAAGAAACTTTAAAAACATCACCCTTCAAAAACAATTCTTCTACTTTTTCGCGTAACCCATCATAAAATTCTGATTCACGGGCCCAATGTAAAAGTTCACGAAGAGACGATTGCAAAACCTCACGCTGTTTGAGAACGCAAGAAGTTAAAGCAGCGTAAGCCTTTTCTGAATTTGCTAAATGGCGTGATGAATCATAAGCTTTTAGTTCGTCATTTACTTCTAGTTCAACGAAACCGGGGGTAGAACTATATATTTTTTGAGTCTCCGCATATCGCACTTCACACCAATCATTATTATCAAAATGTTGAATTTCTTTTAAAACCTTTAAATTGTCAATCGAAGTTTTAGGCACAGAAGGCTCCTTTAATTTTGTATCAATTTCGAACACAATATTTGATTCAATAGGTGAACCGGGTAAATTACTTTTAGATTGAAGGGGGCTATTCTGTTCATATAATTCACCACTAACATTTCCATCAACAATATAATCGTTTTGACAAGAAGTTAAACAATTTTGACTATTCTCATAGAAAGAAACTTTTTTCCTGAGATCACTTAGCTCACGAGATATTTTATTGTAACGACGATTATCACGTCGCCTATAATTATCTCGGCGAAATTTGCCCCCCCTATTTTTACGCTTAGATTTATTAACAGAGGAACTAGAACTAGACGATGAACTAGATTCGCTACTGCTCGAAGAATCACTGCTAGAACCACTACGCGAACGTTTCCTTTTTAATGATTTTTTATTTTTCTCAATGCCGGATGGGCCCGGACGCGGTGAATTGTCTCGGTTATTGTCAACAACCTCCATTTTTATTTAAAGCACGGGAATTGGAAACACTTTCACTTTCTGTGGAAAAAAGTCGTATTATGCACAAAAATAAAGTAAGCACTATAGTGGGTCATAAAAATAAAAATAATTCTTAAAACACCGTTCGAACGGAAAGTCCGTTATTAGCAGTTTGGAAAACTTAATTAAATTAAATAATTAATTTGAACTTAGTATAAAATAACTGTATAGCTTTTCTTGAAGAAAAAAGGAAAATTTTACCAGAATTTTACGCAGTCCAAGGCACGACCGTGCCGCCGCAGAAAACAAGACGCCAATGAGGTAAAAAACGGCGAACGCCGAAGAGGCGATCTCGCCCTGCCTGGTGAGGTAAGTGGGGATCGTGCGAGCGAGACAGCACTATATGGTAGACAGAGACAGCAGAAAACGCATAGCCTATCTCATTTATGTTTAAAGTTTCAAATAACGGTCAAGTACTTTAATGTAGGGTTTTTGTTGTAAAAATAAAGAAAGAAAATATTTCAAGTCACAACATATTCGTTTAAACACTAATATCCGACTATGGGAGGCATATAATGCGGCTGAAAATGTATATATACTCGTACTTTTGAAATGTGCTAAATAAGACCCTTCATTTGATAGGTACCCTACTCGAATACGAAACAAATATATTTTTTTAACTTTCACTTATTTATGCAAAATTCTTCATTTACATTTTTACAAGGTTTTATTTAGTTTCACCTGTCCCGTTGTCGGTCGGTCTGTCTGTCTGTCTGTAATCAAATCTAGCAAGTTACATTTGACTTTATTTCCCGGTTTGAGATTGTGCTGAAATTTTGCACACATACGTATATCGCGTGACAGTGCAATATTATGATGACATGAAGCTGATTTAATGATGGAGCCGGAAAGTGGCCATAGGAACTCTGTAATGAAACGGCGAAACTTAATCGAATTTGGGCTCGTTTAATTTGTCTTAAGGAGCACTTTAGATAAAAACTTGTTTTAAATTATTTATTTTTAAGTATTACTTGTTTGCATATAAACTATAATGTATGTCACCTGGACAATAATGACAAATCGATTGACATATCATGTATGAAAATTGGACAAGCGGTTTAAATTCTACCTTATTATAGTCGGTGGAGTGTTTTCCATGTCTATCTTTGCTCTGCCAAGTTCTTAACCGCCTTATATGTTTTCACATTTGATTTTTCGTTTATTGGATCGAAAAATTATTTTCTTATCGAGTCTAAATGGTTTTAGTGTATAGCTTCAATTTCAAATCATCTTTGACCATTTGTGGCCACGGCGATCTGCTGTCATTAGCCTTATTAATGTCTTCTATAATACATCGCTCAGACACGACACAAAGGTATATGCTACCACCTATATGCACCACAGTCGCAAAGGTATATGCTACGATAGAACAGACATACATACTACATACAAAGACTGCTAAAATCATTACCCTTCCTTTTGGCATTACCGTAGTTAGTTAAAAGTAGGATTAAATCAGCAAAAACAATTGGAAAATATTGGTATAGTATGTAATATCAACTATGAACATGTTAATAAGTTATTAATATCAAATTTATTCTTTATCTTCTCCGAAATTACTGTGATCATCGTCATCGATGTCTACAGGGGCCATGTCTTTTTCGAAGTCTGACTTGGAGCAAGAAAGCCCCTCGCATATTTTGCATACCCCCTGGAAGGGAGTAGGACCCCTTCAATTTTGGTAGGACTCGGAAGATCCTCATTTCTATAGCCAAGATAACGTTATAAACAAAGTTTCATTGATGTACTAATTTTGCCGCCAAACGGTCATATTTGGTCTTATTTTACCTGTACTATATTTAGATATCATGTTCTTAATCCTTATGAACAACATGGGGTGATAGACCCTGAAATATTCTTCTTCTAATCATGTTGTGCTCTCCAATGAATCGCCCCTCCTACGCGTCTCATAAATTGCCTTTGGTAACTGGGGTATTGAATGCTATAAAACATAGGTTCTAATAGCTTACTACTTGTGGATCTAGCAACGGTATTATTGAAAGCAGAATCAAACGTATGAACGGGTTAAAAGCCGTTTCCGTAGATTTTCTTTTTCTTATCGTAGGTCAGCTGTCTATCTATATGATAGACAGCTTTGATCCGATGTATTGTTGAAATCAGAAACTGGAAAGCCATTTACACTTATGGATGTTTTCCCTCACTGTTTCCGATAGTTTACATTCTATCTTAGAGGAGAAACAAGTTTTTTCTGAACCAGTTTAAAAATTATTTTTTATAAGATTTACACAAAATATAACCAAACTTGCCTTACGCCTAATCCTTTTTGCTACTCAAACTAAATGCTAGAAAACCGTGAACTTGAGTACCAGCATAGTAACAATGGCGGTATATTGGACAGGCGATGCGATGGTATCTGATGGGAAACTTGCGGCCGGCTCAATGCGCTCGGGCGGCATTCCTCAAGGCCGGTCGTTCATATCCTACTTACTGCTTATAAGTAATGGTGCTGCTACCGGGCTCGACATTGTGTGCGCAAGCGCAATCAACATTTAAGGAGATAATTATACAAGCTGTTAAATAAATTCAGATTTATATTTTGATTCAAGATTTCAAGTAGAAAAGGTTTTCAAAAACGTAACCAAATTATCAGGTAGAGTTAATACTTAGTTCAAATACATCTAGAAGATTGTGAATACAGTACAGGACTACTAACACCTTATAATGTATTTGAAAAAGGGACATCTTCCATCCACCTTTCCATTTCTGAATATAACATAAAGAACGAAGTCCACAGTTCAGCAGGCAGTTCATGGTCAGGCACGATAAGCTAATAAAGGGCAACATGTTGGCAGTGACAGGGCTACGGCCACCATTTAAAATAATTTACGATTGGCATCTTTAACCTTTCAACTACTGAGATGGAGATGTTGAAATTTCCCTTATTAACATTAGTTTGTAACGATGTTGCAATAAACATAGAATAAACCCTATCCTTCATGTCCTAACATACCTCCTTTCTCCATAATTTCAATCTGTCAAGTTTTTAAAATTTCATTTTTAAATTCAATTTTTAAATTTTTAACACATTCATTCCATCCTCATCATTTTGACTCATTCCTCCACCACCTCTCATATAAACAACTTATAATAATAATTTTTGGAAAATATAAAATGTTATCAGTTCTGACAAATAAATGTATTAACCCTTGTCGTGTCTCTGTTTTTGATCTCCATATTTTATGTGGGAGCATTCACACTTACTAGCTGGGACAGGTGGAGTTGTCACAAGTTCATTCAAAATTTCAAGTTATACGTGGTAATAATCATATAATCATACTACAATAAACAGATCGTACCAACCTCGAGAAACTATTAGGTACATTTAGCACGAATTATCTGCGACAGGGTTGCCTACACCATTTAAAGTAATTCACAATGGACATCTTCAACCTTTCTGTTCCTAAGTGTATGTAACGAATATTCTTTAAGTTGGTTTTGGACAAGCCGAATAATATAGCTAGTCCAACGCGCCTATGTCCACACTCTAATACCTAGATAGTGCCAGCTTCCAATGCTATAGATATGCATGACTTGTCTGAGATAGGGCTGCCAACACCATAAAAAGTAATACAAAAAGATATCAAATTCTAATTCTCATTTTCATACTCACAATACCTACTGAAACAAGATGATAACACGTAGAGTGCCTTAATGTTTATTATTAGAGCTTTCAAATAGGAATTAATAGAGAAATCAGACTGCATTTGATGCAAAATTAATAATAATTTGATTATAGAGTAACTACTCTACATTATAAAATAATGTATTGTAGATGTTTGTTCCCTTCCTTCTCTATAACAACTAACTTTTGCTTACACAATACTTTTTCATATCCGGGATAGAAAAAAAATCCCCTCTTTTTATTCTCGTGTCGTTACAGTGGGAAGGCTCGGCCTAATTTTACTTTTACCATCATTAATATTTCAGCTTAAGGAAGTTCCACTATCTTTTGCTTTTATGTAACTAATGATTAAAATTACATTTAGCTAGAATAAAAATTTGTCATAGTATTCAGCATACTGCACTGTACTATGTGTGCTAACTTTACAGCCGCGAAACAACCAATAGCTGTGCTCGATGTCATTGTTGTCGACAGCCCTACAGTATGGCAGCAAACGGTACCGGCCCCGGCGGCGGTTAAGGGCGAGCCCTGAATGCGGTCGGACTAGTTTCTCCCCCGCGGAATGTCACCTACATGTATATCGCGCTTAATTTAATATGTGCGAAGTCCCGGGTTACCCGTGCATGTCTGACCACTTAACTCATTATCGACATGTGTTCGGTTTGTCGCCACTTTAATCACGCAGGTTTAAAGGTTGAACCTGCGGTTTAAGCGCTCTGAATGGTTCATATATCTAACGGGGCAGTCAGAGTCCAGGGTCGCTAAACAAAAATGCCACCTTTAGCGCATTGGTGGGTGTGAAGATGGAAAAAGGACAGCAAAGTAGAATGAGAAATTTGAAACCAATTTAAAAATAAGTAATTACACTGAAAATAAATGCCAGTCACTGTAAGCTTTTGAAACGATGTATAAACCATGCTCAAAAACTTATGAACAGTAGGCATATCAATACATCAAATAACACTTGTAAAGCTACATGTTGGCAGTGACAGGGCTACGGCCACCATTTAAAATAATTTACGATTGGCATCTTTAACCTTTCAACTACTGAGATGGAGATGTTGAAATTTCCCTTATTAACATTAGTTTGTAACGATGTTGCAATAAACATAGAATAAACCCTATCCTTCATGTCCTAACATACCTCCTTTCTCCATAATTTCAATCTGTCAAGTTTTTAAAATTTCATTTTTAAATTCAATTTTTAAATTTTTAACACATTCATTCCATCCTCATCATTTTGACTCATTCCTCCACCACCTCTCATATAAACAACTTATAATAATAATTTTTGGAAAATATAAAATGTTATCAGTTCTGACAAATAAATGTATTAACCCTTGTCGTGTCTCTGTTTTTGATCTCCATATTTTATGTGGGAGCATTCACACTTACTAGCTGGGACAGGTGGAGTTGTCACAAGTTCATTCAAAATTTCAAGTTATACGTGGTAATAATCATATAATCATACTACAATAAACAGATCGTACCAACCTCGAGAAACTATTAGGTACATTTAGCACGAATTATCTGCGACAGGGTTGCCTACACCATTTAAAGTAATTCACAATGGACATCTTCAACCTTTCTGTTCCTAAGTGTATGTAACGAATATTCTTTAAGTTGGTTTTGGACAAGCCGAATAATATAGCTAGTCCAACGCGCCTATGTCCACACTCTAATACCTAGATAGTGCCAGCTTCCAATGCTATAGATATGCATGACTTGTCTGAGATAGGGCTGCCAACACCATAAAAAGTAATACAAAAAGATATCAAATTCTAATTCTCATTTTCATACTCACAATACCTACTGAAACAAGATGATAACACGTAGAGTGCCTTAATGTTTATTATTAGAGCTTTCAAATAGGAATTAATAGAGAAATCAGACTGCATTTGATGCAAAATTAATAATAATTTGATTATAGAGTAACTACTCTACATTATAAAATAATGTATTGTAGATGTTTGTTCCCTTCCTTCTCTATAACAACTAACTTTTGCTTACACAATACTTTTTCATATCCGGGATAGAAAAAAAATCCCCTCTTTTTATTCTCGTGTCGTTACAGTGGGAAGGCTCGGCCTAATTTTACTTTTACCATCATTAATATTTCAGCTTAAGGAAGTTCCACTATCTTTTGCTTTTATGTAACTAATGATTAAAATTACATTTAGCTAGAATAAAAATTTGTCATAGTATTCAGCATACTGCACTGTACTATGTGTGCTAACTTTACAGCCGCGAAACAACCAATAGCTGTGCTCGATGTCATTGTTGTCGACAGCCCTACAGTATGGCAGCAAACGGTACCGGCCCCGGCGGCGGTTAAGGGCGAGCCCTGAATGCGGTCGGACTAGTTTCTCCCCCGCGGAATGTCACCTACATGTATATCGCGCTTAATTTAATATGTGCGAAGTCCCGGGTTACCCGTGCATGTCTGACCACTTAACTCATTATCGACATGTGTTCGGTTTGTCGCCACTTTAATCACGCAGGTTTAAAGGTTGAACCTGCGGTTTAAGCGCTCTGAATGGTTCATATATCTAACGGGGCAGTCAGAGTCCAGGGTCGCTAAACAAAAATGCCACCTTTAGCGCATTGGTGGGTGTGAAGATGGAAAAAGGACAGCAAAGTAGAATGAGAAATTTGAAACCAATTTAAAAATAAGTAATTACACTGAAAATAAATGCCAGTCACTGTAAGCTTTTGAAACGATGTATAAACCATGCTCAAAAACTTATGAACAGTAGGCATATCAATACATCAAATAACACTTGTAAAGCTACATGTTGGCAGTGACAGGGCTACGGCCACCATTTAAAATAATTTACGATTGGCATCTTTAACCTTTCAACTACTGAGATGGAGATGTTGAAATTTCCCTTATTAACATTAGTTTGTAACGATGTTGCAATAAACATAGAATAAACCCTATCCTTCATGTCCTAACATACCTCCTTTCTCCATAATTTCAATCTGTCAAGTTTTTAAAATTTCATTTTTAAATTCAATTTTTAAATTTTTAACACATTCATTCCATCCTCATCATTTTGACTCATTCCTCCACCACCTCTCATATAAACAACTTATAATAATAATTTTTGGAAAATATAAAATGTTATCAGTTCTGACAAATAAATGTATTAACCCTTGTCGTGTCTCTGTTTTTGATCTCCATATTTTATGTGGGAGCATTCACACTTACTAGCTGGGACAGGTGGAGTTGTCACAAGTTCATTCAAAATTTCAAGTTATACGTGGTAATAATCATATAATCATACTACAATAAACAGATCGTACCAACCTCGAGAAACTATTAGGTACATTTAGCACGAATTATCTGCGACAGGGTTGCCTACACCATTTAAAGTAATTCACAATGGACATCTTCAACCTTTCTGTTCCTAAGTGTATGTAACGAATATTCTTTAAGTTGGTTTTGGACAAGCCGAATAATATAGCTAGTCCAACGCGCCTATGTCCACACTCTAATACCTAGATAGTGCCAGCTTCCAATGCTATAGATATGCATGACTTGTCTGAGATAGGGCTGCCAACACCATAAAAAGTAATACAAAAAGATATCAAATTCTAATTCTCATTTTCATACTCACAATACCTACTGAAACAAGATGATAACACGTAGAGTGCCTTAATGTTTATTATTAGAGCTTTCAAATAGGAATTAATAGAGAAATCAGACTGCATTTGATGCAAAATTAATAATAATTTGATTATAGAGTAACTACTCTACATTATAAAATAATGTATTGTAGATGTTTGTTCCCTTCCTTCTCTATAACAACTAACTTTT
Organism: Acrobasis suavella; assembly: GCA_943193695.1. NCBI lineage: Eukaryota > Metazoa > Arthropoda > Insecta > Lepidoptera > Pyralidae > Acrobasis > Acrobasis suavella. The sequence goes on along the minus strand of OW971937.1, from coordinate 7,330,897 downwards.
GCTTACACAATACTTTTTCATATCCGGGATAGAAAAAAAATCCCCTCTTTTTATTCTCGTGTCGTTACAGTGGGAAGGCTCGGCCTAATTTTACTTTTACCATCATTAATATTTCAGCTTAAGGAAGTTCCACTATCTTTTGCTTTTATGTAACTAATGATTAAAATTACATTTAGCTAGAATAAAAATTTGTCATAGTATTCAGCATACTGCACTGTACTATGTGTGCTAACTTTACAGCCGCGAAACAACCAATAGCTGTGCTCGATGTCATTGTTGTCGACAGCCCTACAGTATGGCAGCAAACGGTACCGGCCCCGGCGGCGGTTAAGGGCGAGCCCTGAATGCGGTCGGACTAGTTTCTCCCCCGCGGAATGTCACCTACATGTATATCGCGCTTAATTTAATATGTGCGAAGTCCCGGGTTACCCGTGCATGTCTGACCACTTAACTCATTATCGACATGTGTTCGGTTTGTCGCCACTTTAATCACGCAGGTTTAAAGGTTGAACCTGCGGTTTAAGCGCTCTGAATGGTTCATATATCTAACGGGGCAGTCAGAGTCCAGGGTCGCTAAACAAAAATGCCACCTTTAGCGCATTGGTGGGTGTGAAGATGGAAAAAGGACAGCAAAGTAGAATGAGAAATTTGAAACCAATTTAAAAATAAGTAATTACACTGAAAATAAATGCCAGTCACTGTAAGCTTTTGAAACGATGTATAAACCATGCTCAAAAACTTATGAACAGTAGGCATATCAATACATCAAATAACACTTGTAAAGCTACGTGGGATATTATTAAGAATAAAGTTGAGAACAATCATAATAGTAACCGAAACATTGAAAAAATCGTAGACAATGGTAAAACAATAGTAAATCCAAATGACATAGCTGATGCTTTTAACAATTTTTATATCAATAAGACTAATTGCAATCTTGACATAAACCCCAATATTGACCGAACCCACTTACAATCTAACCATGCCAGTTTTTTCTTAAGCCCTACTGACGCAAAGGAAGTCATTGAAATAATAAATAGTTTGAAGAGCACCAACTCTATCGGTCATGATGAAATACATACAAAGGTACTTAAAGCATGCAAACAAGAAATCGCACCTGTTTTGAGTTTCCTAATAAATCTTTCTTTTAACACTGGTGTTTTTCCAAAAGCTTTAAAAATAGCTGTTGTAAAACCAATTCACAAAAAAGGAAGCAGGCAAGATCTGGAAAATTTCAGACCAATATCTCTGTTATCGAATATATCAAAGATATTCGAAAAGGCGTTTCACAAAAGAATCGCATGCTTTCTTGAAAAGTTTAATTTGGTAAGATCACAGCAGTACGGATTCCAAAAGAATAAAATGACAACCCTAGCAATATTTTCAATGGTCAATAAAGTGATGTCGCATATGGATAATCGGAAGCCCGTCACAGTCATATTTTTTGACATGAGCTGTGCTTTCGATTTTGTCTTACATAAAATTCTACTCTTGAAATGTGATTTGCTAGGTATTAGAGGCCTACCAAATAACTGGCTTTGTAGTTATCTGACTGATAGAATGCAACTCGTTGAAGTAAGTAAAATTAATTCCAGGAGAGAATTAAATACCTACAGATCGCGAATAAAATGTAACAAAGTAGGTGTACCTCAGGGAAGCATCTTGGGACCACTTTTGTTTCTACTTTATATAAATGATTTGCCAGAAGTGACGAAATATGACTGTACGCTATTTGCTGATGATTATGATATGGCATTGTAATTTGGGGTAACTCTTACGATGCACACCGAGCACTGCTTGCACAAAAACAGTGCATTAGAGCTATATTTGACACGGGCCCCTTAACGTCATGCAGACCGTTATTAAAACAACTCAGACTGTTGACTGTTCCATGTATGTATATTTATGAGTTATGTGTTTTCATTAGAACAAACATGCAACTTTTTGTAACAAAAAGGGACTACTGTAATTTCAATACCAGGTATCCCAGAAATCTTGTGGCACCTACTCATACAACCACATTATATGGCAGAAATGCTTATTGCATGGGAGTCAACATTTATAACAGGCTAGATAACAAAATGAAACTATTGCCTCTGAAGGAGTTCAAAATCAAATTAAGAGAATGGCTGGAGGAACAGTGTTTCTACTCCGTTGACGAATATTTTGATTATTTTAAGTGTCGGTCGCAGCTCACATATTTTTGAAACACGAATATGAAATTACGAGTAATGATTTTAATATTGTAACATGGACATACGAGGGGGGGTCAAAAAGTTCGCGGAACGGAGGGGAAGGGGGGTGAAATAAAATACTGTACTATTTTTCTTTTTCAATATATTCCCCCTTAAGTCGAATACATTTTTCAGATCTCTCTATTAACTTATTAATACCGTCGAAAAAAAATGATTTGTCTTTGTCCTCAAAATAGGCCGAAATCGCCGACTTGACTTCTTCATCATCGGAAAATTTCTTCCCCCGAAGCTCTTTTTTTAATTTGGGAAATAAAAAATAATCACAGGGGGCTAAGTCTGGACTATAGGGAGGATGGTTTAACATTTCGAAGCCACAGTGATGAAGGGCAGCCATCGCAACGCGGCTCTTGTGTACCGGTGCGTTGTCATGCAAAAGCAGCACACCCTTTGTCAACTTTCCCCGCCTTTTCTCCTTGATTGCTTCTTTTAATTGTCTTAGTAGATTAGCGTAGTATTCTCCCGTTATAGAAACACCCTTATCTTTATAATCTATTAATAAAATACCCTCTGTATCCCAAAAAACAGTTGCCATGATTTTTCCAGCCGATTGTGACACCCTGTATTTCTTAGGGGGGGGCTGACCCTTTTTATGCCACTGCATAGACTCTTGCTTCGACTCAGGCTCATAATGATGAACCCAAGTTTCATCTGCAGTAACAAGTCTTGCAAAAATTCCTTCCTTGTCGGCGCTACAGAGGTCTAAAAACTCCTTTGAATACTCGACGCGCAGCTGTTTCTGTGGTGGTGTGAGCATTCTTGGCACCCATCTTGCGCTGACTTTTGACATCCCAAGATTGTCGTGTAGAATATTTAAAATGGTTGTAGGTGATACTCCAACCATTTCTGCAAGTTGTTTCTTCTTCAAACGAGTATCCTCCAGTATAAGATTCTCCACTTTTTCAACGATGTTTGAGGTGGTGGCCTCAATCGGCCGTCCTGAGCGAGGGTCGTCTTCAAGAGACTCTCTGCCTTGCTTGAAAAGGCTATTCCACTTGTACACCATGGTTTTCCCAGGGCAAGAGTCCCCGTATACTGATAACATTTCTTCCAAAATTTTCTGAGGTGGTTTTCCTTGCTTAGTGAGGAACTTTATGACGGCACGAAACTCGATTTTTTCCATGTTCAAGTTTTTCTTCCGGATTCACTTGTTTGATCGACGACAGGTCAAAGGTTATTGACACAATCAGGTTCAAACTTGGCATATATACTCACAAAGAGTTGCTCATTAGTTACTACCTGCGGCAGGTCCCCCACCCCCCGCTATCCCCTCCATTCCGCGAACTTTTTGACCCCCCCTCGTATATAGTTATTGGATATATTTTACTTGTACTAAAAACAAATTTTGCATGCCAAACTCTGGTGAAAAGTGCCTGTATCTACATATATTTTAATTAAGAACCCTTGTAACCACTTTTCTAGCAAATAAACTTTGAACTTTGAACTTTGAATAGTAAAACAATCAAGGAGTTCAAGTTAGTCCATTATATTGAAAAACTTTCCCCAAAAGGCTTTACTGACTGAAAAATATACTTTTAATTGCGGTTGGTGGTCGGTGAACCAGTGCTTCAGGTCCAGGGTTCTGGTGACTAAAACATTGTCTTACATTGACACTACATTACTAATAAATTGACACTATTATGTTCTTAGTGTCAATGTATTAGTCACGTTATAATAGTCCCCTGAAGCACTGGTTTACTGTGTAGAAATGAATCACCATATTGAGTGACTTTATCGAAGCTGCATCTTAGAACGTTACAGTAATTGAATTAGGAATAGAAACGCTACTCATAATGAACACTGTGTAACTTTAAGTAAAAGATTATCTTTATATACCTACCTACCTATAGGTTTTAAAAAAAATCCTTTTATTTGCATGTTAAATAACCTTCACATGATGAAGATTATTTTTATACCTAAGATGAATAAAACATTTTAACTTCGACTTTTAGTTTTAAATTGTGTTGTCGCTTCACATTACTCGTATTTTTCGGTTTAATAAAGATTTACAATTCATCAAGAATCAAGAATCAATTCATGTAATTAAAAGTATCTACTCTAAACGGAAACTAGCTAAAATAAACCATAATACAACTTTAATACTAAAAATAATTATCTTAAATACTAATAAACATTTTTTTTTATTTCTCTTTGCTTGTGCTCTCAATTGTTTATACATTATTATAGTTCATAGATAGTCTCAATTTTATTCCGGTATCCCATTCCCCGTGGGGCTGATTGGTTTGCCAATTACGTCACTCCTCGCATTTTACTTATCGTATTCTAATCCATATCCTCTTCAAACACTTCATCCACACTTTTTTCGGCCTTCCTGTTTATGCACCTTCATATTTTAGAATTTCTAAGCGACATGGCATGGCTCTCCTCCCTCTCCATCCATCATTCTTTTTTTGCTTTATTTAAAGTGAACTATAAATTTATCTAGTGTTAGAAGTTGCTGCCAGCCAGTAGCATTTTTTGATGTCAGTCTAAGCTTTTTTATACTCGTATCTACACTTTGTGATCAGACCTTCGCGTTGGGCTCCTAGCTTTATTTTAGCGGGGAGACAATAGACAAAGTATAAGCCGCCTTCACCTCTACAGTTGAAGCTAGACGCTTTCTGACTCTGAACCAAATCTGACAGACTTATTCTCATTACTCATACATACATTGAACGACTGTTATTGGTTTCAACGTGTAGAAGGGAACGCATTCGGTGACGATTTACTTGTATTTATATGTAGCTGCCTATTTATTTGTTTGATTCAACGTATTAAAAAAAGGATTTAAAAAAAGGATTATTTACAGTTAAGTCTGTTTTATATAAATAAAATAAGTAACTTTTTTTCTTCCATAACTATCGACCCACCTCGATTATGAATACGAATAGGTAATACCTACTATACATTGTTGCTACGAGTATACAATATAAGTACAATTCCTTTCAAACGAATCTTATAAAATTTGGATACACTCATCATAAGTAATCAAGCCGTTACCTTTTAAAAAAGAAGTCTTTTTTAAAATAAAATTATTTACTAAAATTACAAATAGTTAATTAGGTATTTGGAAAGGCAGTCGAATTATCGAATAAACGAAAAATGGGCATTGAGCATTATTAATAAGTTACTACGTAATTGCACTACGAATGGTCACTAAATCGAAAAACTCAAACTAAATGTCGAGTGAATATAATTACGGCTCGCAGTTGTTGAATGGATCAGATTGGTACAGTTAGTATCTTACCGCACAGCTCGCCGCCTCACATTAATTTAACAACGGTTGTTGCTAGGCGCGCTTTACTTTAGAAAGATTTTGATTACGCTCTGAAGTTTTTCAGATTCGTGTATTTTTCTCTTACAGAGGTTGATTCATAATGGCGAAATGAATGTTGAAGGGCATGTTCCGTGATAAAGGAGTTTAGGAGTGGAACCGCTTAAAGAAATTTCGAGAAACGACAAAATATTGATTTTCTACACAAATTGATCAATCACTTTTTCGAGTTTCTATAAAAGCAGTATTCTTTCTAATAGAAATTATAATACCGCGGTTTTGATGCATATCCATAGATTAGTGTGTTCAGTTTTCAGATTTGTTTTTATCCTAGGAGATTTACTTTTTCACTTTTAGTCCCGAGAGAATAAGCAGTAGATTTAGCTCCAAATGTTTTAGGATGGAAACATCGTTTTTCGAGTAGATGAGATGAAAAAATATTTTAAGGTGTCAGTTTTAGATTGCAAAATTAACTTCCTCGTTTGTCTTTAATACAAAATTTGATTCATGTTCCTACCTTTTTTTTTCAAAGGTATGTAAAGTTGAATTTGCTATGCCATTCTCAATAAAAAATTTTAAAAGGAAATAGTATGGGGAAATTCAGGTTCCGTACTCCGTACTTACTAATGATAAACTAATGATTGAAACGCTGTAGCAAAGATCAAGACTTTTACTATAACCACACGCATATTTATGAAACGGAAATAATAAACAATATTTTTAATATTAAGGTAATCATTGTACGAAAATTATAAAATTGAGAGCTGTTTAGCATATTTTAGTACTGGATTCGTATTTTACACACTGAGTTCGGTAATAAACAGCTTTTAGTTTTATTGCACCAAAAGCCTTGTTGCCCTGTGTTATGTATCTACTGTTATACTATCTATCTATGATATGAATATGATTTATTTCATGATAACAAGTAAAAGTATAGATAGGCACAATTATAAAAATCACAATGTATTATATGTATAAAAGGTATTGCTATGTACTGACTCTAGACGTAAGTAATTAATATCTTTGCTTAGTATACAATTATAAGTAATAATTATAACACCTAAATGAGAATTGCCATTCGTTTCACCGTGGGAATCGAACGCATTCACCTACTTACCAAGCGTCGACCAGATAAACGGTTTACAATTTAGCTGAGATTATACTTATGGTGGGTAGGATGCTTTATATTTATAACACAAAACTTTAGGTTGATCTTGATCTTTTTTTATCTTGGGGTTATATGGGGACCTTTAAAATCATTTTTCTTTTATTTTATAATTGTGAAAATATATCGTATATTAGGATAAGAAAAGAGACCCATGACCAACTACCCTCACAGCTTTGAGGCCAAGGTCAAGTTCAATAATTTATTGCCTGTTCAATGTAGTGTAATTATATAGCTGGGATTTAATTTACTTACCGATTTTATATAAGTACCTACTTATATTGATTGTTTTGCAAAAATTGGTCAAAAGTGTTTTGTTACAAAACCAGCATGTATATATGTAAATCAGCAGCTGAATTCAGCAAATGGATTCCAGGCTATTTGACGTCGTTCGAATTGGACATACCTATCTCTGATGCAAAATGGCAGACGATTCGGCTGAGTTTATCATTTAAAATGTTATCTATCATCGAGTCCATATTTCAATAACTTTGTCTCGATATAAAAACGAAACACATTTAAAAAAACAACAAGCAGCTATTTGTGATGACTAGGAAAAATGCGAGTAAATTAAAAATTTAAGATAGAAAAAGTGTGAAAATGAATCGATCGCTGGCTTCTAACACTTTTTGGTTTCTATTAAGTCCATTCTTTTTGTAGTATTACCAATTGTTTGCACAATGAATAAAATGGATGTTGGAATGTTTGCAAAAAAAAATTAAAACGTGAGAACTGCTTAAAATAATTGCGTTGCGCATATTTATATCTAACAAGCTATTTTTTTTCATAGTAGTTTTTCTAAAATACATTAAAATTTGCCAATTCGGTATGAATGAATAAAAAAATAGCTACTTTTGTATTTTAAGTATTTTTTTAATTTAAGCTAGCACATCAGTCTACATGCGTGCATGGGATCCACCACTGGAACTCATTTCATATGGTCATTGCATATACATGTTTGCTTTTATGATACAAGATGCTTTTATTTTGTCATGAAAATACGTTCGAAGGGTGTCAATCTGTCACTTAATCACTTATATTATATAAGTGATTAAGTGACAAAATAAAAACAGATTGAAAAATTTTCACCGCTAGTTCCTTTCCTATTTTATTTTGACCCTGGCTTCGCGAGTTTTGACATTACGTATCCTAATATGCCGTGTTATGATGGTATGCCGTAGAAACGAATGATGCTGGCAACTCTGGCAAGTTGGCCGAGCGAGAAAGATATACCTAATGCGCGCGCGCTCCGTGACGAATCCAAGATGGCGGATTGGCGCAGTTTGGCGGTCGTTCACCTGCACCCGGTCGAAGGCCCGGATCCGCATGCAATGCTGTTACATTTTGACAATCAGCAGATAAATATGAATTCATTTGCAGCTAACATTCACCTTAACAGGTATTTATGTAGTCAAAAAGAAGGAATGATTTTGATACGACTAACAATACAATACAATTTCCACTATTTTCCATAAGCTTTAATAAATGGGAATTTGTATTTATATAGCCACTTTATTACAATAGGTAATATATACATTATTATGATCATATAAACTTTGAAATTACAAGAAAATTCTAGGCACCTACTGAATAATTATTTTTTCAGGAATAAGAACATGTATGCAGAGAAGCTTTTGTATTGCTTTCCCGCGCTTTACTTTATGTTATTTAAGGTTGTGTTAGTTAGAAGATATACTAAGTTTGTACTAACTAAAGCAATTGTTTTTTTAATAAAAGTATGTATTGTGATTATGTAACCTTACCTTCAACAACAAAGGTAGGTTATAAAAAATAATATTAAAATTTTATTAAGTGCATATTGTGCGCGTTACCTACACGTTATTTTTTTTTTCTTAATATTTAGTTCGACTGCTGGGCAAAGGCCTGTTCGTTTTACACGTCCCTATTTTGAGCAGTCTGCTCCCACTCACTTATGTCATTAGGGGGCATTTTGATATATCATTATAACAGTATCATATTATCATTTTAAGTGTAAGCCTCCGTTGTCAAAAGAATGAGGGGTTCACGGTTATCCCCAAGCATCAATAGAGCGCACTGACAGCTATCAAAATCAAAACACTTAAGTTTATTAATATATTTGAACTAAGATAGAGTTATTTGTACAGTTATTTTGAAAAAAAATCATAAAATAGCATGTCAGTTACCTAGTCAAGAAACCTTAAATGATAGTTGTGAAAGTGACTCTTTAGTTTTGAAAAGCCATCATAGAAACTAAGATTGTGATCATCTACTTTTGTCGATGAATGTACAAATTTATAAGTAAAAATGTAGTCGCCACATGTAATATCTCCATGCATACACTTAGAAAAATGAGACGAACCATATGCAAAAAAAACGGACCCAATAAATAAAAGCAGATGCTGTCAAACGAAAACATCAATATGTGATTTCTTGGAAAGAATGCGACGGGGCAGGGTCTCGTTGGCAAGGAGACCCAAAGCCAATGAGCAGGGCGTGGTGACGTCATTGCGGGAGCCTACTAGCGTGACTCACGCGGATTTGAAAGGCGAAGGCTGTCGGAGCCCGGACTAATATGGCATGGCTCTGGCGACTGCTACAGTTGTAATGTTATGCTGGTTCTTTATTGATAAATAATAATATATAAAGGATTGAATCAAAAAAATTGCTTTGTATTGCATGAAAATATTTATAATTTAAATTAAATGTCCTTTAATTGAAATTACTGCTTGGTGTATCTGTGCTATTAATTCTGCTATTTTTAAATGCGAGTGTGATACATGTAATAGATATAAGTAAGTCGTTTTTATAACAATAAACAATTGAATGGCCTCAGCGGGCAAAGTTATCTTCGGTTGAAATTTTATAGATCACAAGGCCATGGTGGACGGTATAAGTGGCAGAAGAATAATCAAAAAAAGGTGAAATAGAGCTTTTGGGTTAGTTAACGAATTAACATAAGTACTTATAGGTAATCTTTCTGTTTCAAAATTATTATGTACCTACTTAAGTATTCATACAATTAGAGGAAGTGTAGTATATTTGAAATACAAGTTTGTTTTAAAGGAATATGTAGATTAAAGCGTTATGCTTTCGGGGGGCTGTCAGCCGAAATGTTAATATGGCGCCCTGTCATTAGATCTCAATCAGCAGACACGTCATCTTATGTTAAATTTACCACGAAAAAACACAGATGTCATCTGTACAAATTTGTAAACACCACCCAAATTTTCTGCACTATTTCAAATATGCTGCACTTCCTCTACTTATCATCATATCAGCCACAGGAAGTCCACTGCTGGACATAGGCCTTCCCCAAGGATTTCCAAAACGACCGATCGGAGCTGCCTGCATTCAGCGCCTCCCTGCAACCTTGCTCAGGTCATCCGACCATCTAGCAGGTGTCCTACGCTGCGTTTGCCGGTACGTGGCCGCCATTCGAGAACCCTTCTACCCCATCGGCCATCGGTTCTTCACGCTATGTGCCCCGCCCACTGCCACTTTAATGAGCTAATCCGCTTGGCTATGTCGGTGACCTTCGTTCTCCTACGAATCTCCTCATTTCTGATTCGATCGCGTAGAGAAACACCGAGCATAGTCCTCTCCATAGCCCGTTGAGCGACCTTGAGCCTTCTTATGAGACCCATAGTAAGGGACCACGTTTCAGAGCCATAAGTCATCACTGGTAACACACATTGATTAAACACTTTCGTCTTGAGGCACTGAGACTTGACTGACACTGACATTAAATTCAACTTTAATTCAATTTAAAGATATAAATACTTAAGTACATATAACTGAAACAGTGAAATAACATCAAAAAGTTATAAATAATCGGTCAAGTGCGGGTCGGACACGCGCACGTACCGTTACCGTTTTTTGTATGGAACCCCACTTAAATATTTATCTTATTCTGTTTTTAGTATTTTCTTGTTATAACAAAGTCAAAGACAATGCCAAAATTTTTCATTCAATGTAGGATAAATTTATCTCTTATTGAAGGTCTGTCTAGCTCTCACGCTTCAAGAGGTGTATGTACAGCCTGGTGTCAGACAGACAGACGGACAGACGGACAGACTGACAGACGGCACAGACGGACAACGACGGACAGACGGACTGCGGAGTCTAAGTAAAAGGGTCCTGTTTTTACCCTTTGGGTACGGAACCCTAAAAATGGACCTCTATTCTTATTTAGTTCATATAAAGTTCTAACTATTTATTTTTACTTAGATAAATATTCGAACTTACTGTATGAAGCTTTTATAACCTACTCGAACTTACATTAAATGTACACACAAAAAACCACAGCCTACGGTAATCAATAAATCAGGTAAATGTAAAGATAGAAGTTTCATATATAGGTGTTTTTGTAAATATTTACGTTTACTGATACGCGTTGACATCTCTGCGATATACTCATTTCATTATGTCAACACAACACACATCCCGGAAGTAAGATTTCGTGTTTACTAATATTAGGAATGCGTCGTGATATTTTAATATGTAAATCATAATGGATTTGCCTATGATGCCACTGATTTGAATATATCAACATATTCAATTGGAGAATTTTCTTTTCATTATGTTATTTATAATTTATAAATAATAATAAAGGAATAAGTATAAATAAGTATTATCAGGTCTTATGAGAAATGTTTTACTAAGTCATTGTTAGGGTCGAAACAAACGAGACGCAAGTTGCGTCGCGTAACAGCGCAAGTTGCGCCGCGCAACTCGCGCTCCGTGTGGCCGCTTTACCCGCGCAAGATGCGCTAAGTACATAATGACGCACACAGATTATTTGGTCAATTTAGATGGCTAAAAGACAATATTGTCTTAGTGGATTGTCCTGTCAATGGTTTCGTCTGAATGAAGGCAATCATTGTCTAATTGGATTATCCCGTCAGTGGCTTTGTTTGAATGAAGACTCATTGACATGGCAATCCACTAAGACAATGAATTGTCTTAGTGAATTGCCATGTCAATGACGTTGTTTGAATGAAGACAATCACTGTCATAGTAGATTTTTCTGTCAATGGCTTCGTATGAATGAAGATAATCATTGTCTAAGTGGATTGTCCTATCAATGGCTTTGTCTGAATTAAGACAATAAATTGGCTCAGTGGTTTGTCATGTCAATGGCGTTGTATGAACGAAGACAATCACTGTCCAACTGGATTCCACTAAGACAATTAACTGTTTAAGAAGGCTGTCCTATCAATGGCTTTGTCAGAATGAAGACAATCATTGTCTTAGAGGCTTATCCTTTTAATGGCTTCATATGAATGTAAACAATGAAGTATCTTAGTGAATTGTTCTTCCAATGGCTTCGTCTTAAGGAAGACAATGAATTGACTCAGTATATTGTCCTCTCAACGGCGTCGTATGAATGAAGATAATATTGTCTTGTGGATTGTCCTGTCAATGGCTTTGTCTGAATGAAGGCAATCATTGTCCAAATGGATTGTCCTGTTAATGGCTTCATCAGAATAAGTACAATGAATAGGCATGACGAATGAAAAAATATATTTTGCCTATATAATAAATATATTAAAAATATTGTACACTTATTTTTTCTTTTCTCTGAGAAACAAAAAGTTAAAAAGATACAGCGCATTAAAATTTCGTATGACATCATGGCGAGGTGCGATTTTTACTTAACGGTGACGTCGCAAGCCCCACTCCGGAAATTTGATGCTCCGTGTCTTTAAGAATTTTTACTTTTTTGGTAAACTGAAAATATGAGTCCATTATTTTTATTTAATCTAAAAAACGGATTATAATCATGGTACGTTATTTACTTTTTGTTATTTTATTTCAACAAACTTATATCTACATATCTTTTATCTATATATCTTTGCAGGTAATCATACCTTTTTCACCCTGTCGTCACCCCTATTATCTCAATATATTTTTCTGTCCATGGCGTCGTATGAATAAATACGACTATACCTAATATATTAATAAAAACTAAAATATAACATAGTAGGTAGGTAAAAGTACAAAATATAAACACAAATAAGATACATAAACATAAGTAAGTAAGTTATAAATACCTAACCTAGATGGCTGATAAGTACCTACCTAATTATTACTAAAAAAGAAATGTGGTGTCCTGGGACACCAGGTAGGAACGAAGTTCCTTCGGCTAATGTAGAATCGACACAATTTGCAAAAGAAAAATCGTGCTCAAAGGTATTATACACTACTCGCTTGTGTATACGACTGTCGCGCTTGCGCACGTTTCATTTAACGGTTTTATTTAACGAGGTCATCCTTACGGTTTTACTATCACATTTTTTTCAGTTCGGTCGCGCAGCAAAATCCCTATCTCCTCCAAGCCTACCGTAAGGAACTTCGTTCCAAAAGTGGTTCAGAAAAAAAAGTTGCGTCCTAATAAGGGTAACAAAAAAAGTATAATTAGTTTTTTTTTTAATTCCGAATGGCTGAAATATGCTATTTTATTAAATTAAATATTAAGACGATTTGCCCGCTATTTGCTATTTTGAAAAATTTCAATAATTTGAATTTTCCCGAAAGTTCTACATAATTTTTGAAACTTCTTACAAAATTTCACAAGAATCGGTTGAGAAATGCGATTTTTAGGCGAGAACAGCCGGACAAAAACATTTAAGGCCAATCTCGAAACTGAGACGCTTCGCACATTTTGCTCGTTCGGTCTATTATTTGTTACCCTACCCTACCTCTTCCTACTTCCTAACTGTGGGAGTTACGAGTTTGGTCATCCCGGTCCTTTGAAAAGCTTGCGGGGGGTGATACAGATTCAGGCCCTTAGACCTTCGACCATAACCTTAGACCATACTCGAAGACTATAACCTTATGGTTATAGTCTTCGAGTATGGTCTTAGGTTAGGATTTATATTAACACATGATATGATATTTATGTTAAGGTTATGATATATATTAACACATGATAATGAAATATGCTTATATTACTTTCATTACCTAGTGAGGTGCCTATCTACTAAGTATGTAATAATATGAACTAGGTAGGTATAAACATAACTGCCTGGACTTTATCTACCAAAAATTTATAATAAACATTCAAACATTCGAAACTCTTCAAACATTTGCCAAAAATTAAACTTTCACACTGCACGTACATATTAGAGGGACCTACCTATTTTTAATAACGTTCATTGCCGGTTGATTTCTTATCAGAAATCGGCAATAAGCGGCAAAAGGATACCTATGTACCTAATACAGCGAGATGAAAAATGAAACTGAACGAGCCGTAACGTAACCAAAGTAACACATACGACGCCGCGGCGACACCAGGCACACAGCCAGGCAAGAGCGAAATAGAAAACTGTCTATCGCGTGTCGGTGTTTGCACAAAGAGTTCAAAAGTACCGCTTTCGTTCTCGACTGTCCCGGACGGCTATTAGAAAAGCCGACAAAGAAGCTATACCGCGGACAAAGAGTACACACAGTACAGATGCGACAATTGGGTATTTTCCTAGGTCGATAATACATTATTAGGTACTGTTCAGAAAATAAAACGTTACAAAATAATGTTACTTGTCATTGATCATATACACTTTCCATGTGATTTTTTTATTTATTTATTTATTATTGCAGAAAAAAATATATTAAGAGCGCTATTTGACTCTAAGAAACTATGACGTCACCTGCCTTTATTTCATACAAATCCCGTAGAAAATGTTTATTTTGACGTTTAGATATATGCGTCCAAGTGCGAGGTGGACTCGAGCACAAAGAGTTCCTTTACCTTTGTTGTATGGGAGCCCACTGAAATATTTATTTTATTCTGTTTTTAGTTTGTAGTCATAGCGGCAATAGAAATACATTATCTGTGAAAATTTCAACTGTCTATCTATCACCATCACGCACGGTTAATAAGATCCTGCCTGGTGATAGATAGACAGACGGGCGGACAGACGGACAGCGAAGTCTTAGTAATATGGACCCTATTACTAAGACTCCGCTGTCCGTCTGGTACCTTTTATTGAATTTGTATGAACTTTTCTGAGTACATTTTATAAGTTGGTCGCTTATAACTTTTTAATTTGTAAACCCTACTTAGCTCTGATATTTTTTCCTTCAAACTTCGTTATTATTATATACAACTACTGTTAATTTTTCACATGTCCATATATAACCGTTTAATAAATAGAGGGCAAAATTTACAAAATTTCAAGGGACACTTGACTCTAATAAAAATTTGCATAATAAAACCAAATATTTCAAAAACGGATACCGTAATCAAAAAATGACTCAAGCTCACAATATTTTTAAAATCCCTTTTCAACTATAACCCACACGATGGGTTAGTCGATAAAAAAAAAGAGTTACTTTACTTGTATGGGAGCTAACCAATTTTATTTGTTTCCAATATTTTATTTTACCACTTTTTTGGCATGATTAATATTCATACCTATACCAAACTACAGCTTTCTAGTACTTATAGTCTCTGAGTAAAACCGCGGATGGACAGACAGACAGACATGACGAAACTATAAGGGTTCCTTGTTTACAATGGAACCCTAAAAACCGGGCAAGTGCGAGTTGAACACACGTGAAGAGGGTTCCGTACAATACCATAAATTTTTTGTAAGTGAACGTATTTTGAGTTTTCCAGTTCATTTTCAATTGATAGAATTCTTTTATTATTTGTTTTGTAATCTACAAGCAATGAACTATATTTTGTATTTTTTTTTCAAAATTTTAGGCTCAGTCATTCGGAGATCAGGGGCAAATGGTAAATTTTCATCTTCTTTCATGAATAAAATCAAAACTATTTATTTGACAATAATAGCTAAAATATATTTGAGATCCTAATTACGAGACCTTTCATTTGTATATAACACAGTAAGGTTTGCAAAACTATTTTTTTTTATTTCCTAATTTGTCCCTCGAAAATGAACCTTATTAAAAAAACACAAAACGACGGGTTGCACTCCGGGAGTGCCGGCAGAAGTGAAAACTTGAATATTAACGTTGTGCATTTTTGATATTTTGGAATGGTAAGGGAATAATTTTGCACGAATTGCTTTAATTATCAGTATATAAGTTCTATCATTTATGAGGTAGAATATAATATTCATTTATTGCGGTATCGTACACAAACATGACAATTTATATTACATTAAGTAAACACTTTATATACACAAATTTTACGAATACACAGCAGTGTGGCCACTACACAGACAGTCGAGCCATCAGCTGTCACTGTCACTATCCATGGATGCGCGTGGTACGCTGACATAAACTCACACGAACATCGCGCAAGCGCCCTGCGCCGCCTAAACGAAACAGCTGGCGCAGGCAAACATTTTCGCCGCGCCGTAGAAAGATATTTCAAGGGATACTTCCTCTCCTACGCTGCGCCGGCTGTCTACTCTCCATCCGTCTTACGAATTTTCGATCAGGGTCAGTTCAGGTCAGGCCATGTCCTGACGCCCTGACGCGAGCTTAACATTTTTTACCCATAACAAAAAAAGTGTACAACGCCGCTAAAGAAGTTTTCACTTCAAAAATTTTATTTCCTTATTATTCCTGTAATTTAAAAGCAATAAACTATATACTGTATTTTTTTCAAATTTGTAGACTCTGTAGTTTCCGTTATCAGGGTCAATTTTCGTCAATTTTCGTCTTTTTTATGAATAAACACAAAACTGTTTATTTTATAATAATAACAATAATATGATCCTCATAAGGAGCCCTTTTATTTGATGACACGGTACCTTTTTTTAAATTTCCAAATTCCTTCCTCGAAAATGACCCTTTAAAAAATTTACTTTACACAACTGTGCTTGGGCCATATGATTACACCATTCTACCGAGTTTCACCTGATTTGGTCTAGAAGATTTAGAACAAATTGGATGTGACAGACGGACGGACAGACAAATGCACGGCTTGCATCTGTCTGTCCGTCCGTCTGTCCGAGTGATACTGTAAGGGTTTCGTTTTTTTAATTTTTTGTTCGGAAACCTAAAAATATTTAAAAAAATGTCCACATGGGTAAAGCTGTGGCCTGTGGACTACGGATAGTATTAATATATAAAGATATACTGGTGAAGTACTAAGTAGATTGAATGTGCAAAGTCATAAAGTTCTGAAATTAGTTATTTAACATTTTGTGTGTAGCAAAAACTAGACACAATAGTAAAACAATTTATTTATACCTGGATCCGGTATAGCCACACACAAAAGGTTAAGATTTATAACAAGAAAACGATAAAATCTACGTTCCTCATCATTCTGCTTTCATTTTGCGCTTCCAGCTCCCCCGTCACTCTGAATAGGTAATTAACTGGGGCATCTCGCAGATCGCCTTGCACCTCAGCCGCCTCGAGTTTACGAAAACCTCACCTTAAGAAGAAATTAATTTTAGTACTTTCAATCAAGCCATTTAAGCTGAAGGGGGGGATGCTTAAAAAATATATAATTACACTCGAAACACATAACCCTTCTTTTGGTGCACTTGGATAAAAATGTTTTGCTGTGTAAATGTACTCATTGCAATTTTCTATGTCTACTGTCGCATTTGTACAGTATGAATCTGTCTGTATCTACTCTATGCCGGCGGCGGCTTTGACCTCTTCTAGTATTCGACGGCGGCAATCGAAAAAAGAAGGCGGTGCTTCTTTGATTCTTTTGAGTTGCA
The DNA here is from genome assembly GCA_943193695.1 of Acrobasis suavella. Lineage (NCBI taxonomy): Eukaryota > Metazoa > Arthropoda > Insecta > Lepidoptera > Pyralidae > Acrobasis > Acrobasis suavella. The sequence goes on along the minus strand of OW971937.1, from coordinate 7,313,575 downwards.
CAAGCCGACACGCAGCCAACGACATGAACATACTTAAGGTGTTATTACACTATCCGATTTTAAAGAACTCTACTTAGCATCCTAACTAGGTAGGATGGTACGATGCGACACAAAAATGTGGAACAAAAATGGTGGACTTCAAAGCATTTTTGTACAAATTCTCGGCACGTAGGTTGAACCAAAATGGTGGTTATCGGCGCAGGTACAAATAATGCGCCGACGACGGCCGTTTTAGTGTAATTTACTTGTCGAGAATTTGTACAAAAATGCTTTGAAAACCGCCATTTTTGTTCAACTTATTTACGTCGCATTGTAAGTAGAGTTAGAATCGCTGGTGATTACACAATCTTTACTCGCATCCCAAATCGTACGCCATTTTTGAAAAGCGGAGTTGCCTAAACGATTTCCATACAAATAACCTATCGTTAAGCGACTCCACGTTTGAAAAATGGCACCAAAGATGCCTGATTGATTGATGATGATGATGATTTGCGTAAAAATATGCAAAAGTAACGAATATTTGATGGTTCATAACTTTTTAATGGCTTTTATAATTATTTTACTATTCTGTATCTGTACAGACAAAATGTATAATGAGATTAATGAGACAAAACGATATCATGTTAAACTTTGCATGTACTGTATGTGTCAAACAGTAAAGGAAATCCCCTCCGAAATTTTATAGAAAAAGTATCGACTAGTTCACTCTTAAAATTGGATAGTGTAAAAACCGCTTTACTTCTTTCTCGCTTTTACCTCGTGTTATGCCCCACACAGTGGTTTGGAAATCGGATTGCGTACACATAGAAATGAAATTTTGGTTTTTGTTTGGATTCTTTACTGATTCAACTAATGTATTCCACTAAGGCCACCTATCTGAATGGCACCTATACCATTCCACATAGGACACCTAATATTCGCAGGTGCTTTTCATGGACTTTTTATTTTTACATTTTTGTCCAAGAAGAGCACAGCAGATGCGAAATTGCCAATTGTTTTACTCGTTATGAATAAAAAAACTAGTATATTTTTAACTTTTACTTTAAATGACACCTAACACAATTCTTTTGTACTAAGTACATATGCGTAATTCGTATGGCCTTTGTTCTGACGGCCTCGGGCTCTGTTTATTCCGAATGTTATAAAGACTTGTTAATATGTCTGAATGTATGCGTAATTAATTAACGTTGAAGTGAATTATATTGCTTTTATTCATTACTAGCTGTTACCCGCGACTTCGTTCGCGTAGATGTCGAAAATGGTTTTAATAGAATCTTTAATTGGTTTTTACGTCCTGTTCCCGTTCCCGTCATTTGCTAGAGCAAAAGAGAACAAATGATCTATTTGTCTAATTTTTTTTGTCTATCACTCAAAAAATGAAATTTAATAATAATATAAATTCGCAACCCCTAATGCACCCCAGGGAATGCAATTTTTTAAATGTAATTTCTGTAATGTTATTTTTAATTGACCACTAATTTAAAAATGTCATGTCTCGCTTCAACAATGACGAAGATTCATATAAATTACAACCCCTATTTCATCCCTATAGGTATGTAATTTTCAAAATCTAATAAATGCATTATTATTTTCTAATAACTACTAAAATAAATTAAAAATGTCGTGTGTCTCACTTTTAAAATTACGAAGTTCCATACAAACTGGTAACCCCTATTTTACCCTCTTAGGGATTAAATTTCAAAAAATTCTTGCTTAGTGGGCGTCTCTTAGTCACACTCTACCTTCTATATCTATATCTTCATTGGCTTGGTAGTTTTCGTGATGCGTGAGTGAGTTAGATTAATTATATATATATATACATATAGATAAAAATTAAAATATTTAAATCCCAGCACTAGGCTGCTGATGTATAGGTTCACTTCGTGGTCAAAAATAGGTGCCCTTCGTGGAATAGACTAGATTTCATTCGCGCAGATGCCATTCAGACGGGTGCCCTAAGTGGAATACCTCATTCAACTTTTATACAAGTTAAACTTCCATGGTGCTTATTATAAATTACGAGAAAAAAAAATGTACGGTACCCAACATAATGATGAGTAAGCAATACTTTATTGAAGACCAAAAAATAAAAATAGTTAAAATGTAGCTCGGTCAGATCGCTAAAAGCACATTTCTTCCAGACAACCGATGTATGGAGAGAATATGGTGAAATGCCACTATTTTTTAAAGACAAGTCTCATAGACAAGGTCGGTTTTGTATTTCAAAAATAAGGTTTTCAAAACATTTTTGTCCCGCTTTCTAACACTACGCGACCTCTGTGCAGGCGCGTGCGAGCACGCGTAACGCAGCGCAAGTTGCGTTGAGACGCAACTTGCGCGTCGTGTGAACGATTGGTAGAAATTGTATGAAATGCTATGTAAGCGCGTAACGCGACGCAAGTTGCGCGACGCAACTTGCGTTCGTCTGGTCCGGCACTTATAGACATGATAGTTTATACCCGCAGTGTTTTATGTATGTCACATTAAGTAAAGCAGGTAAGCATGTACTCATCCAAAAGGTTACATGATAGTAAATTAAATTAGGGGAAAAGTGTTACGAAAACAAACATATCAGAAGTAGCTTTAGAACAGTTCTAGCTCTAGCTCTTTAAATAATGGAGATTTGACAATATCATTAAAAAAAAACTACGTTTACAAAATAGACAATAGCCGGTAACTGTACCCAACTAATTACAATATCCCGCTTTCAATTTAACATTCTCTTGCAGTGTGGCTGCGCGGGCGCCGCCGCTGCCGGCGGCGTGAGTCAGCGGGGCGTCGCCCCGGGCACGCCCCGCCCCGCCCGCCGCACGCCCCGCCCAGTCAACCATCATTTTGCCGCGCTTTTTTCCAAACCACACCGCGTCACTTCAACGTGATACAGTGTTACAGTGGTGTCAAGTCAATGGATTAGATATTTAACAAGCGTTTGTGATCCGTGATACTTCAATTACCGAGGTTTTAGATATATGAACTGATACATCATTGACTAAAAACTCTTATAACCCTATGTGCGTGCGTCTGCGCATACAAAGAGATGATGTCAATTGAAAATTGGTCTTATTCATTAGGTGAGTAATGACTCATTTATTAATATCGAATTTTCTTTTCAGTGTACATAAGAGTATGTTTATTTGACTCTCCTGTACTTGTAGTTTTAGTTTTCTGACTTCCTTGACTTCTTTAACAATATGTCTAACACTAGCAATAAATGAATAAGCCAAACGTTACGATATCCATGTATTTCTCTATTAGTTTAACCCAGTTGGTTATGTCGATATCAACAAAATTTGTATATGGTATAATACCTCAACTCAGACATATTTAATTCCCACCAAAACATTATTGTGAAAATGGGAGCCAAGTTCAAAATCCGAAAAAAGAATTGAGGATTGAAATTTAATATTTTCTAAAGAACTTGGCGGCCATTTAGACCTCAATTCTTTTTTCAGATTTTGAACATGGCTACCATTTTCACATTTATGTTTTGGTGGGATATCATTACTTTTTGAGTATCAGTATCAGAAAGAATAAAAACTTGCTGATATAATTTTGTAGGGCAATTTACCTAATAAAATCGATTAATTAAAAAATAACGAAATTTACGAAAATCCATGTCTTTTGAATTTTTCCTTTGTATACGCGTAATAGTCTACCTAGATGCCAAATATCAACTTTCCAGGTCATATGGAAGCAGGTTACCTTTTTTGAGAAATAATCGAATCTACGAAATTCACTGTTTTTTTTTTTATTTCTTTCTTTGTATACGCGTAATATCTACCTAGATGTCAAATATCAACTTTCCAGGCCATATAGATGTAGGTTACCTTTTTTGAAAAATAATCAAATCTACGAAATTCACTGTTTTTTTTTATGTATACGCGTAATAGTCTATATAGATGCCAAATATCAACTTTCCAGGTCATATAGAAGTAGGTTACCTTTTTGGTGATGGATAAGTTGTCAATCACATTTTTCAGGATTTTTAAACGTTATTATATCAATAACTGTTTGAGCTACATTATTGAAATTTTGAGTTCGGGATGAAGTAGACGACTTTAATGAATGTGCAAAATTTAATTTATTTAGGTTAAATAAGTTTCGAGCCGTGAAGGGGTCGAAAGTAGCTCGAAATGGTTTGTGTAAGTGGCTGCTGCGTCAGCAGTTCCTTTTTTTTGCACTTTGCTCTGACACGCTGCCGCGTGTCTAGATATTTTTTATACTCACCTCACATGGTTAGTAGGTATTAAATATATTTTCGGCAGTTTTTGCTATTCTAACTCGATGTTATAGACTTTCTACATGATTTGATGATTCCGTCCAATAAATAACAATTATTATTTTCATATCTGTTACTAATATACCCCAGTTTTAAACAATTTGCAAGGAATCTTTTTGTTATCAATTTAAGTGAATTTTAATAAAAATGGTAATTTTTCTATGAACTACATTTAATGATACTCGTATCTATGAGTCACTTTCTAAAAGGATTTTTTATGTTCATCAATAGGTATTATAAAACTTATGACGTAGATACGATATCGACGACCAAAAAACTGGACTCGCAGTTTTAAGTAGCATTTAGTTTTTATCTTGCCAAACAAGTTTTATTTCACCTATGGACTGTTTTTCTCGAAAGCAGTAGCTCTATAGCTGTTAGACCGTAAAATTCTCAATAATGAGTCGTATCTAATTTATTTCTATGGTTTATGACGGTGCATTACATTTAAAGCAAGTTTTCACTTTTCCATAATCTCGTGAGTAATAAAATTGTGAAAATAAATTTTACGATTTTATATTTTCATTAATTTTTTATTCAGTCCATAGTTGCTTTCACAACAATATCTCTGGTAAATTCACTCTGAATTGCCCAAGCCCAAATTAATTATAGAAACTTATATCTTGGTTATGGATTTGCTTCTCTAAACTAATTCCAC